>OX596004.2:39552695-40752695 GCA_951394115.2 Drosophila phalerata | reverse complement strand
ATTATCATAAATTCAATATGTCTCAATATATGTATATGTATGTATCTGTATATGTATGTATCTGTATCTGTATTTCTCTTTCTATTTATTACAGTCGCTGCTGACACATGTGTCACGTCCCACGAAGAACACTTTGAACAAGCTGGGAGTTTTTACGGTCTCCTCGTTCCACGCCTTCATCTGTGCTCGGTCTCCGTCATTGCTCAATAATCTTTTAGCTGGACGTGGAGCGACCAAACGACGACCTCCGATGTTGTCTCGCTCGAATAGCGGTTCGAGTCGTCGTTCCATGCAGGTGAGTCATATGATTTGCCACACGCGGCGTATGCGTAATAAAATTATATCAATTTTAAAACGCTGCTCTTTTATGACGCGACTGTCTCACACTTTTATGGCCCACTGTATGCCTGTGTTGAAGTGTGCGTGTGCCTGAATAATTGAATTTGTATTTAAGACAGCGGAAATGGCATTAAAAGCCAAATTGAACACTAAATACACTAAAATGACCAAATGTGTCGCCAGTCTAATGTATTTTTTTTTCCGAATTTTTAGCATATTTTATTTTATTTTTTTTTAAGCTTGGGATAATTTAAATTTAATGGCCATCAAGAATTACGAAAACAAATTTATGAAGTACGAATATGTTTGGTGGCACATTCCAAAGCATTACAAAGCCATTAGGCAAATGAGAGAAATGAGCGATAAAGAGAGACAGAGATAAACGGGAGGAAAACTAATTCGAAGCTGTTTAAATATTTGCATAAAATACGCAGCTTCATTTTTAATAACCTGGCTTTACTGTACAGCGTACACAGTTTACAAATTATCAAATGTAGCTTAAACTAAAAGCAAAAGCAGATTTTCCTTTTTGATATTTGCCCATCAATCAAATACTCAGTCAGTCAGTCAATCATTCAGTCAATAGCCAATGCAAATTGACGTTTTTTGATTAAAATCAAAAATGATGCAAATATAACATGAAATTAAAATCAGTGCAATGATTTTTATTTGCATGTCTTTAAATATAAAGCACTTTCATTAAGTATACGCATTGTTAGCCATAAGCTAATATACTCTGCATATAAGCACTTAAATATGCATTAAAATCATATTAAATTTGCAGCTTTATTTAATGTAATTTACTTTGCCAATTTATTAATTTTTCAATTTTAATTTTTAAGTATAAGATTCTTATTATAATTATTTGCTTACAACGAATAAATCATTATTAAATAAAGTATAGTCTTTAAGGGAATTTAAACTTCGTTTAAGGGATTAGCAATTGCTTAATTCCTGCTTGTTATAATACAATATTTTAGTCGTTATGATTTTGATGTTGGTTATTTGATAAACTTCAATTAGAGTTGCCAATTTTTGCATCTACTCGAATTTATAATAAAATTAATTTCATAAATTCAATTTGTTTCGATTATTGGCAAAATAATCTTCTGCATTGCACACACACGGACAGACACACTCACACACACCTTATGCACAGAAGCACACACACACACACACACACACACACACACACCGCACATTACAGTCTGTGAACAGAGGCATGCACACTTCATTTCCAATTAAATTTGCCAACGCTGCACAGTTGCACTCGCTGTCGACGTAAGCGTCGCAGTCGTCGTCGGCAGTAAAGCCAAAAATATGCATGATAAAAACAAGTGAATATAACATAAATACAAAATGCTTGTAACACAAAATGAGACACGTTGATAAAAAAAAATGTATGTACAGTTGCTCTCAGCGTTATTTGACTCACTACTCTCATATACAAATTTTAAATAAATGTATTCTTAAATGGGAAAGGAATATAACTTAAATTTGACCGTATTTGGTTAATGAACCAAACTACTAATGCAAAATAATTTTAATCAATTTATAAAATATATATATTTCTTAACTGGTAGAAGATATAAAGAATATGTAAGCGTAGATTTATTCCTAAATGCATTAACTTTAGTATAAAATTGTTATTTCATTATTTATTTGTGAAATAAGAAATGTAAACAATACATAGCTAAAAATGTATTGTGTCAAATAAGCTGAGAGCCACTGTAAGTGTGTGCGGGTGTGTGTGTGAGCTGTAAATGTGGCGCTGAAAATTCAATGAATTTGAAAAATGTGCATTTGATTTGGTTTATATTTTTGCGCAGTCAACTTTCATGTATGTTTGAGGGTGTTTGTATGTTGTGTCATGTGTGTGTGTGTGTGTGTAGCTTTTCATTTAGCCAGCATGTCAGCTGCAATGCAGCAGAAATTGCAATTGAAAATGAAATGAAATCAAATTAAAGGTGTCCGCATTGCCTTTAGCACACGCAACTGGCAATTATCCAGCGGCGAGCAGAGCGTGGAAAACTCACTCGGAAAACTCAGTGGAAAACAAAAAAAAAACACACACACACACACAGACACGGCTTTAAACCATTTTCGCCACGACGCATTTAATTGGCCCAATAGTGAATGCGAATGCGATCAGAGCCAACATCAAGTCGACAATTGAATTAAGCAACGAGACGACAACTGACAAATTGACTTGCCAACTTTGGCAACTCGTTGTATTGCCATTAACCAGTCCAAAGTTCATTAATCGATTGGTCAAAGCAGCGGCAACAGCAACAGCGACATAAAAGTGCAACTGCAACATCAGTTGTAACTGCAATTTCAACTGCAACTGAGATTAAATTCTGACTGACAAAGTTCTTTAAAGTTATGTGAGAAAATCGTGTAAGCTTTATCTCAATTTTATCATCAATCAATAAATATAATAATATATGTTATTAGCTTACAAAATCCAGAAAAAATTAATAACAACTAAAAATATATAATATTTTTTTGTAAATCAACTGAAGTTGTCTGATCAATTTCCTCAAAACCAAGTGTAGAAAATCGTGTAAACTTACTTTCAATTTTATCCTTGATCATGTTTAATATTTTTTTCATAGTTAATTTTATTAGCTTAAAAAAATGCAAAAATAATTTAAAATACATGAAAAAATATAAATCTTTTTTCGTGCAGCAACTACATCAGATATTAATTTCTGTTTGATAAAGTTATGTGAAGTCTTATAAAAAAAATCTTGTAATATAACTGACAATTTTTTCATCATCTATTTATATTAAATCTCAAGTTTTCACTTTTAATCAACTTCTTATATTTAAAGTGATTCTGTACTAATATTCTACAAACATAATTTAGTCGATTTTTTGAAAAAATACTCTACTTTATGTTGCCGCAAAGTTCACTCGACAAGTTAATGCAACAGTGCAACAAAATTAAAAATAAGATAAAAAGGACAACGGAGACCCACAAACTGAATTCTTTTCCTTTTTTTTTAAATTTCTTTAGGTATTTGTGGCTTTTCCTTTTGGCCGCCTCGACATGAATAACAAGTTGACAGCCAAAAATGCTAGCATTACATATTTATTATTGAATTATTTGTGTGGAGCATCAACTCTCTCAGTGTGTGTGTGTGTGTGTGTGAGTGTGTGTGTATGTGGCATAATGACTTGCCAGGCGATATACGCCCTATATATTTACATTTATATTTATATATTTATATGCGAAAGTCATGCTCAATTGTTATGCAATGCGAAGATTTCTTGCGACAGCTGCCTGCAACAGCAACAGCAACAGCAACAACAACAGCAACAACAACAGCAACAGCTCATGTGGCAAGTCTGACGGATGTGCATGTAAATGTGGCAAGTTTCTCTCTCTTTCTCGCTTTGCTCCTTTTTCGCAGCTGCCAAACTAATTCAATTGTTGTGCACACACAACCAACATTTGACAACTCTGTCTATGTGTGTGTGTGTGTGTTGCACCTGTCTCTGGATGCTGCCTCAGGGTGCTTGCAACACAGCGACAAAGTTAGTCAACCATCGACATCGACATCGCAATCGACAACGATGGCTGCCAATACAAATGCAATTTGCAACTGGCAACTGGCAACTTGCTACAAATGGCAGCTGGGCGCCTGATTCGTTTACCAGTTGGCCAACAGTGGGAGCTGCGTCTCGTTAACCAACACTGATGCACACACCACATGATGCAACGTTAAGCATTTCAATTTTCTTTAATTTTTTCCTTCAATTTTAAATTCCATTTAATTATTGAAATACTACATTTTTAACAAATTATGAAATCTTCAGAAATCGTTTTAAAATCATATAATTATAATTGATATATTTAATATAGTAATATAATTAAATAATTATTTAATTTTATCTCAATGTTCTCTTTCCGTTCTCTGTTTATATATTTCTACTCTTATTATTATTAATGTTAGTTTCTTTGAAATTTTGAAAATTTAAAATTTTAATTCTCAAGTTTTCACTTTTAATCAACTCCTTATATCATAATTAGTATAAAACAACACTTCAAACTTGATTCTGAGACCTTTCATTTTCTTGTCAAAAATCATGGGAAATTGTACGAAAATTTTGACTTGAAAAGTGCTAGATCCAAAGTCTGACCAACTTCAAACTTTCATAATTTGGTCAAAACATAACCAATTTTCAAACGGAATGTCATTTCGGTCATAATTTCGACTCTTATTTCATTCTGCATTCAAATTTTATTAATTTCTTAAAAAAAAATATTTTTTGCTGAAATTCGATTTTTATGGTAAGGGTCCCCCCTTTGAAATTTTAAAAATTTAAAATTTTAATTCTCAAGTTTTCACTTTTAATCAACTCCTTATATCATAATTAGTATAAAACAACACTTCAAACTTGATTCTGAGACCTTTCATTTTCTTGTCAAAAATCATGGGAAATTGTACGAAAATTTTGACTTGTAAGGTGCAAGATCCAAAGTCTGACCAACTTCAAACTTTCATAATTTGGTCAAAACTGAACCGATTTTCAAACGGAATGTCATTTTGGTCATGGTTTGGCCTCTAATTTCATTCTGCATTCAAATTTTATTAATTTCCTAAAAAAAATATGTTTTGCTGAAATTCGAACTTGATTCTGAGACCTTTCATTTTCTTGTGAAAAATCATGGGAAATGGAAATCATATTATCTTTGTATTTTATTTATTATTAAATTAAAAAATACATATTGCAAAAATTAAAGCTTTACATTTTTTATAAAGTTTTTTCCATTTCGTTTAATTTTATAATTTTTTAAAAGTCAACGACGAACTAGAAAACATCAAATTTTCGAAATTTTTTGTAAAATTTTTGTTTTTAATTTACTTTAAAAATTTTTCAGATAGTTTGAAAGACATCAAATCTTCTATCGAAAGACAAATTAAATTAATTTTCTCTCTGTCTATGTTTCTTTCTCGCTGTCCCTCTCACCGTCTCCGTCTCTGTCTGTTTCTCTTCGTGTCTACTTGCTGGTCGCCTGCTACTGACGTTTTTCATTACATTTGCTCGAGTAGAATGTGTTTTTTTTTGTTGCTATTTTTCAATTTTCACTTCCGCTTGTGTGTATGTACGATTATGGGTGTGTGTGTGTGTGTGTGTGTGTGTGTGTGTGTGAGGGGCAACAACAAGCTTTAATGACAGCGTCTGTGTCTGTATCTATACATATATGTCTATGCACATATATGTACCTTTATGTGAGTCTGTATGTTTGGTCGCCTGTTTATCCAATCGAATTTTGTGCCTTTTTCCAGATGAATTCACGTGACGAGCCGGAAAAAACCTTCAAAGTTGCAATGCCCGACAATGCTTACTCGACAGTTTATCTACGTGACGCGATGTCTGTGGAGGAATTCCTTGCCAGCGCCTGCGTCCGTCGCTCCCTCAATCCCATGGAGCACTTTGTGCGCGTCAAGAAGCGACGTGACATGGAGGATCACAATTACTTTGTGCCACATCGCAATGATCTGATTGAAAATTATGTAAGTAACCTTCTTATACTCACATAACCCACCCCACTGCTCCACACACTCCATCACAGGGTATACACATACACATATACATATTACGTATACGTATACGTATACATGTTTTCTATTGAACTTTGAACCTTTGTGGCACGCACGTGTTGTGCTGTTTGCTCAGAATTAAGGGCAATTAAGGGTGATTTCTGATTTGTGATTTCAAATTTCGAAGCATTTCACACATTTCGTGTGCTTAAATTCAAAGGATTTAATAACATTTCCGCTGACAAACAAAGGGACAGTGTTGCAAAGGGTCAAAAGGGTGAAAGAGACACATCAAGGTGCGAATTTAATTTGGCATTAAATAATCATTATTTATTTAACTTTGTTTTGATTTCCATTTTATTGTTCATAATAAACAAATAAGTAATTAAATTAATATTTAATTAATTAAGATAAGTGGTACCTACTTATGATAACCGAGAATGTGATTGCCAAAATTAACTGATTAATTGGTAATTAAGTGAACGTATATTAATTAATTGAATTTAATATTCAACCTATAAAATTTAAAAGGTACTTTTAATTTGATAGCTAGACTAAATTTTAAATGATTGGTAAATAGCTTAATTGCTAAAATTACTTTTTTATTTACGGAAAGTAAATTTGTACTCCGTATTAATATTTTGCATTTTCATTTCTTTCAATATTAATTCTTAAAAATTAAAAAAAAATTAGCATTAAATGCCAATTAGATAAAATCTGAAATATTTCTTTATTTATTTGTATTTTTGTTGCTTTTGTTTATCCATTATCCGAAAGATAAGTTGTCATTTAAAGCAAAAAGCCGTTGCATCCACAAAATGTTGCCACTTAGCGGGCGATTAGTCAGAGAATGCCATTCTCCATTTCTCAAGTCAGCACTTTGCTGTCTCACCTTTTTACCTCTCATTACCATTGTTCCCTCTCTCCCTCCTTCACTCCTCCTACCCGCTAAGTGCTTCAACAACACGGGGAATGGAAGTCCGTAAAAAGTTTAAACCGAACAACAAGCTGTAAATATTGCCAGGTCAAAAGTGCACCTGCACCCGACAAAATACAGGGAAAAAAAATCTAAAAACTTTTTGGGCTGCTCAATAAATTGCGAATTAAACCAACAACTTTTTCGGGTTGGTAAAAATAGGAGTAGAAAAAGTGGAAAATTTATTGAAACTCGCTGTGAAAAAAGGAAAATGAAAACTTTGTACTTCTTGTTGCCTTGCTGCTTGTGGCTTTTTGGGCTAATTTTTGGACTTTTGCACTTTGCAGCTACATAATCACGAGTTCGTCGAGGTCTGCATGAAAATACTGTACCAGGTGGAGCTGCAACGCACCACATTGGAGCAAATGTGGGGATTCTCCGTCGAGGCGGAGCTGATCGAGAATGCCGAGCGACAGGACGAGCTTTGTTGTTATGTCAGTCGCGTCGAGGACAAAAGCGTAGCCATGCACAATGGTGAGTAAACCCAAAACTATGAACAAATATAAACTTAAAATAAGTTTTAAAATTTAAGCTTTCGTTACGGGTATTCTTAATTATTATTTCCAAAGGAACAAAAATATTTATAACTTCAAACTATTTCGGATTTATTTGATTATATTAAATATTAAAGCGCAACAAGCTTATTTAATCTTAATTACTTTGATAGTACAAAAAATAAAAAATCCAAAAATAAGAGTTTACTTTAAATATTTTTGAAAAGTCAGTAAACAATTTGTTGTTTACATTTTATACATATATTTAAGAGACTGTAATCATTATGTTGACTGGTTTTGCTGGCCTTGATGTGCAGCACTCTTGACTGAGCAATAATCAAGTGGCACGCCCACAGTTCAACAACGCCCACACACTTGGTGTGCGCTTTTTCATGTGCTTTTCTATATTTAAATGCTTTTCACTTTTATGTCAAAATGTAAGAGAAGCAAAAAGAAATGAAAAGAACTTGAAAAACCTCACTTTGGTTGGCTTGGAGTCGAGTCAAGTGACTCTGCTGTTGGAATAGCTCCTTCGGGGCATAGGCTGCTCCTGTTTTCCCTTACCACCCATTGCTCCTGCTGCTCCTTTTCCATCTTTAGCTACTTCTTCATAATAAAAACTCAACAGTCAGCGCTTGTAACTGAGTAGAGATCACGATGTTGTTGATGATGAGCTGCACACTCAAAGTCCCCTTACTCCACTAACTCCCCTCTCTCTCTCTCTCTCTCTCTCTCTCTCTCTCTCTCTCTCTCTCTCTCTCTCTCTCTATACCTCTCTCTACATATCTTTCTTTCGGTAAATGCACCTGTAATGGCAGCCACAGGGCCATATCTGCATGTCAGGTCCTTAAAGGGTTTTCGGGCGTCATCTTAGCCTTCTCCCATTTCCCTGTTTTCTTGTTGTTTTTCTATCACTTAAAATCAACTTAAGTTGGCATTTGCATGCAGCCTCAGTTAGCAAGGGATGATGGGATGAGGGGATAAGAAGATGTAAGGGATGGCAAGGACCCATCCTAGGGGCAAGTCAAGTGCTTGTAGTCGAAATGCCAACGCTTTAAATTATGTCGCCTGATGTTGACAGTGCAGCTTACAAAATTCCTTCTTCTCTTCATTTTCCCCCCATAATTCTTACACCTGTAAAATATGTAAAAAAAGCAAACACGTTGGAAAGGTTATAGGCGAGATCCCGACCATAGAATACCCGTTATTTATTTCAATAATTATAAAAGTACTTTATTAAAATTACTACCTGGTAAAAAGTACTGCATAATTTTGGGTGCTTGTATTGACTTACTTATTTATAACTTTGGGTAGCTATTACTATCGCTCTATTTGTCCGATCTACTATACCGATCTAGAGTATACTGATGCGGATCGGAGATGCCTCCTTCTCCCTGCAACATACATTTCAAGGAACACAATATACCCTTTCACTTATTTTGTAAGTAACGGGTATAAAAACTGCAATGCTGCACTTGCAAAAGTGATGAACCTGAATGAAAATTTCACAGCGGAAAACTCATTAAGCACGTTGAGTGCGAATGTGGCAACGACGACAACGAGAAGGAATCAAAAGTCCCTGAAACAATGCACACCAAAAATCGCTGGCAAAAAACTGAGACTGAGACGGAGATGGCGACGGAGACATGAATTTAGCACACTTCACTCTCCCCCATTTTCCAACACTTTCCCGCTAAAGTTAGCTCTGCCACTGGCGGCTAGTTTATAATTTGCTATGACTTTATTTCGTTCTTTTTTCAGCTTTTTGTTGCTTAGTTTGCTGCCTTTTTTCGGTGGTTTAAACAACAATACCACTGGACAAGTTTTATTTTGACATTTTTTTTGCCGGGGTGTTGAATTTAATGAGCAGCAGAAAAAGCGACCCCTTAAATAGAAAGTGTACAGTCTTTGCTAATGACTTTCCTTTCTATTATTAAATGCCACTGCAAAATGCATTTGCATTTCATTTCATTAGCAAATCTCCAATCGCAGATACGAGTATTCGTATGTGTAATCAAAGTTCAATTATTGAAAACACTGTGAAGGAAAGCAAATCTTTAAAAAATCTTTTAAGCTGGTTCTTCAAAGCTGTAACAATATTAAAGTCAAGCAAAAGCAAAATTACTGAACTTAATTTAAATAATGCTTAAATTGAATAAATCCCATTAAACACATTTTGAATGAATTTAAAACTGCAAAGAATATACGAATAATTTATTCTAACTGGTTGCTTTTAAAAGACAAAATAATTTGAGATTTCATATAATTTAAATTTCATTGACTTTATTTTTTTTAATAATAAGATATACTATACATTTTACACGAGCTTAACAAAAATTGAAATAAATTTTTAAACTAAATAAAAAACATCAAATACTTCTTAAACTAATTGGAAAAGTGTTTCAAAAAAATCGATTTTAGATTAATAGTTATTATTGCTATTAAAAATCTTACATTTTGTGAGATCTTATCAAATTTAAAATTAGCGAGTTAATTTAGTAATAATAAAAAGGAATTTTGTTGTATAGAATATAGTAATAATTTACTTACATTGTTTTCAAAGCTTAAAATATATGATGAGAGATTTGTAAAATAATTATATTATTATACATCAAAATAACATTTTTTCATTCTTTCTTGTTAATAAAAATTTACTTGTGAAGATAGACAATAAATTCTATATGCCAACGTTGCGTATACGCAATGCGACGCAGCGAAAAGTATCGATAACATTGTCTCGATCAACTTGAAAAATACAAACAAAACAAGTAGATATACATGACAATGACTAAATATTTATAATCCAAGGACAGCAAGTAAATAATCGCATTGCGTATACGCAATATTTCTTACAATTGAATGGAAATGCGTGTGTGTGCATAAATTAAGCTTTCGTGTTGACTAGCCCAGTTAGTTGAAGCAGCTAACTTTAAGTTGCCACACAGACTCGAGTCGTACAATTGAGTTTAATGCCTATTAGTAAAGTATGTGCTAAAGACCACAAAACAAAGCTGGCTATAAGCCTGGCCAAAAGGCATTTTCCCTGTGAGACAGAGAGAGAGAGAGAGAATGTGTTGCAAACAAAAACAGCTGCAACCACAAATGCAGCAGGAAATGAAAGTGCAACTGCAACAATGATTTGAATTCAAATGGCAATGGAAATTCAAATTCAAATGGAAATGGAAATGCAAATGCTGTGGCTTGCCACTTTTCTTGAGCTAATTGAAACCCCAAAAGTCTTTTGCTGCCGCACTTTAATGAAGGCAGCAAATTGTAACTGGCTTAAATCAATGCATGCAACATGCAACATGCAACATGCAACATGCAGTATACAACACGCTCTGTTTGCTTGGCCTTTTCAAGTTAACAAACAGCTAAAGCAGCGGCAGAAAACTGAGAGGCACATCCATAATAATGATAGCCACAAGCTGCAGCAGCTGCTGCTGAAGTTGTGTATGTGTGTGTGTGTGTGTGTGTGTGTGTGTGTGTGTGTGTGTGTGTGTTGCATATACCACACACTCGAGTGTGTTGAACAGAACAAGCGTGGCAAAGTATTTGGCAAACATGGCATAACAATTTGCTCAAGCCCAAAGAACAAAGCTGTTGACAGTCGAAAAAAAGAATATAGAGCGCAACAGCAGAGGGATTAGGGAAAAAACGGAGTGAGAGAGAAGAATACGTAAAAAAGAGAGGGAGGAAGTAAAAGAAGAAAGCGACTCAGAGCTAAAGCTGCAACCGCAAAATAAACAATATAATACAAGTCGAGTTGATATTTGTCTAATGCATATGCTCGCAATACCAAAGCCAAATAATCCTCCAGCAAACGTAACGAAACGTAAACGTAACGAATTCCAAAAACTCCCCCTTCGTTTACCACTTCCCTTCAATACCTACAAAAAAGAAATACAAGCTTCCATCTATAAGATACCCAAAAAAATATCTTATTATTTTTACTAGGCATTAAAATTCAAAAAGAACAATATTATTATACATTTTGGCAATACTAACTTAAAGCAGCTATAGCTATAGGTTTATTTATGTGATCGTAATACATCTTATAATGATTGATTATAATATAAGGAAATGTTTATTTCAAATTAAAAATCATTTTTAACAAAATTTTTACAGTCACAAATACTGGTAAACCTTTTTGACTAGCTTTAAAAATAATGAACAGAAATAAGTCTGCCACGTTTCCTATTGTCTGTTAAATAACCAATATACCCTTGTACTATACAAGCAGAGGGTATCAAAAGAGAAAATCCATTTGAAATTTATAACAAATGCAAAAATTGTGTGTGCTGCACGTTGGTTCAAGGTGTGCTCGATTCTGGCATAAACTACACAACTGTCGGGCAGATAACAACCCACAAATAGAAAGAGAGAGAGAGAGAGGGAGAGACATGTAATCTGTCGAAGTTGCTGCAAAAGAAACTGCAGCTGCAACAACAATGATAACGCAATGGCAACGGCAGCAAAACAAAATGAAGGCAAGCAGAAAACAAGCAGCAGCCTGGTCGAAATAAATGTTGTAGAAAATACAAACACACACACACACACACACACACATACATACATCGATACACACTGGGAGACACACGTTAGAAAATGCTAACGAAAGACGTAAAACTGGCAACGTGGCGTATGAACAATGCAAAAGCCACAATGCTGTTATTGTTTTATCACTGGCGAAGACATGGGCGCTTATCTCTCTCTATATATGTACGAAAAGATGTCGCTGCCTTCTACCACAATTGATGTTGTAGTTATATACCCTTTCCCCCCTTTCTCATTCTCTTTCTCTCTTTACTCCCTTGCCATCCCACTCACAAAGACAAAAGGAGACGAAAAATAGAAGCTATCAACTTTAGACAACGCGCATCTTTTACGTCTCACTTGGCCAGCATCCATTGTTTGTGCTTTAACTATAACTAAAGATAAAGATAGTTATTTGTTATACATATATATTAGAATAGTTACACCCGAAGAAATAACGCATTGTAATAAATATTATTACAGTCATATTTGATTTAATTTCATTATTTTTTATTATTATTTTAAAATTTCACAAAGCTAATCAAATTATATTCAAACTAAATATTTTATTGATAAAAGTAAAAATTAAATATTTAATTAAAATTTGAGATAGACATATTTTTGGTATTATAATGCGGTAGTCAACGTTAAATCAAATTTAAGTGTAAATTATAATACTATAATAAAACATTTTCTCTGCGTGTATTTGTAATAATAGTTATAATAGTCAACTGTATTTTATATTGTCTTTTTGGTTTCAATTTCAATTGCAGGCATTATCAAAGGAGACGAAATAATGGTCATCAATGGTGCGATTGTATCTGATCTAGATATGATGTACTTGGAAAGTGTTCTGCAGGAGGAGCAATCCCTAAGCATGATGATGCGGTAAGTCTACTCCTCTCTCTCTCTCCCTCTCTCTCCCTCTGTCATCCTTAGTCCCCTCTCCAAATATTCGTGTCTCTTTCTGCTGTCAATTATTTGTGCAACTATCGCACGTTCCGCAAACATCTGTTGACTTGAATGCAACGGCAGCTAAGTGAGACCATTTTGCAGATTTTCCCCTTCCTCCCTTCGTCCGTTTGCTCCCTTTGCTTCCCCTTTAACTCCGCCTCCATTCATGCAATGCATTTCTATTTCTATTGACAAATATACACTGCACGTCTTGCATACGGTTTGCATTGTTTAAACAGATACACAGATTAATTAACTATTTTAGTCGCCGAGCTTAAGCTTTGTCATTGTCTAAACTTACAATGCGATTTATCGCCATTTTCATGCCACAGTTGATCAGGTACAAAGGCAACAATAACAGGAACTCTAACTAAAGCAATTCCAAGACTTTATTGTCCACATGTTAATTACATAGTTGCAACCATTAAAATATCATTTAAATTTAGAATACCTAAAATAACAGGAATTTGACCAAACTTTGTCTTTTGTCAGTTGGTTTAGCTTTGACTTTATAATCACATATATTTACTTCAACCAAAACAATGTAATCTGTAAAAATAACAAATGCTTTGCATAGTTTGGGGCAAAGATTATTTTAGAGATTTATTCAAACTATAGGAAATTAAATATTTTTAACAACAGAAAATCTTATCTAATTTTGCCTTAGCTCGCAAATGAAAATTTTTATTTTGCAGATACATTTTATTTTATTTTGCGTAACTAAAATGAGCTATCGATAATTCTAAATTTTTACTGAACATTAAGCTAAAAACGTTCTAACTTTACTAAATTTTTTCAAAATTTTTAAGGAAATAATAATTATGTAATAGTCAATCCCACTTCCAATGCGTTTTGCGAAGATAAAGAATGGTCTCACCATGCGTATACTTAATTTTACTTATTTTACTTTGACTCTGGAGTCAACTGACAGTCTCCATACCAAATTAATTCCAATAAATCTCCTGCCATATGCTCTCGTTAACCTCACTCAGTTCTACAACTTTTTTTTCGGTTTTCCAAGCTATAAATAAATAAGCGAGATTTTCGTCAACATTGAAAATTCTCTATTGGAAAATTCTCATTAATTTCTCATTTCTCTTACTCCGCTGTTTGACGCGATACAAAACCACTTTTATTAATTAGAAAAAAAAAGAGTTAACCCCTGTCTAAAAGCCACGCCCACCGCCTTAATGCTAAATACCGCATCGCAACAAATTTCCAACTTCATCACGTTGCGGAAAACCCCAAAAAATGTCAACATTCGACAGACTGGCCAATAAGAAGTTGCCGGAAATTGATATAGCCACACAAACACATATATATCTATACATATACATATATATAAACTGTTTTGGAACAAATCAAAAATGTGAAATTTAGCACGAAAAAAGGCAACGACCAACTATTTTGCCAGACTTGAATATATTTCGCTTTGCATTTTATTTTTGTACCCAATAATTATCGAGTGCAAACTTGTTTTAAAAGCTTGCTTAAATAGAACCCTTAAATATTAAATAGTTTTATATGGTTTTATTTGTTTTTGTCAAAATATTAGCTGAGAATTTTCATAAAATTTACAATTAACAAAAGTAACATGAATAAAAAAAATTTTAATTTTATTTATATTTAAAATTTAAATTTTAGTATGTTAAATTTCAATTTAATCATTTTACAAATTTAGTTCACGTTTAATAGTGAATAACAATTTCTATTTTCATTTTTAGAGATTTGTAGAAGACACTCACTTTATTTCAATTAAGTGATAGGTATTTTTTAGTCTGAAATTTAACTTTGCTCCTACTACTTGTTTTTCTATTTTTCTGCACAAAAGTGAAAACACACAGCGAATTGAAACACGTAGACCAGTGAAGGTGTGTGGAAATTGGAAAAGAAAGGGGTGATAAAAGGGAGAGCGGAGGAAGGAGTGGGAAGGGGGGCAGTTGTTCCGTTTGGACAACCCTTCTCTGGTCCGAATTCAAAAACCTGGCACAGCATTTTGATAGCCTAATTAGCTGCTCTTTATGGCCGCAGCATTGGCTTTTGTGCTAAGCGTTTGTCGAGCCAACAAACTGTAACCCATTCCCTACAAAAACATACCACACCCCCAACCCCCTTGTTATACCCCTTCTAACCACTACAAATGCCATTCAAATTATGTACACTGAAGAGGCATTTTTCCGCCTCTCTTGCCACTGCCATAGAAAACGGTCGAGTTCCCGGATAAATCTAAAGCTCAACTTCAAACCCAAAAATCCTCATCTAAATCAAATCTAATAAAATTTATGTTAATGTCTACAACGAAACGAAAAAGTTGCTTCAAAGTTGTGTGTTTTTAACTGATTTTTTGTGTTCTTTTTTATACATATATATTTGTTGTATTGCAGCTCATCGCGCACTGAACCGCCAGATCTAGTGGGCATCATGCGTGTCACGGACGACATGATTGACTCCCTGGTGTGCCCCCCTCCACCCACAGATCCCCCAGTGATGAGTGAGGAGATGATAACTGGACTGATTGTGCCAGCGCCCGGTTGGAGTAAGTGCACTCTTCACAATACCTAATACCTACCATATATCCATTAGGAATTTCGATATATAAAACAATTCGGAAAGGCTATAATCGTGATTCCGACTATAGAATTCCCGTTGCTATTTCAATACATATATATAGGTACTTTATAGAAGTTACTATCTTATATTAACTACTGCATACTTTTCGGTGCTTAAATTGCCTTAATTATTAATAACTTTGGTTAGCTTTTACTGCTGATTTACTTGTCCCAACTTGCTGTGATTTAGGAGAATATTTGATATTATTAATAGATAACGTTTATCACCATAAAAAACGTATAATCTTTTTTAATAAAAAATAAACTAGTTGATAATATGTTTACTATAGAGATATTTTGATTAATTTTAAAGAATTTTTATACAAAAGATTTTTAAGATTTGGAAATAGCTTGTCTCGCAATGTTAATATGTTTTTTGATCAGTGTAAAACAATGGCTACAATAACCACTAAATAAAAGTATGTTTTAAGCGGTTTGCCCTCAACGAGAAAAAAAAAAAAACTAAAACTGTGCTAGGAATTTTCCGACTTTTTCTACTTTTCTTGTAGTTTTTTTTTTTGGGGATTTTTGAACAAGGTTTTAAAAGCCGCAACAGCACATTCATCTCCGGCTACAACAAACTAATCACAGTCAGGGACTTTACCTTTACCTGTGCTAGTTGTTGTTGTTGTTGTTGCTAGTGTTGTTACTGTTGTTGTGGTTAAGGTGCGGTCTCTATTTGTGTGCATGTGCATGTGTGTGTGTGTGCAGAGCGGAAACGTGAAGCGCATTTCCGGGCGCGGGAGCTGCCTGCGAATTTGTAAAGTTCATTAAAGTAATTTATATTTTTCGTTTAATGCATGTTGCAAGTGCTTCTACAACATGCAACATGCAACAACAATTACATCAATAAGTAGCGTGCTAACAGGCAGCAGAAAGAAAGAGAGAGAGAAAGAGACAGAGATAAAGGAAGAGGGAGATAGTTAGAGAGAGAGAGCAAGGGGGACAGAGAAAGGCAGATGAGATGAGGTTTTTGTGGCACGATTTTTCCCCATTGCCTTTGGTTGGGTTTCGTTTGGTTTCGTTGTGCAACAACAACTGCATAATTACAGGATTACAAACTGCACCCACACACACACTCGCACACGCACACACACTCGCACAGACACACACACTCTCACACACACTCACATGCTGCACTGCACTCAAAAAGCCGAAGTGGCTAAGAACACAAAACAATTAAAATCCAACAAACGCAGAAAACAACAACTATAACAACAACGACAACAACAACGACAACTGATATGTGTATATGTATGTATGTATGCATGTATGGATGTGTTATGTACATGTATTTTGTACACAAAATGAAACTTTTTTATGCGCCAAACAATTAAAAGGCACAACAAACTAAAAAAGAATTAAAATAAAATACAGCAAACAAACAAGAGATTACAAAATCAACTAAAAAATACCCTGGAATCTTTTTGACTTGATTCTGCTGACAATTTTAAATTATAAATTGTATTTCTCATTTAATTCACATCTTATGTGTTTTTCGATTGCTTTTCATCGATCTAAAGTATATCTATAGTAAGTGCCCTAAAAAACTCTAGCAATCCACAATCAATTTCAAAATATTTGTTGAAAAATTTGATAACACCTAAAATATAAAAAGAATTATAAATTACAAATCTTTTCTTATTTGATAATAAATTTTGAAATATTAATAAGTTTTTTTTTATGCTTTTAGTAGACTTAAAAAACTAAGCTATTAAAAAATCAAAATTATAAAGAAAAGAAAAGTATAGTTATTAAAGCCTTTAAGGATGGGTTGAACGACTTTCTATAAAACTTAAACTTCCATTATGAACAAATTGCAGCTTACAGGGTATATAAAAATACAAAAAAAAAGAAGGAAATGTAGCAAAAATTAAACGACTCGCATGCAACTGGCACACGTATTGCTTGTATGTGTGAGTGTGTGTGTTTATCGGTGTGTGAGTGTGTGGTTGGGTGGTTAAGATGGCATAATGACATACACACACACACACACACACAGTCGTTGATTCCTGATGAACGGACATTTGTGGCATATGGGTTATGGATATGACGGCATATGCACAAAAAAGCGTTTGCCATTCAAAATAAATGCAGGATAAGTATGGATAGGGAGCTGAAACAGGCAGTAAAAAGAGGGGAATATGGTAAAAAAAAAAAAAAAACAAAAAAAAAAACAGAAAAAACCTGGATTACATTTCACTTTGGCAATTAAACAGAAAAAGAACTGAGACAGCAGGCAACTCGCGACTCGAGTTCTGGGCCATGTTGAAGCCCTTTTAGCTTATTAAATGCACAATTAAGTGAAATTTTCAAGGAAGAAGAAGCTGACGAAGCAACAAAAAAATAAAGATAAGAGCAGAAAATCACAAGAGCTGGACTCATGTGAAGTCTCTCTCTCTCTATCTCTCTCTCTCTCTCTCTCTCTGTAGCTGGTCAAACTCGTAACTCGACTCATTTAAAATTCCCAAAATGATTTAATTATCATATATAATCCTATAACAAAAGGGGAAGATAACAAGCTGCAAAGGAATTATAAGAGTATTCCACTTGAAAGCAAGTCCCAAAAAGATAAAACGTTGAAGAATGTAACTGTATAATCAACTTTATGAATTGCTATCACAAATTGTGCTTGCGAGAATGAAGTGAGAAGAATTTAAATTGTTGCTGAAGATTCCTTGAGTTCAGTTTTTTTTTTTTTTTTTTTTTTTTTGGAGAACTCCAAAATCTTACATTAAGGAGCGCTTATAAATTAAAAAAAAATTGCATTAAAATGGCTGCAGTTGGTGTTGTTGTCCTTCAACTGTCCAAACCCAATCGATGATTTTAACTGCCTCATGTTTGCACTTTCCGTCTTCTCTCTCTCTCTCTCTCTCTCTCTCTCTGTATTTTCTCATCTTCTCTTTCTCGCTGGCAACATCATAGTTTACGTAAAGCCACTAAAACTCTGGCAGTTTATGGGTAATGCACAAATTTAGCTTGGCACGTTCCCAACCTGAACCTGAACAACAAACGACAAATAACAAACAACAAACGACAACCAACAACAACAACAACAACAAACAACGTCTATAAGTTATTAGCCTTGTCATTTGTTGTTGTGGTTGTTGTTGTTGTTGTCTAGCACTTACAAAAGGGACTACGTGCAATTTGTAAGAAGACCGCAAGTTAAAATTTATAAGGCGGCAATTTCAATATCTTACACACACACCACACACACATACACATACTATGGTGTCAAATTTGAAGCAAAATGTTCATAAAATTTGTTGTAACCAATTTGCATGCGTGGAAGAAGAAGAGAGAGAGTTGGAAAGAGAGAGGAGGTCAAAGTTAAAAGAGGGCAGCTCATAGAGTTCTGGCACTCAAAGACATGATTTTTAAACGCTTCCTGGCGCTGCCAAAAAACTATGGCCATATAAACTGGCACACACACACACACACACACTCACACTCACACATGTACAGTCATACACTTATACTTACATCTGTATACAAGTCCATATATGCCTCATAAATTTTTTGTTTTTCTGTTTCTGCTTCTTTTTTTTTGGTGGGGGGGGGGGGGGAATCTTCGTGCTAGAGTATGTGTGTGTGTGTGTGTGTGTGTTCTCTCTTCGCCTCTTGCCACATTTTTGGTTGCTCGTTGAGTGTTGAACGGACGATGTGGCAAACACATCGCAGCAATAATCATTACAGCTTGTTGTGGATTGTTGTTGTTGTTGCACTTGTTGTTGTTGTGTGTATTATGCCGTTGTTGTTATTGCTCTTATTACGTTCAGCTTGGTGAGCCGCTGATGTTGTTGTTGCTGCTAAATACCCTGTACCATGTAAAAATGACTTAAAATCGGGTTGATACACAATTTAAAATTGCTGGACAGTTCATTTAATTAATTAATTTTATAAAATCAGTCCGCGCTAGTGACAAATGCAGTTAATAATCCCTTTTAATTTTTGCATTTTTTAGCATTCAAAAAATATAATGTGTCTGCTTTACCTATAAAAAAAAATAAAGACAGTAAGCCTATAATTAATAAACTTTTTTTTAAATTTTGAAATAATTTAAACCGAAATGTAAAACTCAAAAATTACTCTGAAATGATGAATCTGATATTATAAAAGCTTTTAATATTTAAAGTGATTATAATTTAGACCAATTTTATATAATTATATTTCTATATTTAATGATTTTTTTAATTTTGATTGAAATGTTCAAATTTGTTGCATTTAAACAAACGTGTTTTATAATAAATATTGGAGTGTCTGAGTATTTTCTAGAGTATCTGCTAGTTGAGCAGACTCTTAATCGCAGAGCTTTTACTTTGTGCTCGTTTCCTGTGATGTTTTTGTTGTTTTTGTAGCGACATTTGTGCAAGTATTAAATTCCAGCTGCTTTTTATTGCGCAAACATGGAATTTAAAATTAACAAACAAGCTGCAGCAACAACAATAACAATAAAAACAACAGCAACAACAACAACATCGAATGACAATCTTAATCGAACTTTAAAAGTGGCCAAGAAAAAACAGAAGAACAAGAAATAAAGCCCAATGGCAACTAATTATAAGCACAGCAAAAAAAACTAATAATAATCATAATGATAATAAAAACATGACTAACTGTTATTATCTTTAACTCGTTCTCTTTTTATCTTTCTTCTGGCTATCTCTGTCTTCCTGCAGATGGCACTGGCAAGGATTTGTATTCACCGGAGGCGGAAAGTTCGCCGGCGCCTTCATTTATGGAGCCCACTGTATCGCAATTGTCGGTGGGCGTTGTGGGCGGTGTCTCGGCACTGGGCGTGGCAAAGCCCTCATCACGTACGAGCAGCTTTGAAATTGAGAATCTGCTCAAGACCGCAGAACAAGTAAGTTTCTTCACCCAAGTACTCTCTCCCTTTCTCTCTATCTCTTTCACATCTATTTTGCAAGAGTATGTATACATTCAGAGAAAAGTTAATAGTAAAAAAATAAATAATTATTTGATATTATTTTCAATTGAAAACACATTAAAGTTGAATTCAAGAATTTCTAGTTTATTTAAAAATGTAATATACTGTCAAAATTATTATGAATATGGTAAAATTGACAGAAAAATATTAAAATTATTTAACATTTGAAAACGGTGTTTTATAAAAATTATATTTATCTTAAAATATAATTTAATATTTTGCTTAACTTTCAATTATATTAGCTTTTTAAAATTATATGCAAAATACAAAAATAAAATATTTGTACCATGAAATGAGTAATACATAATTTTAATATGTCGTTAATTTATAATTAATATGAAATCTACATAAATTAACTGTTTTTATTTATAACACTGTAGTTTGTGTTATTTAATAACAAATTGTAGAACAAAATTCAATATTCAATATGCCGATCACTTTTTTCTGAGTGTATATTTAATATAAACATGACCAAGAAGAAACAAAAACGCAAACACGTTAAACCCTTCCTTTTCCCTACCCCCTAAGCTGTTAAATCCCACTGCCAAAAAAAGAAATAAGAAGAAGAACACATTCAACTTAAGAACGGAACTTGGCACTTGGCTGGGCTCCGGCTAAAGTCAGTTCCAATTGCTTTGAACTCGCTGAGCGGAAACGGAAACTATTAAAACGAGCGCCAAACACGAGCACCGAACATAACGGGGAAAGGGGATGGAAACGGTAAGGTTGGGGTGGGGTGGGGTGGCGTATGAAGGGTTGCCTGGAATGTGGTGCACTTCTGATTGAAATGTGCACAAATTGAAATTTGCCAGAGCTCTGGGAGAGAGCGTCTGTTTCTTACAAGTGGATTAGGGGTTTCTACAGGATATAGAAGGGGTGGTGGAAGAAAGAGTTGTTAGGTGGCTGTCAAGATGTTGTTTTAGTGTTCCAGGAATGGCTATCAGCAAAAGAATATTTAAATAGGTAACCATTATAATATTTAAGGCGATTTTAATTTAATGTATTAAAAATGTGCTTGTTTATCACCAATATCAGTAATAATAAATTAATTTCAATATATAATATAAATCATAAAATAACTTTTATTAAAAAATTCTATAAAAACTTTTTGATATTATATTCTTTGTTTTTGTTTTTATAATTTTAATATAGATATTTTTTGCGTTTAGCCATCCCTGGTAGGATCTAGAAAGAGGGCTGAAACTGTAGGGGATGGGGGGTGAATTTGGCCTATTGGGTCTTGTTGTGCTGCAAGTCACCAAACAATAAACGTCACAAAAGTAGAAATGGGCTGGCATAAAAATATCAAGGATATATATAGAAGACAGTCAGACAGTGAGGAGAAGTGGATGAGGTGAAGATAGGGTAAAAGAGTGTACAGTAGAGACAAGAATGAAAGAAAGGCAAAGATGCCACAGAATGCACTTTGTTTTCTGGATATGCTTTACCCAAGTGTACTCGAAACTGGCAGAAACCCACTTCATTTAATGATACTTGAACACTGTGACACACAAACACACTGAGGCCTGACACACACACACATACACACACACACACACACATGGCTAGACAGGCTGGAGAGTCAGGGCATAAGTTACATAAGAATCCTTTTAATTCAAGTTGACATTTCGCACAGCGCCAAGAAAATTCAAAAAAAATATTTTCAAATTTTTTATCTTTGGGGTATGACGCCAGCAGCGGCTGAGGCTGAGGCAGTGGCAGTTGCAACAACAATGTTGGCACTCAGCAGCTGGCCGCTCACCTGACAGCCCCTCCACCTCCACCTCACCCCACCCGCTATCCACCCCCTTTGTGTCAGACTCTTTGTTGGTTTTGGGTCGACGTCGACGTCGACGTCGCTGTCGCCGCTTATGCAAATCAGCGACGTTGCAACAAGAAAGAAATGCAGAACAATAAAACAGTTAAAAGTAGACAAGAACAAGCTGCACAACAACAACAACAGCAAGAACAAGAAACATGTAAGAAAGCTTCAGCCGAGATACTCGATTGTTAGTTGCCGAGTAATAGCCTATTTCCACGACCACTCACATGTGGCTCATTTTTGGCTTTCCACCACCAAATGTGACACATTCAAAGAATTTGCCGTGCAACCAAAATAAATCAGCTATTCGGTTTTTGTGCAAATATATATTTAAATTATATAATTTTATATTTATATTGAAATTATTATTATTGAACAAAACAGCTGGTTAAGGTGAAAAATCGGCACATTAATTTTGGATGAGCCAAAATGATCATTCGGATTTTGTACTGAAATGAAGACCACATTCGCGCCGGATGATGAAAATGGCGTCGAATGTGCTGTCGTGGAAATAGGCTATTACACATTTTTGAACAAATGTAATAAAATTGATAATATTAACCTCTCAGAATCAAATTTAAAGTGTCGATTTATACTAATTAGGGCACCAAGTAAAAAATCGAGATTTTAAATTTTTAAAAACGAAATTTTTCACCAACGAAAAACCTATAAGCTCTATGTGTTTATATCGACATACAGATATTGTCACTAGCCTATAAGTCTGCTATCCTTTGGGTACTGGGCAAACAACAAGAAACGAGACAAGAGCAAGAGGAAGAAATAATAATACAGAAAGTGCAACTGCATAAAAGTGAAATGTCTTTCACAATGCCAACGTGCAACTACAACAAGAACAATTCAACTGAACGTTGCACGAACAATGACAACTGAAATTCCATGAGATTCTTTTTGCCACACTCGTGACACAGAAAGAGAGAGTATGAGACAGCGAGAGAGGGAGAGGGGAAGGGAAGAGAAAGTGTGAGCAAGACACAAAGACAGCGTGACAAACAATATTTCAGGCACGGTAGCAAATAAATATATATCGGAGTAGAAAAATCAAGATAATAATTTATAATTGGCCCAATTTTATCAATGTCCAACAAAAAGCGACAGTTTTTGAAAGACTTTTCAAAATATAAAATAAGTTGACAATTTTTACTGAAAATAGACTAAAGTTGATATAATTTATAATTGGATTGACAGAGAATAAAACAACATAACTTTTTTTTAAATATTTGTTGAAGGTGTACGGGTTTTATTTTAACTGAACACTTAGGCTAACCACCTCCAGATGGCGCCAATAAGTCACTAAGTCAACAAAGTGCTGCTCAAAAGGATGTCTCGAAATTAATGTATGTTTATTGTAAATTTGCATGGGTATTGCAATTTAAAATATATGTATACTTTCAAGTTGAAGTTTAGCAACAACTGAGGGCGCCAGCCAAAGTGCAATTTGCGTTGTTGAATTTCAATTGAGTTTTTGAAAGAAGATATCAAATACCACAAAGACGGGATGCGGGGCAGCGGCAAGGAAAGGAAGAGAAGAAGGGATTTACAGCTAAGCCTTTCGGCACGGTCACGCTGTCATCGCCGACGCCCAAAAAGGGGGTGTGGTGAAGGGGTGGGGGGAAACTGTTCGCATTCGCATCACTGTCAAGCCCAGTGTTAGCTTTCTCTCCCTCTCTCTCTCTCTCTCTCTTACTCACGCTTGCTGTGTTGATTTAAACTCTGACCTTTTGCAAATTGCACAGCACTCAAACAGAAGAAGAACAGAAAGCAGAAGCTGAGGGAAATGAGGGAAATGGGGGATAAAGGGGAGTGTGTTAGGCGCATAAAAATATTTGTTTAGGCATTTACAATGCAAATTCGTTCAATATTTTGAAGGCAGGAAGGGGAAGGGAGGGCAAGGGATCGGGTCAAGGGATCGGGTCAAGGGGCGTGGCAAGTCAATTTATGTGAATTCCGGTCAACGCGTCATTTAACACTTTTTTTTGGCAAAGAAACAAACAACAAAGTTAAACATAATAAAGCCAAGTAAAACCGAGAAAGCCAAAAAGAAAAAAACTAGAAAACTAAAAATGATAAACTCAAACAAGTAACAATTCAAGAAAGCTGAATCTGGTGACGTTTAAAAATATTGAAACAGTTGAATCTATTTTTGCATAACAAAACGAATGAGTCCCAGAAATTTCATATAAATAATGAACATAAATAAAGCCAAGAACTAAGAACTAATTTCTATTTTTTTTTTTTTAACATTTGAAAAAGTCAAAATTAGAGAGAGAGAGCAATATAAACGAATCAAAGTTTTAAATGAGTCCTTGAAGTTTCAGATAAATAATGTACATAAATAAAGCCAAGAATTTAGAATGATATTCTCCTTATTTCAATATTGAAAAAAGTCAGAAAATGACAACAAACATCAAGCAAGCAAAGTTAAATAGAGCTCCAACCACTGTGCAAGTGACATAAGAAGGGCTAAAGATTTGCGCACCTCGACGCTTTATGCAAAATCCGCTTGAGTGTGTGTGTGTGTGTGTGTGGGTGTGTGTGGATGTGTGTGGATGTTGTGGGTGCTTAGAGGTATGTGTGTATGCACACACACTCTATGTCAAGCGTCAACTGTCAGTGCCAAATGTGCTTGTAACCGCACACAAACAGCAACTACAACTACAACGACAACAAGAACAACGGCAACGACAACAACTATGACAAAACGACAGCCACTTCCCGCCCCCCACATCCCCTGTAAGTTGGACTTACGACAAGGACGTGACAGTCATTTAGAACCACAGTCCGATGTCGTCGTCGTTTGTTTAAAGTGCCCGCCGCGAGAGTTTCCACAATTTCCACAGCTTCCACAGTTTCCACAGTCAAGCCAGCTTAACGATGACCCCAAAAATGGAAAAAAAAATACACATCCACCTCCCTTTACTCACTTTAGACACCCTGTATAACTATCGCTGTCTATCTATCTCTGTCATGCTAACTTCATTTTTGTTGTTTATTGTCATTTATTTTTGGTGTCTCGTTTTTTGTGGTCGCCTTCGTCTTTCGTTTCGTTTGTTTCGATTCACGATCCTCATCATGCAACTACAACAACAATAACACAACAAACACAACAACATCAACTACTACAACAACAACACAATCAACCAACCAACCAACCAAACAACCAACCAACCAACCAAAACGAACCCTGAACCTGTTAAGGTTACCGGATTTTGTCGTTCACCTCAGGAAACGCGCAAATCGAGCCCCACGGGTTCAGTCACATCGTCGGTCTCGACCACAGCACTGACACCGTCACGCCAACTGACCGACGCCGAGAAGCTGCGCAAAGTCATCATGGAACTGGTGGACACTGAACGTACCTACGTTAAGGTGAGTCCCAAATTTATATTTTTATTCGTTTTATTAAATTTTAAAAGTCATTTAATAATAAATAAATTCTTTATTTATTGCTTATTTATTTGCATATTATTTCATATTTTTATGTTTGAATATTTGGGTACAAAAAACAATTAAAATTGGCTATTTAAAGTTTAGTATTTACAGAAAACAAAGAAATTGAGTAATAATTTAAAACAGTAAAAATTTGAGCTAACCTTTTTTAATCCTATAAAATTTAAAACTTAAAATTAACCTTTTCTAAGTCTGAGAAATTATAAAATATTCTAATTATTCTTAATTTTGAACTTCAACTTTAATTTATCATTAGTTTAAATAAATATCTAAAATTAAGGCACTTGGCAGATATTAAAAATATAAAGTTAAGTCCAAGATTCGCTGCTAGGATTCGGTAAATCCCCATAAAAAACCTCAAACTCCTATAAATATATAATAGTCATCTTTTGTCTCTAGGTCTCAGTTCTTTCATTAGACTGCGAGTTGCGAGTGCAATTAAAAATGCAAATTTTAATCCTTTAAAACCGAGGCGGCTTTAAGGCCGTGTTGCCCGTGTCCCGAGTCCTGAGTCTCGTGTCCCGAGTCCCGATGCCCAGGTCCCAGGAAGCATACAAATAATTATTATAATTTAGAAATTATGTAAAGCGCCGCTGCGGCAACGTTGCCAGAGTCTTATCTCTGCCACAAACCACCTCTCCCCGCCCCGCCCCCTCTCCCTCACCCTCTTTCATGCCCCTTCCGCTGGCCGGAAGTATTGTTCCAAATGAAAGCGTGCGCCTGCGGCTATGCTACAGTTTTTATTTGTATTCATTTTTTGTATCCTTCTTGATATTTATATTTACTTGTGTGTGTGTGTGTGTGTCTGCTGTCCCGTTACTCGGCAAACTAAAAAGTTGTTCAGTTACCCAAACTGGACGCCAGACTCCCCCTCAGTCTCCCCCAGAGTCTCCGTCTCAGCTGTGGAAGTTGATGCGTCTTTCGGGCGTCTGCTGTTGATTTTTTATTTTAATTTATGCATCATTTTTTTTAGTTTTACTCTCTTATTTTTGTTTCTTTTATTTTGCGGGTCAACAAATTGTAATTTATTGAACAAGTTGAAACAACAACTGAATTATATTTTCATGCAGCATCTGAACAATCTGCTGGAACATTATCTGGAGCCCATGAAGCGGGAAACATTTCTATCAAATGCGGAAATCAATGCGCTCTTTGGCAACATACATGAGATTGTCACATTCCAGCGACAATTTCTACAGAATCTGGAAGAGGCACTCGAGCTTGAGCCCGAATTTAATAAATTTGAGCACTGTGGTCAGTTTAGGGTAAGTTATTTATTTTCTATATGGATAGAAGAACCTTTTTTATATATATGGATATCGACTTGCAGAATGTCCTGTTTGCAATTGGATCCGCTTTTCTCTATTATGTCAATCACTTCAAACTCTACTCATCGTTCTGTGCCAGTCACAGCAAGGCGCAAAAGGTTCTGCATCCAAGTAAGTAAATGCAAAGTAATTTTTATTATCTAAAGTACATCTTTTAAAGGTATACAAATTAAAATGTAAAACACAATATATTTTCATTAAATGAATTTAATTACAGAAACAATTCTCAAATTTTGTTCTGAATAAAATTTAACAACAAAGTGTGTGACCAATACATTAAAATCGAATTCCATTAAATTTAAAGCATACAATTTGTTTATACAAAATATTTTGACTCCCATGAAGTGAAGTCAAATCTCATTTATTTTATTTTTATTTATTTATTTATTAATGCACGACTAAAAGCAGTCGGCAAAGAAAAAATTATTAGATATAAAAATTAAGTTTACAATTTAAAATAAAATTAATATTAAATATAAATATAAGAAATATACTGTAAAGAAAAAATTAAAATTAGAATTATATCTGGGGTAAGCAAAAATTAATAATTTAAAATGATCCAACATTTGTTGCAAGGATTGGGAAAACCCAGAAAAACCCAATCAGATCAATAAATATTAGTGTTGTTGTTAGTGATTGATTGGTTTTAAAAATAATATAACATGTTATTAGTATTAGTAAGGTTAGGAATTTAACGATTTAAAATATTGGAAAAGTACGGATTTTAGGGAAGGGATAGGGAGAGAGAGTTCTGAGTAGAAAACGTGAAAGAGGCTATTATAATAAGAGCATAAAACCCGGAACGAACCGTGGGAAGCGTAATCAGTTGTGCATGTAGGTAAAAATAAAGGCCTGTAATTCCTAGTAGACCTGCGGGGGACCGAAAATCTGAGGCGGCCCAAAAGGGGACTAGAATCAATGTCGCCATTAATTAATTTGTGAAGAAAAACCACATTAAGAGTTTTCCTACGATTAATTAAAGACGGAAGGTCAATAAGACGAAGCCTATGGGAGTACGGTGGTAAACGCCGGTTGGGATCCCAGTTAAAACCACGTAAGGCGAAAAGCAAGAATTGCTTTTGAACTGATTCAATTCGATTCTGATTTATTTGATACTGTGGGCACCAAATGCACGAACAGTATTCAAGGATGGGACGGACTAAAGAGACGTAAAGGAGTTTAGTGGTGAAAGGATCATTGAATTCTTTCGACCAACGTTTAATGAAACCAAGTACTCCTTTGGCATCATTAACTATAGTGGAGATGTGCAAATTGAAGCATAATTTGCAGTCAAATAAAACTCCAAGATCCTTTACAGTTTTTATACGTTGCAAAGGGATATTGTCAATCGTATAAGAACCTAAGTAGGGCCTAGAACGACTAAATGTCATAAACATACACTTCGAACAATTGAGATGCAACTTATTGGCCGAACACCATAGTTGCATAGTGTTCAAATCATCTTGCAGACGATTGTGAAACAGGGGATCAGTGTATGAAAAAATAAGCTTAACATCATCTGCATACATTAAAATATAAGAATGGGACAGAATAGTGGGTAGATCGTTAATGAACAGTGTAAAAAATAAAGGTCCTAAGTGACTACCTTGAGGTACACCAGAAGTTACACGAACCGAACTCGAAATGGTTGACCTAAGAAGCACTTTTTGGGTTCTACCTTTTAAATAAGTGGAAACCCAACGTATAAAGGCGGGAGGGAAACCTATGCAGTTAAGTTTGTAAAGTAAGAGGTCATGGTTCACAGAGTCAAAGGCTTTACTGAAGTCAGTGTAGATGACATCAGTTTGCTTTTTCTCTGAAAATGCATCATTTACCAGGGAGGTAAATTCAAGCAAGTTGGTCGTAGTAGACCGACCCTTAATAAAGCCGTGTTGTGCAGGGGAAATTATCGATTTACAGAGATGCTGCAAAGAAGAAACAAGGATTTTTTCAAATAATTTAGGAATGGCTGATAGCTTTGCAATGCCTCTGTAATTAGAAATATCAGACTTACCGCCTTTTTTGTGGAGGGGAATGATATAAGAATCTTTCCAAAGATATGGAAAAATTGAAGTTTCAAGGGATAGATTAAAAAGCTTATGCAACGGAGCAGCTAAAGAAGAACAGCATTCCTTAAGTAGACAACTAGGAATGTTGTCTGGCCCAGGAACGAAAGAAGATTTTAAAGAGCTAATAGAAGAGATTACATTGTTATAGGAAATAGAGGGTGCAAACATAGTGTTAGATTGAAAAATAGAATAAGGATAAGTTGAGTTGGTAGTGGAGATTGGAGAGTAGGTGGATTGGAAAAAGTTAGCAAATAGTTCAGCGGCTGCAGAGTCGTTGCCAGCAATATCTGTCCCAAAAAAAAAAAGAGGAAGGTAAACTGGAGGATTTACGCTTCAAGTTAACAAATTTATAAAATTGTTTAGGGTCACGGGAAAACTGTCTTTTGCAACGAGTTAGATAGTTCTCGTAGCATATCGAGTTTAAATTGGCAAAGTCCGACTTGGCCACTGTATACTTAGACCAGTCGAGACTTGAACCTGACTTCTTATATTTTTTAAAATATTTAGATTTAATATTTTTTAAATAAGAAAGTCTAGGTGTAAACCAAGGAGGCTTTATAGAACCAGACGATGGAATATAATTTGGAATGCACACATCTAAGAGTGCATTTAGGGTCTCATAGAAAGAACTAAGAGCATTATCGATGTCAGTCGCTTTTTCTAAAAAGCACCAGTCGGTAGCAAGGATAAGTTCATTAAGCAATGAATAATTTCCCTTGCGAAAACAACGACGAGGTGATTGCTGACATAATAAAGGTTGACTAAAAGGTTTAGAGATTGAGATAGAAATTTCTATAGTAGGATGATGTAAGTCCTCAGGGATACTTAATGGGGATGACCTAGAGACGGCAGTATTTGCGAAGTCATTAATAAAAACTAGATCGAGAATTCGATCATTATGATTTCTTATTGAGTTCATTTGAAACAACGAGAGATCAAGCATGTTATCTAAGAAAATATCTTGATTTAAGGGAATAAGGTAATTTGTGCTACCAATTGCTCCATGACCATTATATGACCCCAATTGCTCATACGGCTAAAACAAAGTGATAATCATATTTTCTACTCAATTGAATAAAATAGAATTGTTTAAATATTGTAAAAATATTGCTTGACAATTGTTAGCAATTATTTAAATACATTTTAAGCTCTCAGCCAATATAGTTTCTGTTGATTGCTCATACGCCTCATATGTCAGCTTGCGATTATGTGTACATACAATCACACTTTCGTTTGTTAAATACATTTTATTACGATTTTTTGGCAAAATTAAAATTTCATGAAATGTGCTTAACAATTTATGGCAATAATTTAAATACCTATTGGAAATATGTATTATAAGCTGTAATCACACTCAATTTCAGTCTGAAACAAATAAAACCCAAAAAACTTTGCATACTTTTAGACTGTCGTTGAAAATGAATTTTCAAATATAAAATTGAAAGTTGTTGAACTGTTTTTGTTTGCGTGTCGTTTGACAAATCAAAAGAAAAGTATTTGCCTTACGCATAAATCCATATATTATGAGACAGGCATTTAAATGTTAGTTAGTGAGTGTGAGTGTGTCTGTGTATTTATATGTGTTTGCGTGAGCTCAACTATTGCAATCAGTGTGAAGCGTTAAAGTCTATTTGAGTTTGGCTTGTAAGCGAAATGAAGGAGGGGGAAAGTGTTGTAAAAGTCAAACAAGCGACAAGTTTCGAACAATTGGGAAACTATGCGCTTCAATTGTTGTCGGTAGCTGCTTCTGCCGCTGCTTCTGCTGCTGCTGCCATAGCTGCCACATGCGGCACTCCTTTAAATGATTTGCAAGTAAAATGAATAATTACAACCGCAAATGCCGAGACGTGGTGAGACGTGGTGAGAGCTCCAAGCCAAGAGACAAACACAAGAAGACGAAGGAATAGTGTTGACAAAACGGCTTTTTTAGCGACAAATCTGGCAGGAACAGCGGACAGTGAAATTAATTAAATTCTTTGCTTCTTCAGCTTAATTCAATTCACAATTTAAAATTTACAAATAATCACCTTTTCAGATATGTTTCCTTAAAAAACTATATTTTTTCGACCCTCTTGTCACTGAAAATTAAAATTCAATAAATAAACTTATTACTAGGTTATTTGTTGGAAAATATAAATTTTATTAACTTAGTTTTACTAAAAGTGAGGTTATTTAATATTATTAAAAATATGTAATATTAAAAAATCATTTGCATATTTAGAGTTTTTGCGGGTGAGGGTTACAAAGCATACTTTCCAATTTTCTATGTTGAAAAATAAAAATTTTTCGAAATTTTTGTTGTTAAAAACGGCTTTGTTTGCTTTTCAAAACTTGTCATCACTGGAGTTGGTAAATAAGAGGAGCTGAAAGTGGTGGGAGAGTGGTGGGAAGGGGGAAGGGGAGAAGGGGAAGTGTCAGCATATTCATATTCATATTCATGGCATGGCAGCAACTGTCAAGTATCTTTTGTTAATTAAACTTGTAGAATTATGACACGCTTGCAAATGGCAAATGGCGAACAGTGCCCAAAACTATGCCACGTTGTTGCCACTGGCTGTGGCAGTAACCAGGCGAATAAAAGGCAGCAAACTTGTGAGTTGAAGCAGCTGGGAAAACGGGACACGGGACTTGGGACTTGGGAGTTGGGAGTCTCAGGCTTAGGCGACAACATGTCATAATTAAATTAGACTTAGTCGCAGCTTAAAAACACTCGAGCAAACACAAAGATAAAGAGAAAGAATTAAAGAGCGAGAGAGAGAACGAGACCTGGAAAAAGGGGCGTGGCAAGTGTTTAACAAAGTAGCTGATTGATGTGCAACGTGCAACAAGAGGCAAAAAAAAAAGAAAAGAGAACAGAAATAAAATGACGTTGAGGTAAAAATTTGCAATATTTGCAATCAATGTGAAAAACTAAACTGACAAGGCAGCTTGACAAGGAGACAAGGCATAAAGGAGACAAGGAAATAAGGGAGAGCAGAGAAAAAAGGAGATGCCAGTAGGAGCAACAGATCCTGGTGGTAACTTTAGTTAGAGATGAGGCAACAAGCACTCGACTTGGCTGTTGCATTCAATTTTATGCAAAAAGTTGAAAGGATAATTAATTATAGCAAGAAGTGCACTTAAGTGCCTTCGTTACGAGCAGCAGCAGCAGCAGATGCAGCAGCGACAGCAGAGGCAGCAGCAGAGGCAGCAGGCAGGCAGATGGACTTGCTGTCAGTCAGAGCACGATGGGACAATTGCACATATTTTTGGGTACAAATTTTTCATTAAAATTTGTCCAAATTAACGAATTTTAAAGGCCAGTGCTTTGGAAATGCATTTATTTTTAATTTTACATACTCCGAAAGTCAGTGTATAGTAATAGTAACTAGCGCATTAAATTATATGCATCGTTTTTAGTACTAGAAATCAGAGCTTAATAAATAATATGCTTAGTTTTGAATTTAGAATAAATAAATAATTAAATTACTATTGACATATTCAAATTAAAAAAATGTTATCTTTTTTTTGCCCGTACATGTAAAAAAAAGATAAAAATACTTCAATAAAAAATGTTAATTTCATTCTTGACGCATAAATTAATTTCCAAAATAAATGGATAAATGTCCCATAGTGTTGAGAAATGACCTGAGGAATAGGCAGGTGGAGAGGGAAGGATAGTGGATAGAGGATAGAGGATAGGCGGACCATTAGATGCAAATCCGTGCTGCAGACAGGCTTTGACTGTGCCTTTATCAAAGCTTCCTTCTCAGCTGACAATAAGAACAAGTTAATGACATTTTCTTGTCAACGTTGCGCATATCCATGTAACTGCATATCCTTGACGTCCTCTCCGTCACTCCGCCTGTCCGTCTCTCCGTCTGTCCGTCTGCCCTTTAATGGCCCAACGTTGCAATTAATGGCAACTGAAGCACATTGAAATCAAATCATTTGCCAAATGTCTCAATTTGCAATTGTCCAACGATGTCCTTCTAGGTTAATACTTTCTTGTCTTGCTTCCCTTACAGATGAGGGCAACCACGCTCTGCAGGAGTTCCTGGCCGCCCGTAATCCCAAGCAGCAGCACAGCAGCACCTTGGAATCATATCTGATCAAGCCCATTCAGCGCATACTCAAGTATCCGCTGCTCCTGCAACAGATGCGCAATCTCACAGATACGCGAGCCGACGAACATGTTCATCTTTGCGGTAAGTATAACTACTTGCAGATACTTGCAAAAAATACATTTTAAGTTTCTATAAATATTAAATATACGTATAAATTAATTTTAGTTTCATAATTTTAATTAATTTAAAAATAAATAAAACATTTTATAACAGCACCACACATAATAGACAGTGATTTGGACTCAGGCAAATTAATTGCCCCCAAAATGTTAGTGCTGTTATAAGAGATTACTGTACTTTATTTTATTACTAGTTTAAAGTTATGTATTATTACAAAGTTATTGTGTAATTTCTGCAATGAAAAAATAATAATACCTTAAAAAACTATCTGGTTGAATTGAAAAATCTAATACATATATGCGGCTTAGGTCCTATTTGAAATTTTTATTATAAAAATTTATTTGAAAACTTATTGTTATGAAATATTTATTAAAATTCAATTGTAATTTTTAAATTATAATAGAAATTTTTTATTGAATTTTAAGTTATTAAATCATTGTTTTCGACTGATTAGTTTATTTCATTCAATGTGATCAAGAAATTATGTATATACAATATTGATTATATTTCAAATAATTAATAATAAACATTAATTTTATTTAACAGAGGCACTCAAGGGCATGGAGAAGGTGGCGGAACATATTAATGAGATGCAACGCATCCATGAGGAATATGGCGCCATATTCGATCATCTGTTCCGGCAGCATCAGAAGTCATGCAAGCAGCCAATCGATTTGAGTCCAGGTGGGTTACAGCAACCACAGCAACCACATTCCACTTCAACCTCAACCTCAACTTCAAATGCCAATGCTCCTCCACAATGCTGCGCATTCCCAGGGGATTTGCTTTATTATGGCGGAGTCGAGTGGCTAAACATTTCCGATTTTCTGGGCAAGATTAAGAAGGGACTCGAACTGCATGCCATGTGCTTTGTCTTCAAGTCGGCGGTTGTGTTCCTCTGCAAAGAGCGTTTGCGTCAAAAGAAGAAGCTAATGGTGCGTAAATTACACTGAACAAAAAGAGAAAATGCGTTGTATAATTTAATTCTTTAACTTTTCTTCAGGGTGTTTCGAGCAAGAATGCTCCGAATGAGGTGGAAATCATACGCTACCAGGTGCTCATTCCGGTGACTGAGGTTCAGGTGCGTGCCAGCTCCGCCAAGGACATGGATTCCCACTTCCTCTGGGAGTTGATTCATCTGCGATCGCAACTCCAGCGTCGCTCGGAGAAGGTGTATGTGCTGTCGAACAGCACTGCTGATTTCCGCAATGCATTCCTGAAGACGATCAGACAAATCATCCGTGAAAGTGTGAGGAACATGTCAATTCCCATGAAGAACTTTGGCGGCAGCTCTGGCTCCGTTTCGGGTCTCTCCTCTCAGCTGGGCGGCTATGCGGGCAACTCTCAGACTCTCGAGAGGCCCAAGCAGCAGGTGAGAGTCCAACACACACCTTTCTCTCGACTAATAATCTTCTAATACTCTCTTTGACTTCTTCTCTTTTAGATTACAATCGTGCATGGTTCACATACGTTGGGCAAACCGAAGAAGAAATCGGGATCACAGCGTCATTCGGCAGGCAATATTGATTATGACAATCTGTCGGGCAGTCAGGAGGGTGACGACCTGCCGCCCACTGTGGGCGTGGTCCACTATGCACCGCACACACACGCACAACAGCTGCAACAACAACAAGCGGGCGGCTTTCGCAGTCGCAGCAAGACGCTGGGCGATGTGACAGGTAAGAGCAAGAGTGCAAGAGAGCAAGAGAGCAAAGACAGAGGACGTAAGAGAATTCAACCGCAAAATATATACATTATGAATAAACAAATTGATTTCAGACCTTTAAATTGTATAACTTTTTCAAAACTTTACCGATTTTATGCAGAATATTATTTTGGTCAATATTTGGCCTCTAAATTTATTCTGCATTCAATTTGTAATACCATTGTTCAAAAAATATTTGTTCCTTTTGAACGTGATTTCAATGCTAAGGGTTCCCCCTTAAGTTTTCACTTTTAATCAACTCCTTACATCGTAATTAGTATGAAACAACACTTTTAACTTGAGACCTTTGATTTTTCTGTAAAAATAAATATTTTGTCTTGTACAGTTGCTAGGTTAGAGGCTTCACCAACTTCGAACTGTTATAACTTTGGCAAAACTTAACCGGTTTTCAAGCGGAATGTCATTTTAATCATGGTTTGGCCTCTAAATTTATTCTGTATTCAAATTTTATTAAATTCGTGAAAAAAATTAATTTCCTCTGGATCTTGATTTCGATGATAAGGGTCCCCCCTTTGAAATTTTGAAAATAGAAAATTTTAATTCTCAAGCTTTCACTTTTAATCAACTCCTTATATCATAATTAGTATAAAACAACACATCAAACTTGATTCTGAGACCTTTCATTTTCTTGTCAAAAATCATGGGAAATTGAAGGAAAATTTTGACTTGTAAAGTGCTAGATCCAAAGTCTGACCCACTTCAAACTTTCATAATTTGGTCAAAAATGAACCGATTTTCAAACGGATTGTCATTACGGTCATTATTTGGCTTATAAATTCATTCTGCATTCAAATTTTATTAATTTCATAAAAAAAAATATTTTTTGCTGAAGTTCGATTTCGATGGTAAGGGTCCCCCCTTTGAAATTTTGAAAATTTAAAATTTTTAATCTCAAGTTTTTACTTTTAATCAACTCCTTATATCGTAATTAGTATAAAACAACACTTTAAAATTGATTCTGAGACCTTTCACTTTTCTGTAAAAAATCATGGAAAATTAAAGATAAATTTTGACTTGTAAAGTGCTAGGTCAGAGGCTTGACCAACTTCGAAGTGTCATAACTCTGGAAAAACTTAACCGATTTTCAAGCGGAATGTCATTTTACTGATGGTTTGGCATAATAATTCTGGATTTTTAATTTTTTTAATTTAAATTTTTTATATTTTTTGATCATGGCCATGGTTTGATGGAAAGGGTTCCCCTTTTGAAATTTTGAAAACTGAAAATTTTAATCTGAAGCTATGATTTAATTATAATATATATTTTTATTATATACATTTAAAAATATATCGTATATTTAGAATGTTCACATTTGTATTGTATAATTCTAAATCCAAGACTTTTGTAAATACATTTTAGACAAATTTAATATAAATAAAATAATGCATGTGCTTTTGCAGATCCGCAGCAGCCACAGCAACAACAGCAGCAGCAGCAACAACAACAACAACAACAACAGGCAGCTGCACCGCATCCACACCCACATCCCCATCCTCGCGAGCCACCGCCACCGCCTATCAGGCAGCCCCATTTGCATCATCACAGCACGGATATTGAACGCATTGATCCGGGCACAAAATCGGAGGGCGAAGAGGACTCACAACAGGGCACAATCAGGCCCAAGGCCACGCTGGGCCGCACTCCCAATCACCTGACACTGAGGTAAGTCTCAAGACATCCAGATGAAAGATATAAATTTAAGCTAAGAACTTGTGCTGTAAAACAAGAAAAAATCTAAAAATAGCAGAGGGTTAGAAATAAAAACAGTGTTGGTGTACAATATCTTTTCATTCTGAGCTATGTTAGATATGTGACATATACCAAATAGTTTGAAATTTCAATATTTATAATTATTATGAGTTTTATCATAATCGCTAATGGCATTTTCTTTTAATCCGCCAAAATGTGCAAAATACAAATGTAATATCATGTTGTGAAAATTACTCAGTTGTATTTAAATTTTAAAATACAAGTAATGCTCGCTTACCGCTTGTCTTATCGCTCTCTCTCTCTCTCTTCCATTCTCTTTTTACGTACGTTTGTAGCACCACATCAACTCTCTCGGTGGGCAGCACTGGAAGCCAGGCACGCTTGATACAATCATCACATCCGCCGGCGAGCTATCAGCCAGTGCTGATGAAGGATCTAGGTAAGAGCAGCGAGTCCGATCTGGAATCGGAATCTGAGGCGCATGCCGCACAGGTGGCAGCCACATTTAATTTAAGTCTAGGCAGTAGCGGTAGTTTGTTTGCAACCACAACAACAATAACAACAACAGCGTGTAGCGAACCAAGTCATAGTCACAGTTTAATCCACTCCCAATCCCAAATTCCTAACCAAAATCAAACCATGAGACATTTGTCGCCACGTCAATCGCCACGTCAATCACCCAAAGCGGAGATCGAGGTGATTGAGATCTTTGAGAGTGAATCCGAGCGTTTGGCGGCAACTCAACAGGTGGCTGTAGTGCATCAACATCCAGCGGGAGCAACCACAAGGGAATCCCAACTCAAAAGACGTGAAAGGGAAGCGATCGTAACTGATCATGTGCTCATCGAAACCGATGCCACAACGAGGTTTATGGACAAGCATCTCAGTGAACTGGAGCAGGAGGATCTGGCCGGAGGATCGGGCAGAACCTGTGACATTGCCGCTTATATGGCCAGTCTGCGGGAGAAATCCTTCGATCCCTCGGATGCTGGAGAGGAAGCTCAAGATCAGCAGCAAAATGATTCCAGTCTCTCGCCAGAGCCGCAAACTATTGTCGAGAACACTCAACAAATTATAACCGTGGACATAGAGTCACCCTCTTCACGACCGACCACAGAATCCGACAGCACGGGCAATACGACAGGCGCCTCGGAGAGATCGGGCGATGAAACCGAAGACGAACCTACAAATTCCTTGGCTTCTCAAATAGTGGTCATTGATAAGAAGGTGGACAAGGTGTTTAAGGCCAAAGCGCCGGAGAAAGTCACGGGCAAGCCCAAGAGTGGAAAACGTCAGAGCATCTACATATCTCCAGATCGTTGTAAGTCTCAAGGCAGTTCCCCTGTGAGGATTATTAAGATCAAGTCGCCAAGAAATAGCGTAAGTGAGCAGGGGAAGAGGTTGAGCATCTGTTCCAGTCGGGACAACTCGCAGGATCGTCTCTCCGGAGGAAGACGCACGCCGAGTCCGCGACGCACCTCGGAGGGAGGAGGCGGAATCTTGAAACATACAACTTCGGGTGGAGGAGGTGGCATATTGAAACCACCTGCCAGTCCGGCGAAGTCCAAGAGTCCCGATAGGAGCTGCCTAAAGAAAGGAGGACCCTCCCATATCTGCAATGTGGAAGGATCCTCTTTGTCTCCTCGCATCTCGCCCAGAAGTAGCGTGGATCATTTGTCGCCAGATCGTGGAAGCAGCTGTCAACGTCATACTCCACGTAGCAGCTTCGATAGCCATGGTTCCTCCGATCACAACCTGGATGTGCCCTATGGAGGAGGAGGAGGAGGAGGGAGCTCCCGGAAGCGGAGTATGTCCGCCCACGGCAGCTTCGAGACGGGACACAAACCGCAGACTCAGGAAACATATCAATACTATCCGGTCTATGATAATCAAACCTGTAGTGATCATTATGTGGCCGCCGCACCAACTTCGAGTCGCAGTCGCCTCAGCAAATCCCTGGAGCGTTCCACCTCCAGGGACAGCACCACCACAAGCAGCTCCTATCGCGCTTATGGCGTCTCTCCCGAACGCAACTACGTGGTCTACAGCTCGGGACCATTGCGCTCCCAGTCCGCGGAGAATACGTTCTCCTCGCAGCCCATCTATGATGCACTGCCTCCTCGACAGGCGCCGCAGCAGTATATGCCCATGGTTAGCTATATGCAGGATATGCAGGACATGGGCTATGGTCCCCCCCCACACAGTTGCCCCCATGAGCCGGCCCAGCAGTCAGGCTATCAGCTGAGCTCCTCAGCTCCCGAGTACACCACATGCATTGATTGCCTGTACCAGAAGAGACCCTCCTAGCATAAGTCCCGCGTGCGGCAAAGTCGCACGCGGAAGAAGACGCCACGGGGAATGACGGAAATGGGAATGACAGGAATGGGAGGAATGGGAGGTATGGTGGTCAGCACACAGCCCACAGCGGGTGGAGGCTTGGGATACATGCAGGATGTGGGAGAGGATCAGGCAGGAGGATGTGTAGATTGCCATGATTACTTCGAGATACATGTCTAATGATATAGAAACAAGAAAAACCGTAAGAAAGAATAAAAGGTAAGTAGGAAAATGTGAAAAAAAGTAAAAATTAAATATCAAGAAATATAACAGAAAGGAATAAATTAAAAATAATAAAATCTAAACAAATATATGTATTATGATATAATAAAAAAAAACAAAGGGAATAAATAAAATATGATTTAAAAAAACTTAATAAAAATAAATATTATTAAAATATAATATAAAATATGTATCGGTAACATGATGAAAGAAAAGAATATAAATTATAGAAGGAAACACGATAGATGAAAATAAAATGTAAGCAGTAAGAAAGAAGGTATGCAGAACAAAAAAACAAAATAAAATTAATAATCCATTACAATGAGATGTTTAAAAGAAGTGGAATAAATTATTAAGAAAAGAAATTATGACAAAGGGAAACAGAAATTGTTAAAACGGAAAGAATAAAATATTATGATAAAGCAAAAAGAAAAAAAGGAAATAGTGAAAACTCAAAATCAAAGAAATGAAGAATAAAGGACAAACATTAAAAAGCATAGAAAAAATATTAAAAAGCAGCATTAAAATTAAAGACGATGGTGAAAAATTAAATAAAAATGAGATGGATATAAATAAAAATAAAAGGATGCACTTTACAAAAGCAAAGACCGAAAGATGGTAAAAAATAAGAAAGCATGTGTAAAGAAAAAACGAGGAAAGAAAAAACGGATCGAACCAAATATAAAATTTCTAGAAAAATGTAATAAATAAACGGAAAAATGAAAAAAGGATATACAACAAAAAAGTAAAAATAATAATTAATTGAATCTGAATAGATGTAATAAATGCAGTTATAAAATATGAGAACATTAAAAACAAAACAAAGAAATATAAAAGGAATGGCGGATAAATAAGTGAAAAGTTAAAGATCGTAATACGAAAAGAAGACCGAAAACAGGGATTTTATGAGACAGTTGAACTAACCAAAGATAACAACAACAAACAACAACAGTAACCCGAAATGCCTCAACTAATAGTTTTACAAAACAAAAACCAAAACGGAAAAAACCCTAAGCTCAAGTGTGGAAAATACACAACAACAAATATATAAAACAAAAAAACAAAAATAAAAATAAATTAATATACGTAAAATGCAAACTAACTGAAAACTAAACAAAATGTTAAACACAAGGGATTGAAAGCAAAACAAACACTATACAACACAGCACTACACAGCACTACAATGCACTACACTGCACTACAAGAGTCGAAAAGCGAAACACAGTTAATGAGTCATGCTTAAGTGTTAGATTAAGTCAGTAAAAGCAGCAGTAGCTACTAGAAAATAAATACGACTACAAATACCCTAATCTCTTGCTCGAGAGAAATGAAGGCGGATTATTGGGAGCGTGTCCCCAAAAAGTGTGTATGCCACATTTCAGGTTAATTATTTCAGTTGCACAAACAAATGGGGCACAAACACACACAGAAAATGATGGAAATGGCGGAAGTTGTAGGGCAAAAATTACGAATACGCACTGATGACGCATACGCCGCGTTGCACACAATGCTCAAGTAGCGTAATTACGAGAAAAACACACAAAAAAAAAACAAACATAACTAAAGTTGAAATTCATACTCGCACTCAAGTAAACTAACTAGGAGACAACTTTACCAAGCTAAATAAAAAATCAAAAAAAAAAGTCGTGTAAGGATTTATTGTATGTAGTAATATAGGGTAAAAGTTCTAGGTAAAAAAGTCGGCGGCGCAACTATTAACTGAGCACACAACTGTGTCGCTGACATTTTCCGAATCGAAAACATTTTTAATTACACACACACACACACACACAGAGACACACACTAATACACTTGCAGCTGCTGCTTGTAAGCGTACTCGTATTTAAGTTTAAGGTCTAAGTAAAAATGCGGGTTGGCAACATTCTATAGGTTAACATTATACACACACTACCTAAACCGAAGAAAAAAATGAAAGAAAAAAAATATTTACATTTATCGTAGTTAGTTAGAGAAAAATTGTCAAGAAAAAAAAAATGAAATGTGTACGTGTTGTGACAAATAATTTGCATATAAACTATATGAATTAATGCATTAATAATTTCATTGATTTTTGGTAATTCATTTCAATTCACATTGAGTAATAGGCAATTATTGAATTAACAACATTTAACAAAATACGATACAATAAATTAAATGCAAATAAATGTATTGAAGAATGATAATCGTAAGTCGTACCTCAATGTTCAGTATTAAATACAAATAATTATATATCGATATACAAGTAATAATCGATGGATACTTAGAGCTACAATTATATACTACTATATAGGATATACACTTGATTATTATGGGCAGGCTGAACGCAAATCTTCCAAAATCATTAAAATAAATAAATTTAAAAAAAAATAAAAATAAACCCATTTTGAACTCGTTCAACCTGCGACTCACATACATATATACATTATATATAATTATATATACAAATCACATACATGTGTAGACTAAGTTTGGGTGTCTATAAACAGATATGGATGCATAATATACAAAAAATTTACCCCAGACGGACTTACAAGATCAAATGTCAGGTTGTTCAAGCTAAACAAAGCAAGAAAAAAAACATAAAACAAAAATAGTTTAATCATAAAAGATATATGATAATACTTAAGATAATCTACATAATCGCATACAGTTTACACTGGGCTTTCCACGGCAGTAAAATCAAAAGGTTCCAAAATCAAAAGATGTTTCCGATATGACGAATCAAAATCTGAATTAAAATATGCTAAAAAATAAACTATTAAACCTAACTAAATATAAAATAAATATATACATACATACTACATACACAAACGTACTCGTATCAAAGATAAACCATAGACAAATATGCATTAAAAAAAAAATACTAAATAATTACTAAACGAATATACGCGTATAAACTTTAATCGAAAAACCAATGCAAATGATATTTGTGGGAAATGCAAATGCAAATGCTCTAAAACCGAATTCAACTAAATAAATAATCAAAACAAATAATCAAACAACAACTACCACAACGACAACAACAAATATAAGAACATCTATAATGAGAGCAGAATGAAATTAAACAGCAAATAATAAAATGATAATTAAGCTCACAAATTTAAATAACGAATATTGAAAAGTAAACAAAAGAGAAGCTAATTAAACAACAATTCAAATTAATGTCAATGGCACTTTGGACAGCGACAAAATGACAACCCTCCAACCAGCCACCCCTCGATCTCCCCCTCCCCTTCTCCACCCCTCAAAGTCCACAAATGTAGGCAATAGAAAGTCACACATAAATCGTTTGTTAGGCGCCCAAAAAATTAGTTTATCGTATCGATTTAAATTGAATTTTAAGTTGATTTAATCGAATCATTTAGCAGGTAAGTGCAAAGATAAATTCATTGTAATTAGGTGCGTAATTAATATAATTAAATTGCATTAGAGTTAAAACAATTAAACGGGTGATATTAAATTTTTGTTATTGCAAATTATCTCCAAGATAAATAAACATAAAAAAAAAACCTACCTACAGACATATACCAGAAAAAAGAACACAAAACAAAATCAGAATATCAATAGCTAATGCAAAACTAAGGTTTAGTGTATAACTGTTGTAAACAAATTACACTTGATAGCTTAAAACAACAACAACAACAATATTAATAATTAATAATGACACACATACGTATATTAATATATTTAGTTGGCATCGCTTGATTAATTAATTAGTAAACAAATGAAATGGGATTTTGCAATAATTTCAATAATAATTTCAAATCCGTTTTGCATTTTCTTAATTAACGTACAACTAAAAAACAACAATAGTAATTTAGAAAAAATAAACAAAAAAATACAAAAACTGTGCCAAATATAAAAAGTCAAGTACGAAATGCTGTCAATCAAATCTGATTGAACATTAAAAAATAAAAAGAAAATGATAATCAAAGTACTTTTATAAATGTCTTATGGTTACACACACGAGCTTTCCCCTCAAACAACCCAACAAATTACCCAACAACTTTAAGCTAAACAACACATTTCCTCTTTCAATTAATTCAGCATTTTGTAAACAAATTTTCAAAAATTTAATTTCGCTTTTTGGTACAACTTTTGCATTGCATTTAACATTTTTGTGAGAGAATCGTTTTTAATCAACTTTTCTTTGTTCCATCAACTATTTTTCAAACAAGCTAAAAACTTTTTGATTGAATTGAAACGTTCGCATATGGAAATGAAAGTGTTAACGGGCAGGGAAAACTCTACACAATTAAGCGGAAAATTTGAAGTTGAACATACAAAAAAACAAATTCAACACTTTCAACTTCTGCACTCGATCTGAAATTTTAAGAAATATTTAAGGCACATCTGGAACATCCAAACTATCTTTATTATTTACTTTTCGTTCGATTTCCATTTCAACTGCACACTAGAAACACACTAGAAAAAAATGTTGGCATAAAATGCAAAACTGAGATTTATGAAATTCGACAATTTGTACAATATTTTGAAATACAAAACCTAACTAAAAACCTAAACTAAATATATATAAATTCTTAATAAAAAGAAGAAGAATACTATGAAAAAAAAAACACCAAGCGATGTCAACATTTTCAACAACAGTTCTAAACTTTATACCCCCCCCCCCCCCCCCTATACTGCTTTGATACCCCCAACAAATTAAAAAAAATATAAAAACACGAAATTTTACTTAGTTAATTACTTAGTTTAGCTGCTGAAATCCCGTTTTCCCCACTTTTTCCTATTTAAGTAGCTTTGAAAAAAAAACCGCTTTAAAGTAGTGCTCATTAAACATTACAGAAATTAGTTTTGCTTACATTTTATTTAAGATTAAATGAGAACGTTTAAAGTACGAGTACTTTACGCAGTCTCAGGTATTTTAAACGGAATGCTTGCATGTTTTTTAAAGTAATTCAAATTATTCAAATGGACTAAACACTGTAATTGGCATTAAATTATGTATCACCACAAAAAGAAGAACATTTTGATCTTCTGCTATCTGTTTCTCTCTCTGTCTTTGTCTCTTACTATTACTATCTTTTTCTCTCTAACTTTCGCTCTTTATATAATATAACTAAGTTCAGGAATCTTTTTTGAACAATCTAAATAAAGAAGTTGAAGTTGCAGTTAAGAAGAAGGAGAAGAAGAAGATGAGAGGAGAAATAAGAAGTTGAATTTAAAATTTCATATTTTTTCATATATGGTTTCCATTGTATCTTTTCTTTTCTTTCATTTAATTGTAGGGTCCCCGGTGTGGAAACCACGAGACATGATAAATTTAGGCACAGATCCACAGTCATCAACCCGCAAAGACGATGTGAAAAATTAAATCAGAAAAAGCAAAACAATACTGATCTGAAGCAAAAGCAAAAGCAAACAAAATAATAATAATACCAGATAAAAGAAATCTTAACAAATTTCTTTTGTTCAAATTTTAACTAATCAAGTGTAAGAAACGGCAACAGTTCAATCAAAGAACACAAAGACCACACAACCCCCAAAACATTACCAACCAGACACTAATATTATAATTAATATTTAATATAATATTTCAAAGAAGCAACAAGAAATGTAATTTAATACAAATTTAAATTACCGTTGCTTGTGAAGACAAATTGGTGAATAGTTTGGAATTGTTTTTTTTTAAGCATTACGAAACATCGAAAACGTTTGTTGTTTTTTTGTGTTTCGCGTTTTTAAAATATGAGAGCGAAAAGATGATGAGAATATTATGTGTGAAAATGAGAATAATACTCGACATCTTTTTTAAAGACAAGACTTTGATTTATACTTACCTGTATTGTCGATCAATTGTATTTAATGTGCAAACACACATAATTATTTTATAATTAATGAGAATTAACAAAAACGCAAAGAGGATTTTGAACAAATTCAATAAGAATTCAAATGTGAACAAATTCAAATGCATTTGTCGCTGAAAAAGACTTGAAATAAACATTAAAATAAAAGGAAACAATTTTCGATTTAAATAAAGTACATACATACATTTATTGAGGAAAAATACATACGTGAACAAATTGAAACATTGATTGTATTTAGGATTAGATAATTTAAAATAAATACAAAGAATCGCAAATAAAAACCAAAAAAAAAAAATAAATAAAATCTTATATTAATAAAAATGTGCAACTTTAAAGAAATGTTCTAAAAGCCGAAAACAAAACACAAAAAAATAATTATATAAAAAAAACTTAGAGAATTAAGCTACACAAACACACACTCGAATTAATTGCAAAATGTTTAGTTTGTAGGAAGTACACTGAAAAGAATAATATGAGCATACCATACAGATATCGCATAACAAAAAAAAACACATTAAAGGAAGACAAAGAAAAGAGAATACAAACAAAAAATAGCAACAATTTAGTCAAAATGTTAAATGGTAAACTAAACCAAAATAAAAAACAAACCACAATTCTAAACATTTAAAAAAAAAAACATGTTTATAAACCACAAAAGAACACACATAAAATCTAAAACTAAATCGAAATCTAAATGAGTTTTTTGGGATTTCAAATCTCGAAAAGAAAAAACGGTTAATTGCAACATTCAAAGCTAAAATACAAAAGCAAAACTAACATGTTATACACATTTAAATAAACTACAAAAATGGCAAATATACAAAAATACTTATATAAGCGAAAACTACACACACACATACATACACACTCACCCTTCTAGCTAAATTACAATAATATATTAATTAAGAACTTCACTCGATTAAAAAAAAAAAAATACAAGCATAGGTCAAATTCCATAGACAAAGTAACGAAAAACGTAAAACGAAAAGCAAAAGAATGATAAAGATAAAAGAAAATCCAAATATTGAGCACAAATTTCCATTCGTTATTATCAATTTTTACATTTGATATTTGACATTTTTTATTGTTTATTATCAAAAGAAAATGTTTAAAAAAAAAATAAAGCAAATGTTTATGAATAATAATTATATTGGTTGTGAATGCAGCTCGGAAGTTATTTGAATCAGGAAAAAGTACTCGTATCTACCCAATTTGCTGAATGAAATGAGTTCAACACTGTACTTCAGTACTTAATAAGTGCCAATCATTCAATATATTCTTTTGTTTCTCTCAGTGTACTCGACAGGCATTAATTAAATTTTTAAATCCTCCATCGCAAGTAGCAAAAAATCGAAACATAATCAAAACATTTTTAGGTTTCCAATCAAATTGAATTAAATATACAATGTAAACTTTAATTAAAGAACAACAGAGACAGCAAGAATAACCAAAAATGATGATGATAAAACAAATGCAAAACTTAAGAATCGAGTCAACAGAAATTCTAAAATTATACAACAGTCTAATTGATAAATAAATGAATGTTAATCAAACACAAAAATAAAACCTAAAATTAAACTAAAATAAATACCAAATCACAACATTTTAACATCATTTTTACTGTTTATATAAGTTTAACAACAACCAGAAAAACCAAATAATTATAATAAAATTTAATATAATAATAATAATGAAATGATCAATGGATCAGAGTCAGCCGATTGTTGCCGGAAAACTTTAGTCAATGAAATAGTTAAATTATAAAGCTCATTTAAGAAATCGAATATGTAGACTCATATAAATTATTAAAAAAAAAATAGTATGAACTTTTGTACACATTTGACTATTTTTAATGCATTTTAAAAGATATATTATCTATTAATCTATGAATAGTATATATGTATACTTATTATACCATGTATAAATACACATTTAATTCATGAATTAATAACATATATATACTTTAATTTAATTTAATTTAGTTTAGTTTGAGGTTTAACAAATTGTTAATGTGTATTTGATTTGTTAATGCAATTGTTAATTTTCCTGTATTTTCTTTTGAGTGAGCGAGAAAGGGAAAATTAAATGACAAATGTATTTCAGTTATGAGAAATGAAAAGCTAAGAAAATCACAACAAAATTATCGAAATTAACATTTGTAACTCACATAACAATAGCAAAAACAACAAGTTAAGCAAAAACCACAAAAAAAAAAACCTAATATTAATTCTAGTTGTAAAGCAAAAGGTTAAAAGAACAGCATGAAGAAAAAAAAGGAACAAATAAATTAAAACAATTCCATTTTTATTATGATTATTAACAGCTGCAACAAAAACAACAAAAATAATGCAATCGATGTTAATAATTTTTGAAATGATGAAAAATATACAAGAACAACAACAAATACACACAATTATTATACAATGCAAATGCAAAAAATTAACACTCAAAGAAAGGAAAGTGACAAAAAAAATATGTGAAAATTAATAATTACAAAAATCCTTTTGAAGTGAAACAAAAACCAAAAGAAAAACAAAATAAAATGTGAAATTACAAAAAAAATGTAAACCTGTTTTTATTTAACAAGGGTTCAGTTTTCAGCAAGGATATGCCGATATGCTTTTGCAATAGAGAATCAAAAAGTATGTCCTTGCGGTGTGAGTAAGGACATCCTCGAGATATATAGCTAAGAAAATAGAAATTTTTTAGAAAAATAGCTCTAACTTGGCGAAATCCTCGCGCATTTTGGCAGGACATGTCACGTTAGCTTCGCCAGGACGAACTCTATCGATTGGCATCAAAAAATTGGGGGGTCATCTAAGGATCATCAACTTGTAAAATTTCAGTCAAAAATCGCTTGAAAACGGGCAAAAAACACAAAATCCTTAATAACTTCAAAACTACAAGGACGATTTGGATGTCCTTTGGTCAATCGATAGTACTCCGTAAAAGGATTCGATTGACATCAGTTTTATGGAAATCCTTCAAAGGACTTTCGAGATATAGCTAATTTTCTCTGTACAAAAAAATCTGTTTTTCTCGGCTCCTGTAAGGACTTTCGTCCTTTTTATTATATTTTCAGATGGGGCAGACGAATTACTATCTGTGTGCAAAAGGACATCCTGCTAGTCCTTAAAATGACTGAGTTACAGGCGATTTTCTGTTTTTAAGGCGTTTTTCCTTAGCAAATACATGTAAAATTGGTGTCAAATTTTTTTGAAAATCCTTGAAATCCTTGAATGCAGTTCGATAGAAATGCTTCCTGCGAGTATAAAAAAGTATGTCCTTTCGTTGTAAGTAAGGATATCGCCGAGATATACCTATGAAAAAATGTCCTTTTTAGAAAAATAGCTCTAACTTGGCGAAATCCTCGCGCATTTTGGCAGGATATGTCACGTTAGCTTCGCCAGGACGAACTCTATCGATTGACATAAAAAAATTGGGGGGTCATCTAAGGATCATCAACTTGTAAAATTTCAGTCAAAAATCGCTTGAAAACGGGCAAAAAACACAAAATCCTTAATAACTTCAAAACTACAAGGACGATTTGGATGTCCTTTGGTCAATCGATAGTACTCCGTAAAAGGATTCGATTGACATCAGTTTTATGGAAATCCTTCAAAGGACTTTCGAGATATAGCTAATTTTCTCTGTACAATAAAATCTGTTTTTCTCGGCTCCTGTAAGGATTTTCGTCCTTTTTATTATATTTTCAGATGGGGCAGACGAATTACTATCTGTGTGCAAAAGGACATCCTGCTAGTCCTTAAAATGACTGAGTTACAGGCGATTTTCTGTTTTTAAGGCGTTTTTCCTTAGCAAATACATGTAAAAATTGGTGTCAAATTTTTTTGAAAATCCTTGAAATCCTTGAATGCAGTTCGATAGAAATGCTTCCTGCGAGTATAAAAAAGTATGTCCTTTCGTTGTAAGTAAGGATATCGCCGAGATATACCTATGAAAAAATGTCCTTTTTAGAAAAATAGCTCTAACTTGGCGAAATCCTCGCGCATTTTGGCAGGATATGTCACGTTAGCTTCGCCAGGACGAACTCTATCGATTGACATCAAAAAATTGGGGGGTCATCTAAGGATCATCAACTTGTAAAATTTCAGTCAAAAATCGCTTGAAAACGGGCAAAAAACACAAAATCCTTAATAACTTCAAAACTACAAGGACGATTTGGATGTCCTTTGGTCAATCGATAGTACTCCGTAAAAGGATTCGATTGACATCAGTTTTATGGAAATCCTTCAAAGGACTTTCGAGATATAGCTAATTTTCTCTGTACAATAAAATCTGTTTTTCTCGGCTCCTGTAAGGACTTTCGTCCTTTTTATTATATTTCCTGATAGGGCCGAATGATTACTATTTGTGTGCAAAAGGACATCCTGCTAGTCCTTGAAATGACTGAGTTACAGGCAATTTTCTGTTTTCTGGACCAATTTTCCATACCTACCCCTATAAAAATTTGAGGAAAATTTTTTTACAAGAAATCGAAAATCCTTAAATGCAGATCGGTAGTCCGGCTTTTTTTAATCTAGAAAACGCATGTTCTTTTTTAAATTGGGTAGGATACGAAGGAATAAGAGACATAGTAAGAAAAAAATTTTGCTAAAATTTCAACTAAAAACTCGCTTATGATTATTTTTTCCTATTTAGGGGGATAAATAACGTCCTTTAAGGACCCTGGATATTAAAACAAGTCAATATAAAATATTATAATCAGTTTATTTAAATTAGTTTATTAAATACTTTTGTTTTTAATATAAATATTATTATGGTACTAAAACGTACTAACCTACTGCATGTGTGTATGTCTATATACATGCAGATGTGTGTTTGTGTGTAGTGTCTTATTATATATATTTATTATATATTATAATAGCCGATGTGGAGTACAAGAAAATTGTGCAGTGTTTTACAGAAGATGATCGAATTGAAGATATGCTCAACAATAGACATTGATATAAATAAATATATTAATTTCTCATCGTAATTTATTTGGTTTTATTTAGTTCATTCGAATCTTAAAAATATATATCTATTAATTCATAATTTCTATTACAATAAACGATCAGTCTTCAGTTTAAAACACTACACAATATTCCGAAATCTTTATGCAGAATTTAGGTGTTAATGTTTCTTTCGTGTGTTGTTTGTATTCATTTCTTATCTTATCGTGACAACTGAATTTTAGGGGGTTGTATCTTGTATCTACCAAGAATCTCTAACAATTGGGTAACATAATTCAATTCTCAACCGATAATTAATTTAGTATCCCTTTACGTCGGGCGATAAACTTAAATAAATTTGCACTTAAATTAAATACGATTTACTATACAGATTTATAGTGAAGGATTTGGATTGGGAGGAGTATAAAGCTCAATAAGAGTTTATATAGATTTAGTTTGGCAAAAGCTCCGCCAATTGATTCCTCAGACTTGGAGGCAGCGTGTCCGGGAACTTAATGTCGAAGGCAACGATGAGGTCGCCTCGTCGGGATGGCTCCTTGGGGAAGGGCAGTCCACGTCCGCTGATGCGTTTCACGGTGGTGGGTTTAATGACTTCGCCTTGGGTGCTGACCGAGATGCGATCACCCTGGAGCGTTGGCACCGTCACGGAGGCGCCACACAACGCCTGCTTCAGACTGAGCTGGGCATTGTAGCGGAGATCGCTGCCTTCCCGCTTGAACTGCGAATGTGGCTTGTCCCGAATGATGAAGATGATATCGGCGGGAACCTTTTGTGGTGCCTGATCGCCTTCCTTGGGGAATGTGATCTTGGTGCCTGCCTTCCAGCCAGGCTTCACTGTAATGCTCAGCACCTTCTCCTCTTTGCGCGCTGTTCCTGTGGCCATGGACATGCGAGAGATCTTCATTTTCTTGGTGGTACCCTTGTCCACCTCCTCCAGGGTCACATACAGATCATGCTCGATGGGAGGATCCTGTTGCTGACGCTTCCGACTCGGCGCCTGTGCGTTGAATGACTGGGAGCGGAAGGCTCCCATGGGATTGCCACCGAAACCGCCACCGCCAAACATCTCATCACCGCCAATGTTCATGAAGACTTGCTCCTGGCCATCGCCACCACCGGAAAAGAAGCCACCAAACGGATCCGCGGCACCAAAGATATTCTGTGATCCAAAGAACTGGGCGAATGTGGCACGTGGATCGCCATGGAACTGATATGTGTAGCCACCGGGATGACCAGGCATGCCATCCGGTCCCGGTTGTCCGCCCTTTAACCCGTCCTCGCCATACTGATCGAAGATGTCGCGCTTCTTCTTGTCGGACAGCACTTCGTAGGCCTCGGCAATCTCCTTGAATCTCTCTTCCGCCTGTGGACTCTTGTTCTTGTCCGGATGATACTTGAGTGCCAGTTTTCGGTACGCCTTCTTTATATCATCGTCTGTGGCCTTCTTGTCAATGCCGAGAATCTTGTAGAAGTCTTTGCCCATCTTGTCTTTCCTTCTCTCTCTCGCTCTCTCTCGGCCTGTAGATAAACAAAAGAAAAAACACATTATCTCACTGATATATTTTTAAAATTATAAGCTGCGAGCTGCTCGACTGTGGGATGCTCAGTAATCGCTCAATTTAATCAATAATAAAATTTAAAAACAAATTTAAAATCAGACCATTTAGTAAAATAAATCCTACAAAATACACAAAGTATCTAAATTGTATTTATCATTTTGTAAACTTTACTTGCTCTAACCAAAATAGCTCTTTTTGATGGGAAACAGGGTTGCCAACTGCTTAGAAAGAATAAAATGGCATTGTATTTCTGATGGAAAAGAATCGAAACAACCTTCTGAATTTGCAAGAAAAATACAAAGCTAATAAATTTGTATGTAGTGAAGTTTTAAACACAGCTTTTTGATGAAAAATGATTAGTAAAACATATTTAAATATATATTTTTAAATAGCCAGATTTTGGTCTAATAGTAATTTTCTAATTCTTGCAATCGAACTTTAAAACTGGCTATAACGCTTTTAATCTCAAAATTATAATTGTTTATACAAAGAGACAGATATTATCGCTAAATAATAAGCATGTGTTATTTTAACTGCTGGGCTGATAACAACAAATACAACAGGCAAATGTTTCGATTGTTTTTTCGATGGAATTTGCTAGAAGCTTTGAGTTGTGCAACGACAGCAAAAACAACAACAAGAACAACGAAGCGCTGTTGCTATCTCTGCCTCTGCTTGCGTCGCTGCCCGCGTCGCAGCTTTTGCTGCTGTTGTGTTGTCAATCTGCTTATGACGTCGACGTCGACACTGCCGTGTTTGCATTTTGAAATTGAAAAATTTGCATTCTTTTGGCATTTTCATTGTTATTATTTTGGTTTTTTCTTCTTTCCGTTTTAAGGGTCACAAGTGCATAATGAAAACATGCTAATTTAAGCAACAATTTTCTTATTGAGCCACTCACCTTATATTTATATGTATATGTGTTTGTATTAGTACTTTTATTTGCTTTGCAGCTGCTTCTTCACTTTTGTCGTTTACTGCACTCTCGATTTTTTCCTTTTGTTGTAATTTGCAATGTTAAATGCTGATTTTCCGCATGCACAAATTGTCTTTACTGATATTTTATGTATGTTTTATTTTCAATCAATTGTCTTGCTCTTGCGCTCTTCACTCTTTCGCACCGTCTTTCTCTCTTACTTTTCGCTAAATGAGTTGATTTGACAGCGCGTCGCGCCTTTATATAGACTCGGCGCAGTCTGCTCCTCGAAAATTCTCGATGCTTCTCGTAATTTAGGGTTGCATCGGGAACACAATGCTGCAATAACTGCAATTGGCGCCAAAGCTTAAAAAAAAAAAAAACATAAACTGCTTGTCGGATGAACAATGAATTGTGTGATGGTTAGTAACTGTAATTTTTTTTTAAATGCTTTGCACATAAAATTGTAATAATTTAAAAAGTTGACAGTAAATCAAATTTCGATAAATTTCATATCGAATTACAGCTCTAGCATCGTAAGCACCGATGCTTGTGTGTGAAAACAAAAGTACTCAAACTATCGTCAACATATCGATGTGTGTGTGTCATACTTATCGGCATTGTTATCGATAGCACTGCAGGCCCAAACCGCAGCCGAACGAACAGAACAACAAAAAACATTTGTTTCATTTTTTGATTATTAAAAATGGTTGCTGCTCGGTATCAACACAAAGCCACATCAGTTTAGCGCAGTTACGAGAGGCAGCAACCAAAAGTCCTGTTGAACGGCCGGACTGTGCATCAAAAATACAACCAAGCACACACACAATATTGCAACATTTTCACAATTCAGGTGAGTGAAATCATACATATATACACACACACACACACATCCATACACATACATATATGTATGTATATGTGTATCTGGTATGCTTCATATTTATACATACAATTATACACTTTTTGGAGCCGCTAAGTTTTTCCCCTTGAAGGACGCACAGCTTGAACTAGTTTTGTTGTTTTTAGTGTCACATGTGTCACGTTCCACAGTGAAACCTTGACCGATCAACCAACCGCCCAACGCGTCGCCCCCTCCCTCAACTCTCCCTCTGGCTCTGTCTCTCTTTCCTTTATTCAGTCGAGTGTTGCGCAAACCGAAAATTTGCTAACACGCTAAATTCCCCCCAACCCGTCCCCTCTCCCAGTTCCCTACTTTCTAGTTGACCCAAGTGAATGCCGGCAATTTGTTAGTCACATACAGTTAGTGATGAAAGTGTTTGCACAAGATCTCAATTGGTTAACTTCTTTTTGTTAGTTAAATTCAATTAAAAATCTTGTATCTTATTTTCAACTTGTTTTAAGAACAAAATAAATATATATATACAATTAAAATCCACATGTATATGTATGTATTTTTACCATATAAAATTGTGTAAATTTGTGATTGTGTCAAAATACTTTCTTGACTAACTGTCTATGAGAAGCGCATAACAGAATAAAAATAGTCATTCATCGGGCATCTGAATCCGAATCTGTATCTCAAAATCAACATTAATAGCACTTTCGCTGCAAATGAACGTTTCTACATCTAATGTCTATATGTCTATATATATTTATGCCTTATGCACGTCTATTCATTGAGAAATTGAAATGGGTTGAGTTCAGTTTAGTTCAGTTGAGTTGAGTGTTCACCTGTCTTATGAGCTACACAGTCAGCGTCATCAGTTAACGCCCACCGTCTTCCGTCTGCACTACTCGCACTCACTATTGCACTCTCACTCGCACATTTCGCGATATTATTATCAACAGTTGTTATGCGCAATATTCTTGTTCTCTTGGTTGTTGTTGTTATCAACAGCTGCGGGTATATGGGTGGGGGTTGGGGGATGTATGAACTGCATCCACCGAACAGTGTTGCCAACTCAGGTTTTTTTTTCGGATAAATCTCTAATTTCTGAGTATGTAAAATTATCTGATCTGATTAAAATTCATTATTTTTATAAAATTATCAATTTACAAACAATTAAAATGTAATTATTAAAAAGCATCCAAAATAATAAATTTGTAAAAAAAAAAAAAAAAAAAAAACAAATGAAAATATTATCAAAAACTTAAAGAATTTTTTTTTTTAATTTTATGACGTAAGAATGTCGCGTTCAATATCTTGTTCAGATATAAATAGTTACAAAACATTTTTTTATCCATATTATTTTATTTTATTTATTTTTGGGCTCGGATTGTCCAGTTGTTGTGGATAGTAGTTGGCATCACTGATCCACAAAAAGGGTAGTGCCGAATTCGTACCACATACAAGCGGGCGTCGAGTCGGAAACGATCCGATCCGATTCCGATCCGAATTGAAGTCGGAGGCAATCGTGTGGCGCCACCGTCAGAGGCAGAGGCAGCGGGAGAGAGTCAGACGCAGCGTCAGTTGGTCGGATTGCTTTGGTCAGTACTCGGAGACGCGTGAAACGATGTCGATGTCGTTTGCGTTAACGTCGGATTATTTCAGTCGCTAAAAATCAGACGGTGTGTGTATATACGCATATATATAAATCATACATTTATATAGAGTATATTTATATATACAACATATATATTATTAATCCCTTTTCCACACATTTAATTTGTGTTAAGTTAAACTCATTTGCAAAATGTGCAAATTTCCCGAGCAATTGTTCTAAAAATAAACCACATTTTACACGTAAATAGATCGCTTTCGTAATAAACTGCGAGAGATTTCAGAAAAACTCGATAGAAACTCGAACTCTACAACTCTTCCCATATATAGTATATATATATTGATATGTGTTTGTGTGCATGTGTGTGTACTATATAGCTAAGAAATCTGAACTATCTGGCATGTGGCAGACCGAGAAATAGTTTTATAAATAGATGCGAAAAATCCACACACTTAACACACAATTCTCTAGACGTCGAAAAACATAAAAATCATCATCTTCGTAGACTTTGCCTTAATTTCGGTAAAAATTTCGACCCCGTCTAGCCCAACTGGGAGGCGGGATTGTGGGCGGGGGGAAAACGTAAATATTGATCAGATTGAGAATTCTGATTCTCAATTGATACAGTTGGTCCCGTAAATGTTTTCGCATGATAAAACTCTTACATACTTGGTTTTTATTTTTGAATATATTGAGTTCAATAAATCTTATTATATCATTAAAAAAAACCCATAAGTAAAATAACTAAGAATATTTTGAATTTATCAAATAAAATGTGAGTTTATTGTTTTGACAAAACACTCTTTTGATTTACTGTTTGCATTTCAGATGTGTGTGTGTGTGTGTGCGGTATCGAAAACCTTCGCATTTACAAATAGCCAGATTGTATCTGAGTATTTGACGGATACTTACGCTCCCTGCTTTGAATATTTGTTTGTCTTTGACGTATCTTTTTTAGTTTATTTCAATTTCTTTTTTTGTTTTTCTTTTTTTTTACTTTCAATTTTGCCGTCGACATTTATTTTTAGACGCACAATTTTTGTATTTTTTATTTTGATTTCTGCTGGTCGCGTATTAGCATTTTTGGATTCCTCACGCGCATATATATATATATATATTTGTATCTGTATCTGTCTGCAGATCTGTGTGGATGATTGCGCCCATCCAACATGTGTTTGAAAATGCAGCTATGTTTTGTGGCCAAAATGGCACCGCATTCCGCCTCATTTTCCCCTTCCTTTTCACCCCTTTTCGGCATCTTCTTCACTGCAATGTTTGATTCTATTTTTGTAGAATTTAAGTTGGAAAAACATTGCGCCATTTCATATACTAATTGCATAGATCATTTAATTACACTGCGTAAGCATTTTGTAAACGACATTTGCGTACATCTTCCGACCTGGGAAATGCAACAGATCATAAAACTATCAATAGAGATAGAAATATTCATATACATTATCCCTAAAGTGTTGTTATCGTTTTCAAATACACAAATTGATGGCAACAGCTGCGCTGGAAACATCTTTCTCTATAAAGATACACATTCTATTTTTTAAGTATTTCTAACCAGGGATCGTAACGATTTTAATTATTTTCAAAGCTTAATAGAAAAATTATAAAATAAAATACTAATAAAATACAATTTTTGTAACATTTCAATAATTTGCACATCGAAAAAGCAGTCAAAAGCAGATTAAATAAATAATTCATTAAGTTTTTTTCCCTGGTATTTATCAAGAAGAAGTATTTATTAAGAAAATTATATTTCATTCTCTATTTAATCGACATATTTTCATGCTTTCATTTCCGTTTAAATAAAGTTATCAAGGGTAGAATTTCCACAACTTTGGAGAAGGTTCGAATTGTGAATGCACTGATAACAAGATTCTAGTACTTTTTCCTATTAAACGACCATTTTCGTTGCTTGCATTTCCATTGCTAAAATCCAAATTCATTGAAGCTGTTGGAAAACTAATTTGTTGAAATTGATTTACATATTTAGTTCCATTTGTTGAATTTGCGCATTGCGGGAAAGGCGTCAAGTGCCAAATAAATATAATATATATAAGATATGTATTGGCATATGCATATACAGATACAGATACATTTATAGATACAGATACATATGTGCAACTTCCGTTACAAAGCACAAAAGTTGCCCAACAACAAAGAAGCAACTTGGAAATGACATTTGGTCGAATATCCGAGCAATTTATGCGGCAATTATGACGCTGTATGAAAATTGCAGACGTAGCTGAAAAATGTAATGAGGAATCAGAGCAACAAAAACAGCAGAAACATTGATTCTCCTTCTAGAATCTCCATCTCAGTTCTCAATTTTGTTTATAAAATTCCTCAAAGTGTTAGTCATGTTTTTTCGGACAACGCTACAACGATACAAATAAGGCGCGAAAACATCAACGATGCAATGATTTTTGGTTTATTTTCGAATTGAGGTCTGCGTTGTGGAGCGAAAAGCGGAAAAGCGTAGAGGGAAAATCGAAAAGCGAGAGCAATGAACACTGAATAGTGAAGAACTGAATGATTTTCTTATTTGTGAAAACTGTTCAGATTGCTTTTAAAAAACATGTCAATACGAATTTTAAATATTGTTGTAAGAAAAAAGAGCGCATTGATTAGGAAATTCAACTAAGAAAAATATTCAGAGTACAAAATGAAATACGGAAATGGATATAAGTAAACAAATATCTATGCAATTATTAAGATACATTTAAATTTTATAATTTTACGAAGCAGCAAGATGAGTAAGAACTCAGTTTAATGTATTACACCCAAAAAAAAAAAAAAATGGAAGAATGAATGTACTTACAAAAGGGTTGACAACCGATTAATGTGCTTAAAATTGTATAACGATGAAGTTGATAAAGATTATAATGCATGCACAATATTGATAAAGAGATTACTTAATTTTTAAATTTTCCACTTGAATTTCCTAACAATATTGATTTAAATTTCGGTTTTCCAATTTTAATTTTCTTATAATAATTATTTCTAGTTTTGTTTTCTTAATTTTCTTACAAATTTTCATATTCTTAGTATTCTCATTTTAGGGAATCGACGTGTTCCATATTTATTTTGCGTCCTTTTCTTTTGCAAATTCCAAAATTTCAATAATTGAATATTCATCTTTTATTAAACAGGTCTTCTTCCTAGTTGCTTAACAGCTCAAGATGGCTGAGCAGGCTAAAAAGGACACAAGCGAGGACACCACACAATGTGCCGTATTTGATCAGACTCCTGGATCACAGCAGAAGAAGATCATTGTTGTTGCCCGAAATCATTACACGGTTCAGCGTTTAATTTCAATGATTTCCACACAATTCGGCTATGAAAAGTTCGAATTGCTGCTGCAGCCACATGATAAGGATAGGGATCTGGTGAGGATTACCAATTTATTTAATTGAATTCCAACTAATTTCACATCTTTTAGGTTCATCTAAATGCGCTGGAGAGTCAGTTGCTCTACGATGTGTCTGGCTTTGAGCGTAAGCTTAAGAATAATCTTGTGCTGTTGCCGCAGGGAACTTGGGATGGGAATGTAACCAAGCGCTATGAGCTGCTCATGAAGAAGACAACGGTTAAGAAGGTGGCTGCCGGAGGAGACCACAACGAAGGCGTAGAGAAGGAGAAAAAGAAGAAGACGACATCAGCAACAACGACAGCAACTGGAGAGAAGAAGAAAAAGGCCAGCAGCAAAAGCAAGACAAGCTCAAGTTCAAGTTCACCCACCAAAGAGGAGGACACTGAACCTGCGACATCCACGCCTACAACGCCTGTCAAGAAGAGCACCAAGTTGAAAACGAAACCCAGCGAGATCAGCTTGAAAAATACCACGGAACAGTTGATGGAGGAATCCATACCAGATTCAATTCCAGCACATCCAATGCCCGTTGAGTTGCCTATTGATGGGTTGACCAACATTGAAATAGGCGAACAATTGTTGCCATTGCCACACGAACTATTCAACATTAGTCCCGTCTCTGATATCGAGCCACTATCGGATGACGACCTGGCTCTGGGGGCCTCGGCAAGTCCCACAATGATGGGACCACCTTATGAATTCGGCAATGCTGGACCCACTGAGAGCGATCTGTTGGCTGCCACCACAGATTGCGTGGAAGCCGGCGAGAAGACCGAAGATGAAGCTAGACAAGATCGGCAATTCTCCAATTTCTTTGGACGCAAATACGGCGGAGATGAAGTGCCCGCCTGGCAGCGTGGCAACAACAACAGCACTAGCAGCAAAGTGGCAACAACAACTGATGATTTAGTGGCGGTAACGGAAACGGAGAAACGGAACTATGTGGGATTGGTTAACCAGGCCATGACCTGTTATCTCAACAGTTTACTGCAAGCTCTGTACATGACTCCCGAATTTCGTAATGCCTTGTATCGCTGGGAGTTCGACAATGACAACGAGGCCAAGAATATACCCTATCAATTGCAGAAACTCTTTCTCAATCTGCAAACATCGGCCAAGTCATCGGTGGAGACAACAGATCTGACGCGCAGCTTTGGCTGGGATTCCACAGAGGCCTGGCAACAGCATGACATTCAGGAACTGTGTCGCGTCATGTTCGATGCTCTGGAGCACAAGTTTAAGAACACAAAGCAGGCAAATCTCATTTCCACTTTGTACGAGGGCAAAATGAATGATTATGTCAAGTGTCTGGAGTGCAATACAGAGAAGACCAGAGAGGATACCTTCCTGGATATACCACTGCCAGTGCGTCCATTTGGCAGCAGCTCCGCCTACGGCAGCATCGAGGAGGCATTACGTGCCTTTGTCCAGCCGGAGACACTCGATGGCAACAATCAGTATCTGTGCGAGAAGTGCAAGAAGAAGTGCGATGCCCACAAAGGACTCTACTTCAAGTCCTTCCCCTACATTTTAACTCTGCACCTCAAACGCTTTGACTTTGACTATCAAACAATGCATCGCATCAAGCTCAACGACAGGTAAATTATTGAAAATACTCCTCACAAAAATTTCATATCAAAAGTAACAAAGAAGGGAAGACATATTAGAAAGACAAAATCAGACTACTTGTTATTTAGAAAATAGATTTAGAAGATTCAGAAAGTGCAATTGTAATTAGAATGAAATATTAAAATATATTCAAAAACTAGGAAGCGGGATTTGTAGAGGTTTTTAATACAATAATTTCGATTTGCTCAACCACTGTAAAATATTATATAAAAAAAAAACTAAAATAATCATAATAGAATTAATTGAGTATACAACTAAAAAATAATTGAGATTTTTCCTTATTTTCATACTTACTCCTTTGGAATTTGCTCCCTTTGCAGTATCATTGCATTGAGTTATCAATTTCTAGATGATATTAATCCCACTTTATCTTTTCTTTTTCATAGAGTGACTTTCCCGCAGTGTCTTAATCTAAATAGCTTTGTGAATCGGACTCCGGCACAATCGCAATCGGCACAGTGTGAGCAGTATCAGATGAATGGCAACAGCAATGTGGACGACTGCAGCACAGCGGACAGTGGATCCGCCATGGAGGAGGACAACTTGAGCAGCGGCGTCGGCACAACGGCGAGTTCCAGTCAGCACGAAAACGATCTGAATGACGAGGACGAAGGCATCGATATGAGCAGCAGCACAGGGAAAAGTGGCAACCTGGATCAGCGACTCAAGCAGGAACCAGGTCCTTATCTCTACGAACTCTTTGCCATTATGATACACTCGGGCAGCGCATCCGGCGGACATTACTATGCCTATATCAAGGAGTTCGAGAACAACGATTGGTTCTGTTTCAACGATCAGAATGTGAATCCGGTAAGTGTGAATCTCTCGTCATTTAGAATCTTCAAATAATCAATTCCATTTTTTCTCGCTTCTCTTTCAGATCACCCAGGAGGACATTCAGCGTTCTTTTGGCGGTCCCAATGGCAGTTACTACTCCAGTGCGTACACGTCCAGCACAAATGCCTATATGTTGATGTATCGCCAGGTGGACGCCAAGCGGAATGAACCCGCTGCCAAGTGCAGTGAGTTTCCGGAGCACATCAAGACGCTGCTGCCGAAGCTGCAGGCGGAGGAGGAGACGCGGGGAACGCGTCTGGGCAGGCACATTACAGTGACGGATCTGGCGTTGCCGGATCTCTACAAGCCGCGTGTTTACTTCTATAATCCCACTCTAAAAAAACTTAAGATGACGCGGGTTTATATCTCAAACAGTTTCGATGTGAATCTAGTTTTAATGTCCGCCTACAAAATGTTGAATGTGGAACAATTTGCTCCGCTTTCGCGTTGTCGTCTGATTGCCTATGATTGCACCATGGATGCGATTCTACAGTCTCTGGAGAGTTATACGGATCCCGCATTAACGGAACTGCGTTCCGCGCATAATTGTAATCTGGACTTTTTGTTGGAATATCGTGCGGAGGATCAGGAGTTTGAGAATTATGTCAGCGATGGCGCCACGTGGAATGTGTTCATTGTAGATCTCTCGACAATGGCGATGGACGGCCCCTTCCTAGTTCACTCGGCAGCCCGCAAATCCAGCGACGAACTGCGTCATTCGATTGCCATTCGATTGAACATCAAGGAGCAGCAGTTTCTGCTTGCCACAGTTCGTGGCAGAAGCCGCCAAGCCTTTGTCGCCTACGATCCTCAGCCCACAGCGGAGGCGGAGGAGCGGCTCCAGGAATTGGCCATTTCACAATTCAAATATATCACATACTTCTACTTGGACGTGCCTAACACTGATCCCAGCAGCCTGGAGCAACTGGGTGTGCCCAGCTGTGAACCCATTGCAGCTGCAGCTGCAGCTGCTCCAGAGGTAGGTCCCCCTTCCTTCTTTCTTCTTCCTTCTACTAATTGTGCTCCTTATTGCAGCCGCTGACAAATGGATGCGCTGGCGGAGATGTCGTCGATGCGGCCATGATGAATGGCATTCATGACAGAGCGGAGAATGGGCACAACAATGACTGTGATTGGCGTCGCTATAAACGGGAGCAACGGGAACAGGAACAGGGTGATCCTCTAGTACCTCTCTCAACGCCCGGCCACGAGTCCAACTCGGAGGACAGCAGCCTCAGTGACGGCGATCGCACTCTGGTGGAGAACATTGAGAACAGCATGCAACATCGTGGAGGCGGCGACAGTCAAGTCAGCTCCACCAGCCACTCTCCGCAGTTGTCCAGTCCCGAGGATGAGGCTGCCTCCCATGATGCCATGATGCGGGTTCACGCTTACTGCAATGGCAACGGGAATGGCATCTATGCCAGCGAGACGGGGGATGAGGCGGGAGACGGAAGTGCTACACTGCCTCCGAGTACAGCCACACATTTTTTCCATGCCATCAAAATTGATCGAGTGGAGGCGACCAACTCCTCCTCCTCCGCCTCCAGTGGACACCAGTCCGATGAGGAGTCAGCGCAACTGCGCAAACCAACACAATGTTATAAACTTTTGGTGAGTTTCATTTGAATTTCTCATTCAATATTTCCTAATATATGAATGTTTTATCCGCGATTCCAGGTGAGATCCCTGATGCGCATGGGCGACTTTAAGCGGCACATTGAGCAGCTGATCCGTGTGCCTGGAGACTACTTCCGGTTGCATGAGCTTAATCGGAAGCATGACAATACCATAAGCAGCAGTCAGAACAACAATTCCCTCGTCTATTTCAATGAGGGAGAAACTCTGACGGTGGAACTGGGCAAGGCTCTAGAGGCGGATGAGCACAAGGCCAAGATCTACTTCTTACGTCTCGCCGATCTGGACAATGAGACTGCTAAGCTGCCGTGTGTGTGTGAATGGATCTACACCTCCACAACCACAACGGAGCAGGCGAAAAGGGAACTGGTGGCCAAATTGCATCGCATCGATGCCAAGTATGAATCCCTCAACGTGGACAATTGCCGCATCTGGCTGAAGGGCGGTCGCAGTCCCATCAAAATACTCGACAACGAGGACACACTGTACTGCGACATGCGCTCCACAATTTCCACCGAGGTGAGAAGCTGCTTCAGGAGTAAATGGCGCTAAAGGAATCCCAGCTAATCTCCGTCTTTATATATTTACATAGTTTATACTGCAAGAGTGCGCGGAGGGAGTCGTGGCCCAGCCGAAGGAGGATTCTTTAACCATCTTCGTGCGTCGCTGGTGTCCATACAAATGGGAGTTTGGCAAGTTCCAGGAGATCACCATGGACAGTAAGTTCGAGTGGAGAAAACACACACATTATAACTGATACTATTCATACATTTCATTTCTTTTCCTGCAGAGGACAGCGAGATCAGACGTTCTATATCCCAAATCTGCGATATCACCGTAGACCGCTTAAGTTATGTCAAGGTAAGACAGCTAATTCTCCCACTGTACCTCTACCGAATTTCAAATACTTTTTTAAGAAGCTCCAAACCACCTACTCTACCTTTGAATTTTCGAAAAATATTGTCTCGAAATTTGTGTGAGAAATGCCTTTTAAATGCACAACAGGAGAACTTAACTCATTATGTATGCTCCTTCTTTTGTCACAGGTAAACAGCAACTTTCCCCACACGAGCATATCGGCAATTAGCGTTGACTCCATGAGTTGGTTCTCAGTTCCCGCCACGTTGGACATGTATCCGTTGTCCTCAACGCTGTGTGGCAACATGTATTTGTACAAGTAATTATAAAAATATATATATATATCATTATAAACTCTCAAATGAATGCTCTTTTTCCCTGCAGAGATAAAAGTGTGCAGGCGCGAGAATTGACGGAGGAGGAGCGTCGCTCGCTGAACAACAAGGAGAAGGCGCGTCTCGATCGCTTGGGTTGCATTTCAACGACGCGTTATTCGCAGCGACGGGAAAGAGCGTTAAAAATCTATTTGGACTCACCCGAGAAGCCGAGCAATGTGACAGCCTCAGCGCCAGTTGATGCACATGCCGAGCATTAATATGAGCATTAATCATCAACACACACCATATATTTCAAAACATCAACACTATGATTAAATCCTCCTCAGACTCCAATCCGATCCTGTCTGCATGTCTGCATAACAACGCCAGCGTTCAACTCATTCTCTGATCATTTTAGAGACTGGTCCGATCTGATCTGCTTGTTCACTTTATATTCTCGTAACAATCTAATATTGTAATTTGTTTTGTTGTGTCATTTGTTGGCGTCTGTCGGAACGTTGGGTGAGGGTGGGGGGGATAGGGAAAGGAGGAAAAGAAGAATGTCCTAGCAACAATAACGATAAACTACAAAATTATGATTCTTGCTACTTTTTGAGACTGTGTACAATTTTAATTAAATGCAAGATTAATTCAAAATAAATGATAGAAAAACAAATTGTGAACATACTTAAATTAATTACATGAAAACACACAAAACAAATAAAATTAAAGAAATTCATTTGTATTGGAATAAATCATTGTAATTTCTGTTCACACTTCAGTTCATAAACAAAATTTTTAAAAAGTGTATTTTGTTTTTATTATAAAATGTTAATTTTATTTTTATTACCTACTACGCGCGGATTTTTGTTTAACGTTTTTGTTACTCATTTTCTTTTGAATTACAAGTATATTTTAAAGATCATACGTTTTACTTTAAAAAATCGTAAAATTCTTACAAGTTCTCGATTCGTTGTGATTCGACAAAAATCATTAATTATATTTACGCATTTAATAAGGAGGGCAAAATATAAGTTAAGATAATTGCGAAAGCACTTGCAATAGACTTATCTGTTGTAATTAATGCCAGATTTATTTACAAGTGCTATGCAATTTCTTCTTTAAATGTTAGTTATCTTAAAAAGTTCTTGGAACGAAAACGAGTTGTCAAATTGTTTATCTTCTTTTGTTTTTTTTTTACTATTCAACGAATTCTATATATAGTAAAAAGTTTATGGAGGCGGCAGCAGTAGGCAGCGCTATTGTTCACATTGTTGTTGCTTTAAGGGGGCGTGGTTTGATTTCTTTTTTTTTTTTGTTTTATTGTGGGGAATTCCCATGGCTGTTGTTCTATGCCTTGGTCTCAACGGCCGGCGCCGATTCCACTTTTGTCGCCGCAGCAGAGGCAGAGTTTCCTCCAGCCGCCTTCTTGCCCTTGCCCTTACCCTTGACGGGCCCCAAAGGCTGTGCAACCAGTTCCTGTCATACAGAGGGAGTGATCAATGATGAGTATACAAACTGAACAGAGAGGATTACAACGATTTAGCTTACCTTCAGTTCAGGTTGCGCAATGCTGTGCTCGCTCACATAGCTGTCCACCTCAAAGGGGATTCCCGTAACCAGATTGACTCCGTTGGGCATCAGGAGAACCGTGTGCTTGAACTGCGCCACAATCTCAGCTGCAAGTAATGAAGAAGAGCACAAATTAGTTATTTATATAACACCGATAAAGAAAATTTAAAAAATAAAGATTACCAAAATTTTTTTAAAGATATTAAAAAAAATCTTATCATTAGAGTATTTATTCTGTGGCAGTGGCATGTTCAGACCGAGGCCATAGAACTAGTGGCAACTGCTGAAGACGCCAAAGCCTTTGGAGCTTTGTTCTAGCAAAATGTCTGGCCGTAGTTGGCACTCAAGGAGTTGACACCAAATCCGGAATTAAGTTTTGCAGATGATATTTGTATAAGGAATCTCTGTATAGAGAGGGGACAGATGGGGACTTACAGGGCTTCTCGTAGAGCACCTGGAAGGGCTCGATCATCTTGTGGGAGACGCACTCGACGACTCCCATGCGAGCTTTAGTTTCCTCCTCGAAGCTGCGGATGTTGAAGGGCATGTTTCCGTACTTGGTCTTCACCTCAGCGAGCAGAGCACGGGATGCCTTCAGTTTCAGCATATAGTTCTCCTCCGACTTCTTGTAAATTGATACCTTTGTGTCCTTCTCCCGTCCCTGAAATGGAAGTGATTACATTAGCAAATGACGATAATAATGATGTTTAATCACAAGGAATGTTTTTTGATGCGTTCTCAGATCTCATAATCTTGCAATCTTCGGGCCAACAAGGGCACAACTCGGATGCTGACTTGGGCCGAGTTTATAGAATTTATAGAATCTCGCCAAGCGCACAAGACGCTTCCAAGTCAAACTTCTTCGTCTTGCCTTTGCCAATCCTCAAGCGCGTGTTTTTAATCATTGAACAGGCTTTAACAGAGAGAGAGAGAGAGGAGAGAATGCTTACCACTCCCTCGCCACTGCTGACAATGACATCGATGGCATAAACCTCGTGAGTTTCAAAGTTGCACTTCTCGTGCTCCTTTCGCTGTGCCTCGCTCGGATTCTGGATGATCGTCTTCTCGCCATCGATCTTGAATTGCTTCAGCTCATGACTCAGCATTCCCTCAATGGGTTTGCACTTGTACGACTCGCTGATTTGTTGCACGGCATCCGTGATTGAATAATTCTACAATTGAGCAGTTAAACATTCAGTTATTATACATTATAAATTTAATATTAAAATTAAACAACTCTAAGTTGATTAAAATAAAAATAATAATTATAAGGTAATATTTTTGTAAGTCTTAAAAAAACATGCCCATTTTTTGAATTCTCATTTAGCTTAATAATGAATTGAATGCTTTAGTTTATGTAAATAAATAAATTTTAAGAACTGTGTGCAATTGTAAAGACCAAACATTTCTGGGTATTAAACTCGTTCAGTTCACGAAATTGCCGCATTTGATCTCCGCAAGGCGTTGAGCTGTACTGTGCCACAATTCAATTCAGTTTTGAATTTAGAATTTGAGCAACAGACAATCCGTTGCCTGCAGCAGGAGGATAGGTGTTGTAACTACAGTCCGTCAAGCAATTGTTTTGACAAAGACAAATTTTTAAAAATATAAACCATAAGCAATTATAATAAAATACAAAACAAATAAATAAAATATGTGCAATTTGTTTTTCAGTTGTCAAAACACTTTCTGGACTTACTGTATAATTATTAAATGCAATGCATGGAGAGCTGGTAAACTAGCGATAACACCATCGAGATGTAGTATTTTTTTTTTAGATTTCAGATTTGTCTCATTAAATAATTATATTTAATATTAATTGGATATTTACAGATTCCAGTCAAACTGTAAATAAGAACATACTATCGATACTATTGCATTTCTCTTTGACTACCGGACACATATCGATAGTTCACCAGCTCTATAGAGATGACAAAATGTTGCTTGAACCAAGGACTTACGCTGGAACCGGACTTAAGGAGACGCAACGCCGCCTGAGCAGCCCAATAAGCGGCGAGAATGACGTCAGCCTCTCGACCGCTTATCTTCTTCTTCTCCGCGGTGGCATCCACAACAATTGTGTGTGCGGCGACAGCAATGAATCCATCAATGTGCGCGCCTAAATCACTGTAAAAGAAAATAAAGAGAGAGAGAGAGTTAGTTGTGAAAAACAGTCTGGCAACTTGGCACAAGTTGTTATTATTAATAAGAAAACTGTTCCCAGTTGATATCAAAATGACTGAGAACAGTTTCTGAATATGCGATATCTTTTATAAGCACTCTTTGTGTATTGTGCAATACTTACATTTTGACCACATCGCCAGCTTTGAGCGTGTAATCCGCATCATTTTTAGCTGGCGAAAAGTGGCAGACACAATTGTTGACCGACAGACATGTCGGAAATGCGATTCCCTTCTTCAGGTCCTTTTCCTTTTTGTATACCTGTGTAGGGAAGGAGGGAAGGGGGAAAGGAGTGCGAGAGGAAAGTGAGAACTCATTAAACGATTTGTCGAAATGAATATAAAAAGTTGGCAGTTTGCCAAAAACAAGTTGTATTCATGATTAACAACTTGACTTATTAACAACAACAACTGTTCTCAGTCTGGGTCATTTTGACAGCAATACAACAGTGTTGTCTTAATAGCCTTTTTTTGTTACAAGTGCAACTGCGAATAAAAACACTAAAAACTGGCAACGATAATTCTCAATTATTAAAAATCTGATTTGCTTTAATTTCGCTTCATTTTCTAACTTTCTATTCAAAAGTTGTCAACACTATTATAACAGTAAAAGACAGCACTGTTGCCAATCAAGCTATTTTATAGCTAGTTTATTTCAACATGTACAATAGCGGATAATCTAACTGGGAACAGTTTTATAAATGTGTCCCCATATACAATAATATAAGGTAGCGACTTATCAGTATGAAAGCACACAATTTCTGATAATCGTATTTCTAGTTCATTATTAAAATGTTGCTATTGTCGCTACCTTTTATTGTTGTATCATGGCTGTTTCTCAATTCGCCAGTCAAAATAGGTGTGCAGACTGGGAACAGTTGCTGTTGTAAATGCGTGACCTTGTCTATGAATACACCCTGTCTGAATACAAGTGTCCTCAGATCTCATAATCTTGTGATCTTTGGGTCACAAACGCACACACACACACACACACACACACACACACACACACATACATACAGGCTACAAACGAGGCGCCAAAAACACACGTGGAAAAGTGGAAAATGGAAGCACGCGGTGAAGCAGCGCTGCCAGCGCTTGCAACATCGTGTTGCATGTTGTGTGTTGCACACGCTGTGAACCCTCAAGTTTGTAAGGTTTTAATCAGCGGACTTGTGATTTACTCTTTTCATTTTTATTATCACTATTTTGATTATTTACTCACTTTGCCGGTTTCTTCAGTCAGCAAATTGTCGCTCTTGGTGCAAATTTCCCGCACTGAGGCATCAACAACGCAGAGTCCAATCAGCGTTTTCAATGTTTCTAAAATTAAATGCAACAATTAAATAAAATTAATGCATATAAAAATCAAGTTATATCAAGTTTTTGCGTGGCATTTTAAAATGCACACAATTGGCATTTCAAATCACTTTATTTGCAGTTGAAAACGGTTTCGGCTGTCGCTAACTAGTTATAATTAGTTATAGTTGAATTACTTGCATATACATATATTTTATATTTTTTTTGGATGTCATCACAATTGAGACACCTGAAAAGTTTGAGGTTATGCACGCTATTGCTCTCACTTTTTGACCGCGTTCAATCGCCGCGTGGCGACTTCGGCGAATGCGACTGCGACGTCGATGTCAGCGCGAGCGTCAACGTCGACGCTGACGTCGCCTCGTTGGTTCCATTGTTGTCGGCTGCCGACGACGCAGAAAAATTCCACATTTCACTTTTCCACACTTTGCAGCGCATTTATTATAATTGATAATTTCTTAATTTACTTACTGTTTACAATTTCGCCAGCCAATTTGTATTTGGTAACAACCAAATCCTCAGCAATGGTCTTCTCGGGCTCCTTTTCTACGTCTGCCATTTTTAAAATGAAACAATAATCGAGCTGCTAAATCACGAAATGATGTTTTTGAGCACTGTTGCCAACTATTTAGTGGAAAAAATAGCTGTTTCTAGCTAAAAAGCATCCGAAAAATAGCTGTAAAATGGCTAAGAAAAAAACTAGCCAACTGAACGTGTTCACTAGTGCTGGTAAACACTGCTCATTTAGATGAACAAGTTCACTTGCTTACTTTTTCTGAATTAAGGCAACTCACTCAGGTTTGAAGCCTACAGGGGATAGAATTTAAAAAAAAAATTATTAGTCAGCAATAATTTGAAAGGAAAATGAGCAACCCAACACTAGAGTTCGCTTTTGTAGAGGTTGGCAGCCCTGATGCAAAAACGGGTTGGCAGGCAGTCGGTATTTAGGGTTACCATATCTTGGGAAATTTTTATAGGCTGGCAGCACAACGCAAGGGCAATATATCGTTAAATGGTTATCGCTCAAAATGAGCACAACAAAACGAATAGATTTATTATTTTAAGCCAACATAATTTTGGAATAGAACTGTGACAATTACTGATGATGTAACTAAAAAGCATAAAAGAATAACTACGATGCAAGCGTGAATGCGTTGCGTGGCAGCAATTAAGTAAACAACAGAAAAAGGCAACTGTGATAAACACATACAAACAAACAAACAAACGCACATTAAGTAATTTAACAACTCAGAAATAATGGCCGGTGATAAGCAAACGGGAAGTGGACACAGCCTTATCAGTATCAATAGCAATAACAATAGTAAAAATGAGACGACAACAGCAGAAAATGCCTCCCCTCCTCTCGCTCCCACTTCGTCTTCTCCTCCTCCTCCTCACCCTCACCGTAAATCCTCCGCCTCAAAGTCACCGTCACAGGAATTTCGAATTCTCTGCTTTGATTTGACTTTCTACAATCGGACAACGCAGTTTCTGTTGAGCTGTGCCGGCGTCTTTATACTCTACATTATCTATGGATATCTGCAGGAGCTGATCTTCACAGTTGAGGGATTTAAGCCCTATGGCTGGTTTCTCACTCTGGTGCAATTTGGTTATTATATTGGATTCGGTTTGCTGGAGCGGAGACTGGAAGCCTACAGCTCAAATGGCGGCAGATTGTGGAGTGTGGAACCCAAGCCACGTTGCATTCCATTGAGAACGTACTTTGTGCTCGCCGCTCTCACGCTCGGAACAATGGGATTGTCCAACTCCAGTCTGGGATATCTTAACTATCCCACGCAGGTAGGTTTCCTGATAAGGATTGAAAGCTATAATATACACAGTACACAGGAATAAACTCCGTCAAATTTGTAGGTGATCTTCAAGTGCTGCAAGCTGATCCCAGTGCTGGTGGGCAGCATCCTCATCCAAGGCAAGCGCTATGGACCCCTGGACTTTTCGGCAGCCCTGGCGATGTGCATTGGCTTGGCCTGGTTTACACTGGCGGATTCACAGATGACGCCCAATTTCAATTCCCTGGGAGTGGCGATGATATCGGGAGCACTACTCTGCGACGCCGCCATCGGGAATGTCCAGGAGAAGGCGATGAGGGAGCACAAGGCACCGAGTAGCGAGGTGGTCTTCTATTCCTATGGACTGGGATTCGTCTATCTGTTTGTGATCATGTTGCTCACCGGCAACTTCTTCAGCGGATTCGCCTTCTGCCTGGCGCATCCGTGGGAGACCTTTGGCTACGGCTTCCTCTTCAGTCTCTCCGGGTATCTGGGCATCCAGTTCGTGCTGGCCTTGGTCAGGAGCAGCGGTGCTCCATTGGCCGCCACGGTGACCACCGCCCGAAAAGCGGTGACCATCGCCTTCTCCTTCCTGCTGTTCAGCAAACCCTTCACCGTGCAGTAAGTACAACCACTATAATCCTCTTAATTTCAGGACAACAAAATAAACAGTCAACGCGATAGAAATATCGGATAATTTTTTAAAATAAAGATTAAAATATAATTATTTAATTTAAATCAAATATAAGAGGTAAAATTATATAACATAATAAGAATCAAATTATAAATCTTACTATTAATTCTTTTTTCCTATATTATAATCAGTTTGTCAATACTATATAATCCCTGATACCATAAACCTGTTCTCTTTCAGATATATCTGGTCTGGTCTGATTGTTGTGCTGGGCATTTACCTCAATGTCTACAGCAAGCGGAATAAACTGACTTTTACGGATTTGCAGCACAGATTAAAGCAATTCAGTGCGAGAATTTCACGTTCACCGAGTCGCAAATTCCTTATTGAGGTATAAGGATGCTGTGTACCAAATAAACTCCTTAATTTTAATTTTTAGTCGAATTATAAATGGCATACTTTATATGCAACCTATGTACTATACCTAAGTATAAATAAAGGACCATTTTGTATAAGCAACCTGTGTGCTGTAATTTAACTGTATTGTGGTGTGTTTATATTTTTAAATATTTCAATATCGATAGTATCTCGATTAGAATAAATATGTTGTCAGGAATGTATCGATATCTTGCAGCGACTTTAAATTAGTAGTGTTTCCGCTATAATGCATAATAATATGATTACACATATAAAACTCGGAAAGCTGCGCTCAACAATATATTTTTATATATATTAATTTATTTTCTACAGTTAAAAATATGTGTATCGATATATAGTTACATGTTTCTTTTTATCAATTGTAAATGTGTTATCTATCCATGTCGAGCTCCATGACGCGCTTGAAGAGATCCTGTCGCTCCTTGGCGGATTCCGTTTGTCCCATCATGCGATCCAGAAACTGTCGCTGGTGTTGGATAATAAACTTGTTGCACTGTATCACAGTGGCACCCACATAAAGAGTGCGGAATTTGGCGCGCACATCGCCTATCTGTGAATTGTTATCAATGTCGATGAATGTAAGCAATTTCCATTTCCATATAACTCACAAGTGTTATCAGTGGCAATATGCTGGATATATAACGTTGGCCGCGATGCAGACAACGTATGACTGCAATTTTTGTACGCTCATTGCAGTATTTCACACGAAATCCGTGCTCCAGGATTCCCAGTCCATAAACTCCGTAAAATTTCTCCACATTTTGCAGCAGACACTTGGACAACGTGTAATCGTTCAAACGCAGCGTTTGCATCGGCGTTTGAGGCACAATTTGTACGGCAATATAACTGATAGGAAAGGTGGTTAAATATAAATTGCAATTTATGTCATAAATATGAACATTTGTTTGATTTACTTACCGATTTTTAATGCGCACCATTTTGTAAACAAACCACAACACTCGCCAGGCGTTGCCAGACTGCTCAGTAACATGTGCTCGATTTTTGTAGATGGCAGCGCTGTCAATTGATCGCAAGCAGCAGAATTGACCTTGCAAACTTTTTGCGAGAGTGCGAATGAGAGTGTGAGAGAGAGAGAGAGTGAGTGAAATTTGCGCGCGGGCAAATTGAGTGATTTGAATATTTGATTAAGTAAAGTCGCACTTGCAAATTGCAAAACGAGTCTTCAGTTCGTGCACAACGTCGGCAGGTAGCGAATCTCCCGGTTGTACCAACAAAGTCAATTAAAGTGCACACCTTTGTTTATAAGAGTTAGGGTTATAAGAGTAAACTGTAGTTATAGTTATAGTTTACACTATAGGTACCTCAGTCAGGCACGTACAAGTAACTGTTTTGTAAAAGTTAAAATATGTCTCAAAATTTAAGATTGTTCTAAATTTTTTTGTATTCTTCTTTGTCAAAACAATTACTTTAGTAAATTTTGTTTTATATTTCAAAACAATTTTTTTGTTCTTGGGTTGAACCATTTTGAAAAATAGAAAATTCAAAATTCAAATTTTGCAGTAACAATTAAATCGGAAGAATTGACCCATAATATACCCGTCAGTACGTTATATAGGGTGAGAGATCTTAAAAACAAACCGGTTTAAATGCCACAGAATCTGAAAGTGTTTGTACTTTTCTTATCAGTCAGTGTCGAACATTCGTCGAGTTTGGTTTAATAACATTTATTTGACCGCCAAGATGTCGAAGTCAAGGTGTCCGGATACGGCGTACTTTGTGGGCGTGGACGTGGGCACGGGCAGTGCGAGGGCAGCTCTAGTTGCCGCCGATGGACGCGTCGAGGAGCAGGCGGTGGAGCCAATAAAGACCTGGACACCAGAGCCACATTATTATGAGCAATCCTCTGAAGACATTTGGAGTGCAATCTGCAGGGTTGTCAAGGTAATAATGCCCCTCAGTGAGACGTGTCTACTGATAACCTTTCAAGCGTCACATCATTACATTAAATGACTGCGATTAGATTAACCTAATTGCGGTTTTTAGCCCAGTATTTAAAAGGAACAAAGGCCATTGCGTTTGTGAAACTGTTTTTAAATTCTGTGTTGTTTATACTAAAAAAGATATACGGAGTTGATTAAAAGTAAATACTTGGGGGACCCTTACCATCCAACGATGGTTATGATCGAAAAATATAAAATTTTCTAAATAAAAAAATGGAAATGCAGAATGAATTTAGAGGCCAAATTATGACAAAAATGAGATTCCGCTTGAAAATCGGTTAGGTTGAGCCAAAGTTATGACACTTCGAAGTTGGTCAAGTCTCTGACCTAGCAACTTTACAAGTCAAAATTTTCGTTAAATTTCCCATGATTTTTTACAGAAAAGTGGAAGGTCTCAGAATCAATTTTAATGTGTTGTTTTATACTAATTATGATATAAGGAGTTGATTAAAAGTGAAAACTTTAGAATTAAAATTTTAAATTTTCAAAATTTCAAAGGGGGGACCCTTACCATAAAAATCGAATTTCAGCAAAAAATATTTTTTTTAAAGAAACTAATAAAATTTGAATGCAGAATGAATTTAGAGGCCAAACCATGACCAAAATGACATTCCGTTTGAAAATCGGTTCAGTTTTGACCAAATTATGAAAGTTTGAAGTTGGTCAGACTTTGGATCTTGTACCTTACAAGTCAAAATTTTCGTTAAATTTCCCATGATTTTTGACAAGAAAATGAAAGGTCTTAGAATCAAGTTTGAAGTGTTGTTTTATACTAATTATGATATAAGGAGTTGATTAAAAGTGAAAACTTGAGAATTAAAATTTAAAATTTTCAAAATTTCAAAGGGGGGACCCTTACCATAAAAATCGAATTTCAGCAAAAAATATTTTTTTTAAAGAAACTAATAAAATTTGAATGCAGAATGAAATTAGAGGCCAAACCATGACCAAAATGACATTCCGTTTGAAAATCGGTTCAGTTTTGACCAAATTATGAAAGTTTGAAGTTGGTCAGACTTTGGATCTTGGACCTTACAAGTCAAAATTTTCGTTAAATTTCCCATGATTTTTGACAAGAAAATGAAAGGTCTCAGAATCAAGTTTGAAGTGTTGTTTTATACTAATTATGATATAAGGAGTTGATTAAAAGTGAAAACTTGAGAATTAAAATTTTAAATTTTCAAAATTTCAAAGGGGGGACCCTTACCGTCAAACCATGACTATGATCGAAAAATATAAAACTTTTTAAATTAAACAAATTTAAATGCAGAATAAATTGAGAGACTAAATAATGATCAAAATGACATTCTGCTTGAAAATCGGTTGAGATTTGGCAAAGTTATGGGAGTTTGAAGTTTGGATCTAGCAATTTTAAAAGTCAAATTCTTTGTCAGTTTTGACATGAATTCGTACAGAAAAAGTTACTGATGCTGGGCAACTGACAGTCGATCAGCTCAACTGTAGCGTTTTCACTTGTTTATTGATTTCAGCTTGTTATTGCCGGTGTGAATAAACAGCAGGTGAAGGGAATTGGCTTCGATGCCACCTGTTCACTGGTGATCCTTGGTGACAATGGAACTCCATTGACAGTGAGCAAAAGCGGATCAATTGAGCAGAATATTATACTCTGGATGGACCATCGGGCGGAACAGGAGACGGCTGAGATAAATGGCGGCAAGCATCCGCTGCTGCAGTACGTCGGTGGACAGGTGTCCCTGGAGATGGAGATACCCAAATTGCTCTGGCTGAAGCGTCATCTGCCCACAACTTATAAGGGAATCTGGCGAGCATTTGATCTGCCGGACTTTCTCACTTGGCGTGCCACAGAGGTGGATACGCGTTCCCTCTGTTCCGTGGTCTGCAAGTGGAATTATGATGCAGCGGCTCACAGTTGGAATGAAGAGTTTCTACGTGCCGCGGATCTGGAGGAGCTGACGCGGGAAAAGTTCTCAGCACTTGGCGGTGATGTGCAGCCACCGGGAAAACCTGTGGGAAAAGGTTTATCCCGACGAGCTGCCTCCGAATTGGGTCTGGAAATGGGAACCGTGGTCAGTACATCTCTCATTGATGCACACGCTGGAGCTCTGGGCATGTTTGGCTGTCGTGCAGATAATAAAAACGAGGTACCTCTTACGAATTTCGAATATCTTTGTAAGAATTTAAAAAAAAAAAAAAAAAAAATTACAAAAACCAAAAGGAAATTGGATTTCTCAAACAAATATTCTGAATCCATATTATTAATCTATAGTAGGAAATAGCGAAATTCAAAAATATTTTCTTGAAAATCACCATATCTATTGCTTTTTAATTTTTCTTCTAGATTTCCATTTTCAAAAAATTCTTAATATTTTGTTTTTAAATTTTTAGTTCCAAATAACATTTTGTCTAAAAAATAAATAATTTTCGTAATAATTGTTTCAAATGTTCTATGATTTGTATACGAATTTTTATTTTAAATAGGCCCTCGAAAACAATGATGATGTTCAAGGGAAAATGGCTTTAATTGCTGGAACTTCTACCTGCCACATGAGCATCACACGGGACGCTTGCTTTGCCCAAGGTGTTTGGGGTCCTTACCAGGATGCCATTATACCCGGTTACTTTTTGAATGAAGGCGGCCAATCAATTGCCGGACATTTGCTCGATCATGTGCTCAAAACACATGAATCTTACTTTGAGTTGAGCAAAGAACTAGGCGGAGAAAAGTAAGTGGAGTGCACTTACTTGTTTTTATATATCATATTGATTAGCTCCATCTCTTAGATTCATTTATCAGCATTTAAATGAGTTACTTCCCAAGCTGGCAACTCAACGTGGTCTCAGCGATTTAAGCTTTCTGACGCAGGACATCCATGTGTGGCCGGATCTACACGGGAATCGGTGTCCTGTCGCGGATCCCACGCTGAGAGGCATTGTAAATATATGTAAATAAATATACATATATAATTTAATCTCATCGACGAATTCTCATATTCCACAGGTAACTGGCTTGGACATGACACGCGGCGTGGAATCTCTGGCTATTAAGTATTTGGCTTTTACACAAGCTTTGGCTGTAAGTTAATAACTGAATTTAGTTTTTCTAAAAATACATCCAACAAATTTCGAGAATTTCTATGAACATTATAAAAAAACATACTATAAACATTATAAAGGAACCATAATAAGAATGAAATAAAAGCAAGCATTAATTGGAAAATTAAACTAAGAAAAATGTTCGGAAATTCTAAAATTAGAATATTGAAATATGAAAAAAAAATTTTAATAGTAATTTACATTTTTATTTCGTTGTGCGATATTTACATTTATAAGATTATAATGTAAAGGAGCCATATCTCAAATTAAATATTTTTGAATACTCCTAGACTTTTAAACTTTTAAATACTTTATTTATTTTTATACTTAACCAAATAATTGTATATAAATAAGTCAAAACTAATTTAATATAAATCGCGCGATTTTGTTGTTTTGACCTAATTTTAATTTTTTATATCATATTCTATATTATTGCTCACTTTTATTTCAATATTCTAGTATTAATAGTAATATTTGTGGAAATTCCTAAGAGGAATTTTTCTGATATTTATTTTAAAACACACATGCCTTTTTTAGTACGGCACTCGTCACATCATCGAGAATCTTTACCAGCACAAACGTAGCGCCTTCCAGACGCTTCTCTTTTGCGGTGGCCTGGCCAAGAATCCGCTGTACGTTCAATGCCACTCGGATATTTGTAATCTGCCCGCCTTGATACCCGACGAGCAGGAAATGGTTCTCGTCGGTGCCGCTGCCTTGGGAGCAGCTGCCTCCGGACACTTCAACAGCCTGGAGGTGAGTCGAAAAACGTGTTCACCTTACAAATTAAATTAAATACCAACTCCAATTTTAAATAGACCGCCTCGAAAGCCATGGGCGGAACTGGACAGCTGCTGGAACCAAATCCCGATACTCTGGAGCTGCACAATCGAAAGTACAGGGTATTCCTGAAGCTATTGGAGCATCAACGTCAATACAGGGCCATTATGGAGGGGGAAATTTGACTTATGAGCACTAGGGGATCCTTTTTAAAAACTCTGTATTTTTTTATGAAATAGTTTTCAGACGATAATATCAATATCTAAGTATATATTTGTGCGATATTTGTAACAGTTGTTTTTGCTAGAGACGCATTGATTTTTACTGCATTTTATGTTCTTTAATTCGATGTTTCTGTTAAATCTCGAATGAAGAATCTTATACAACTTTCATTATTTGATGTTTTCATATTTGGTTATTAAAATTAAATCAGTATATCGATGTTCAGTTTGCATTAACATCACTTGAGTAAAAAAATCTTATATTTCAAGACGCGCCTAGATGTTGATATTATCGATATGTCAAAAATATCAAGTAAACATAATAATATTTTTCGTATCAAAATACTATCGATACTGATATTTACAAAAATATGTACACCCCTAATGAACACGTTAAACGAATTTTATGAATTGTAAAACTGTCGAGTAATAAACACTAATGAGACAGATACAGAAAGAGGGAGTTACAGGTACAGCTGATCTGACATGACTTTGGCTTGATTGGGTTTAACTTATATGTCCGCAATTAGGCGATAAATGCAGCTGCCTTTGATTCGATATTGCTGCGACAAACGGGACAGGTAAACTCTATTTTCTGGGCACAATCTTCGCAGAGGCAAACGTGTCCACAGGGCAGCAATATTATCTAAAAATATTCAAATAAATTTAAGATCATTTGGAGTAATTTTTTTCTTCAGAAATTGACCTCTTTGGGATTGGTGGAGCAGACGACGCAGAGTTGATCCTGCGACAGGGTGTGTGGTCTGCTTCTTGCTCGTCGTTCCCGGCGCTCCGATTCCAGCCGATTCCTTATCTTTGCCTCCTCACGTTCCTGTTTCTTGCGACGATAAACCTTGCGCACAATTAGACCAACTAACACCATGGAAATGCTGCTGCAGAGCACTATCTTAAAACTGGAAATAAAAAAGTGCATTATGACTAGTGTTGCTTAATTTAAATCGAGACCGATTTAAACGAAATTTGGTCAGGATGTATAATACCAGCCCAGATGCATATTCTATCAGTTTTGTTAAGATATCTCAACAAACAAAAATATTTTTTATACTAAAACTTAATTTTTGACATGACGTTCCAATAGCAGCTATATGATAAAGCGGTCCGATCCAAAATAAAACCAACTTGACCTGCGTACGTATCCAGGAACCTACATACCTACATACATTTGAAGTCTCTAGCTCTTATGGTCTCTGAAATCGACGCGTTCAAGCAGACAGACAGACAGACGGATATGGCTCAATCGACTCGGCTGTTGATCCTGATCAAGAACATATATACGTTGGGCCAGTTTCTTTCGACTAGACTTACAGCATTGATGATTTGGCGTCCTCGAAGCGCTTGATCAGCGTGGATTTGGTGGCGGTGGTAAGAAAGAGAGGTCCCTGCTTGGAAGGCTGCATGCGCAGCGTCTGTCCGTCCATTTCCAGTTCCCCGATGGCCGTAAGAAAGCTGCCATCCCGTAGAACTTGCTCCGTCGTCTGCAGTCCCTTTTGTCGCACTCCCGTAAAGAAGCCAAATATGTGATCGAAGAAGGATAAAGTTGTGGACTCGTAGTTATCGTACACAACATCCACATCCAATACGGCCGCACTCATGGCATCCACAATCTCCACACCGCGCTCTCCGTTGCGCAATTCAAACGGCATCTCATTGGCGCTCTCGTGAATCAGTTTCCGCTGCTCGGCCCAGAATCCCGCAAAGGCACGCATTACACGATGTTCGTGCAATTTCACGATCTGCAGCACGCCGCTCACGCTGGGCACAAACGAGCTGCGTAGCGGAATACCGATGGGAGTCACTGTGCCGCGTATAACCGCATATGGGATTTTCTTATCCTGTTGTCGACTCACAATTGACTTGAGCTCCTTATCAATATTAAATTGTGGCGCCTCCTGTGAAAGATACAACAACAACAACAATTGAATTGTTATGATTATGATTATGCATGCATCTCCCTCTCTCTGTCTGACTTACCCGCAACACTCGGGCCGTGTTCTTGTAGTGCACATATTCCCGCACACAGAGTCCTAGTATTAATAAATCCACACCAAGTGCCACAGATTCGTGTATAAAGTCCATTATAAACAGATTAGAAATAAATTTAAAGCTATTTATGTGTGAGTTGTGTGTCAGTGTAACTGCTGCTAACACTGTTGCCAACTTGGCTATTTCATAGCTAGATGTGGTTATTTTCAGAATATGTTTGCTAGAAAATTTTTAAAATTATTATTAGCTGGAAACCTGGCTATCTAAGGTATATATTCAGATATTCATATTTTTGGTAAGACTGTGCAAATCTGCCCACAATAAAAAATTTAGATGGTTTCTAGACAGAAACAATAGCTCCCTCTAAAAACTTGCCAGCACTAGTTAAGAAGACTGCCACCAGATGCAAGGGCTGCCACCCTACAGAATTTCCCGATCTGGCAGCTAGTTCTAATTTAATAAAAATGAAAATTTAGCTGCGCCTACGAAAATTTACCTAATTTGGAATTGGTGCGTTCTTTTTCTAATTAGCCTGTTGCTGAATTTTATCGATAATTGAAATACCATAACTTCTTTTCATGTAATCGATATCCCCGTAGCACTTTACAAAAGTATCGCTTGCTTATGGCGCGCACTTTTTAATTTAGACTTGCTGCGACAGTCTGCTTACGTTAAATAATACCAATTCTAGTAAACATCGATTACAAGCATCGATGTGTAATTGCGCGCTCTTTTTAAATTTTTACTTGAAATTATTTAGCACAAGTATTTAAGTTTAATTGTGCTTAAAGAAACGCTATGCAAATATTTGATATTTCTAAGTGAGCACACAATTTTTAAGTGCTTCCATGTTTGTCAGACAATTACATCTTTCAATTGCCGTTAAGCTAAGAAAGAATTTGTGGCAATGTTCAATGTTTTGTGTGTAAATATGAAGCATTTTAACCATCATTGTGGCATTTCCAATCTTTGTTATTGTGGCTGTAATCTGACTTTCGCAAGATGATGGGCACATAGATACACACGCATACAGACACACAGACACAAACTGATAGACAAGTTATTGATATAAAGACTAGCTCTCGTGCCCAGTGAAAGAGTTGAAGATATCTTTACCTATATTTGGGCTGTGATTCAGACTTCCTCTTGTGATTCCCAGCCACGCTATCAATTCAGACATTTGGAACACTTTGCAGCAATTAGACGTGCCTCAAATTCTATTAGTGTTATTTTGTTTTATATCCGTTCTTAACATGTTAATGTCCTTGGATAAGCTGTTTTGGAGCTTGGTGAGTTTGATGCCAATTAAAAATCTATAGTATATTAAGTTTGTTCTAATTAAATGGTAATATAATAAGAAAGACGTGCTAGTCCTCATTAAGTATATAAAGTAAGTATATAAGTTAAGTTACAGTTGTAAAAAGTTTTTAAAATTCTTTAATTTCTTTAAAAAAAAATAAAATAAATAACACAATTTTAAAGCTAGAGACGTGGAGTGATCAGTGATTTCTAAGAAAATTTGACCCGAATATCTCTAACACTCTCGACTATAGCTTTTTCATTTGTATACTTTAGTAATTATTTTTAGTTAGCTAAGAATAAAAGTGACGTAAATTTAAATTTAAAAGTTTCGGAATTGAAAAATAATAAAAATACTATTGTTAAGGAACTAAAAGATTTTTTTAGATTGAAATAATGTTACGAGAAAAACTTAATTTATATTTTATCTGATGTTTTTTGTTGTAGCTTCTGCTTAATGTGATGAGGTTGATGTCGACAGCGACGGTCACGAGCCGCATCGTTCAGCCGCGGGAGACGAGCAGCTGCGAAGGACGTCAGACTCCGGGTCCGATCTGCGAGTCCTGCGAACTGTTGGCCACCTGTGTGCAGCATTCTAATGGCTGGGTCAATATACCCGTCGAATCGTGTGATGTGGCCAATGGTTATTATTGTAATATCCGCTTGGGTAGTTGCTCCAATGCGACTGGACCATGTCATCCGTTTGGCATTGAGGGCAACTTTCAGTGCACATCGCAGGGCATCTTTCCGGATCCGTACGATTGCCAGAAGTATCACATGTGCTATTTCCTGGACATTGTCCTGGTGGCAGCTGCCGTGGATTGTGGCAATGACAAAGCCTTCGATGCACGCACTGGACAATGTTCCTTGACTCTAGATAGCCGTGTTTGCAGCCAGCCACAGTATCAGTGTCCCCATGTGGGTTACGTGGCTGCCTGGCCAACGAATCCCAACATCTTCTATGTCTGCAAGTCGACGGTGAATCAGAATGCCGAGGATGCAGTCGTCACTTATCCTTCGCTTCATCGATGCAACGATGGCGAAATCTTTTCCGATTTCGTCTGTCGTCCTGGCAACCATTCCATGATACCCTCAACTGCTCCTCCAAGCAGTGTGGATCCCAATGATGATGGCTTCAGTGTAATGCCTGTGAAATGCGAACATGTCGGTCTCATTCCAGATGCGGATAATTGCCACAAGTATTATTACTGCAATGCCAAAAATGCACAGATTAAACATGAGCAGTGTCCCGAGGGAACCTATTATCAACCCCAGCAATCCGCTTGTGTGCGAGGTTCCTGCTGATAAACACTCTAGAAATATTAATTTCCAATATTTAACAAAAAATACAATAAATGTCACGTTACGGCCTCATAAATCTTTACGGCCAAAGAAAACCTTTGTAAATTAATAAAAAGTAAATATATTGAAAAATTTCAATTGTACCACCAATTTTAAATTGTAATATTTTTTTACTCTTGTTATGCTAATATAAAGCAATGAAAATATTGATAAGTTTGACAAATTATTATTTATGTCTAATTGCACTATAAAATTGCCTCAGCTAGGTTGTGTGAAAATTTCAACCTCCTAGGTCTTATGGTTTGGCCTGTACAATGATTAGTGAGTCAGTAAATGTCGACAAAGAGATTTATATATAGAGATATGAAAAATTTAAAAAATTGAAAGAATTCTTTATTTACATTTTCCCAGTCCCAGTCAATATTTTTTATGGCAGCATTTTATTTTTTATTGAATAGATTTTAATTGTAAAAACTTTTCTAAAATGAGTTTATAATAATCACAATTAATTATTATCAACGATTTTCCCAGTACAAGTTCTTAAAGATTGCTCAAATTAAAGAAATGTCTTATATGATAATGATAATTTTTGTAATACAACTTTGAATGATTACACTTGAAAAGGAGTAACTTTTAATTGAAAAAAGTTAACTTCAGGTTAAACTTTCCAGCTGCCAATTTCGGCTGTTCACTGTTCATCATTATCTTTTAATTATGCGTTTTACATGCAATTGGAAATGCTTATCTTGGCCTATTTAAGAGGTAGCTGTGAGAAGGCTCAGTCAAAAGACTTTTGAGATGAAGTGTGTCGAGTTGTTGCTGCTGCTGTTGAGTACTCGTACCTTAATTGGTTGCCAGGCCAATGTACTGTGGAATTCTACCATTACGTGGAACTCTACCATTGATTCCGCTGAGCTGGTGACGAATCCTTGCCAGGATGTGAAACTCGCTGGATTTATTTGTGTGGATTGCCAGACTTTGGGTTTCTGCTCCTATGTGAACAACAAGTGGCAAACTGTCGAAATGTCCACCTGCCAAACGGAGCGTGGTTTCTATTGCAGCGATGAGGAAACCTTTGGTTGCACCTGGCAACCACGTTGCAAGGTTCCAGTCCGTGGTAAGTTCTATTGCCAAGGTGCTGGCATCTATCCCGATCCCTACGATTGTCGCAGCTATCACGAGTGCAGTCCTCAGAATCTGGACACTCCACATCAGTGCACCAATGGAGCTGCCTATTCCCTGACCAGCAAGAGCTGCACATTGCCCCGGGACAGTCCCCAGTGCCTGGAAAAGCAGTACTCCTGCTCAAGGCTGGGACAGACAGGTGCCTGGAGTGCCGACAACAGCTACTACTATGTCTGCCAGAAGGAAATGCAGGGGGAACTGGAAGTCCTGTATCCCCTCATGATGCAGTGCAACCCTGGATACATTTTCAATAATCACAGCTGTGTCTTAGCCCCCAAGAGCAGAGAGAGAGCTGTGAAGACCAAGCCAAAAAAGCAAGTCTGTCAGGTAAGAGTGTTTATATTTCTGAAATTATCTAAATCGATTTGAAAATTTAAAAAAAAAAAAATATTTATCGATATTTCATCATTATTTTGTGCGCATAAATTTCTCGATAAATAGTCGACATTTGATATTTTGAAAACAATAATATACAGAAACAATGCTTATCGATTTTTTTTTTAAAACCCCAATAACAGAACGGTACACGTTATCCTGCCGAGAATCCCAATGCCTATTTCACTTGCCTTGACAATAAACTGGTCTTCCAAGCGTGTCCACTTGGCTTCTACTTTGATGTCGCCGAGAAGTTGTGTCTTAGGAATACACAGATCTGCCAGGAGGGAGAATATTATCCGGCCAAAAACAAATATGGATTCAATTACTGCATGCAAGGAAAACTTGTCTATCAGAGATGTCCCATTAAATATTACTTTGACTTCGAATTCAACGCCTGTCGCATGCTGGAGGAAACCTGCAAGAACTTTACAACTTCTCCTGCGGAGACTTCCCACGGTTTCTACATGTGCATCAAGGGAAAACTGATCTACGATACGTGTCCAGGCAATGCAATCACCTATGATGAAAATCTGGATGTTTGCATAACGAATGAATTTATTTAATCTATTATTCTGGGGTAGAAATGGAAGTACTTTTGTTGTTGTATTTTAAGAGAGAAGGAAGAACTTACCAAGACTCTCTTTTTTCCACTTTAATCAATTATATTTAACTGAAGACATAACCAGAGTACTTCCATATCTCCCATTCTATCTTTCTTATATAAATATATTTTAATTATTTTGCAACAGTATTTGAATATTATTTATTTATTATATTATTACATAGTTCGCCATCTGATTCTTTTAACCAATCTATTCAGTCTATTAAAAAGACTCTATAAAAGTGATTGTAGGATTACTTTCCGTTTTAGCAATTGACATGTATCTATATCAGTCTGAAAATTGCAGACAATTCTGCAGCCTTGAAAGCCAAGTTTTATCAATTGACATATATCTCTTGGGGATTTCGTGTGCCGATTCTTTTAATTATTTAGTTATCAAGCAAACAGTTTCAATTCTGGAAGACTGCTTATCTGCTAAAATTCAATCCGTATTCGTATTTAAGGTGTACTTTTCAGAAGATCCCAAATACAGTCGGTAGAATGAGTTCATTCAAGTTGTTGCTTCTTTTTTCTATCTACTTTTTCTGTGAAGTTTTCGCTGCTGCGACGGAAACCTGCCAGCATGGTAAGCTCTATCCGGCGGAGACGATCAAAGGGTATTATTACTGCGTCAATGGAGTGAAGAAATATTATGAATGTCCGGGTGAAAATTCCTACTTTGATGTCAACTCCTCCGCATGTCGATATGGAAAACCTCCTTCACCGCCTTCATCTACACCGGAAGAAAATGCAGTGGTTTCTGGAAAATGTCAACGTATTGGTTTAATCGGAGATTTAACCAATTGCAATCGATTCTATCACTGTGAGGAGATAGGTATCGATATAAAGAGTGGCAATTGTCCCTATAACTACATCTTTGATTTGGTAAATTTATATTGTGTACTCGGAAAGTGTTAATCTTTGAGCAACAGAAATTACAAATTATGGCACCAAATAAATATTTTGAAATTTGATAAATAAGTTGTTAATAAACATAAATATATATTTACAGTTCACAATGTAACACTTATAAACGTTTTTTATATTTACTATTATTTTAAGTGATATTTTATGACTTTTCACTTATATTTTTCAAAGATCACACAAAATTTATTTAATTTATTATTAACACAATTCAATAAACTTATTTTTAAGCTAAACTGAATATTTTTTTTAAATTGAAAAATATTAATCTATTTAAAATTCAACATATTAAATTTAATATGTAACACTTGACTACGATTTTTGTAGAGAAAAATTCCAATTTAATTATAATTTAATTAAAAACGAGCTTTTTATAATTTGATAAAAAAATTTGAAAATTTTATTTTAAAACTTATAACAATTACAGCCCTGATGGACAACTTTATATTTAATACAATAACAGAACTTAAAGCTAATGAAGAGAACGGATGTAATCATCGATCTTAATCATCGCATTCGCGCACCACAGGATGAAGGACAATGGAGGCGCCATTACAACCTGTGCGATCGGAGATGAAATCGTGGAAATTACTTTCCAGTGCCCACATGAATCGCTTGTGTCCCGGCAGCACCTGTGTGGAAAGACGACAATCCCCTCCGCGTTGCACCTCCTGCAAATTGGAGGCCTTGAAGCAGGTCTCCGAGTCCCACAGATAGATGTCGTTCTCTCCCTTGTATCTGAAGAAGAGCGAGGTGCCTCCGTCGGCACCCAAAAGTACTGCCTGCTTTCCATATGGCTTTGGTCCCACATCAATGATGGAACCAGCTCCCTGGCCGACTCGCAGATACTCTCCCTTAATCGAGTAGAGGCGTGACGAGCTCAGGTAGCTAAAGAAGAGTGTTGAGGTACCATCGGGTTTGGAGGTCAACGCCACGTAGAGCACATCGTTGGTGGGAGCTGTGGCTCTGGGCAGGACAATGCGATAGGACTTGTTGCCAGTAATATCATAGACTAGAATGCTACGTGCTCCAGCATCGGCTACATAGCTGTAAATGTGGAGCGAGTGTGGGGAGGAAATGGGGAAGGTGGAAAAGTTTGTTAAAAGTCAATTTAGGAACTGTCTTTGCGTGCTTATCAATGAAATACTCTCTGATAAGATTACGAATCCAACGCACTCATCTGCTTGCACTCTTTCTAAAAAAAAGTCGTCGACTTAAGTCGTTAAAGCCAAGTAAAACTGTTGGTTTTTTTCTTTGTTTACTAGTCTCTCACTTTTAAAAATATGTCAGTCATTTTTTTTGGCAGTATATATGTTGACATCAGCACTATCGGATCACTATATCATATATAGCTAACATGAAACAATCGTTCGAAAATCAATCTTTAGTGTGGGACATTTTTAGTTTTTTGAGATATTCCAAGTTTCATGAGTTTTTTATTAAATAAAATTTTGTACATTTTGACCTAATTTGAATAAAATCAAATCCCTATATTGTATGGCTGCCATTGGTGCGATTCTTCAAAAATAATACTTATTTATCAAAAACTTTGTTGGTTTTAAAGATATGTAAAAAAAAACTCCCTAGTTGTGAATCTGGTAATGTCCTATATATTTTTAACAAATTTGTTAAAAATTAGATTATTATTTTATATAGATATTTATTTTGCAATGATCAAGATGCAAGTTTCGTCAACAAATATTCTGAGAGGGTGTTAAATATTAACTAAACTAGCTTTTAGATTCTGTAACTTACACAAAGGGTTTGTTATCCTTGGAGTAATCGACCACGATGAATTGCAGTCGAGATTCGGATGTAACAAGATCGCTGAGATCAATGCTCTTGACCACTTTGTTGTTGGCCGTGTTTATGGCCACGATTTTGGGACTGCAACGGCGAATTGGCTGCTCCAATGTATTCACAATGCCCACATCCAAGGCCCACAGTAAACCCTATAAAATAAATAAATGCATTAATCAAAAAATAATATTATACTTACAAATGAAAATGCATTTTTAATTACAAGTAATTTGAAACTGACTCGAGCTTGGAATTTGTCATAAATTCACTTTAATTTGTTTCTACACAAAACAACAACAATTTATGCAAATTGTGCACAATGCAAATAAATAAACAAATGCGCCTCAGCATTTGTATAATTATTATTATTGCTTTTGTTTGTTGACTTTCCTCTTTAAATACTTGTAAGTTGACCAAATTCATAAAATTAAATTGCTATTTATGACATTTAATTGTGAGTATGCTGATCGACTAGCAGTTACCCTTCGAATTGATGACTTTATTAAATTGACTTATAGTATCTCAAATTAAAAATATCTTTTTTTAAAGTATTTAGTGATTCCCCTAGAAAATTCAATCGACAAGTTGTTAAACTTGAATTCAACTGATAAAATTGTAATGATAAATAAAAATTCAGCAATTGCAATTAAATTTATCAGCTTTTTTATAGAGTTCAACGAGTTGATTTCTCCTTGAACTGGAAGCGAAAATGACAATTTTTTGTTGTGTCGTGTTTTTTTTTTTTTTTTTTAAATATGCCATTTACATGGGATGCAACTTTATTTTTGGCCGCTTACACTTGCCACTCGCCAATGCAGTTTATTTGATTTAAAAAAGCAATTTCGTGGTGTCCAGTTGCAAAAAAAGCAAAAACAGAAGTTTATCTACGAGTATTTTTTTGTAGATTTAAGTGAATGCACTGCGAAAAACTGTTAAAAAATGCGCCACAAGTTTCAGATTTAAGGAAACAAATTGCTTTTCTGGCGCGTGTGAATAAGTGTGTGTGTGTTTGTCTGTGTGAGTGTGCATATGTGTGTGTATATGCATTGGGTACATGGAATATCAAATTAAATGGTCTCTCATACGAATTCTGAATATTTTTTTTAAGAATTGCAAAAACAAAGAAAAAAAAACTGACCATAAAATTAAACGAAACCCAAAAAGGGCTGGCAAAAAAAAAATCATATATTGAAGAATTAAACTAAGAAACGTATAAAAATTTTTTGATAAAAAGTCATATGTTTTAGATACTCCTTCATACTGAATAACTCTGTAAATTTTGTACGACAATCTGTCAGTTTAAATTCCAGTTTACGAGTATTACTAAAACTAATCAAAACTATTAGATAGAAGTAGTAGGAAGAAGTATAAAAGTCAAATAAATTTAATTAATAAATAATCGCTATTATTCAATTTCATTTTGGTTTCGGTTATTTCTAATTTTTATATAGATTGCTTGTTTTTTTTATTATTTAACGAGATTTGTATGTTGTTTAATTTGCAATTTAGAGCAAATTTTTAATAAAATACTTTCAAAGATTTTTTAAAGAACGTGTATTCTATATTTTTTTTGTCCTAAAATGTTGACCCAATTTTTGCCATTCTTAGTCTTAATACGATTCTTATGTTAATAATTGTAGAGGAATTTAATTGAATTGCACTCACGTTCTGATCCACGGCGACATCGACCACAGATTGAAGAGCCTGACAGTTGCCCTCCTCCTGGATGGCCCAGCATGGATACGGAGCAATCTTGGCCAGACACTCGCCCTTCTTCAAGTTGACCTTGCCGAGGGTGAAGGGCACACCCTGTTTGTATCTGGGCAGTGCCACAAATGCCGAATCCCGTTGCAGTTGGGCCCGAGTCACGATCACATTTCGGGGCACATATCGACCCGATTGCACATAGATATTCTTTGTAGAATCACAGGGCCAATGAAGATTGCTGCCACTCAATTGAAAGGTGAGTTCGGCGAGCGGATTCTTATCACACTTCGAGGCACTGGCAATAGAGTTGCTCGAGCTGTCAGGGTTGTCACCCAGCGAGGAACTGTAACCAGCACAAACGCTGGCAATCAAGCCGATTAATAAAACTGGCAACAAGGCGGCCATTTTGTTAAGAAGAATTGAAATTGAAATTAAGAAGACTGAAGTTCTGAATGCAGCTGCTGTAGATTTGATTATGTAAAACTGTCGCAGCGCTTTTCACGTTTTATTTATATTTATAGCCGAGATTTGAATACTCCATGTTTTTCTTTTTTTAATTTTTTGAGACATTTGAGACTTAAATTTATGGCGCGTGTTGTTTTAAAAGCGTCTCTGTGTCTCTCGGCCAAGTTAGCAAGGTCGTCTGGTAAACATGAGGAAACATGTGTCTGACACACACACACACACACACACACAAACACACACACACACATGCACTTATTTGTAGAGTCAGCACGTCTGCAGCACGCCATTTTGCGACAGAGCGGAAGCGCCCAGCCGCCATGACAACCCCTATTCCCCCACTCCCCTCACTGCTAGCCCTACCCCTCAACAGTTTGCGGAAGCTGAAAACGAAATATGTTTGCAGCGTGTGTTCTAGCGAAATTTACACAACTCTTTTTTAATTGATGCACACATGACTTACACTTGAGAAAAATATAAAAAAAAATATGAGATGTTTTGGCAAATAAATATTATTATTTACAACCGCAAAAATGAAGCAAAAAGGTGCATAAAAAGTGTATATAAAATTAATGAAGTAATTTTGAATGGTTTATTTTTTCTACTTATGTTAAAGGTATTGTTAATATTCTTATCTTTTTATTTGATTTACACTTTTTTCAAGGCTAAAAACAGCAAATATGGAGCTTGTAAAAAAAGTGCAATGTATTTATTTAATTAACAATATTTTAAAATATACCAGATTTATAATTGTTCTTTATACAATAGGACAAGCGTTTGAGCTATGTGAATGTTATAAGTTCGCCTCACAAGCTAAAGTAAAAGTTTTCTCATAAGGTCCATAAATTTTCTCAATTTTGAATAAAACTGTGTCTTATATGTGTTTTTGGTTATTACATTTTTCAGAAAGCCGAATGAAAGTTAACACCTACTTGAAAGTTACAAAAAAATAATAAGTTAAAATAAAATATTAAAAATTCGCCTCACAAACTAAAGTAAAAGTTTTCTCATAAAGTCCATCAATTTTCTAAATTTAAAGTAAAAGTGTGTCTTACATGTGTTATTAGTTATTGCATTTTTCAGATAGCCCAAAGAAAGTTGACAACTATTTGAAAGTTAAAAATAAATATTTCATAATAGATTCAATATTAGAGTTAAAGTTTGTTATATTCTTCCTGCCAAAGTTTTCATCATATTTCAACAATTTTTATTGACCAACCTTGAGTTCAATTTCTATTCTTTTAACTCATACTAAAGGTGTGTGTTCTTAACTGTTTCATTTATCAGTTAACGAAAGTTGACAATTTTTAGAAAATTAAAAATAATATTTGCGATAAGCAAACACAGTTGAAACTGGTTTGTTTACTTTTTATCTTTCGTCATTCCACTCGTGAGATCAACAACAACATTTAAGGCAACATTTTTCAACTGGGGGTATAGCTCAGGGGTAGAGCATTCGACTGCAGATCGAGAGGTCCCCGGTTCAAATCCGGGTGCCCCCTTAAAATTAACTTTTTTTTGGCTTATAAATTTCCAAAAGCTGCACATGACATTGACCCCTGACACAAAGGTCAACGGCGAACAATGCGTGACCATCCATAAATGCCTGATTATCTGGCCGACTCTCTCTTTATTTATCTCTCTCTCCCTCTTGCTCTTGTGAAAATATACAATGGTTATCCGTTTTATTTAGCTTTGTTTAGGGTCGAAAAGGGAGAGTATGTGCATTGAATTATGGCCAAGTTAGGCCTTGAAATTTGGTTGAAATTAAACCTGGACCAACAACAGATCAATGGAATCATGGGTCAATTCAATTGACCCTTTTATAGCTAGCACAGAGAAAGGGTAGAGTGAGGGGGAAATAGAATATAGATATAACTTCCGGATAAAGTTCAAATCTCGAATTGAACAGATTGAATTTGTGTGAAATTCATTTAAATGAACTGCCTTTTTTTGATGATAATCTGCAATTTTGTAAATATATGTATATATATATTTATGTGTGTGATGAGTGTGTGGGTGTGATGAGTGTGTGGGTGTGTGCGATTTCTTGTCTGTTGTGACATCAGCTGTCCGATTCAAGCTACACGAGCTGTAGATAAATATTTATGTGCTTTCATAAATAAAAGCAATAATCCAAAAAAAAAACAAGTGGTGCCAGAAAAGAATGGCAAATAATATTTCAGTGAATAAATGTAAATGCAGTTAAGTTGATAAATAACAAACGTGGCCATTGACAGCATTTGTTATGCCCATAAATGGCACAAAAAATGTTTCGTATTCTATAAATTCCATTACAATTTGCAGACAAGTCGTAAATATTCGTACACAAAATGCCAACAAATTGAAAAGACATTTGCATTCTGTTCAATTGTGCAACATTCAAAAGGCAATGCATCCACATAAACAATTTAACTTAAATAAAATCAAAAATGAATAAATAGCGATAGCACTGATAAAAACATCGCTTGCTTAAATTCAGAATATTCGTCAAAATATTAAATTTGTAAATAAAACAAAATAAATAGGAAGATATAAAAGTATTAACTTATAACCAATTATGTTCTTTACTTTTGTGAGAAATAAAGAAAATATAAAAATAATCAATTTACAACCTAAATATACTCTTTATTATGATGATAATTTTAGTACCAAAATCACGAGTCTAAAAATGAAGATTGGATTCAAATATCTTTTCAAGATTTTAATCGTGCAAAATGCAAAACATAACAACTAAATATTTTAATAAAAATGAAGCTCATATTTCATAATAAAAAGATAATATTCGCTGCAAAATTATGAGTAAGCTATGCAAACAGCGTTTAAATTATCACAAATCATTTAATTCGCACAAAAACGAAATAAATTAAAACAAATTGTAACTTTAAGCAAACGCTGACTCAAAAGAAAGTCGAATCAGAAATCAAAACGAGAAAGTCAAAAGCGAAAGCGAACAAAAAACAAAAACAAAACAGGGTACACCAATCCGCAAAATAACTAAAAACGCGACTAGCTGCATACCCTATAAAACATAACTTAATTTTATACAGAGAAGATGATATAAAATAATTTTAGTTTATTGAATATTATCACGACTAAGTAATTATGGGTATTAATTATTTTGCTTATGAATAAATAATTAAAAAATAGAATTATAAAGTATAAAATTAAAATTTTAAATGCGCTATGAATAAATGCATTTTTTTATAATTATTTCTTTAGCCATTTAGATGGCGCCAATAAAAGAAAACCACTTTATTATCAATTTGGCTTCATCTTTAAGCAAAATAAATGTATACTCAATGGCAGTTCATAAGAAGCGCTTATACCCTGTAATAGATAAAGCCCAAAAGTTGAAATATTATTATAATTTATGTGAATTTTCGCCGCTACCCGGAAAATAAAAACGCTGCGGTCAGCAAGTTGAACGGCCCATTTAACAGAAAGAGAGACAAACAGAGAGAGAAAGAGAGAGGAAGAAAGAGACAGAGAGAAGAGATATAAAGTTCAACATGACCACAGACAATTTTCTTTTATTTTCGCCTGTATTTGTTTTTGCAAAAGGCAAAGGAAAATAGGAAAAACAGAGAAAAATTTAAGCAAATTACACGCGATTCAATTGTGACTTTTATTGGTCATATTTGGAGTATTTTAAACAAGCATTTTGTTAACGTTTGCCAAAAAAAAAAAAACGGAAAGTAAATAAATAAGTATAAATGTGGGACAAACTTGGTCTGCACATGACGCATACGCCTCGTTAAACGGGCCAATAAAAACAGTTGAAGTAATCGCAGGGAAAATAGCTACGGGCTGGAAAAGTGCTGAGTATGGGCAGGAAAAGTCATGTCTAATATCAGGTTGGGTCAGTTTTCATCCTCGTTGTCTGTCTCATTTTATCTGGCCCGAGGAGGAGATAATGTTTGCATAAATTATGTAAGAAAAGAAGCCCGGAAGTGACTGTCATCAATATTTTTGCCTCCTGCTGTGTGTGTGTGTGTGTGTGGAAAAGTGGGCCAATAAATCACGCAAGTGTGGGCAGGGAGTTAACGGTTTTTTTTTTGCCTGCCAACACATATGCGGGTTGGAGAAGGAGGAGGGGTTGGGGATGAAAGTGGGGCGGATATTTTGGTATGCCAAACATGTCGCGACGTTCGAAAACTTTGGGCAGTCACTGTGTGAGTCTCCCACTGTGTATCTGTGTGATTCTTCTGCCTGCAGCTACTGTGATTGCGAAGGATTTTCTGTAGTTAAGGCATTCACATGATAAGTTAACTCTATTAATAATATTGAAAGCTAATACTACACACATAGAAATAAAAAAATAATGCTGTGATATTATAAGCGCTAATCTGAAATATGATTATAGATAATTTCAAAAATATACTTCACTAAGCTATATCAATATTTAAATAAAATTAAAAAATATATATTTTGTTTACATACAATTTTATTAACAACAACAATAACTAAAAATATAAATAAAATTTATCAAGAACTTATTTCGTAATTTCATTATTTTTTTACTTTTTTTTACTATATGCATATTTACTTTTACTTTTTAGTATTTATATTAATTAATTCAAAGTGTTGTTTGTTTAATTTGATTTAAATTTATTATTTTTTACTTTCACTATGCGTTATTTCTCTGTGTGTATGTTGAGAGATCTGCAATTTCTTCATTCCTACTTCTTTGAGTAGTTGGCAATTTCTCTTCCCTATTTAATATGTATTTCAAGCATCATTTGAGTCATTTATCAATTGATTAAAGTTGTGAGCTCATCACAAGGATAATTTCGAGTGCATCAACATCAATTAGCCATAAATATTCTGATAACGATGTTGATGTTGACCAAATGCAATCATCAGGCACTTATATGGCTTATTTGGACTATGTATATACATATATATATATATATATATATATATATATATATTAGGTCAACTTCCAGCTGTGCAAGTGAACAACTGCAATAATATTCAATTCACTTTACGCTGCAAGTGGTACAGTAGTCCCTCCATACACTGAACTTGAATTTAATAAACATATATTTAACACAAACAGTAAATTTAAACTTTAAAATATAGTTTGAAAATTGTTGTTAAATCACTGAAGAAATTATATAAACTTTGTTGTATTTTTCGCATTTAAAGAAGAAATTTAACAATTGTGTTTCTGTCTAAAAATGTGTTTTAAGAAATTCAAAAAACACTTGTTAAAAATGAATTAATTGAACGAAAACTATTATTATTATAAAGTATATTTTATGGAAATTCGATTGAATTTTTCTATTCTTTTTAGACAGGCTTCACTGTTGCTATGCAGCTGAATGTGATCTATTTTACTGCCCATTGCTGTTTGCATTTCAGCGGCTTCTGCGCGTGAAATATTTCAATTATTTTTAATGCAATTGGCTGCCAACTGTGCAACACACACACACACACACACACACACACACACACGCACACACACACACACACACACATACACACTTACATGCATAAAATAAAGTTGAGTAGTTTGTTTGTTTGTTTTTCTGTCACTTTTGACTGTCAAGGTTCTTCCAGCCCTCCAAATAAATAAAATGAAGAATAGAGAAGTGTATTTTGCAATCTGAGAAATTGGCTTGCAGCACGTCTTTGATTCTATGGGCTTATATAAGCGAAGAAGTTGGCCAAGTTCACATTCAGTTAGCACATTAATTAACCCAAGAGAGATGAGATTATATCTAGGGCTATTTCTGATTTTGCTGGCCTATAAAGCTGAGAGTCAGGGCACCAAATATGGTCTATGGACTCCAGATCGTGCACACTCGGATACTCAACCGATTCAGTGGACTGGAGGTCAATTTGAGTTCCCCTGTGCCAGCACCAAGTCATTGTTCAAGAGTTCCGGCAAATATATAGCCAAAAATGTAATTGCGACACGTGCTCAATTAATCGGTGATACCATTTATCTGGCGTTGCCACGTTATCGCAAAGGAGTTCCTGCCACTCTCGTAAAGACGACAATCCAACCGGGCACCTGCTCGACCACCTTTAAACCATATCCCTGCTGGGATCTACAGGAGGAGGGCAACTGTAAGGCTCTACAATCCGTTGTGGATCTGGTTGTGGATCAGAATGAGGTGCTTTGGGTGCTGGACACCGGAATTGTTAACACTCTGGAGACACCGGTGCGTAAGTGTGCTCCCAAAGTGGTCGCCATGTCGGTGAAGACCGGCAAGGTGCTGAAGACCGTCTCTCTGGAGGGTCTTACCTCGAGCAGCTCCCGGTTGCAGTATCTGGTTGTGGATTACGCTCCCGATGGCGGTTGCTTTATCTATGTCAGCGATGCCGCAAATCGTGCGATTATTGTCTACAATCTTCAAGCGGATCGCGGCTTTCGTGTGGTACTGCCCAAAGCCGTCTCTGCCGGCTGCCGTTCCCGTGATGTGCTCTACATTGCGCTGATCCGCAGGGATTGCGGCTCAACGGAGCTTTACTTTACCTATCTAAGCACCAGCAAACTATTCTCCCTGAAATCGGAATATCTGCGCAGTGGTGTGGCAGATGGACGCATTCTAGGTGAGTTAACTACACTCTACAAAATATTATCCCAATATAACTTAGCTCTACCAAAAGATTCAAATTCAGTAAGATTCAAAATGACGCACCAAAAAAATAGAAAAACTTTTAAAAATGTTTCCTTGAAATTTAAATAGTAGTTTTTATTTGGTGTCAACTTAAAAATACTCTTACACTTCATTTAAAGAAAAAAACTAACCCCAAACTATATTTCTTACGCATACTTTCTATTTTAAAGAAAAATTTGTCTTATCAAAATATTTTTTTGCAGATTTGGGAAAAAAGCCGAGTCGCATGGTCATCATAGGCACGGACAATGGCTCGGCGATATTCTTCCGGAATGAAGGCGATGCCGAAGTCTATCGTTGGGACACGAATTCCACATTCGCGGAGAGCAACTTTAAGCCCGTGTATCGCAGTCAGACCTGCCAGCTGGTCACCCATGCGGTGCCCGATTACAAACGGAATACGATGCGTGTGCTACAAAGTAATTTCCCGGATTATATGCAAAATCGTATCGGATGCGGTGCAATTCAACAGCTCAGCCATATGCAGGGTTGTTGGTAGTACACACACACACACATATGACACACACACACATGACACTTACACAAACACTGTTGTTATTGTTGTTGTTGTTACTGCGCTGGCTTTGATGGAAAAGCTTCTGAAATTGCAGTTGCGACAATAACTGAAAACTGAAAATGACCAAGAATCGATGTTGGAAAAATACTGAAAATGTATTTTGCATTTTGTACATAAACTAGCAATTTTAGTTAGTTACTAACTCGCTCTAATTGTTGTTGTTATTGTTCCTAAGTTAAGCAATAAACAGTTCTGTTTTTTTTTAAACTATATTTTTAGCTTTATTTGATTTTAATTGAACTTCTAAAGCACATTCAATTTCTCTTTCAACACACATGAATGGATTGAAATTAGGGATTTGAATATAGACTTAATTGCTTGGCAACTCAAGTTTATTCAATTGTCAGCATTCAATAAGCTAAAATGAGTGCATTCAACTTGTTTCCACACATGATTATAACTACTCAACATTTTACTCGTACTCAAACAATTTGCTGATTAAAGTATTTCTTGTTTCTTTTTTTGAGGTCAATAACCTTAATTTAACACAAAAGTGCTAAAAGAGCAGCTACTAAAGTGACAATTAATATTTAACGAGATGACAATTCAAGCAAAAATAAAAAAAAAATAACTTCTTGCGAACTTTCCACTTGTATAACTTTGTCAAAACTCAACCGATTTTCCTGCAGAATGTCATTTTGAACATTATTCAGTCTCTAAATTGATTCTGCATGTAAAAATTATTAACTTTATAAAATGTTTTATTTTTGCAATTTTTAAAAAAAATATCGACACTTTAAATTTGATTCTGAGAGGTTTCATTTTTCTGTAATAAATCAAAGTAACAAATAAATTGTAAGGTGTCAGTCCGTAGTTTTACCAGACTTGAAACTTGAATAACTTTCTCAAAACTTATCCGATTTTCAGGCGAAATGTCAATTTAACCAAATTTTTAATTTTGTATTATTTATATAATTTTATTAATTTACTAAATTTTAATCGAACACTGTGCTCTTTCTTTACACTCTTTTGTTCTGGCTTCTGTCTGTTTTCCGGTTTCTGCCTTTTGGCCTCGTTCAACAAGTTAATTAACATAACTGCACATTACACATTATGAGCTGACAGTTGCAATGACAATAAATTTGTAGGGCCCCTTAATACGCCAGCCCTGATTACAGTATATTTCAACAGGGATCTCTTCACTTCTCCTCTATTCTCCTTTCCCCTTCTCTATCATCACTTTTCTCTGCCGTCCTTGTCGTGCTTATTACCTACAAAGTCTGCAACTTAATTGCAAGTGAGAGAGAGAGAGAGAGAGAGAGAGAGGGAAATTCGCGAGTAACTTGAACGCTTGCTAATTGGGAAATTCGTGATAAATTATACGCGAATTGCCTGAATGAGTTTTCCTGAGTGCTTCCTCTTACACTCCTTATATCCTTATATCCTTGGCATTCTCTGTTTCTTGTGGCATGGCCTTGAAAGTCCCACAGATTGTCTGTCTGTCTGTCCGTCTGTCTGCCTGTCTGTCTTTGATTCTGTCTCAAAGGGCAGCAACAAGGCGCCAACAGTTTTCAATATAAAATCAATTAACCAGCTGCATTTTCGGACACGGATTGTGGCAGGATTGCAAAGAAGAGAAGGTTTTCAATGTTGACCTTTGGTCTGGTCGAGATTTTGGATTGGGGTTGAGAGGGATATAATATAAGTTTCAGAGGTCTGTTGATTGTCGGCACTTCTGTGGCTGCTCTATGTAATTTGATGTGCTCATTTAACAAATTGCTTTCTATTTGTACACATTTTTTGTGATCAGTATGTGGGTGTATGTGTGATTACACTAGTCAACATAATTGCAGTTTTTTTTTTGGCTTCTAATATAAAGATATATTCAGCTGTCTTTATATAGAATTTCGTAGCACCAAAAAAATTATAATACTTAATTAAAATTAAAACTTACCGCGTAAAAATATCATTTATAGTTGGAAGTGTGAAAGGACTCTGCAAAAATTTAAAGAATGAATATCAGTTTAAGTACAAAAATATTTTCTTTTTTTGTAATGTCATATCAAAAATAAATCTAAAACACTTTTTTCTTAGGTTTTCAGTAAATGTGGCTTTGATAAAAATTACAATTTGGCTGTTTCTTAGTGCTACAATTAAAAGTCGTCAGCTCAAAGGCTTCTTGCCGCCAAGTAGGCAATGGAAATGGAAATGGATATGGAAATGGAAAAGTGTGAAGAGTCAGGCTAATGGAAACAGGTCCACATATCATAAAAGTGTCAACGACAGCAACGCAAATATTAACAATAATAAATTTGTTCACCCTTCCCCTTTTGCCCACTGTGTGTTGGCCCAAAACAAAACTCCGAAAATAGCCAAAAAAAATGTATATATACCAAAAAAAAAAAAAAGAAAAAGAAAAACAAACAGTTTTCATTGTTGCTGCTTGGGACTCGGAACAGCTGACAATATTCGTACTTTATTCCCGAACTCATATCATCCGTCAGCAAAGCCTGCGATAAACTTGTCTCTCTCCGCTTGATTTACAAAGCGTATTTTCATTTTTCCCTCTTTTCTGCCTCTTTTTCTATTTTGTTGGCCCACTCGCAACTCAAATATGGCAAAAACAAAACAATAGGCTGGCTAACAACAAAGCCACAGTCAGACGCCAAATATACAGATATATATATTTTTAAGTTGAGCGTGAAAATACTCGTATAGTATTATATGTTTGTGCTGTCAAAAGCTCTGAAAACATTTTGAAAGTTATAAAAATGTTTTGATAATAAAATATGAATAAACACCGAGTTGATTTTAGCTGCAGAATGTGGTTAATACGAGACTAACCGGGCCAACAAAAGTAAAGCAATAAATATTAAATCAGTGACCCTTGCAGGTAATAGAAAGCTTTAACGATAAAGTGTAAAAAAATCGGGGAAAATTTCTTAATTGTAAAATTTAAATTTAAAAATTCGAAGTTCGTATTAAAAAGGCTTAGTAAAATATGTAATGTATAATATGTGCTATTAAAATGTTATATTCATTTAAATTAAAATATATTTAAATGACGAGAAAATAAATGTGAATTAAATATTAAGTTGTCAAATAAATATTTAATAAACGATTACCGTTATTGACTTTACTTAAGTATCAATATTACTTGCTTTTATGTTGATAAGAAATTAAATTAAAGTAACAAATGTATTTAATCAAATCAGTAAGTAAAAGTAACTGTCATGAAAAACCGACTTAGATTTAAAATAAATATTAAACAAACAACTTTCATATTCGGCTAATGAATTAATTCATATTTTTACTTAAGTTTGAACTGCTGCCAGTCAAAACCTCATCAAATCGGTGACCTTTAGCTATAATAAGAGTATAATTTATCCCTGGGGCAATTGTCGAATTTATGATGCACATGAACTCTTGAGAATTGAGAATTGAGAACAAAGATCTAATAAATGTTTAATTTTCACATTAAACACCTCGGGGTAAAAGCTGTTAAAAATCCGCAGGTGCTCAGACTTATGTTAAAGCTCTGCAAGTGAAAGATTTCTGAATTGAGATGAGTTTAAGAGACTGCAATGATATCATATGATTATCCGTTTCCCAGAATTGTGCAGCCTTTGACAAAAACTATTCATAATTAAATTTTGTAGTGGAGAATGAAAAGTGAAAAACTCAAGGTAAACAAGCAAAAGCTCTGACAGCGGTCTATATAAAATAATAATAGTTTTCCTGGAAAAAAAAAGAAGAAAATAACAGCACAACGGACAGATTGTTTGAAGGCAGCTTCCTCTATCCTTCTCTTTCTCTCTCTTTTTCTCTCTTTCATTTGCTTTGTCTTTGGACTTCCCCTTTGGGGACTGTTGCACATATGGAGGGAAAACTTAAATAAAAGATAAACTGCTGGGCACTAAAAATAAAGTTTATCCAGCTTACTGCAGGTGAATTCTGTGCTCTGCTTTTCCCTTAGATTTCAGATTTGAGTTTTCAGCCCTGTAAGCTTGTCAAATGTGTCAACTTGTCAGAAGCTCAACCATAATCAACTTTGCATTTGAAGTTTGTCACAAAGCTTCATTTAACATCAAAGCTGTCGGTTAAGGTCCATTAAATTTATATCAAATTCGAGACAGTTGCATTATTTAAGGCTCAAGAAATTTATCAATTCACCACAATATTGCCGGAAATCAATTGAGTTTGGAGAGGGAGACAAGCTGTTCAATATATCTTTAAGTTTAAAATTGAATTGCCATAAACCACTGACTGCAATAAATATTTAAACAAACAATTTTAAAAATATATATAGATTTCTGAAACACTAATTAATGTATATTTAATTGTAAATCATATTTTATCGAACAGTAGTAAAATAACAATTTATATACAAAAGTTTTCTGAAATAAGTTAAGATTATGAATATAATCTAAAATTGATCGATAGATTTTAATATTTTATTGTTATTTTTTACTGTTATTTTTTCGTCTTTCGACACTAGAGTGAATGTGGAAATATGAAATAATAATTAAATAAAATTACTTTTTTAAATCATGTTAAGTATTCAGTGATTACTGAAAATCTCCGTGTGAGCATTAGCTTGACAGCAACAGCAACAGCAACAACAACAGCAACAGCAACAGCTCGGATAATATAAATGATTATAGCTGACACAGATGCGACATTCCTTGTCCACATATCAGGAGCTCAATTATGAGGCAAAGTGCCGTTAAAGCAGCCACCGCTAAAAATCCAATCAATAACTTTGCCTTTTCTCACACGAGACAGACGTGCGTGGCATGAGGAATGTGAGAAAGATGGGAAATAGGGAATGGGGAAACCAAATGCCACATGCCACATGCCGTGAGGCAGGATACCCATTAAATATGCAAAAGGCCCTGACAGCAAAAAACAGCCCCTGGGATAAAGCATTACAACTCACACATTACAACTCAACTAAAACTCCGTTCGATTCTTGTCAATTCCGTTCGATTCGATTCGATTCGATTCCATTTCGACTTACATTCAATAAACATTTCAAACGTTCAATTATTTTTCAATTGCATCGATTTACGCTGAGCATTCATTCAACTTGTGTACCTTTCAACAGCTCCGGCACACAATCAAATCAGCGACGTAAAATGACAACAAGATATTTGATAATATGCTCAAAATAATCAGGAAGGAGGAGAAGGGAAAGGGGAAAGGGAAAGGGGAAAGGGGGAAACGTAGCTGTTGATTTTCACCGTGACTGTCAGTTTCCTTCAATTTTGCACGTGACCCCACAAAATTAAAGCGAAACGTTAGCCGGAAGTTATTTGACAGCCATTTTGTTGTCCCGCCGGCTAACTGTGCAAATACGCACACACACAGCTACACACAGCTACACACACAGACCCATGCATACAACGGAAAATCCAATTCAACTGCTTTGCATTAGTTGCCTTGACTGTAGCACTATAAACGTCCTTTCGCATCTACACTCAAAAAAAAAATAATCCCAAAATGGCTATAAAAATACTAGTTTTTTTTTTTTCTAAATTTTACATATTGTTTTAACAAAGTGGGAATGTAATCTTTTTGAATCCATGGAGATTTTTTTAAAATTAAATAAGCATTTTTCTTAATCATAGGACAAGATGCAAATAGTACACAAGTTGTTTTTATTTTTTCATTAGTTGGAAATTGTCTTCAATACAAAATAAAAGTTTTTCTGTTTCCCTTTTTTCATTAAAATTATGTCTCAACATTACATTTATTTTTTTTTTGTAATCTTAAAATAATATTTGACTTTCTTAATTATATAAAAAAGTGTTTTCTTTAATTAGACAGAGTTTTTTTTTATTTTTCGGCAAATTAAATTTTGTACGAATTTGTTAAATACAGGAAAAAATGTTTTAAGTACACACGACCAAATTTCTGCGGTTAAGTCTATCTGTTTGTGTGTGTGTGTTTTTATGTGTGACTGTGTGTGTGTGTGACTGTGTGTGTGTGTGTGTGTTTGTGGGAGCTAAAGTGCCCGCCATAGTAAACAGGAAATGCTGACTTGACAGCGCCATTTCCCTAACCATTCCTCGCACCCATTCGCCTACTCCTTTCTCCTTTCTCCTCTCGTCCGTCTCCGTGTCTTTTCTCCTGTCTCCTGTCTCCTTTCGCATTGCCAGAAAGCAGGCAGAAAAAAGAAACAGCTGCCATGGCAACTGTTAACTTAAACCGCAAAAACCAAAAGCATTTTGGGCTTCGCAGCACAGCGCGATAATCCTTTCAATTCACTTGGACATTTTTCCGGGTAGGTTTAGAGTTAACCCAACCCTAGGCGGAATTATTATGGTCTTTGCCATGATGTTTAATAGGTGAAATGTAATATTAAAGTATCATATACACAAAGCTTTGATAAATTTCATGAAAAACTTGTGAAATTTGAACATACATATATATATATATATATGTGTTGAGTTTTTCTACAGATAAATAAAACATTTATTTAAGTTGTTGTCATAAATCTTCCAAAAAAAGGCATCATAAACGGTTAAAACTCATCAACAAATGTGGAGCAAAAAAGGAAACCAAAACTAAATAAATTTGAATAACAAAAATGTATGTAAATTGAAAAGCACAAACACAGAGCGATGACAAATAGAAGTGTGGGTAAAAACCAGGGAGTAATAAGCAAAACAAATGCGTTAAAAATTTTATTTTATCAAAAAATTTAAATAAATGTTTGTGATTTATTAATTAATTATTATTGATTGATTATTATTAACAATAATGAGTAAAATTGATTTTAATTGAATCAGTCTTTAAATAATAGTTTAAAATGATTTTTATAAAAGTTATTAAACATTTTTAAATATATATTCAATGTTGTTTGTGACAACTGCGCTAAAAACTAAGATAAATTTATGAAATAAATAAAAACTTCAATATTTTAGAAAAAAAACTTTTGCTGATTTTTAATTCTGTTAAAAAAAAAATATGATATTGCTCTTGTCCTTGTACTGGTTTTTTCTGATGAAATTTTGAACAATAACAAATATTTTGCATCCCTGGTACAAAACATAAATCTACCAATGAAGCGCTTGGCAAAATGTGCAAAAAATGTCGAAATAAAAGTGAAACACAGGCTGATAACTGAAACGGTTTATGGCCACTCAAAAAGGGTTTAAACATATTTTCATATGGAATTGCCAAGTGTATTAAAACGCCATTTTATTTTTGTTGTTGTTGTAGTTGTCTAAAATAGAGTGCAGAATAACAAAAAAACGAGTGTGTGCACTAAATCATTCCATTTGTTGATTTATTACACATACGCCAAGTGGGCAGCGGCCAAAACGATTGCTATTCCCAAATGTACACATGTTTGGCAGTCACTGTAGCTATGTGTGTTTGCTTGTTTGTTTGTGGCCATTTTTCTGGCAGCTTGTTCTCTTTTTTGACCAGGCTAAAGTTAAGCAACAAATAAAATAAAATAAAATAAAATCAAATCAAAGCAGCAGGTAGAAAAATTTAGCGCGCCAAAAGACAAAATAAAATATGAAAGCAAAAGGGAAATGTGAGGTTTCCATTCATAAAAGCAGTGTCAAATGCCATCCACAAAGGAAAAGCAAAAGCAAACGCAAACGCAGGAGCAAAAGCAAACGTCTGCAAAGTCAGAGAGAGCGCAAGAGAGCGTGACTTTTGAGAGAGCAGTTGCTTGCAGCGCTGCAAAGTCAACAAGTTCTGTACATCAGCTGTTTGTGTGGATGTCAAGTGGATGCTATGCGTACACCAGTTGCGCCTTTGTGGATGCCAAGGCTTGTTTACTGCGTAAACAGCTGTCGCTGCCTCTGTCGCTGTCGCTGCCTCTGTCGCTGTCGCTGCCTCTGTCGCTGCCTCCGTCGCCGTCGGGGTCGGTGTCGCTGCCACCGCAATGGCAACACTTTCGACAGGCGCACAGGAAACTAGAAAGCAGCGCAGTCGGCGTCAGCTGCTCATCGTTCTCTGTGTGTATTTGAGTTTTTCAGCATGTTTTCAGCATTTTCAGTTGGTTTTCCATTGCGGCGCCGCACGCACGTGTCTCGGCAAACGCTTCGGACAGCTTCGGTCTGCATCCCGTCTCATTCTAAGTTCGAATTCGTTTACTCCCTTATTGTGTTGTAAAAAAAAAAAAATTAAATAAAAATAAAATGCTGAAAAATATATAAAGGCAGTAAAATAAATTGAAATATCCTTGCAAAATTTTTGGACTGCCGCTGACATCAAGTTGAAGTGAAATTTTCAACATAAAAAAACAAAATAAAATAAAAAAAAATGATAAATGCACTTCGCGTCTTGACTTTAATTGAATTCGTGTAAACGTCTTTTCAGTTTGAGCTGCTTAAACACAGCTTCAAGACATCAGCTAGAAGGTGAGTTTTCCACTTCACCAAATCTCCGGAACTTCGCCAAGCCCCGAAAAAAACTTTTGGCAATTTTACAAAGCTGCTTTGATGAGGATTTTGTGGCCTTCCAAACCCATTAACCAACCCTCTTTGACCAGTTCCTAAATTTAATTAATATTATGCTCAAGTACTTGTCAAACCAGTTAAGTATTTAAACCAAGACTGCAAGAAATACCAAATTTCATAGATTTTGCTTCAGTTGGCAGTTCAATCAACCTTAACCAAAGTTATTGATTCCATTTAATATAGCAAAAATTTTATATTTTCTTTATAGATTGTCCACTAATCTTGATTTGTTGTGTCCCCTATATTATTTAATAAAAAAAATATTGTTAAATTTCTTAATAATTTAAATGAATATACCTATTTTTTAATATTTTACTGTTCAATAAGAAATTTATTTAAATTACTATAACATATAAAAACGGATATTAATAAAATTATTTTTTCCCTGAATCAAATTATTTTTAGGACGGATAAATTAATTAGAATTTTAAGCTATTGACAACGTCAATTTATTTTTTTAAGTCCCTAAAAATTGTTTGATAAAGATATTTATTACTTTTTAAGAAGTTTTGTTTAGAATTTCTTAATATTTCACTGTCTTAAAATGTAATGAAAAGAAAATGATAGAAAAGTAAAATAATTAAGTTAAATAATTATTTGAATTTGACGAATTGAAGCTCATTTTTTTACTAATATTGTTTCACTATTTTAATTAACAGGTAAATTAAGTAGTGGAAGTATTTAATTTATGTAATTCTTCTTTAGCTATGACTTTAACCATGTTCAATGTTCTCATCCCTGAGTGCTTATCTATTTTTATTCTCATGCCACATGTTTCACCATTTACGGCTATTACAAGCATAATACCTTAGGCGATATAAAATTGTAGTTCTTGGTTTTGTTTTATGATCAATGCTGTCGCAAAAGTGCAATCGAAGGACTCACAAATCCACAACTCCACAACTCCACACACAGGTCCTCAACTATCAACTGGGGTGTAGTTTTCCCTGGAAGGTGTAAATGAAATTTATGTGTTTTCCATAAAATATATTTTTATAGTCAATAGACGCCGACAATAAACAGTAAAAGTGACTCAAATCATTTGTACAGCTGCTTGGATAGTCATAAAATTCACTTTTCACTTTGTATGCAGGCAAACACACAGAAAAATACAAAAAATAAAGGGAAGCAGCTCATATAAAAATCAACTTAAAGCAGCATTCAAGAAAAGCCGAAAGTAAAATAAAATGACAACAAATAACAAAAAACAAATACGAATAAGAGACATAAAGTGAGGCAAAAACACCGCAAACCTCAAAGCACATAAACGTGAAATTTTTACATTTCTGCTAGATTTGTATCTTTCAGACTGCCAAGGGAGTAAGAGGAAGAATATTCCATTTTTACGGCCACACAATGAAAATTGTTAAGGGAATGAGAGTCCAGAAATTTGTGTAACAAAAGCCAAAGAGAAGAGCTAACAAATGAACACGAAAGGTTTTGTTTGTTTTGGTTAAGGCATTTGTGCCCAGTTCTTGGTGTTGAGATAGCGCCAAAGTTTTCTAATTTCCCTTAAGGAAATTGCCACACAAGTTGGCCAAAAATCCGAGTCCAAGTCCGAGTCCGAGTCCAAATCCGAATCCGAGCTGTTCAAGCCTTTTACCACTTCAAATCTTGTTCCCTTATTTATGCAAACAGTCGAAACTTTTGCCTTCTGTCAATAAAAGCCAGAAAACACATAAACATTTCAATTTGAGAGGAAATTACATCAGCATATTTCGAATATTTTTGTATTTTGTGGTTTTCCCTTTCTTTTTTCGATATATATTTTCTATATATGCATTAATGCACACAGCTGTCAAAATGTATGAATGTGTGTGTTAGATTTAATTGACTTTACTACTGCGGACATATTTAGTTGACTCACAGTTTTTCTGGCGGCGTCAAAAGACAACAAATACATTAAGTACATTATTCAAGTTGAGAGTTGAGAGACTGAAGAATACCCTGCAAGTGTTACGCTATGCAGAACTATTAAAGATTTATCGAAATTATCAAATATCAACTTAGCAAGTTAAAGTTTTTATTCAAAAATTTTACTCTTAATGTTGAACTTAAATTTTTTAATCCATTCTATATTTATTAATATATGATTGATTGAAATATTTGAATTTTTTTATTATTACCTTTAAATTGTCGGATTTTTATCCTTTCAGTCTTAAATTTTGAACGACTTTTCATAAATAATGTTAACAGATAAATTAAAGCTTAAGAATATAATCAAATTTAAAAAAGTTAGAGTTTTAAAATTTTAATATCAACTATATAAATTTGTAGATTTTGATTCTGAATATAAATTTAAAGTACTTTATTGACATATTTTTTTTTTTGAATAATTTTTAATTAAAATTTACGATATTAAAATCGGAATAATTGAAAAAAATCGGAATAAGTTAAAAATATAAATGTTATACTTAGTCGAGACTACCCTCCAACAGTCCTGCTTTGCATACAGAATATTTGCAGTCAGCTATTGAACATTGTGAACATAAATTTGCTTCTTTAATGTTTGTTGTCTGTCAAATTTGTTACATTGGGGCAAAGTCAAATGTCAATAGCCGCACAGTGCAGTGCAGAAGTAATTGCAGAGTCTGAGACTCAGTTGGATTCCTCAAAGTGGGGAATCAATGCCAGACAAGTTGGTCAAATTCATACGAATTGTCACACAAGTTGAAGCCAATTAATTTCTGCAACTGCCAATGAGATTCTAATTGTATATTGTGGTTTCAACTCAACTTCATTCAACTCACTTCAATTCGAGTCAAATGTATCTAAAGGCAGCGCATCTTTTGTCTCAGTCTAACCACAAGTTGGTCTCCTTCTACTGTAACATTTTGGCTAAGAGAAAACTCTGTTTTCGCCTTATTCAACTCCTTGAGACTTTCAACAGCTGCGTTTATTTTTCAACTCAAGCCATTTCTTTAAATGAGTTTTGTATTTATTTATTTTCAATATTTATTTATTTAAAGTCAACCAAGAGCAGTGAAACAAAAACAATAAGAGTTATAAATAAGATAAAGTTGGAGAAAATATAAATAAAGTTCAATGCAGGTAAAATTAGTAAATAAAATTATTATGTATATATAAGTTTTAATTAATACTGAGAGGATAAAGTTCAAAAAGTCTGAAGAAATTCATAAAAGATGGAATTCATCGAATCTTATTTATTCTATTTCGAACTCATTTACAATTTAATTGTAACTGCACACATTGCGTATACGTTATGTATTAAGCTTAAGCTCATAATGCCCATGTAACAATTCTTGAAAATATACAACCCTTTAATGGGCACACTCTCTTACTACTTATTTAACTTGAAAAGTTCGCGGAAAAAAATATTGCGTATACGCCACGCGTGCTCCTTTATTGAGAATCCATTTAAGCGTTATGCATCGCATATTCATAAATTGCCAAGTTTTCAACGGGAAGTGAAACATTTTACAGCTTGTAAAAAAAGTTGCGTGCCAACTTTGTGATTACCAAGAAAATTGTGTATACGCCATGTGTGTGTGTAATGTGTAAAAGTGATAATGCAAGCATGTGTACCTTGAGACGGCAAATAAATGGCAATGGGTCTTGACAACATTAAGACCTTTTTAGCCACAAATGAGTCACATCAAGTGTTTGTCTAGCCAGCCCTTTGGATAAATTCAAATAACTCTTTAGATGGCAAACAAATTTTCAATAAAAACTTGCGGGCAATATCAAAGAACTACAAGAGGTACACCCTGATCAGAAAATGCATTTTCAAATTTAATACAGATAAAAATAATAACAAAAAACTAATTAAAATTGCATTATTTATTAAACTAAATATATGCTAATTATTTTAGAAATTAAAATAAATATCAAATTTGTATGAACTATCCTTGAAATATATAAAAATGTTTTGAATTTCTATTTAAATTTAATTTGTAAATAACTAATATGTACTATTTTCATATATTAACTATGTAATAGCCAACTATACAAATTTTAGAGCATTTTTCTCTGGGTGTATAACAATATGGATCTGAAGTGGCAAGTGGAAAACCACAAGATTTATATGGGTGCGGTTGACAAAGTTGCAGACGACTGATAAAATTCCACGTGACCCAATAGAGGTTGTAACTATGCTGTTTTGTAAGTTGTAAGCCTTTTTTGCATGCCAAACCCTTAAATGGATCAATATTTCATGTTGCCCTATGTTCTAGGTCCAAGTCGAGTCCCTTTGCGGGCAGCAATCGCGTTTAAGTAGTGCAAATAAATCTGTGTACCATATGTGTATCAGCAACACACAAAAACTGTAACGCATGCATTAAACTGTTGCAAGGTCAACGCTAAAGAGAGAGACAGAGAGAGAGAGAGAGAGAGAGAGGGAGGAGAGAATGCATCACGTCCCTTCAACAGCCTGAGCATCAAAGTGGATATGCATGAGCGATGGCGTATCCTTATTGCATATAGTACTAGTAATATCAGGACGAATATTCGCGCTTTCTCAATCCCTAACAGTGATGCCAGCTGCTTACTACAAAAATAAAATAAAATATGCAGAAAACATAGAGAATAAAAGTATGACAAATATAGAAAATGGCACAGTTTATGACACCATTTAAATAATTTAATAGATGAACTATTGAACATAATGTCGTTGTTTGTTTTCTGTACAGAACGAATATTGCAGCCTAGAAAAATATAAACTTCTTTATACATGTCTATTTATAATAGTTGCAACAATATTCCAAATAGAATTTTATTAAGAATTTGTAAGGAGTTTAATTATGTAAAATTATTTGTCATTTTTAAAGGTTAGTCAACAATAATTTTTAAAAATGATTAATATTATACTTAAAGTGAGTTATTACAAATTTCTCGTTTCTTTTTTAAAATGTAAATTTCAATAAAAATAAATTGAATTAATTAAAAAAAATGAACAGAATTTACAACAAATACTTTAACTATATATTATTATTCAGACTATATTTATATTTGGCCAACACTGGCAACACAGCTCTCCACATTCCCCTACCCTCACTTTACTAGCAGTAGCAAAAGCATTGCATAAATCGAGGCGAATATTATGCATACGCAATGTGGCGCAGGAAATGCTTATGAAACAATCTGTCAGTAAAAGAGAGAGAGAGAACGGTTAGAAGTGCTAGAAGAGGGGAAAGAGTGTTGCACGAGTGCAGTCGAAATGCAGTCATAAATGATGATTACGAGTATTTCGTTTATAAATGATATTTATGATGCATTTGCCAAGCGTGTAAATTACGCAGTCAAGCTGGAGGGCGATAGAAAGTAAGAGAGAGAGGGAGAGAGCAGTCATTAAATTAAATTAAAGGCATGTGGCAAGTCGCAAGTGGCAAGAAAGTGTTGAGCTGAGCTTGCAGCATGACTGTAATTATAGATGAAATATTTGAAGTGAAAAGCTGCCAACTTGATAAAGATAGCAAAGCTGCAATTATGGCTATTATAATACGTAGGAAATTAAATTTACATTTTAGCTTGAGTAAATGCAACACAACACCTAAAAGAGATTAAAGTTTGGAGCATTACACTTTGCGCGTGTAATCTAAATTGCCTATCGATTATTAACGACAATTCCCAATCGACCCAAACACTTTTTGACCGGCACATTTAACAAAGTGCATTAAACTTAAAGACAGTTAAATGCTTTGTTTACTCTGACCAAAAAGTGTGTGTAGAATTGAAACAGGGCAACAGATACCCAGACATTGGGCCACATAAACAATGGCAAAGGCAACAACAAAGAGGAAAAGGGAAAAGGGCAGCATCAACAATCAACAATCAACAGTAAGCAGAACAAAAATGGCAAATAGACAAAAGATGCGACAGACAACGGCCCTTAAAAGATTATAAAGAATATAAATGTCGAGCATATCGCTTTGAAGATGCACTCAAAAAATTTGTTTTCTATATTAAGTTTAGAATTTTTAATCAAATTTTGTAATACTTATACATTCTTTTTTTAAAAAGAGTGTTCCCCACATCAAATTTGTAAGTCTAGTTTTTCTAAAAACTTTTCTAATCTAAAATCAAAAATTCTATGAAATTTTTTAAGACTTTACAAATTTAGAAATTTGTCCATTAAAATAAGATAAAGTTTTTTTTTTAATTATTGAAAATAAATGAACTCGCCATTTTTGGATGCTTTCGTTTGGGCTACATTTTAAATTCTAGTTTGAAACTAGACTTAGGGTAAGATTTTTTTGAGTGTGCTACTTAAAATGTTAAGGGAATGAGAAGGTTCAAATACACACAATATGCTAGACTTTTACTTGTTATTTTGCGGGGAATATATCAATCTTTTTATGCCCAACTGACGGCATATTCCACTTACTATATATATATTATAAAGAGTAATTTCTTTACATGCCTCGTATTTGCCATGATTTCAACATGTCTCTGCATCATTTTTTTGTGTGACTCTGTTTCTGTTTGATATTATGCTGAACTGTTAAATAAAATAAACACTTGCTTTTAGATATTAATTGTTCAGTCTATTTTTGAAAACTATATCTACATACTTGCAGTGTTGGTAGATAAAATAAATAAACACATAAAAAAGTGTTATTTTAGGTTGTTAATGCGCAGACACTAAAAAAAAAAATAAAAAAAAAAATAACAATATGTGTTTTTTAAATTTGCAGCCTTTGGTCAATACAATTATTTGACATACTGTATATAATTTAGTTGATAGAAAGGCAAAGAAGTCGGGAATTAAATTCATTTTGGCAATTGCTTGAGTTATGAGGCTTTTGACTTGCTTTTGGTTCTTTTGCTTTTATTCTTCAGCACGTAGTTGATAGATGTATTATTTCAGCCATTTTGGGATAATTTCACTTGATTTGCATATATGCTTATCAGTTGTTCAGCTGCAGAAAAAGCAATTCGCAGACATTTTCACATTTCTCAACGTCTTTGACTTTTGCTTTACACCAAAAAAAAAATATATATAAAAGGAAGGAAAATTGCATTTTATCAGCAGGCAAGACAAGTCAGAGACAAATAGGAAAGCACGTAACGACAGAAAGAGAGAGAGAGAGTGTGAGTGAGAAAGAGGGAATGTCTAGCTGACAGAACTGGGAACTGTGTCTGTTTGTTTGTCTGGGACTGAAACATTTTGTCGACTTGTTGAGATGCAAGTGGAAGTTGCCGTGTGGCATAAACAGGAAACACTCAGGACATGCTTATTACCTGCTGTTGACATTTCTCCCAGTTCACTCAGTCGCAACGGAAAACGTGACAGCTCTGGCTTGTAAATGATCCAAGCTGAAATATCCAAGCATGACAGCTGTTCAACAGTTACTCGACTACATTTATTGAAATTTCTCAGTCCGCTTCCTTTTAAATATTAAATTCCAAGAAATGCTAGTGAACTGAACAACAACTGCAGCACCTGTCAAAGTGATTTCAAAAAATTGTTTGCTTTCAACCCGCAGAGTCCCAAATCGTCCATGCGGCTTTTAAGCTTACGAGTATATAGGCTTTTAAAATTGTTACAGGGTTTGTCTGTCTCAGTGACAGATTTTAGAGACTTTAAGAAAATAATTATTTTTTTTTTTTTTAACTTTGGCACAACTCTCTCTTTGCCCACGCAACTACAAAATAAAAATGGAATGCATTAAAAAGCAGTTTTCATAAACATTTTAAAAAATTCAAAAATACTTTTAAATTTGATTTTTATTAATAAGAATAAATATTATTTCCCTATTATCTGTTTCCCGTATACTGTATCCTGATAAATTTGATCATGGGCAATGCAGGAGTTCGAATCATCTTAACAAATTTAATTTATAATTTTATTTGAAGCTCCGGATGCCGGGCATCTAACAGTCGAGCATCTCAGCTGTAGCAATCTGTAGGATTTCGCATTTCATTTGAATCCTCCTCATCAGCAGCTCTTATAAAAGGGAACTCTCTCTTATTTATTCAACTGATACAACAAGAGGAGAATTCAGCTAGGTAACTGAGAGCTTTGTCATCGAGCTGTTAAGGCGATTAAATTGCATTCGATTGCTGCCACGCCCCTCAGCCCCTGTCAGTCCCTCAGCTTCCCAATTTAGTTCTGACCACATGCAGGACATAAAAGGAAAATCTTTTGAGCATTCGTTGATTGCAATGACCAACACTTTGCCAATGGCTAACAATTTGTTAAATTCCCAAAATGTGGGCGAATCTAAGTCTCTCTTACTTTGTCTCCCTCTCTCTCCCTCCCGCTGTCCCCGTCTCTCTTTCTTTTTTTCTTTCTCTCTCTCTAGCTTTTCTGCAATGTCAACTTTCGTACTTGACACGTGAAAAATTCGCTTTTGTAAGTAGCGTGTTTTGGCTGGAAAATATATGTCCGACCCCACGACCCAATGACCCCCGTCGACCCCTTAACGACCCACGCAGTTGGCTTGCACCACACTCTCGATATGTCAATGACCAAATTGTTGATGTGACTCAAGGGATGTGGCATGCAACGCAGTCAGCTGTGGCACTTAATTCACAGCTGGCGCTTTCTACAATAAAACTCCTTAATCAACATTCAAAGTTTTGACTAGAATGAAAAACATATTTAAAAATAAAAAATATAAATGAATTTAAAAATATGAAATATACAATAAAGTATTTTTATTGATTACTGAAATATAATAAAAAGTTATTTAAATACTGCTCAATTATTTTTTAAGCATCCTTCAGTGGTATTTTAGCATTTACATTAATATAATTAAATAAATTTATAAATTAATTCTATTGGCTTTAGCTTGAAATGTATGTTTTAAGTTTTATTATATTTCAGTTTTATGCATACAGGTGTTCCTCAGATGTAGATAAATTCGAATATCCCCCAATAATTTATAGAGTTTGGAAAGACTTTCGGTTGTTTTAGATTTCTGGGGCACCCCTGAAATACTTTCATAATTTTTATCTTCAGCCGTATTTTAATTTTTGTGATCACGATTAAAATTTGAGAATAATTGTGTATTAGATTAAGTACAGCTTTTTTTTGTACTTGTAATTGTCCAAATATTTTCTTTATTAATATTTCTTTTCACCTACAAATTTTTGTAGATAGTAAATTTTTTTTTATACAAAATTATTTTGTGACTACTTTTAATATTGTAAATATTTTTCTGAGCTTTGAATTCTGTGTTTTGTTAGAGTGCAGCTATAATTTAATTTATGTCAAAATACGAGTAAATGATTTTTTAATAATTTCTCAGTTTTTACTTGGCTTTGAGCATTAAATGAAAAATTAAATTATATGAAGCGATAGCGTATTAAATGTTTCGACTTGCCGCATCTTTCTGCATTTTTTCTTGTTGTGGCTTAAGTTTTATGGTGCTTGGGTTACAAAGGCGATGCCAATGTCTGAAAGAATGTTACAGGCAAGTGTCGAAAAACACTTTGTCCATCCACAATTTTCGCACCTTGGACGTGTCTCGAAGCTGAGCTGAGAATTCCCTTTCTATGTCTTTCTCTCTTTCGCTGTGTCTATCTCTTTTATACATATTTTGCTATGCATGTCTCAAGCGCACTCGAGTGCTTCTGGCTACTTGTTCTTCTTACTGAGAGAATGCCAACTTACACCTTCTACACCTTCTTCACACACACACTTGCAGCTACACTCAACACTCAACACACACACACACACACACAACCTCTTATCTACGGCATAGAAAACCAAGAATCATATAGTCAGTTTTTCATACTTTCACTTAGGCAAATTTTTGCAGCATATGTGGCTATTTATACAGATTATTTTGCATTTCTTTTTTCCCCCTTTTTTTCATGTTGTATACAGCACAAGTATCTGTAGCATAACTACTTAGTTTTTCAATTTTCTTAAGTCTCTGGCAGCTTGTTGACCTCATTTTACCAGAGGAACTTTTCCTCTATTTTTTTTCATTTTTTTTTGGTGCTTTCATTTAATTAAAATGACTGCTGTCTTAACCTGACCTTAAGTTAAAGTTGGAGTATTCCAGAGTGAAGTCGGCAAGTGCTGAACAAGCAAATACATATATTCGTTGACAGCAAATGCTTTTCAGTTAGTCAGTTAGCCACTTCACTTCTGGTCCTTTTCTCTTTCGCCTTTTGCCTTTTGGCTTTTGGCTTTTGCGGGCCTGAGCTCAAGGTAAACGCTGCAGCTCTTGTTCTCGGCCAGGCTTTTGTTATTTTGGACCTGGTGAAAAAAACACCAGTACGAGTGCCTGGCAAGTGGTGCGCCAAATTCGTGAAACGCTTTTGTAGTCAATTTTCCGTATGAATATGCAATTTGGCTCAATATTTGCCACGGTTTTAGCTTTTGGTTTTTGGTTCTTGGCTTTGTGTTGGGGCTGCTTCAAATTTACATACTACAAGGGGAAGTGTTGCGGCCTAAGAGCTTGCCACAGCATCAAAGCTCTGGCCCATAAACGAATCAATCAGTTGGAAGCGAAAGGGAGGCCAACGAAAGACAATGAAAACTCTCAGGCTAAAATTTTATTATAATACAACTCTAATAGCAGACCTCCAAACCGTTTTAAAATAATAATAATATTTATTTATTGACTTTTAACAATTTAGTTAAATAAATTTTACCTATTTACCTTTATCTATATATATATATATTTAAGTCGCCAGATAAATTAAGCTTTTGTCAACTCCTTGTATCGTAATTAGTATAAATTTGAAACTTGACTCTGAGACCCTTAATTTTTCTGTCAAAAAAACCTGACAAGGCTAAGAAATATTTTAACTTATAATCACAGGCTTGACAAACTTTAAGCTGTGATAACTTTGACATAACTTAATCGATTTTCATGTGGAATGTCATCTGAAATATTATTTGTTCTCTTAATTGATTGTTCATATAAAAATTATTAACTTTACAACTTTTCTTTGACGTTTCGAAGAAAATATAATTTTCTATTATTTTCTCTTGTTACGAAAAAAAGATATTTTGAAAAGAAACTCCACTCTTCTAAATATCTATAACTTTCAGTCTGCGACAACGTTGCGTATGCGCAATAAAAATTTGAGAACTTATTAAAGTAAAGCACAAGCAATCGCTGCAATTGCCTCACGCACTTGTTTTATGTCTGTTGCAGCATTTAATGTATAACTGAAACTAACGAAATGAAATTTATGTGGTTCCTCATGTGTTTGCTGGTGTCCCTGATCCCCTATTCCCCTGTTCCTCTGTCCTACAGATCCAGCTCCCCTTTGACCCTGGGACCCTGCTACAGCTACACAGTATTTACTTGCGAGACATGCTGACATGATAAAAAAAAATATTACACAGACAGAGTCACAGGCAGTGAAATGAGAAATGTGAGTATAAATTTAAAAAATCATTTTTAAGTCGCGGCAAGGGAAATCTGTGAGCTCTTCACAAAAATAAAGAAAACCAAAGGAAACCAAACTTTGCAGACAAAGATTTTATTGACTATGAGATATCCTAAAAATTATTTTACTAGAAAATTTTTTAAATTTATTTTCTAAAATATATTCCATCAAATTAGTTTAGTTAAATTAATTTAAAAAATAGAAAACAAATCTGTTCTTTTGTGCAATCTTATTAGGATTAGCATTGCCTTGCTCTGCCTAAAATACCCTATCTTTTTTTACATTTACATTTACAATGGATAAAAAAAGGAAAATGTGGAAATAATATAAGAAATGTACGCAAATTGTGCAGAAGGTCGTGAGGCAGCGATTCGTTCGCTTGTAAACCACAAAAAATAAATGGCGTAACAAAAATTTTGTAATTTTGTAATGAATATTATTTATACACACACACACACACACACGTACACACACGTATAAGCATAAAGTTACACACAGGAAAACACACACGTGGGCAAGAAATAAATGTGTTTTGGGACAGCGCCTTCAAGTAGGCAGTAGAAAATTACCATTAGCATAAAGTCACACAGACACCTGCTCACACAGATACACCCACACAGATACACCTACACGTTTAGTCACAGAGATTAGTGTATATAGCATATATGTATATGTATATATATAAATTAGTATTTACTACACGACAGCGAGTCGAGTTTAATTGCGCGTGTTATGACTTGAAATTCCTTGGGTCGACTTTTGGGTTTAGGGATTAGGTAATGAATCGATAACGTGGCTAATACAAAAAATGAAAAGTTAACACTCTGGTTTGAGTTCGCTTCACTTTTTACTTTCGGGAATGCTTTTCAGCTGCAAAATGAAGCTTAATTACAAATTCTGTTCTGTTCTGTTTCTTGAAAATTGTTTTCAGTCTGCTCCAAAAAAAAGTTCTGAAAAGAATGCATATTTTATAAGCCCATTTGTTGGCCAAGAAATGCGAAAGAAATGATTGAGCCAGTTTAGCAGCTGAATTAAGTTTAAATATTCAATCATTTTTGTAATGCTTAAATCATCTATTATGACAGCTTCTATTTAAAAAATAATATAAATGCATATTTTTATAAACAAAGCTGAGACCAGGCTGGACAGCTGGCCACGTTTACTTGTTGGTTGCTTATATTTGGCCAACTCATTTAATTTTATTATGACATGGCAGTAAAAGTGTTTCGACAGTCAACTTGACTTTTCTTTTCTTTCCTTTTCTTTTTTCGTTCTTTTTTCACAATTTCTTTTTACGTTTCGCTGAATGCCGTCTGGAAAATTTCAGTAAACGCGATTTTATTTACTTTGTTATTGTTGTTGGCCAAAACTAAACGTTGTTAGCCTCCTTGTGGCAAGTGGAGAAAATGGGCAAATGGCCCGCAAAATTGATGGCACTTTAATAGAAAAAAAAATGCGCTCAGTGAAAATCCAGAAGGAGAAACAGGTACGAGTTCGGATGATAAATTGAAAAATAATACCTATTGAGTAGACTTTGGAGTAAGTCCGGCCAATTGATATATGTATCTTTTACGTGGACTTTTTCTTCTTCTCCAGCTTCTTCTTTTTGTTAATCAGATGACTGGCGACTTGTACGTTTACTTTTACTTGTAACACGTTTTTTCTTTACATTTTCCAATCCACAAATTTTATTTGCAGATGTGTTCATTATTTTTAAAGTTATTTGTTTCTTATTATATTATTTATTTATTTCTTGTGTACGAAGGACTTCTTTAATTTCAATACACTAGTCCCTAGCAATATTTCAATATATTAGAAATACAAGAATAAAATTCACATTAATTGTTGGCATTTAATGTGCATTAAACAATAATATTTTAATTGTAGCATTTTAAAGATATATTTTAAACTCAATTAACTGCAATTTACATTATTAAAATATTTGGCATAATTAAATGCATGTGTTAAATTAATATTACGGCGCAATCAACTTCAAATTATTTTTTTATAATATTTAGCATTATTAAACTCAAGTATGGAATTCAATTTACAACTCAATCAACTGCAATTTATTTAATTAAAATATTAAGCATTATTCATTTCATATTTAGTTGAGTGTTCAATATTTTTTTCACGCTTTAATAAATGCTTTATTAATCCAGCAACAAAAAAATGTCATAAATTCATGTATTTGTCAGAGATCATAATGAGGTGCGAGATATTGTATTGATTATTACGCTTGGCTGGTTTTCAATAAATTATTCGAACTCCCCATTTAATGGACTACATTCGGGAAGGGGAGAAAGAGAAAGTGATTGAAAGGGAGTGTGCGAGTGAGAGGGAGATTAACTAATCAACTGCCGATTGGCAATAGAAATGGAAACATGCCATAAACAATAAAGCAACCCAAAACAAGCTGCCAGATTAGATACATATGCATATACTGAGTGCTGTCAAGGTCATAAAATAAAGACAAATGCTCGACTCGCAGATACCCTAGACTAAAAGACTGTTTGTCCGTAATTATGACCGTAAATTCCTTTTAAATCGGTCGATTGCTTACACCAATTTTATTATAATCTAGGCTAGACTTTCAGATACCCTATACTATGAAATACTATGAAATAGTTTATAAAGCTCTAAATTGCTGTTCACTTGAATTTATTTTAATAGAGTTCATTGACTAGCGGAGTTATAAGTCTTTTAATATTTAATTCTGAATTTTGCTATGAGAACCACAAATCACAATTTTCAATATCATTTTCTTTTTTTTTTAATTAATTATTAAATGATTAATTTTGTAGATGTAATTCATGTAAAAGAAGTTTTAATTGTATTTTAAGCGACAAACATAATTTTCCTTTAGTTGGTTGCTTTTCGCTGATTTCAAATAAATAGATTAAATGCCTGTGAAATAATAAAGAATATTTCGCTCAAACGATTTTTGAGCTGGAATTAGTTTTACATACATTTTTGGCATGTCAATTTTTTTTAAAGCAGAAAAAAAAATATTTGCTTTGACTTTATTTCCAAATTTACAAGAATATAAAAATGTAATTTAAAATTGCAGCCACAAAGAATTTGTAATTAAGCCAAAATGAATAAATTTTGAAAATAATGAAAATGGGGAAATGTGAAAAGCGTTAAGCACAGCAGGATAATTGAAACAAAAGGGCTTTTAAGCTAGAGTCCTGTCATTTGACAATCTATTTGCAAATGCAACTCGAGTGCAGCTCAACTCTTAGTGCTGACAATTACCTTGAACTAAGTGACACGAAACAAGGGACTTGGACAGCGAGAGAGAGAGAGAGAGAGAGGGAGTAAAAGGGAGAGTAGGAGGAAGAGACTGAATTCCTGGCAGGACTTTTGTCATTTTGGCAATGAAATGTGCAGCTTGTCCCTTGTTTTGTGGTCGCTATAGAACCGAATGTGTGTCAACTGTCGCTCTGTTTATTTGTCTGTTGTTCTCTCTCTCCCTCTCTCCCTCTCTCCCGCTTTTCAACTCTTTTCTCCATCTCTCTCTCTCTCTCTCTCTCTCAACTTATATTTGTTGAAGCTGCTTTTCCTCGACGCTTTATGAATGCTTAATTATAAAATGCTGTCATTTGTCTGTGTGTGACTTTGTGCGGTGTGTGTATGTGTGTGTGTTGCTGTGTTGGTGTGTGTGCCATGCGTGTGTGCTTTTACCTCAACAAATATTTGGACGAGAGCCCGACAGGCCAAACCATAAGCAAAAATAGCTTTAAATCCCTTAAGTGGCTTACAAATTTACAAATTACACTACTGACTATGCAAATTATAGGGTATACAGTGCATTTTACTTCAATACAAAGCTTGAATATTTAATTTTCGCAATTGTTTTATATTTTTTGTGACATTGGTGGTTCATAAAAATTTGTTAAAGAGCAATTCCATACTATAACATTCTTATGATAATGTTTGTATTATTTTTTGCGCTATATTCAAATAAAGCTTAAATAATTTTAAAATAACCTTGATATATAAAATAAATGAATTAATATTTAATTAAATAATTACAATTGATTTTTTATTAATTTATTTAATTTATTAAAATAAAATATTGCCAACTTTTAATGAATTTCATTTTAAATATATACATATTTTTTAATTTTTAAAATAATATAACAGATATTTAGGTATAAAAAAGTCTACATAATTACGACTTTTGTATCAAATGTAAGAATTTTCGTCGGGAATAAAATGTTTTTCATACGTGTAAAATAATTCAAATATTGTCATATTTTCTGAAATCTTTTTGTGCTCCTCCCTGCGCCTTAATACCCTTAGCTATGTTACTGGCATACCCCGAAGACAGACGCGTGTCAGTGTAAGCTACCCCTTTCCCTATCTCTCCTGCTCTGTCTCTTCTCTCCTCCCCTCCTCCCTTCCTCCCTTGCTCTTCTCCTCATCTTTTTCTGTACCTCTGTCAGTTATCTGTTGGCTTTAAGTTGCCCCACAGCATTCACTGATTGTGGCACGAGTTGTTTGCCATTGCAAACAAAGTTTTGCCAAGTAGAGAGTGAGAGAAAAAAGGGAAACTCGGCTCTGACTGCGACTAGTGTCCGTTGTAGCATAAGTTGAGGCATTACGGTCAAAATTATGAGTGACAAGTGACAAGTGGCATGCGTGTTGCCAGTTGCGAGTTGCAAGCGCGTGTCCACATATTACGGTCTGCCTGCCACAGATGGAACCAAATCCGGTTTTACAGTTCGCAACGTACACGTTTCCGCCTCAGTTGATTTTCTTGTCAACTTACATTCTTATTTTATACACACAGAAAAAAAGCGCATACTTACAATAAATACAAGCATTTCTAATTTTAAAATATACCATTTAAATAGAAAGCGTATGAAAAAGTTGAATATAATGATTAAAAGTTAAACAAAATCTTATTTAAAAGTTTCTAAACTACTTTAATATTAATGAAAAATATATAAAATTAATAGTGTTAATTTTAATTACTAACTAACTATAAAATTATTAAGTAAAACTGATAATATCATGAGTAAATATTTGTATTAAACATTATATTTTTTTGTGTGTATATACATATTATATGTATGTGCTAACATGTGTTTACGTAACCGGAGTTAGTTGTACTTAAGCTTCCATTTTGACCAAGTGAAATCGTATTATCGAAAGCAACATAAAAGTAACGCTAAATCAGCGTAAATAATTGAACAGCTTAATGGTCACACGTTGCGTATGCGCAATGCACAAAAAGCTATGTATGTTGAGCATTAAAGCAAATGGAACTGCTAACAGCAATCAAAATGAAATCAAATGCCAACACAAAAACATACACAATATAACACAATACAAATATAAGTAAATAAATTAAAAGCAGATGTGCTTTGTGGTTTTTTTATTTGGTCAGCATAGCAAAATGTTGTTGACCGTATCGTTGACAACATTTCCACACGAAATGTTTCTGTTGTTTAGCTTGTTTTCCGTGTCAAATGCAGCAGCCGAAAACAACAACAATGTGTTGTTTTTGTCCCTGAAAAGTGTACATTATATGTATCAGTCAAATTTGTTGGCTTCCACTTGGAGTTTCATTTCCTTCCCTCTTTCTCTAACTCTTTCTCTTTCTCTCCCTTTACCTCTCAAACTCTCACTGAAAACTTTGCCTAATTGCTTTGCTTTGACTTCGGCATTTGTTGCCATTTTACTTTACACTTTTAGCCACATTTTGACTCTGTTGTTGTTTCTGCTTTCGTCTCGGAGTTTTTCACACATTTTGTGTTTTGTATAGTTTTGTTTACTTTTGTAGAAGGTATTATAATTTTGTAACTTAAATTCTAATGCGTAATCCATTATTTATTTATTTTTTAAAATTTTATTCTTAAATAAAATTTATTTGTATTTATTGAAATCGACTGATTCTGAACATTGTATCATAAATCTGCTATGGAAAGGATTAATCAAAAATCACTCATCTCACTTACTATGTTAAACAATCTTACCCAGTATTATAATTTTGAATTGTTTAATACAATATGATAAAATTTGTTTTAACCTCGTCTACAATTTCATATATCAATTGGAACTCTCATTAAAAAGGCTAATACAGAGTATTTGCAAGGTCATCAAACATTTATATCTGTTTTTTTTTTTTCTTCTTTTTTGGCATAATTTTAAGTTTTGGACACAATTTTCTTTTGTTTCACTTTACGTCTATTGTTGGCATTTACTTTATGCATTCTTTTTGGCTCTTTTTAAGTCTTATAGCGAATAATGGTAAACAAAAGCTAACACTTTAAGTTTATATATTCAGCTGACGACCAGAAATCGATTGATGTGGTCTTTGTTGTTTTTGAGGGATTTCAATTAATTTGCTGACTTGTTTTTGATAGACAGCTGCCTTCAATTTAGAGCCAGGTCGTTAAGGGGCTTCACTTGGCTGGTCCCCCTCTATAAATATATATATATATATATATATATATCTCACTCTCTCTATAAGTCCTTCTCCCGCTCTATGCTCCCTATCTTGCTGTCTTAGTCAGACATAGATAATTATCAAGTGCTCTGCTGAGCTTATCTTGCCTTGAGACTTGCCTTAAAAAAAACATCTTTAAAATATACATATACAGCTTGATTTAAGGCACAGCATGTGGCATGTGGCAAGTAGCTTTAGCCTGCCACATTTGGCTGGGCTTTACTTAATTGAATTCTGCGCATTAAAGTCATAAATAAATAGCTTCAATTACTTGGCCAGACCATTTGTTCTCTTTGTAAATAAAACGTATACGCAGCGTATGCCGCACATTAGCATCTTTTCCACTCAAGAGGCGACTGTCAAGTTCGGACCGCACCGGAAACAGCTCAAATGGCAGCAAGTCACGTAACGTAACACAACTTGTTGATGGCTGACAGGAACAGAGCTCAGAGCTCAGACCCAAATGTCCTAAGGTCCTAAGTGCGTTGTGGCAATGAAATGTGGCAAACACTTGGCACAATGTCAATTAAAATGATCTAATGAAGTTGTTGCGACCATTAGCAGTGTTGGCATTATTAATGCACCATTGAATAAGCAGGCTTGACTGTAGCTCCAGCCAATTTTAATTACAATGCCAGCTACTTTAGGGATGAGTATTCGCAGAACAGTTTTCATCTTAACATCGGAAAAATTATCAGATAATTTCTATATTGCAGAAATTCAGATCAAAAAATATCAAATCCTCTTAAATATATGTAGTATCGATATTAATTAATTAAATTTGAATATATAATCTGGAAGGCCGATTTAACTAATTATTATTAAGTTCATTATTGTATACTGGGTTTACTTTAAATAGAAAAATAGGCCAGTTTCACAAAATAAATATAATATTTACCTTAAAATATAAAAAAGGCTTCCATAACTGCTTTAAAAGACTGAAATTATAAAAATTAATTTGAATTGTTATTTAAGGAATAAATTATTAAATAATAAAAGTAATTCTTAAATAAGTTCTTAGAAATCAAACTAGCTTAAGATAATTTTTATATTCGATATTATTATTTTTCGATATATGGACATCAGCATATCGATATCCATCCCTGGCTGCAGCCAATTTTAATTACAATGCCAGCTGCTTTCAATTGGCCTGGCCAGTACATTGTTATGGCTTAATAATTCTGCCTAATGGCTGAAATCGCTGCCACTTGTTCCACTCATTAGCTGCAGATGTGCCCCGACTGGATTATGTGTCTATTGCCTTGTCAATACTCGCCATTCCACCTATCACTTGGCCTAATCGTAGGCAACAAATTGGCTTGGCTTTCATTTGACTTTTGGCCATGAGTTTGCGAAAGTTTGCCAAGTGAGATTTTGCACTTGACCAAATCACATTATAAGGCACAAGTTACTGGCTTCATGCGATGAATGCAAAATCCGATAAGCTGTACCCACACACTCTCTCACACACACACACACGCACACACACACACACACACACAGACCACAAAAACATTCAGATCTTTTTTTTTGCAAATTTCGAAAAGTATTCCATGTGTTTGGACAGATCTTTCAGTAGTATAAACCAAACATACGCAGAAATTTGTTGGTTTATCTGCAAAGACAAAAGTTTTAATTAAATGAAACAGAGACAGAGAAACAGAGAGGGAGAATGAGAGGGACAGAGATAGAGAGGGACAGAGATAGATTTGCAGTTACAGCTGCAACTCGAAAGTTCAGCAAAATGTGGTTGACAAAGTTCAAAAATTCAAAAAAACCAAATACTGCCATTCAATGAGCGTTGCCAAATTTCAGCGGCTACAATAGCTATTTTATTAAAATAAATAGTAGCTAAAAAATAATCAAAACTGATGATGAATTTATAAATTATTTGTTTAGTGTTATTTTATATAAAAATAATAAAATAAGATTGAAGGTAACTCTTTTTATCGGAATAATTTGATATATTTTTATTTTAGCCAACATTTGTTTATAATTTTTAGCTTTTAGAGTTAAAAAACTGTAAAATAACCAAGTTAAGCTACAAATTAAAATCACAACACTGCTGCCATTTTCTTTTGACTTCGGTTGCTGCAACAACGACATTGCGTATACGCAATGTGTGTCTAAATTTGACCTGCAATATTGGAGAAATGTGCAGAAATCATTGTTAGGCTTTGTAATTGAAAGACAAACGACTTGTTACTGCACTTTTTTGCAATACAAAAGCACCGTGTGTGTGTGTGTGTGTGTGTGTGTGTGCATAGGAGGCGTATGCGTAATATTGATTGCATGGAGAAAGAACTACATATATGGCCAACAGACTCACAAAACGTTTGCACAGGCGTGAGCAACAATTTAGCCCAATTACTTAACTTAAACTGTGCTGGACATGAAAATTTATGGTCTGTAAAGAAAACTTGTTCTATTCTACGAGAATTTTGTATGTGTCTTCTGTGTATTTGTGTGGGTGTATGTGGGTGTGTGACAGTTACGAGTGTATCTTGACAGCTTCTCTAATAAATTGTATTCAGCTTGCACGTGATATTTAAAATTCATAGCAAACAAATAAAAGGCTGTTTACATTTCATGCACTTGAAATTGATTTAGAATTTAATAAACTCTCATTACGTGTATGTTTATATTTTCTTTGGCTTCGTTTTGGGCGAAGGCAATGCCACTTAATACGAATTTAGTATCCCTGAACTTCAACTTGAGATAAACACACATTGTACGAGTTTTTCATTTTGCATTTGCATGTTACATGAAAATTGGTTGGCAGCGAAAAGCGAGGAAATTCAAATAATGGCAACACGTAACTGTTTTTGGCTTTTACACACGAGCAGGGCCAATAAACCCGGTACTAAACAGCATACGAAACATGCTTAAATAATTTAAACATTTATTTAAAGTTGCCTAAAATCAGTGACATAAGAAACAAAGAAATATCATTAAAATTTATTGTCGCTTACGCTGGAAATCAATTAATGTATAAATAAATAAGCCAACGAATAAATAAATATATATATATATATATATATAATATAAGTAAATAAATAAATTATCAAATAGTTTATGGTACAATAGCACATATTTCGCCTACTTCAAGTTGTAATATCATTAAAATGTTGAGTATACTAATATATATTTAAATAAATTAACGAATACCTCACAATATTTAATATTTGGCGAATTTTATTTTATAAATTAGTAAATAAATAAATAGGGAAATAAACAAAAAAATTAATAAAAAGTAACTAATAATATTATATATTTGTGTTATTTTATTTCAAGCGGCCAAGAACTAACCAAGTAATTTAAGGAGTCAAGAAAAGGCAAAAGGTGAATTTAATGAGCAGGCAGAGTTGGAGCTGCGGCATGTTGACAGGTCACAGCTGAAACACAATAAGGCACAACCACAGCCAGGAGCGTGACAAATTGTAGAAGGAGCAGGTCTGCTGGGCAGTCAAGCGACCAACCAGTCAGCCAACCAACCAACCAACCTACCAAACCAATCGACCAACCAACCAACATTGACAACATGGTCACGAACATGTCGCAGCCACATTATTGCGGCGCCAGCGTCGATGATTTTCACACAAAGTAAGTCAAGAGGTGACAAATGGGGCAGGAGGCGTTCATGCAATGTGTGGCATGAGGCTTGAGGCATGAGGCACAATTGCTGTGGGGTCATTGCCTGTGAATGGGCCTGCTGCCATGTCAGCATATTAATTACTTTTTTAAATGTAATTTACATAATGATTTGCTTACCTACGTGATAACTGATGTGTAAATAATGAAATCATTTGTGTAATTACCATGAAATATTTTTATTTTTTAGCTGTTTAGACGTTGCGTATACGTAAGAAGAAAAGCAACAAGGAAATTTTACTCATTCCATTGTCACATTCAGAAAAGTTTGCTTGATTTTAAGCAAAATTTACACCTTAAATTAGAAGTAGAAATTTTAACTATATATGTTGTTTTTTAATATTTTATTTTCAAGAAAATTATAAGAAATAATTCTATCGATACTCTTATTTGCAAAATATATTTAAATGTTAAAGGAAATGTATAATTTTTCTAAATATTTTCCTAATTTGCATACGCTGTGTATACTTAATAATAAATTACACATACGTAGTCAAAGGCTGTCTACAACATTTAAAATAAAAGAATATTGCCAAGGGTAATTTTATCTAAAAGGAAATACTTGGTGCAGTTATTAAAAACTGCATTATTATTTACACAACAGTGCACATTCTAATTTCCGACAAAGCCAAAAAAGTTAGTTTTTAATTACACGAAAGGTCAAGCGTTGAACGTATGTAAAGCTATGCACAAAACTATTTTTAACTTATAAAATAATTATTAAAATAGCAAATTTTAACTTTTTAATATTGTATATATGTATTTAGAAATTTTAATAGCATTATTGGCTATACAAATTTAACACAACACAATATTTCAAAGAACTAATTGAAACTTTTCAAATAATTATTAAAATAACAAATGTTCACACTAAACATAATTATTAAAATAATAAATGTTATATTCACTCTCTTGTTTTAGCTACAAATACATACATGGCTATTTCTCGCTGATTGTGTGCATACTGGGAACCATAGCGAATACTCTCAATATTATAGTGCTGACCAGAAGAGAGATGCGTTCTCCAACGAATGCGATACTCACGGGTCTGGCAGTCGCCGATTTGGCTGTGATGCTGGAGTATATACCCTATACGGTGCACGATTATATACTCAGTGATTTGCTGCCGCGGGAACAACAGCTGAGCTACAGTTGGGCCTGCTTTATAAAGTTCCATTCGATCTTTGCTCAAGTGTTGCACACGATTTCCATTTGGCTGACAGTCACTTTGGCTGTTTGGCGCTATATAGCAGTGAGCTATCCGCAGAGGAATCGCATTTGGTGTGGCATGAGAACCACAACGATAACCATAGCAATGGCCTATGTGGTGTGTGTATTGGTGGTGTCACCGTGGCTTTATTTGGTCACAGCTATAGCGAAATATCAGTTGACATTGGATGCAAATGGCAAGACAATTAAATCGTTGCCATTAAGTCAATATGTGATTGATAATGAGGAGCAAATCACGTTGCAAGTAATGTCGAGCACCACACCGCAAATGTCCTGGACACTGGACACACACAACACCACAGCAATGAGCAGCACAACAACCACACCAGCACCATTGAAATTTAATATTGGACAACGCAATATTACAGTGTATAAATTATATCACAGTGAATTGGCGCTCAATGATCTGCCCTTGAGAAATGCCACATTTCTCATCTACAGTGTGCTCATTAAACTGATACCCTGTTTTGCTTTAACCGTGCTATCGGTGCGGTTGATTGGTGCACTGCTCGACGCAAAAAAACGACGTAAAATACTCGCTTGTCATGCCGCAAATGACATGCAACCGATTGTGAATGGCAAAGTCATCACTCCCACTCAACCCAAGAGTTGTAAATTACTGGAAAAAGAGAAGCAAACGGATCGCACAACCAGAATGTTATTGGCCGTGTTGTTGCTCTTTCTCATCACCGAGTTTCCACAGGGTATTATGGGACTATTAAATGTTCTGCTTGGCGATGCTTTCCTCATGGAATGTTACCTCAAGTTGAGTAAGTAAATTACTTTGTTTTGACATCAATCATACGCACTGTTGCCAGTTGACCAACTATCATTATATTAGGGCTACATTAATAAATGCCTTGTTTACCAGTTACCAGTTGACCAGCTTAATAAATAATTTACTAAGCGTCAATTGCGAGCCTTGAACTTGACAGACAAATTGCAGTTATTGTGTTTTTAAGTTTGTGGTAATGTAAAGTCTTATAATGAAAAACCAGCTTAAAATTAAAAATGTTAAAACTATTAAATAAACAATTTACATATTTTAAAATCATTTTGCTAGTCAGAGAAGATTCAACTTCTAATTTTAATTCGAGGTATTATTGATAGATTATTTTTAATTTCAAACTAAATAATATTGGAATTAATTTTATACTTATATATTATATTATATTTCTATATTCTATAAATTGCGTATTGGATTATCTATCTATGAAAATATTACAATATAAAAATATTGAAAAGACAAATTTAAATATATATGCTGATTGATTGTTTTCTTATCTTCTTTTTGCATTTGAATGTCGTTTTTTAGGTGACCTAATGGACATTCTGGCCCTGATTAATTCGAGCATCAATTTCATACTCTACTGTTCGATGAGTCGCCAATTTCGCAGCACGTTTACGCTGCTGTTTCGGCCACGTTGGTTCGACAAATGGCTGCCGTTGTCGCAGCACGATGGCGATGCCAGGGATGGCATGGGTGGGCGACGAGGGCTGGATGGCTATGGGAGGCAGCGTTTGGTGCACACAGATGCAGTTAGCAAGAGTATGGCCATTGAATTGGGACTGACGACACAAGTGACAAATGTGTAGCACGAGTGCAGCAGGGCAGTGTCAACAACAGCAACAGCAACAGCAACAGCAACAACAGCAACAACAACTTCAACAGCAACAACGACGACAACAACAAATGTTGCGGCGTCTGATGTTGAGGGATGTGCCAACGAAATTGTTGCCGCTAACGACATCTGCGTGGTTGAATTGTTGCAAGCCAAAGACACTGCCAGCAGCAACAACAGTTGCAACAACAGCAGCAACAAAAACAGCAGCAACAACAATAAAACAGTCAGAGAGTTCAATCGGCGTCGTTGCAGTGTGGGTGGAAAATGCGTTTGGCCATCTAGCGATTGGTTGCGTAAGCTGCGCAACAAGCAGCACTTGCAACACGGCGAGCAGCTGCAACATGAATGGGATTGGCAGCGGGAGAGGGAGCGAGAGCGGGACAGAGAGCGTGAATCGAAGCGAACGCGACGCAGCAGCGTTTTGTTGATGGTTCTGCTCAGTGGCAGCGAAATGGAGGCGAAAGCGGTTGTTGTCAGCGAACAGCAGGCGATAATGACGACACCACAGCAACAGCAACAACAACAACAACATAAGCAGCAACAACAACAGCAGCGACAACAACAGCAGCGACAACAACAGCGTCTCAGACGCACCACAACCGAGGACATGGACGAAGCCATCGATGCGCTGTGGCTGTAATTAAATTTCCCTCTAACTCTCCCCTTTTCACTATCCCACTCCCTCTTTCTCTCTCTCTCTCTCTCTCTCTCTCTCTCTCTCTCTCTGTCTTGTCTCTAACACTAGGCAACAAAATTGAGTTTCTTGTTGTTGTAACTTTTAGCAAACACACTTTTTATAACACACATAACACCATTCAGATGAGAAAAAAACACTAGAAAAGTTCTTACATTTAAACATTTAAAAGAAATGTTTCTATTTCAATTTTTGTTAAAATCACTAAAACTCTTTTATTTATTTACAGATTTGTACTTTAAAATTTTAGTTGAGTTTTGTTTTTATAAATTTTTAATTTTATTTGATTTTTTTTTTTGCTCAAACCTTAGAATACAAAAAAGTGGCTTTGGTAAAAGTTGAAATCTGTGTGTTGCCTAGTGTAATTGTTAATAATATTAGCTGACCAACCACAATTTGTTGTAAGCAGCTGCCATTTTGGCCAGCGTTGCAGGCGAGGAACGAGCCCCTTCCCGCCTGCCCCGCACCGCCAAAGTCGTGTGGTTTGCCCACAAACAATTCTATGGTTGTGTCGCATAAGTTTCTCTAAGTGATACTTGACATAGTTTATTAGTCTCTAAGCAACGTGTATTTAATACCAACTATGTATAAAGCTATAACTGAGCATTGGCCATTTTGTAAATGATTCAAATTCAACATCGAAATGACAGTTCTCAGTCAATAGCTATAAACCTGGCTAGCACCTTGTGCTGTCTTTTATATTACGAGTACGATTTATTATTATGTATTGTATAATTATGATTGGAATAAAGGTTTTTGGCGTCATGATTTTCATTAACAAAACGTTGTTAATTATTTTTAGATTTGTTAATTTATTTAGCAGGTGAGTATAATATGTAGCCGAAAATTACAAAGAACAAAATTAAAAAAAATATATAAAAAAATAAAAAAAAAAACCCTTTTATTGACAATACAAATTTTTTATATTATCGATTTTTTTCCGACAAAATTATGTACTTCCCCTCTTTAAAATTTTGAGAAAGAAATTTTGTTTTCAAAAATTCCTGAGTATTCACTTTAAATCAACTCCGATTGATTCTTGTTGACCTTTACATATTTATAGTATTTTTTTAAGCACAGTTCTCCATAAATTAGACGGTTATCTATGCTTCTCAGTCTTTCCGTCCCTTTGGATGAGGCTTTAATTACCCGCAGTTTGTATTTTTTTGACAAACTGCTTTATTGATTGGCTTTCGGCCATGAAAAGAAATGCTGGTTAAATTCAAAAAAAAAAGGTTAAGGTTATTTTCTTTTAGCCTTCTGTTAAACAATATAAATATATATATATATAAGTCAAATAACGTTGATTAATTGTGTCTTTAAGCCAAGTGCGATGTCGCAATTTTCAGACAGCAACACGCAAAGCTTCAAAATGTCCAACAAAATTGAACAAAAGCCCAAAACTGATGTCGCAATTCAAAGGCTCGACTCTAAATGGCATTATTTCCATTCACTTCCATTCGTGATTGTTGCTATTAGATATGATATATGGCCTGGCTGCTAATAGCCGGAAGCCTCTGCTCTTTTTAATCAAAATGGTAAAGGCTTTTCAAAATTCTGGCAGCTGCTAACGATGATTTCAACTCTGACCTCTTTTACCGCCACAACGCCAACATAAGCTGGGTGTAAAGCCAATAACCGGCTAAACAAATTGCCACAAATTGGCAAAACAGCCAAAAGCCAAAAACGTTCTCATAGCTTCCATCAGTCAACGTCCCCGAAAAATTCTGCAGATGTTGTGTCATAAATTTCCAAGTAGCTAAAAAGGAAATTGCTGACAGTTTTTCACGCTGTTCAAAAATTTATGCCTGATGCGTTGATAGAGCATATTTAAATCGCAAAACTGTGTAATTATCATTTCGATTAGTCCAATATAATGTAGACATCTTAACGCTACAATAGCCACATTCCTTTGCATTTCCATTTGCTTTGACTGATTAAAATAATTATTGAAAATTTTGATTTTCTTTGCATACAGAAATACAATTTAGAATGCCAATTTTACTTGTGTTTGTCAGCAATCGAATTATGCAAATGTTACGATTAATCACTAGGGAAGGAGACAAAAGAAGACTAGAAGTCTGTCTAATTAAAATGTATATGAATAAAATTATATTTACATATTTAATATCTTAAGTTAAAATATGGCTTTCTTAGTAAAAATAAGAATTTATTGTTATTGCTATAATTTAAATGAGTTAAAATTTTCAGAGATATTTAAAAGATGAATTAAATAGAAATATTGCCTCTTTAATCACATATTAAATTAATTTCTTTTTATTTATTATTGAATAAAAGCAGTCGACAAAAGAATTGTATAAAGAAAAAATTAAAATTCATTTTATAAAATTAAAATTATATGAATAAAGTTATATTTACATATTTAATATCTTAAGTTGAAATATGACTTTCTCAGTAAAAATAAGAATTTATTGTTATTGCTATAATTTAAATGAGTTAAAATTTTCAGAGATATTTAAGAGATGAATTAAATAGAAATATTGCCTCTTTAATCACATATTAAATTAATTTCTTTTTATTTATTATTGAATAAAAGCAGTCGACAAAAGAATTATGTAAAGAAAAATTCAAATTAATTTTATATAATGTAATCTTTAAAATTAAATCTGGGAGTAAAACACATTTTTAAATTATTTTATTTTGAGTTATTTGAGCAGAAATGATAGAGCTGTCATAGAAAGTGTTGTCCAAGATAAGATTAGTTTATTTAATTATTGCAAATATTTCTGTGGTCTGTTGATTGATTGAAATTTCGTTGCCGTTTTATATTTTCCACTCGAATTTATAGTCAATAAAATGTACACTTGTCTATCACTCAGTTGGGACTATTTTGCGTCAATCTTTCTGGCAATAAGTGTGACTTAAATGCCATTGAAAATGCATGAATGACTAGATGATATACACTTGGCGATACTTGGGATACTTGGGATACTTGTGTTGTTTGTTGGCATTGACATTTTGTGGGTCATGCAGTAAATGCAACTAAACCCAATTTTGCAGCTCTTTTGAAGGATGCTCTTCATCTGCCTCTCTCCTCGCTTCCTCTTTCTTTCTATCACACTCTTCTTCAAGTGTTTGCCAGAGTGTCAATAAACTATCAGAGAGAAATATGCGAATAGAGGAGTAAAAATCGTTGCGTTTGCGATAAAATCCAGAAAAATAAAAGGAAAAATGTAATCAAAATGCAGCGAAACATGCATTGGATGCACAGTGGGATAATGTTATAAAATATTTTATCTAATATTAATTAATTACTTCGATAGTAGCAAAGATATGATTTGTCTGTCTTTTATCCAATTTGCATTAGGTAAATTCTAAAATTTTGTGCTTAAAAAAATATTTGTTTTTCCCACTGTGCACAGTGGCAGCGTTTGCTGTTGATGCCACACTCAAGAGGCAAGAATACCAAGGACTGCAATTCATACTATTATCCTATACATATTTGTTGTTCGTCTCTTTGTGAATGTGTGTGTGTATGTGTATGTGTGTGTTTGTAGTTTATGGCCTGGTTGTAGCAACGTCCAAAGAACTTTCATGTATTTGGGTCATTTTGTGGTTGTTGAAACATTTTTGCATAAAGTCACAAAAACAACAACTTGATTTGCCAATGACTTTAAAAGACTTCAAGCAATTTTATTTGCAACAATTTTAATGATTATTCAGACCACTTAAATTGAAATTCTTACAAAGTGAAACTCTTTTTATTGTTATTATTAAATTTTGTTTTATATTCTTTCAATTCTTAATTTGTGGTACAAGTAATTTTAGACGTAAATTTGAGAACGTACTTCAAAACATAGAAAAAGTAAATAAATAAATAAATAAATAAATGTGTTTTTTTCTTTTTATTTTCGATTGAATTTAAGTTTTTTAATTCAGAATATACTCAAAATTTGATATTTATTAACAAGGATTCCACAAAGTTCAGTTTAAAGTGCAGTAAAGATCACTATAAAAAAAAGAACCTAAACAATTTTATTTCCTACATTTTAAATATTTTTTTATCTTACTAAAACTGAAATTTTTTAATTTTGCTAATTCAATTCTGAACTGCGTTCATTTCACAGATATGTCAATTTTGAGCTGAGCATTGTGGATTTTCTTAGTATTTTATAACAGAGTGGTTGTTAGCTGGAAAGCTTCTGGCTAATTCTGTTTTTCTGAAATTCAGAAATTCAGCTGGAGCCGTGTTAATTACATAATGGCCATAATGGCTACCGAACCAGGCCAGCTGCTGCCCACAAGAATTTAAAATGCAATTGTAGCAAATTTGGTTTGGCCAGTTTCCTCTCCCACACTCCTCTCTCTCTCTCCATCGCTCTCTCTCGCTCTCTCCATGTCGAGTCCTTGACTTTGGCATTTTGGTAATTCCTAAAATGTTACGCCAGTTGGCCGAATAAAAAAATTAACATAATTGGTCGAGAAGGCGAGAAGAGAGCGAGTGTAGCATGCAAATGTGTTATGGCCAGCAAATTGTTGGCCAAAAACCAACTGACTGACGTTCAACAACCAGTTAATTAGACCCCCCGACTCACTCTCTCTCTCTCTCTCTCCTTCTCTCCTTCTCTTTTTCTATCTGTTTCATATGCGAAATTGTCTATGGGGAACCAAGTACTCGGACAAGTTTTGATTGATCCATAGCGCAATTTTGTGTAATCTCATCAATGTTTCATTATTTTTAGACAACTTGCCACGCCCTCCGCCTTTATTATGGCCAGCTGAGAGTTATGTGATTATTAAAAGTTAAATTAAAGTTAGTCGTAAAAGAAAGCAGCTGTCTCCGGGAATTGGCTAACAATGATTTGCCTAAAATATTGCGAAGAAAATCTGAAAATATTTTCAGAAATATTAATTTGAAAATATTATAAATGTTTTTTTGACACGTTTACTTAACACATCACTAGTACTATTTTGTATATTAAATTTTTATATTTCAATGCATTTATTGATGTCTGCAGCTGAGGAATATGATGATGATTTTTACACTGAGCAAAAAAATTCATTAATATTTGATTTGTTCAGTTTGACTTAATTGATTTTGCTAAAATCTTAATTGAAATTAAATAGTAATAAATTTACATTTTAAATAAATTCGACTAAATTGCAATGATTTTTCTGTTGTTCTTTCCAATTCATATTAATTTTAATATTTAAGCTTAATCAAAGTGTTCAATATTTTACTGACATATTATTTCTGTCTAAATGATTTGTAAATAAATCAATATTTTTACTCATCGTTTTTCTCAGTGTGTAAGTTAAACATACGAGTATTGACAGCTCAGTTGTGTTACACCCACGTACTGTCATATCCATATAAATATATACATTTCTTTTAGATTTCTGTGTGCAACATGCTGTGACTTGTTGTGTGTGGATTGTGTGTGCATTTCAATCTGCACATGCACTGACTTATATTCTTTCTCAGTGTGATAAAGGGCATAATACGAGCACATTTTGATTGAATACTTGTCTAACATTTAATACAATTTTATGGCCCTGGGAAATGGCGTCTTTGATGTATGAGTTCCATGAACCAAACGTGACATGTTGAAATTTTCTGCAACGCGCAAAACTTTTAGCCAATTTGAAAGCATATCCAAAAGTAAATATGATATATATTTCTAACTTTACCATTAAATTGCCAAATAATTTTGACCAGCTGAGCTACTTGGCATATTTATTACAACTGCGATTGATGCAGATAAATTTCATTATTCGTCTTGACAAGGTGCCAAAATCTGTAAAGTAATTGCAAAGGTCGAAGGCTATAAAGGCTTTTTGAGGATTATTTCCGATTGAAGTGGCAAACAGCGAAAATTCATTAGTTAAATGTTTGTTTCTTTTGGCGCCATGAACGATTTTATAATAACGAGGAGCAACCTTGAGATCTTTGCTTCTTTTCTGTCAGTCAACGCGTCGTATACGCATTTCGCGCTTGAATTATTCAGTTGTTGTGGGCGGCTTAGCAAGTTAAGCCTACCCAACAAATATATACACACACACACACACACACACACACACCCTGTAAATATATGCATGTTGACGCATTCTTGTGGTTTTTATTTCTTTATGTATAATTTTACTCTACATTTACATGGTAAAAGTGAAATATTTATTCGAGAAATCAAATCAAATCAGAAAATGGCAGCAGTAACGAATATTGTGAATTCGGTGAATGCTGTGAATGTTGTGAATACTGTTGGGCAAAATGTAAAGCATACGTGTGTCTAGTAATTGATTGATTGAAGGCATAAACATGGCAACATCTGTAGATAATGATAACAGTGTTGTACGAATAGTTGCCAATGTATAAAAATTCCCATTTGCATAGCAGACATGCATTAAGTATTCATAAGACCAAAAAGCTGTAAGTCACGATCCAGGCATATAATATACAAATTCAATAAGTTAAATTAAAAACACATATTTGATTTAAATGTTGCTTACAGTTTGAAAGAAGCTGAAAATGGATTTTTAACAAACTTATTTAAAATAAATAAAAATAAATTTCAAGTTGTGTTTTTACGTGTTAAAAGAGAAAAGAAAATTAATTAATATTTTTTTCGACTGCTTTTTGTTGAATTAAATTAAAGTAAAGTAAAAGTGAATAAGAACTGTTGCATATTTTAAGCCGATTTTTTTTGTAAATTTAAGAAATATTTTATATAAGGGAGCACAAGCTGAGTCGATAAATAAACTAGTATGGAGAGCTTGCAGTAATGAAACACTAACTGAAATTATAGATTATAAATGAAGGTATATAGAAAGTGTTGCCTACTTCAAGGCGTCGTTGACCTGAAAAGCCAACGACACGGCAAACTATTAACGACTTAAAGCACAAAAGAAAAAGAAAAAGAAAAAGAAAAAGGAAAAGCTTAATTGCTTTTCAATAGTATTTTCACAAAAAACGCCTACAGTGGGTGCAATAATAATAACAACAACAACATGTTGAAAGCACGCAATGTTGCAACATCATAAAAAATGTAAACAACTTTGCAAAAGGTTCATTAAACACAAAAGCCGTAACAAGAACAACAACAATAACAACGACTTCAAAAAAACAACAACTCTAGTTACATTGCGTGCTCGTTGTTATTTTGGATGAGCTGTTCCAGTTTTAAAGGTGGGCGTGGCACGTGGAAAAATCCACAACAACAACAACAACAACAACAACGACAACAACCATAACAATATTGAGCCGAAAGTTATCCAAGTTGGTAACGCCCACTTCAGTCAATTTGGCCAAGGTGTCCACGAGGCAAGAAACAATCACATAAGGAAACTGCAAAAGGAAACGATGATTGCTAGACCTAGAGATACCCTGTCATTTTCTAAGCCAAATATATAAAATAAAATATAATATGTGTGTTTTTCTTTTATATTTTATATTATATAACTAATAAATATGATAACTAGACAGTCAGCTCTTCGTACTTTTACAGGGTATAAGCATGATATTTATTTTTTCTTTTCGTTGTTTTTCTTCTGTTTCTTCTGTTTCTATTTTCATTTTTTTTTTTTTGGCTCATTAAAATATTGTTTTGGGCTGAATTTTGTCACTACCTGCGAAGTTGAAGAATTTTAAAGGCACGTCAAGCACGCAAATGTGTGTGTGTGTGTGTGTGTGTGTGCGTGTGCCTGTGTGTGGTTAACAAAGTTGTTGCTCCTTTTTGTTGTACGACATTTTTGCGACACTGCTGCAATTGTTTGTCTCCTTGAACCAGTTTTGTAAACATGCGAAACGAAGGCAAATGACGACCCAGTTGTGTCAAACAGTTGCTGTCACACAGACACACACACACACACACACGTACACACACACACACACACAGACACACACACAAACAACTGATGGACATGCGTTGCGGCTTCATCACCAAACCGAGCAATCAAAAAACTTTCAGGTGAATCCATTGGGACATCATCGAGTCGAGAGTTGAGAGTCGAGAGTCGAAGTTGCTGCTTCATATTTGCCAAATTGATGGCATTTACTTTGAATTGCTACACTCAAAAAAAAATACAAATAAATTTCTCAGAGATAATCTTACTTCCACTTTACATTTATTTAAATATATTCAACTAAGATCAATCAGTCAATATTCACATTTGTCTTAAATTTCGCAAGATAAGGCGTAGATAATCAAATTGGAATTAATTTGAAATTTATCAGTAAAAAGAAAATGATTTTACTTTTTTACTCTTCTTTAATTATACCCGTTAATTAAAAAATAAGTAAAAGGGTATATTGTAATCATTGGAATTCTTGATCAGCATCAACAACCGAGTTCATATTTTTGTTTTTAATTTTTTGTTTTAAATTTTTGAGTATTTCCTTAAAGTATTTTTATTTCTATTGAAATAAGTAACGGGTCGGGATCTCAACTATATCATTTCCCACTTGCTTTTTCTTAAAGTACTAAAATAATAAAAATTTTATACAAAATAGTTTGAGCTAAATATTTCAGATTTTAGAAACCGATCTTTTTTTTCTCTGTGTAGAAACTCTTGCTACACGTGCCACATTTTTTGTGTGGCATGGAATGAGATTGAGATGCTGTCCACGTGGCCTCTGCTGGCAACTAAATTGATGCAAAAAAAGTACAACAACAAATATAAATACACCTACATTAACTACAAATGGCAGACACTGGCCAACAAATAAATTTGCATTTTTAACACATTTCAAACACTTTTGCGTCATGGGGAATTTGAAATTTTTGCATTGTAAAACCACTGGGTGGTTTTTCATCCATTCAGGCCCACTGTGCCGTGTCAAAACATCCGAACAGCAGTTCCTAACCCGTATTTACATGTAAATGAGACTGACAGCCGGCAGCTTCTAGTCAAAGACTTAACAGATACCAAACAAGGCATCTGTCGCTGTTGTCAGCTGACGTTTTAATAGGCACAGTAAACAGGTTACAAAATGACAGACACAGCACACAAAATGAATCAACCAAGAGGGGAGTTAAGCTGAATACCCTTTATTTTCAGCTTATATAACTCAAAGAAGTTGCATAGCAAATTTAGTGATTCTAGCTCTTTTAGTTCCTGAGCTCAATGAGGATATTCTCTGATAATTTTAAAATGTTGTTTTATACTAAATACGATATAAGGAGTTGATTAAAAGTGAAAGCTTGAGATTTATTATTCAATTTTCAAAATTCCAAAGAGGGGACCCTTAACATCGATATCATGATCTAGAGAAAAATAATTTGTATCACAAATTTAATAAAATTTTAATACAGAATGAATTTAGAGGGCAAACCATGATTAAAATGACATTCCGCTTGAAAATCGATTAAGTTTTGCCAAAGTTATGACGGTTCAAAGTTGGTCAAGCCTCTGACCTAGCCACTTTAAGTCAAAATTTATCTTAAATTTTACATGATTTTTTACAGAAAAATGAAAGGTCTCAGAATCAATTTTAAAGTGTTGTTTTATACTAATAACGATATAAGGAGTTGATTAAAAGTGAAAACTTGAGAATTAAAATTTTAAATTTTCAAAATTTCAAAGGGGGGACCCTTACCATCAAAATCGAATTTCAGCAAAAAATATTTTTTTTTAAGAAATTAAGAAATTAATAAAATTTGAATGCAGAATGAAAAAAGAGGCCAAGCCATGTCCAAAATGACATTCCATTTGAAAATCGGTTCAGTTTTGACCAAATTATGAAAGTATAAAGTTGGCCAGACTTTGGATCTAGCACTTTTCAAGTCAAAATTTTCGTACAATTTCCCATGATTTTTGACAAGAAAATGAAAGGTCTCAGAATCAAGTTTGAAGTGTTGTTTTATACTAATTATGATATAAGGAGTTGATTAAAAGTGAAAACTTGAGAATTAAAATTTTAAATTTTCAAAATTTCAAAGGGGGGACCCTTACCATAAAAATCGAATTTCAGCAAAAAATATTTTTTTTTAAGAAATTAATAAAATTTGAATGCAGAATGAAATAAGAGGCGAAATTATGACCGAAATGACATTCCGTTTGAAAATCGGTTATGTTTTGACCAAATTATGAAAGTTTGAAGTTGGTCAGACTTTGGATCTAGCACTTTTCAAGTCAAAATTTTCGATGAATTTCCCATGATTTTTGACAAGAAAATGAAAGGTCTCAGAATCAAGTTTGAAGTGTTGTTTTATACTAATTATGATATAAGGAGTTGATTAAAAGTGAAAACTTGAGAATTAAAATTTTAAATTTTCAAAATTTCAAAGGGGGGACCCTTACCATAAAAATCGAATTTTAGCAAAAAATATTTTTTTTTAAGAAATTAATAAAATTTGAATGCAGAATGAAATAAGAGGCGAAATTATGACCGAAATGACATTCCGTTTGAAAATCGGTTATGTTTTGACCAAATTATGAAAGTTTGAAGTTGGTCAGACTTTGGATCTAGCACTTTTCAAGTCAAAATTTTCGATAAATTTCCCATGATTTTTGACAAGAAAATGAAAGGTCTCAGAATCAAGTTTGAAGTGTTGTTTTATACTAATTATGATATAAGGAGTTGATTAAAAGTGAAAACTTGAGAATTAAAATTTTAAATTTTCAAAATTTCAAAGGGGGGACCCTTACCATAAAAATCGAATTTTAGCAAAAAATATTTTTTTTAAAGAAATTAATCAAATTTGAATGCAGAATGAAATAAGAGGCGAAATTATGACCGAAATGACATTCTGTTTGAAAATCGGTTATGTTTTGACCAAATTATGAAAGTTTGAAGTTGGTCAGACTTTGGATCTTTGAACTTTACAAGTTAAAACTTGTTTATTCAAATGTGGTACTACTTTCAAGTTCCTGAGTTCAATGAGGTCATATTTAAGTTGAGATGGAGAAATTAACATTACTTTAGCTTTTAAATTCTTGTCCTTCAGCGTTCTAATATACCCAATTTAATTCTGATTTAATTCCAGGGCATTCTAACAACTGCCAAATAAAGCAGGCGCTTCATTGTTTTAGATGACATCCAATTTCATTTGATTTACTTTATTTACAAAATTCAAATAGCTTTATGTGATACAACAGCTTAAAGTGTGTTTTTTGAGCGTTTATCAACACACACAAAAAATGCTGTAAAGTTGGGCTAAAAAAAATCTAAGTAAAATACCTCATACGAGTTTCAAATATTTTTTTATAAGAATTTTTTATATCGTATTATTAAAAGCTATATTATTGTCAAGTTAATGGCTAAGGAGATAGTTTCATTTGCATTTATTAGCAATTATATAGTAAGTAATTCATGTATCACAAAAAAAATAATTAATTATAACAACAAATAAATAACAAAATGTATGTAAAATTTTTTAATATTTGGCATTAAAAAGGATAAATTAGCAACTCTGACTGACATTGTTGTTTATGTGAGATATTGCATATTATTCATTTGTTGACAACTGCACCTGCAAAAAGTCATGTGGTTTCAGGTGATTCTGAGTTGCAAGATATAGGTATATACTGTATATGTAGAACAATGACACTTTTCATATGGCAAACATGCTGACAGGCATTTAGAACAGAGCTTAGGAAAGTTGTTGTTTTATGACGACATTGTAAGCCTGATGATGACAGCGTCACATTAGAGAGTGCAAAACTTTTGCCACAGACTGTAATAGACTGTCAACTTCCCCTCTCTCATGTTCTCTTAGTTTCTAGTTTTTCTCGTCTTGGGAAATTTGTCAAATATGCACAAGTTTTCCCAGCTGCTTTGCATATTGCGTGAAGTCGACATTAAAATTCATGTTCTTCGCACACGCGAATCAAATATAGTACATTAAAAATAATGACAAATTGCGCCAATGCGTAATAAGATTTTAATAATATTTTCAATGCAGCAAATAAATTTCAACCAAATGTGTTCAGAAAATAAAAGAAGAGAAGTGAAATTCGCGCACAAATTTCAATTTCAAATCGAAATATCTGAATAATAAGCTAAATATCAACAGCAGAACGCAGTAAAGTGCATAAATTATTGAAAACCCATCGAACTGAAAATATCAATAAATTGCTGAACGAATTGCAGTTACTCTTTATGTGCATACGGTGCAATATTTAAATTTTAATGATAAATAATTTCAGGTAACATATTTGGGTAAAGTTACAAAGCTACTCTTAGCACCAAAAAAAAAAAAAACTTATAAATGGTCAAAAATAAAATTAATGAATACTTTGACAAAATTATACAAAATTTATGAAAATTCCTTATACAATTCCTTATTGCTGAACGAATTGCAGTTATCCTTTATGTGCATACGGTGCAATATTTAAATTTGAATGATAAATAATTTCAGGTAACATATTTGGGTAAAGTTAGCACCAAAAAAAAAAAAACTTATAAATGGTCAAAATAAAATTAATGAATACTTTGACAAAATTATACAAAATTTATGAAAATTACTTATACAAAGACAGAAAAATCTCTTGGATTCAAGCAATAAAATATACTTTAGGGAATTTTTATTTTCCATCTTGAAATTAATAAATTTTCACAGCAAAGTGAATTATATAAAGTGAATAAAAATTTAAAGCAATCTTTTAAAAGTCTCAAACTAAACCTGACTAAACTTTTTGTTAGATTAAAACGTAAGGTTATTTACTTAAAATATCTTGAAGTAATCTTGGGCATTAAAAACTGCTTAATGCTAATATAAAGCTTTTTATGCTACCAATTTGTTTTGAATTTAATGACCTCATTAATCTTAAGCTGCAATCTCTAGCTGGGAAAATAAGGGAGTTTCATTGATCTTATCTTTCGCTTGAGAATTTAAGGCAGTCTTTTGAGAAACTTGAAAGGATCTTGATTTTCTTTTTTGATAACATTTTACAGGTGCCTTAAATGCACAGCTTTGTTTGCAGTAAGTTTCCCAATTGAATTAAAATTGATTTCTGAAGCACTTTCCAGTTGAAATCTCGATCTTGGAAATTTATCTAATGCTTGAGAGCATTTTCGGCATGAGAGAAAGGAACTTGATTAGCCTTTTTCGATAGGGTATAACCGCAAAATGATTATGCATAAATAACTCGACAAGCGTTTATAACCGCAAAGCACAACAAAAACACTTGGGAAATACTCGACATGAGAGCTCATGTCGTAAGCAGGCAATCACAAGCTGAAATATACCCTTCTCCCCCCTGCACCCTCCACCTCGAATCCCTTTTTCTCCCCTAAATTCCCTCTTAGTGAGTTGCCAACAATTCAAGTCATGTTTGCAGCTGGCAACACGAAAATTGCGAGTGTTTATCTGAGGCTCGTGTTTTATTTGTTGTTTATTTTACTTACACTTTCTGGGTGTGCGAGTGTGTGTGTTTGTGAGTGTGTGTGCGAGTGTGTGTGTGTTACAGATCGCTTTACAGTCCAAAAGACGCTTGGAAATTGTGTGTAAATATTATTTTGAAATTGACAGCAATTCAATGAACAATAAAGTAATAGCAGATAAATGATAAGACAAAGTGATATAGGAAGTTGAAATTTTATACATTTTAAGGCCCAAATATTTGTTAAATTAAGGCGAGAAGAAGTTAGTACGTTACAGACGAGTTGCTCGACTTTGAGTTGCCCAGTCGATTGCTTTAAACATCATAAATTAGAGATACTTATCAGAAAAATATACGAAGAGACAAACCTTGTCACTTAATGATAAGCCTGTTGTTACTTTAAGTGCTGGGCGCAAAGTGGTGTAAAGTACTTGAGAATCTTTAAAAAATTAATTAGACAAGAGCTTAGCAGGCGTCAGAGATTGACAGCTGAATGCGGAGTCGAGTCCAGAGTCCAGAGTCGAGCATCATTCATCATGGCAGCTCATTAAAGAGGCTCACGGAAAATGTGCGAAAACAGCGGGGAAATCGATACGAAACGAATTCGTAATGCTCTTTCAAGTGAAGCTACATATCATTGTCCTTTTTTATGAAGACCTAAACATTTGATATAAGGACTTTACTTGGAATTTCTCTACTTGTGTTTGGTTGCTTGATTCGTTTCTTTTTTCTTTTTCTTTTTTCTGAACAATCGCGTACTTGATTGCTCTGAAATTGACGCAGATTCGCAAGGAACGTATTTATTTTTTTTGAGTGTGTTTTTGTCCCTTCTTGACATTTGTAATGCTCCGTTTGCTCTGTCACAAATTGTGCGGGCCACTTGACTCGGACTACGACTCCTTCTTAACTTGGCTCCACTTACTCGGTACTTGCATTTTAATTAAATTAAAAAGGCCCGTCGATGCGGGGTCGCTCAGTTTGTCAGGCCATTTGTATTTATGCGCAACGGTCAAAGGGCTGAAATGTAAACCAACTCCCCAAACGGAGTCCTTCCTCTCTCAGTCTCCTTTTTTTTTAAGCACCTAGACTTTAATTAGCAGACATCGTTTAAAGCGTACGAAACACTAATTTTGCTAATCATACTGTTGCTCAACTCATTCCGAGACATACAAAAATGTATATATATAGTGTAAGTGGATTCTATCCAGTCAATCCCTTTGCCCCCCCTCTTCTTCCTTGCCTCTCAGTCAAATTAATGGCACAATTAACACAGTGAACGCTCCAACACTTGCCCATTTATCAAGTTTCGTTCTGCGTAATCATGTGCAATTTAAGCGATCCTTTTATTTTCCCTTTGACAAATAGAACTACTCAAGGATTCACCTAACAACTTTAATACAACGATAATAATGCGGGTATAGTCACTTATTTGATTGATTGCAACTCTGTATTTACTGTTCTTTGAATCCTTTCGATTTCTTTTCATGCTGTTAACTCTTCAATATTCCTGATAGTTTATTTCCTATCTTTAATCGTCTTTAAAAATTTGTTATCTTCTTTTGCATACAATATTATAAATGTTACTGTTACTAATATTTAAGACATTTGAGTTGTAATTTTTAGAGTCCAAAGTTTTACCAGAGTTAAATTTTTCATAACTTTGCCCAAACTCAACCGATTTTCAAGCGGAATGTCATTTTGATCATTATTTAATCTATTTATTGATTCTGCATATAAAAATTATAAAATTAAAAAAATAATTGTAAATCAAATTTTTTCCGACAACATCACGTATTCCGTTTGACTTATCGGTAAAAATATTTTTTTCAAAATTTGTTTTTTATTTAACTCCCGATGTCCAACTAAGTATAATTTCTTCTGTGCATCAACTTCCCCTTGACTTTTCGAAAAGAATTGCTGTGAATATTATTATAGTATGGACTGTGACTAATATTTGAGATACGACTGTGGTCTTGGCTGCAAACTCTGCGTACTCTTTAATAAGGGATTAATCAGAGTTAATGGCACACGTTAGATACACAAGCATGCCACAACAAACACAAACACAGACACCGACACACACTCGAATGAACACACTCAACACACACTCACACACACTCACACACACATTCATAAGTAAACAATAAGAATAACAACAAGTCATATTAATTGCTGGGCATTTCGAATATAGCTACAAAAATGCCTTTCAGCAAACAAAAGGCAACTTTTATTCATACGCAATTTGTTCATGTGTGCGTTAATATTCATGTGCAATACACACATACACACACGCACACATAAACATACAGATTGCTTGTGCTGGGAAAATTACAATTTTCATATCTGATGCGTAGGGGCAACTTTTGTTCATTGTTTTTGCCTATCGAAGGTCGCTTCCGAAATGAAAGCAGTAAAATTCATTTTGGCCAATTTGTAAGAGCAAATAAAAATAAAAGCAGCCCACAAAACAGTGACAAATAATGTTTTCTATTAATAACCAAATGTGTGCAAATAAATTTAATATAACATACATATATATATATATATATATATATTTGTTTAATTAGCTCTTTTCATTTGACACAACTTTAATCTTATCGCTGTTAATCTGACTGCCACAAACTGGGCCATAACTCACGTTTGCCGCTAAATGAAATTCAATTAATTAAAATTATGCAAATATGCAAATATTACAGGTAATTATACTACAACTGTTTGACCTTCGAACCTTCGACTAACTATCAACATATTTCACCATCCAAAACTCAAGAACTGCATTTTAATCCGCTTATGCAAATTTTTGATACTGCCACGCCCACCAACACGCATTGTGGGCGTACTTTAAGTACAGCTACCCAACTTCACATTGATTTAATGTTATCCATTACATTTAAAATTTTCAAAATGTGATGTATTTTTTTCAAAAGCCAAATGGAATATCCTCTACATCTATGACTCGCACCAGATTTTGTTTCCCACAAAAAGTGTTAGTTTTACAAATTTTTCACGCAGCAACAAATTCTGATGCAGATTAGTTGCAAATGGCCCCAGGCACAGTGGTCAATTAAGCTCTGATTTACTCGATTTTTACATTTTCAATATTGGTTTATAATTTTTATTTAGAGATATAAATCCAAACTTTGGATCGAGTTTTATATCACAATAGAAACGACTTAACTTAATTCTGCAAATTAACTACGATGAAAAAGTCCCAGTGATGGTAAAAAAATCAGTTTTCCAATCTTGATGCAGTCTCAAAATGGAGGTCAAATAATGATAATATTGGTATTCCTCAAGGAAATCGGTTATAATTTGACAAAGTAATGACGGTTTAAAGTTCTGGATAAAGTTTCAAGGGGCTGTGATGACCAATAAATCAGTTTTCTAATGTTGGTACAGAATCAAAGTACTCGAAAAATAATGACACAATTTTAAATTTCCCGAGGCAATCAATTTAAATTTGACAAAGTTATGATGGCTGAAAGTTTTTCAAGAAGCGTCAAGGGGAAAGTACAAAAAAAATATATTTTATATCTCTGCACTTATTTTTTCAAAGTACAAATTTAAAAAAAATTAATTTTTCTTATTTTATTTATTTGTTTCTTCAAAAACATGAATTTATAACTTTTATTAACAAAAATCATTTTCAATTCAAATCAAAATGTGGCACATGAACCACTGTGCAACGGTGCGCAATTGTGGCACGTGGTTGGTACCACAATAATGCCTGCAGGACAGGAAATGAAAACTTTTTTTCCGCAGCGGAAAAGTGTTGGTCGGGAGAGAGAGACAGGGAGAGAGAGTGGGAGAGAAAAAAGAAGAGAAACAGAAAAGTTTTGGTCACAACACAAATTGATGCAATCGGAAACTCGGTGCTGCTAACAATTTTGCGAGTCAAGTCGAGGCTTGCGGTTGTAAAATTGTGGCATAAATCGACGCATGTGTGAGGTCAACAAAAAGATTAAAGACAATTTCTAGAATATGGTTTATGCTCTGTTGTCTCAAAGACGCCCCAGAGTATGCAACACAATTTGCATATGCCACAAATTTCAGAACGCTTTAATGCTTCTGTTAACAGGCCAAAAGCAACCGTCGAGTGGCTGCTCGTAAACGGCAACGTCTTGGCCATAAAGTGTGTAGCAAAATTTTTGTAAACAAAACGTTTATTAACGCGCCAGATCAGTCGAGGCTAAGCAGCTTTTTCCAGCTCAACAGATTTTCCTACGAGTTTTCCCCCGCACTTTTCAATATGCTTTTTAATGTTTGTTCTTGTTCTTTTGTTGGCAAATGAAATTTTGATGAGCTTGGTGAGAGCAACTGGCAACTGGCAACTTGGTTTTGGCCAACTTTCACAGTTTAATGGATTTCCTGTTCAACTCAGACTACATATGAGTTGCAAACTTGGCCTAAAACAAGTCGTAAACAAGCAAATAAACAGTCTCAAAGAGTTGGCCTTATATGAGTTGCAATTTCTCTTTTGTTTTTTTTAATCATAGTTTTTATTTGTTTTGGCAACTATGGAAAACTTTTCGGGTTGTTAAGAAGATTTCCTAAACACGAGTATACTTATTTTTTCTGCTAAATTTTGCTTAAATGTCACTTTGTTAAATCAATTTGATACTATTCCATGAAAAATTGCTTGTTAAAGCAGAGACTTTTCGTGGAATAACGAAATGTAAACCAAATGAGAGTTGAAGCCTATTTAGAATGTTGGCAATTAAAGACAAATTTCCCCAAAGGATTCCATATCCTGTGTATCTCAAATAACCTCCTTGAAAATGGGTGGGATAATGAATAGCTGTCAGTCGAAACACGTTCAAGGGGTCAAATTGCAGGTCGTCCATTTCGCATTACGTATACGTGACGTGTACCAAAAAGCAGCTAAAAATTCGCCACACTAATTAGATCCACTCAAAGGCAGGCTGCGGGCCAACATAAAGCTTGGCCAAAAGCTAATGACTTTTTCATTGCGCTATCTAAATTAACAAAATAATTAGCACAATAACCAAATGGTCGACTGCGATATGAATATAACAACTTTTTTTAAATTTTGAATTTTTCTCGAAGCTAATTAATGTTTAAGCGAGTGTTAATTCCTGTAAGTCTCGAAATTTGTTCTATGTGTATTTACAGTAAATTAAGAAATTTTTACAACAAATTCAAAAAGTATTAACATTATTTTTTTTATTTGATTTCTTAGTTTTTATACTTAACCATGGTACTTTGAAGAGTTGAAAATAAATTCAACAATATCTTGGATCAATTTTAATTATTTTTAAAAATTATGCAAATTTTCATTTGGCTGTATATTTTAATTTTCATTCAAATTGTTGTCTTCATTTCAGTTCAAATACCAAAGGCAATTGCTAAAATGTTTATATTTAATAGAGATGAGAAGCATTTGCATAATTAGCACAGCTTGCAACATCTTGGCCTGGTTATTTCAAATGTATGTATTTCCAGCTGTTTTGCTCCACTTTGTTGTTCTTGTTGTTACTTGACAGTAATTAGTCAAATTTCTTGGCTTTTGTAAACATGAGCACAAATATTTCAGCTTATCTTGGGGCTTATGCTAATGAAAATGATTTATGTTTTGTCCTGGCCTGGCCTGGCCTAAGAATCAACTCTTCTTGCCATGCCCCAAAGTAGGCTTAAGTCGCTTGCCAAAATTCTTGATGACAATTCCGAGAATTATGCTGACACAACATTCAAATGATTTCTGCTTTGATGATTTCTGTGCAAGCACAAAACCTTTAATAATGAAGCTAAGTCCCACTTAATACCCTTTTTTTTTAGATAGTAATTTTTTCGGTTGCATGCAGCTTTTTTTTTTTTTAACCTGGCTATAAGCTGACCAAAAGCCACATATCATCAACGTGGCAGCAGCTCAACTCAAAATGTCCTTTCGGCAAATGTTTTTTTTTTCGACTCTGCACTTAAAAAATGTAAAGGGTCTTTTTAGATTATTAAAAATGAAATGTGCGTGACAGGCTGAAAATAAATTATATAAAAAACCAACAAAAATAGTATAATAAAAGGTGTGCGATATTTTTTTAAAGGTAATATTGAGGTGATTAAACTGTATTTAATTAAATGCATTATTTGTAATTTAAATTAAGGTATTTCATAGCTTTAAGGTACTTTTTAATGAAAAATGTTGACTTTTTTTGTATTTTAAAACATTTCTATTTTAGCCCTCGAATTTCTGACAATTTGAGCACAAGTACTGTTTTAGAAAAATTTTGAATTTGCATAGTTTTATATATAATATTTGTATAAATTTTATTTGCATTCATAATTCATTTTTTTTTAAACAGAAAGCGGACATAATATTTAATAATCGGGCTCGTTTGTCGGTACATTTTTCCAGTTTAAAAATAGTTTAAATGCAAATTTTGGTATCATTTTGGTCATGACTTTAATGAGCCCAACTGCCAATTTGAATGCTAAAATGCCCACGCTCAGTCTGTGGCTTTGGCTCTGACAAATAGCCAGCTTTAGATTGTTCAATGGAGCAACGTTTCAGTTAAGTTGCAGCTTTGTCTTTGAACCAGGCCAAGACAATAAAAGACGAGGCGAGTCGAGTTGAGTTGAGTTTGTTAAACCTTTGGCTATAACTATTTTCTCTTGGCAAAGATTCTAACTTTTTATCCAAGGAATGCATTTAAATTTTATTTTCTAAATTTATTCAAAGTGGCTTTAGCTTGACTGCTCTTGAATCAATATGCAGGCAATACGCACACATACAGAGTTGTAAGCAAGTGTGTGTGTGTGTTGCTAGAGGAAAAATGAAAACTGAATGCAGCAACTTGTTTGCATTTTGGCACAACATGTCCACTGTGTGTGAGTGTGTGTTTGTGTGTGTGCGTTTACACTTGCGCCTGACTGAGCACAACATGCTAATACACACACACACACACAGTGACACACAAACTTACACACACACTTGGCCTGAGTCAAGTAAACCCTAAAAAGTTTTTACTCTTTTGCCTCTTGACGTTTTTTAATATTTCGTTCTCGATTTTGGGCTATAATGAAAATGTTCCTTTTACTCCGGAAATGACAATTTGTATGATATTAATAATAGTTATTTAAGAGAGACTCTATTAAGATGTTAGATTAGAATTGTCAGTCGCATTTAATTAACAATGATCGAATTAAGATACTGTCTACATGTTTTATGTGGGCAAAATGGTAACTTTTAAATCACTTAATGGTTTGGAAAAGTTTACATTTAATTCACTAGCTGTCTCACTCTCTCAATAAACAATATTCAGCTTGTGGTTGTGTTTTGTGGCCACAGGATAATTTGGATTTTCTGGTTTTAATGCGACAAACTTTATCCTTGATGTAGCCTTTGTTTGCCTTGTTGTGATTTGGTTTAATTAGTTGGCTGCTTTATGAGTCCTGAATTTTTGATGGCACATTGATTGTACATTAAGCAAAGTGAAAAGACTAGTGGACAGTTTTACACTGTTTAGCAGCGTACAGTGGGAGAATTGAATTTTTAAATTCAAAATAAAATAGATTTGAGCTAGGAAAAGTAATTTGTGTGAATTTATGTTAAAAGGTATATTGAAAATTTTTGATCCTTTAATCAACTTTCATATGTGTTATAAGAAGAATACAATTTAAAAAAAAATAACTAAAAATATTTACTTTAAGAAAATAACTAAGCTAATTTTCTTATTTTCTTATTTATTATCATATTAACATCATAAATAATGGACAACTTTTTTTAATTATAATTTTCGTTGCGCTAAATCATCGAATTGGCCCACTGTGCAGCTACGGCATCATTGGATTTCCGCCGTTGGCATGACAACGCATAAATTGCTTTGACTGCGTGACATGCACGTGCTTTTGAGCTAACAACTGCAAAATCGACAATACGCTATACTCCCCACTGTTTCTATCATCCCCCTAAGCTCCCAGCGAAATACCCTCAACACTTGTATACAAAACATGACACGACAGCGCATTTGTCAGTCGAAAACTCAAACTCAAATTAAGCTGAATACAAAAGCGTAGCGGAAAAGTCAAGCAGACAGAAAGTCAGACAATCAAACAATAAGCTATCTAACATATCACGCGTACTACGCGGCGTATGAGTAATTATTATTATTGATTTGATAAGCCGAGACGACAATGAGTTAACAAATAATTATGCAAAAAAAATAAAAGTTGAGCTGGCTTAAAGTTTATAATTAAAACTGAACAAAGAAAGAGAGCAACATATCATCTGTATATGTATTAGTGAAAAGTCTGAATTTGCACATTTTGTATAAGTATAAGTTGTGGATTGTGTGGACATGAAATATGTATAAGAATGGCATCTAACAAAGCATTTTCCCATGGCTTTTCCGGCCGTGGCAGGCGATTGTCATTAGCAGGCATATGGCCTAATCAAATCAGCGTTGTTACCAAACAGATCACACGCAGAAAGTCAGACAGTGTCATGTCAAATGTAAGCAGGAAGAAAAAAAATACTCCGACTCACGTACACGTTAATATTACGCATACGTACAGTTGGCTGCGAAAATATAGCGCGCTAATTTACACACAGCAAAAGACAGAGAGAGAGAGAGAGAGAAAGTGAAAGTGAAAGACAGAGAAAGATTCAGTTGTATACATTAATAAGTTAACGACATGACAAAATTAATACATTCTTTTTGTGTGTGTGTTGTAGCTGGAAAATTATGCTTGTTATGCAAGAACACATATCTTTAGGCCAAAAAGAAGAAAAAAAAGAAGGCGGAATCATTCTGCATGTACTTTAATGCCAAATTAAAATGTTTACGTGACTTCATTACACATTTGACAACCAATAAAGTGTTCTTTCTTTGATTATTCCTCACTTAACTTCAGTTCGCTTCGTTATGGAGTGCTTAGAGAGTTATAAGTTCATAACATCTCAATTAGGAGTCTAATTAAGGAAATCAGTTGCTTAGTGAGCACAGAAATTACTTATTTGCTGGAAAGTCTGAGAATGTTAAAGCTTATTAAAGCACAATTGGCATGCAATCAGTTTGCCTTGCTTCAGATAATTGCAATAATAATGTTCAATAGTTGCCAGTTGTCAGTTGCCAGTTGTCAGTTGCCACAGCAACGGAAACAAGTTGCAGTTGCAACTAGACTCTTCACAAATTTCAATTAAAGGCACTGCAACAAATGATAAATATAGAAGAACCATGTAAATGTCTCTTATTTACTATTTCAAGCAATCTGTACATATATGCTCTTTTTCCTGGCTCACTGACTGATCATTGTGGAGACCAAGTCACAGGACCTAGGAAGCTGAAATTTAGACACAACGTGGCTAAGCGATTTGATCATGGATTAATATCTTTGCATTTCTGTAATTTTTTGTATATTTAAAAAACATAAAAAATTACAGATAATACAGTTTTCAGTATACTCCCTCCTATAATAGTATATCTTATCGGTTTAGCTTTTAATAGCTCATAACTCTCATTTGAGATGCCTGACAATTTGGAATTTATTTTTCCACCAATAAAAATGAAAGTGCAAATCGTTTAATATTTTATGCCGTACTCAGGTGTCGCATAATTAGCACGTGGGATGCTCGCGAGCAATAAAAGGAAATATAAATCATACGCAGTGTGGGCTGTGACATTTGTAAAATTTATTTGACAGTAGATATTCACTGGAGGCGCAAAAAACATTTTTATGCAGGTATTCTCAGAAATGAAGTGCGACTAAATTCAATGTAATATTTCAAGTCGCCGTGGGTTTTTAGCTTGAAATCAGAAAGAGCAAAAGTTCCTTTATAAGCATTAATGCGTGTTAAACAGGCAAGAAATAAAAAAGAATAGAACCATGTATTTATTAAAGGTTTGTCCAGTTTGAAGGTGGTCAACCTTTTATCCCTTTATTCATTTTTTTGCTTCGTCACTTTTTGTGACCAAACACGCACATTAATGCTTTATAACTGGACGACGTGCTTCGATTAAGCATTAAATTGTATACAGAATTTAAAATAGCCCCAAAAATGAAACCCAAGAAGTATTATGGAAAGGGAAAGGAAAAGAGAAAGGGAAAGGGAAATGATGTTCAAATGTTGCGCAGTCCATAAAAAGGGATCAGGGTGAAGTCATTGGAAGTCTTCCTCCTGTGGGCTGTCAGGCATGTCAATAGACTTATGATTTATATAACCATTAGTAGAGTTCGGCTCATTGGACTCTACGCTGTAACCCACAAGACTTGACTTTCATTGCCAGAAGGGACAGCAAACGGACATCTTTTTAGCTCCGTCAAATTTAAAGGCAGGAAATATTTTAAATAAAAAGTCCTTAGTAGAGGTTGTAGCTTTGAAATTTATATTTTCTTTAAGCTATTGCCTTTTACTTATAGTTTCCTTTTCAAGTTTCCCTTACAATTAAATGTAAATGCAAAACTATTTATTTACTTACTTATATTGTTGTACTATTGAGTCTTGTCGTATTGATTTCACTTTATGCTTGCTTTTCTGTAGCTTATTTCCGTTTCCGCTGGGCTGCTCTTTATTTGCGCTCTGAAAAAGAGGAAAGTGCGGAATAAAACTAACTGCGAGTAAGAGTTAAAGCCAGAAAAATTCTAAATAAAACTGTCAGCAAGTATAACTTAATGCGTACTACGAGGCGTATTAGCAATTTCATTTATGAAAAGAGATTAAGCAATGGTTGACATTAAAAATAAAATAAAAAAGATAAAAGTGTTGATTCTTTTGCCGTACGGTGCGGATGAGCAATATCTTATCAATATATAGGCCAGTTGTTGACTTGAGACCACACGACGTATAAGTAATTTGTTATCTAGAGAGAAATAAAGCAATGACAATAGAACTGGCAGGAAAATAATCGCTCTCTTTAAACTAAGCTAGATAAATATGAGATTTGAGCTTTAGTAACGTTTTGTTTTATGTGCACCACGCGGCGTATGAGCAATGCCTGCTTTAGAAAATAATAAAAATGATGCCACATATGCCAGGCGCATGCTTTTTAATTAATTATATGCAATTAGTACAAAGGCGTCAACAGCAGCAGCAAAATTCCGTGCGGTTTAAGCTTTACATATTCAACAAAATTTAATTTTCTGTATTTTACTTTTTTACAGCGACCGCAGACCAGAAGTAATAACACAAAAACAAAAAAAAAAACAAACTGACAACTCACATACACAACTCAGCAAGTGACGAATCAGCGGAAATCAACGACAGACAGATAGACACATAGGACAACGAGAGAGCAGCTGACAAGACTGACACGTCAAAAACACAACAAACACGACGATAAACAAACAAAGGCAGCTGACACCTCAATATATACAATTTATAAGGCAAACAATGCAAACTGAAACAAAAGACGCAGTCAGGCGCAACTCATGCGATTTTATCAGCAATTCCTGAGTCCACATCTTCATATTCTTCTACGAGGATTGAAATTATTTATAACAACGTTTAATTGTTGACAAATTTATATAGTTAGAGCAGATTCTGCTCAAACACTGCGAAATTATAGAAGCGCTTTTAATATGACGATTTGAATATTTTTGATGCGATATTTAAGAATATATACATTTTTTATAGCAAGTAAGTTTTTTGCTTTGAGAATTTAAAATTAATTACGATTTACTTATTTTCTTATAATTTTTCTTAGTTTATTTTACTTTAAAAACATATTAAACGCCCCCAAGACTTTAACTGGTTTTTTTTTAGAAGTTTTTTAAATGTAAAATTTTAGTTATATACATTTTAAATTTGAATAAATTTTTAAATTAATTACGACTTACTTATTTCCTAACTATTCAATTTTCATATAATTGTTCTTGGTTTATTTTACTTTAAAAACATTTTGAATACCCCCAAGACTTTTACTTGTTTTTTTAGAATCTTTTTAAATGTAAGATTGAAGTTATAAACATTTTAAATTTGAATCTTATATTCTATATATTAGGTTTTAAAAAAGTTATTGTCAACTTTCAATTAATAATATTTATGAAATTTAACTGATTTATATGGCTCAACATAATATTTCCATGCGATACTATTTTGTTGACTCCCATCTCTATGCACTATCGGCTATTGCTTACCAACTGAAAGTGATTTCAGCTTCAATTGTTTACCAAAGTTTTACAGTATATTTGTAGTCCATTAAACTGCAGCTCTCGTTGTTGGTTGCTGGTTTCTTAAAGCACTCTCAAAAGCAGATTAATTTCACGGAAGAGCACTACAAAAATGTTCAACACTGGCACGTGCCGCCAAAAAGGAGCAAAAGCTGAAAGAGGAGGTGAAGAGAATGGAAGCTGTACCTCGGCTCATAATTCAACTAACAAAAACTGTAAACTTTTAGCAGCTGCCACGCCCATTAGATTTGCCAACATAAATTAGTATGTGCTTTTTTGGGTGCCCAACTGGGAGTGTGTTAGGGATTTTCTACATACATCTATTCGGGAAGCTTTCTTGGCTTTCAGCTCTTAAGCGAAACACACACACACACACACACACGAGCACAAATTATGCAGCAACTGCGACCGGGCATCATTTGCCAAGGGTCAGAGTTAACTTTTCTCCAGGGTTTGGCATGCGACTGGCGTGAGAAGCACTTCAAATTAGTATCCAGGGTCCCAGTGTAGTGCCTTTCTCCAGTTGAGCTTAAAGTCCGTTTTTGACAAGGTTGTTTCTTTAATACAAACATTTTCTACAATTTAGTTGAAGAAAAATTCTTAAATTCGTATTAAATATTTAAAGAAATAAAGATTTAATAGTGGTAAAAAATTTAGCTACATTTTTAGTAATCATAAATATGACACTTAAATATTTGTTGACAATCTCAGTCGAAATTTAGTAAAAGAAAAATTATTTATTAGTTAAATAAATTTAAACTAATAATAAAATATATATAATTTAAATTTAAGTTTATTTCAAATGGATTTAGAAACAGTTCAAAATTTTAAACGACATCTAGAAACTGTGTACTTATTTAAAAAAAATATATATAAAATCACTTTACATTTTCCATCTTAACTTAAGCTGGCGTTGAGAAATTTTCTTATTTAAATTCTACATGCGTTATCAATTGTTATGCCTAATTTGATTTATGTTTTTGAATTTTCATTGAAATGAACGTCTGACATTCAGTAATAATAATAATGTCAAGGTGGAATTTTATTTAGAGCTTATTACGAGTACGGTTTATTTATAACTCAGTGCACAGATATGAATCAAATTTGTGCACTGGCTTACATTGCGTATGCGATACGCTCGGCAGAAGCTGTTTTAAAATGCATGTAACCTAGAATATATTGTCTTTTGTTGAGTGTCAGCCAATAAATCTTGTAACAAATGGCAACAAAAAGACGACTTGAGTTGTAAATATAAATAACTTAATATTGAGTCAAGTCTCTGAAGTTAGAAACTTTTATTTCCTCTATTCCAACTTGCATCAGCTGTTTGCAGCTTTTCTTTTTGACCAAGTTGAACTTCAATTACTTAGCCAGAAGTTAACTGCGAACTTTTGCAATTAAACTGTTCGTATAATTAATTTTGGATATGTAGATAGCGTTTCGCATTTGCTATGCCATTTGATTTAACAAATAAATAACTCATACGCCGTGTAACACCCTGCGTTAAGTGCTCGTAGCGTGACGTGGAATGGCGTTAGCTATAATTACAATAGAGGCATGATTACACTAGGTAACAGACTAAGAATCAAATATTATGGCGTAAAAAAACGTTTATATATATTTTTTGAATTTTCGTCTTTTCCAGAATGATACAATCAACATTAATATATCCATTAATTATTTACACAAACATAAAATTTTAAATTATAAGTTGTATATCTATATAAATATGAATATGGACCAAAATATTTTTATTTTTGTACGGTTTCATTAAGAATTTGTTAACTCTATAGATCTGGAAAATTCAGATAAATGTAAAAGCTTTTCTTAAAGAATTTTTATTTTGTTGCCTAGTGTTACAGGGCTGTCCAGGCGCTCTTTAAGCCACCTTCACCTCGTCAAAGTCGCCGTCGCAGCTGTTGCTTTTAATTAATTTGCGCTTAGAGAAAAGTCGAGTTGCCAAGAAGAATTACCAGCTGTGTATGGGGCAAAAAGAAAATAGTAAAAGTCTTGTAAAGGGCTTTTCCACGTGAAAAATTAACAGTGTTTGTGGCCAGTCGACGACACTACGCAGATTTCTCCAAGGAAACAGTCGAAAAAATCGAAAAAGTCAAGCCAAATTGCCATGGACATGAACGTGGTTGGGAGACAGATGTGGATCAGTGGTTGGCCTCGGTGTTGTTGCATTTCCTACTCGTAAAGTGACGCCAACTCAAAGGTAACACCTTTAGTTTGCCAGTTTTTCCAGTTGTGTGCCCTTTTTTATTGCAATTTTTCTGGCGTTTCCAAAGTTAATTATTGAAAAAATCAAATTAGATTTATATTAAGCTGTTTTTTTATAGTAGAAGAGCAAAAATATTTGAAGATTTTTTTATAATACAAAAAAGACTTTACTTATAAATATTTTTTATACAAAATTAAATTATTTATATCCGCCTTTTTCTTACTAAACAATATTTACAATATTTATTAAATTTATTTGATGTCGTGTATATAAATAGCTAATGGAAAATACCTTTATTAATTAGTATTGCTTACATAAAATGAAATTGGATTGATTTTTTTTATCAAGCAAACTGAGTACGTCAGAAACTGCGTCACGTCTACGACAATGTAATCGAATTCTGTATTGAGATTGATTTTGTCAGTCTATCGATAAAGTCATTGAAACGTCGAGACAAAGAACTGCTGACCCCTGAGGAAATAAGTTGACTATTTCTACTATTTTTATATAGACATCTGATGCTATCTAAATTGAACATTCAATAGCATCCGCCTGCAGCAAGAAGTTTACACTCATTAAAGTTCCTTGAACTTGAGCATCTTAAGTTTCCCGCTTAATGTGAATAAGTTTATCAGGTATTTTTTTCTTTGGCTTGAGGCGGATCTACTGAGTTCCGGGGTGTGGTTCTGCTTTGTGTCCTGTGGCAAGTCTTATTTTTTTTTATTACATATATTTGTTATGCTCAACGCCTCGCAATTTTAGTCCTAGCTATTTGATTAATGTACAAGGCCAAATAAAAGACCGAAATTGTCCTTGGTCGATAAGCTGGCATTTTAATAAAATGCAAATTGAAATCGCCACGAATTATAATACCAGCTAAACAGGGGTATATTATGCTCATTCCTTTCATTTTATTCATTTATATTCAAATTGTTGCCTCACTTGTTGAAAGTACGAGCTGAAGATTTAGTCTATTTTTTGACTTGAAATTGGTGCAGGTATTTCTTAGTCGAGGCATAGTAAAAAGAAAACAGAATTTTATTTTCCTATGTATTTTATTTACGTTTAACAAATTTACACAAAATTACTATACAGCAGAAACGGAAATAAAGGAAAAAGAAATAAAATAAAACAGGAACGGAAGCTCTTCATATAAAGTAAAATGAATCGCAATAAATCTATTGTGATTATTCGTATAAATATTTATGACGACTTTAAGTTTATTTTTGGTTTACTTTATTTTAATTTTGGGCCCTGCCCGCAGTCCGCTCCTGTGTCCACCTATTTAAATAAACACATTTGGAGCGCCTTCGACTTTGGCGCCTCGACGGCTTCCTGGTTGGAAAAGTGGAAAACTGTCGCTGCCCACGCAAAGAAAATATTGAACAATTTCGCTGACACAGTTTTTCCTTTTCGCTTTTTGGCAGTTCAAATTCAAATTCGAATGTAAGAAAATGAAAAAAAATAAAGAAAAACCGATAAATGTTTAACATTCAACTGACGTTCTGTTTGTTTACAATCAACTACCTCCTCCTCAGCAGCCTACCTACCTCTCTCTCTCTCTCTCTCTCTCTCTCTCTCTCTCTCTGTCTACCCCTCTCTTCTTTTCATTTACATTTAAGGCTTCTACCGTTTAAGGCTAATGACAGCTTGTGTAAATGGCATTAGATAAATGGACTGCGGTTTGTTGCCTACAAAGAGACACAGGCATGAGTCTCAATCCTAGCGAGGGGCGTTCGAAACGTTCCAAACAATTATGTAATCTACATATTTAATCAAATTAATACAAGCCTGTATACATTCTGACTCTGCCTAAATATTTTTTATTCATAAATAATATATATAAATATTCATAATTATGATTTTCTTATACTTATTTCGTATTTACAAATGTTTTTGTGACAATTCGTGCCACATTTTGATACCCTTTGTCTTTAGCGCAACTTTAGTATTCCATTTATTTTTTTTGTCAAAATTCTTATAGCGAATCGTTAAATTTACATTTTGTCATGACAATTGACCGAGTGAGAGTTGGCGGGAATTGGGTCACCTAACTGTCAGGCATGTACGTTTAAACCACGACATACGACATACGACATACGACTGTCAGCAAATGTTCACATCCGTATCCCCCAATTTTCAATTCTCCGCCCATCCACGCCCACTTTCACGTTCCCATTCACGCCCACACGTGCCCGGAGAGCGCTAACACGATGCAGCTCAATAAATATATAAAAATTGTTGGGCTGCCAACATGAAAATCGCATGTGATGTTTGGTTTTATTTACAATCAAATGGTTCTATACGTATCTCCCAAAAAAAAAAAAAAAAAACCACACAACGTTTTAGTTCGATTCGAATACGAATACGAAATCGAGTTCGAGTACGAATATTATTTATTTGTTTTGTACGCTCTTCATGTTTTCATTCCATTCTGTAATGTTCTGCATTTGGATTTTATTTTTGTTTTTTCTTTTTTTTTTTTGCTCACATTTGCATGGCACATTTTTATCAGTTTTTATTATTTATTGTTATCGTTGCGAATTTTCTATAAATACTCAACCATTAGTTTTTGCATTTAATTGAAAGTATTTCATATTTCGCTCTTGTTTTTGCAATTCTGATTTTGAAATGCGATTAAAGAAATTCAATGAATGTTGTGGAACTAAATTACATTTAATTATTTATTTATTTTAGGAATTTTGTATTATTTAAGCTAAAAACTTTTTAAATTTAGATTTATTCAATACGTTAATGACTTATTTAATTGTGTTGGCCTCATTTCTATAATTTGATGTAGGTTTGTTTTATTAAGCATAAATATATTTCAAATAAAACTATTTAATGACTTTCCTAATGTATGTAATCTCTCTGTAATAGGTCTTATTAATTTCTATCCAATCAATTTTAGTTAGTTTAATATCAAAATAATTTAGCTTTGAATTGTAAATAATTTCCAATTTATTTATCATGAATTTTCTAATGAATTTGATCTCAAATCTATGCATAGTTTTATTGCAAAAATAATGTATTTGCATTTTGTACATTTGTATTATTTATTTATTAGTGTATTTTAATCAATATCAACGTAATATGTAAACATTTATTTGCATTTAATTAAATACTCTTCTTTAAAATTATCCTTAATAAAATTTCTAATAAATTTTCTAATGACCCCAACTTCAGTTTGATTATTTATTGATTGCTTTTACTGTTTAAATTGTATTTATTATTTAAACCAATTGCTATATAAATGTCTATTAATAATGTAAACAATACTCAGCTTGTGTAAATATACATTATTGCATTTCTGATGAATTTTCTAATGAGTTTGACCTTAACTCCATAATGTGTTGATTTTACTAACGGTTCAATTTATATTATTTATAACCATAGATTTCAATAATTGCTTCCTCTGTGCCAGAACTGTTGGTTGATAGGCATAAATATACATTTAAATATCAGAACTCGACTCATTTGCATTTGCCCTTCCAAAAAGTGCAATGGCACTAATTATGCCGGTCTTCCCTCTCTTTTCCCCTCTTTCCCTCTCTTTCACAATTTCAGCTGCTGAACTGCAAACTTTTTGCAGTTGCCTTCTGGCCTTTTATGACACCAGGCATCCTGTATCAGGACCCATCATAAGCAGCAAAAGGAAAATATGCAAAGCGAGCATTACATTATGGAATATTTTGTGGCAGGATGGGAGAAGGGGATTCTGGGGAAGGGTAACCGGAAGCACTAACGAGAAAAGTCGGCAACATTTTTGGTGGTAAATAAATATTTTTGGCAATGATGTTGCCTCTGGCGCATTCTTCTGTGTTGCACTGCCAAGTGCGACTTGCGATTAAGCCGCATTTGTGGCCATGATTTCGGTTCAAGTTGCCTCTTCCCTTCTCCCTTCCACTCACGATTTGGCACTATGGGCAAACCAGATAGAACAAATTTCAAATAAAATTCGCATTCATTTCTTAAAATAATAATTGAAATAATATAATTTTTTATGATGAAAATAACAATAGTAAGCGATTGATTGTGGCACTATATTTAGCCCCAACCTACTTTTAAATTGTTTTCCAAAAATATTGAGAATATTAACTTCAAATTTCGGTGCGATATCTAACTAAGTGAAAAGATATTGATTGATCAAAATAGCGATATCAACTGAAATTTAAGCCTTTTGTATTGAGAAAGCTAGCGTATTAGCCCATAGTACTCTGTCTCAAATTGTAATGCGATGCCAACAACATTTAGACTGATTAATCCACATTTAAATTGAAACTACATGGCACTCGGTCAGTAAATACTTTAAGCCAGCCGTATTTTATTCAATTTCAATTTTCGGCCACTCGAGAGACAGGAAACTTGGCATTGGCATTGAAATTGGACAGACAAAACGCGTTGTCCTAAAGGATTAGCGGATTAACAGGACATGCGGCAAAAGTTCTTTGTTATTTGATAGACGCAACTGTCGGTTCAACATGACAGCCAGAGAATCCGACCGACGCACCAAACAGAGACCCAAAACAAGGACCAAGGATTCAGCTTTGTCGCCGGGTGTTTTACTCTGCAGTTTCACGGTTCATTTGCATAAAGTCGCGCCATAAATTTTACCCGCAGACGGTCCAGATAACCGTATGTCTGTCTGTCTATTTGTCTGTCTGTCAGTCTGAGAGGACAACAGCTATAATAATACGAATTGAATAGTCCAACTATTCCAAGGCAGACAGACAGACAGACGGACAGATGGACAGACAGACAGACAGCCAGACAGACGGACAGATGGACAGGCAGAGAAAAAGTCTGTGAAATGTGGTTGATTGCCAACCAGTAATTGCTTACAGGGTATAAATATGGGAAATTCAACATATGTTTCGATTATTTCGGTAAATGCATTCCCCTTTGGGGCAGTTCAAGGTTCAACATATTGCTGAACGCTTGATTTATGTACATTGCATTTCAACACTCTTTTTTTTAGATACCGAATTTAAGTTGCATATTTTATGGAGTTTAAAGTCCCACAAGCGGAAAATATTAATAGTCAGTGCATGGAATTTAAAACTCATATTTAAATCAATAAAAAACAATAAAGCACAACTGTTGCGAAAGCATAATAAAAGAATTACTTGTAATTTACTGTTTTAAGTAATAAAGTGAATTTACAATAATGTCTTATACATATATACAGCTCTGGGATAAATCAATAAATCAAATTAAATAAAATAATTACTCAATTTTGCTCTAAATACTAATTTCAATTTTTACTTGATTTCTTTAAGTCCATTAATTTATTTTATTTATTTGGATTTGCTGGGAGCACAACAAGAAAAATTTAAACAAATGTCTTTTTAATTTAATTTCCTTTTTAAATTAAATATTATTATTTTTTTTTGTATTTGATATTTTAGTTTTATTTTCAATTGAAATATTTTGATATTGTTAACGAGATCGAATTTTTTATTGACGACTGATTTTAGTAGAAGAAAATAAATAAATATTATTAAATTCACACTACAGGTGGCAAATGCTGCCTCCAACTAATCTCAAGGACAATGTTGCCTTGTTTACCATAATATATATTAACCACCACAGAATTGCTGCGTTTTTAATCTACATAAATAATCTCAAAATGAATGCAAGTATTTCATTGCTTAAAACATAAGGACAAGAAAATTATGTCAAGTGTTAAATTTATTTATATGTTGTGTAGCAGCAACTACAGCTGGGAAAATATATGCACAATGGGACTGACAGACAGACAAACAGACAGACAAATGTGGTAGCCAGATTAGGCAAATCTCTAACCACATTGCACATACGACGTGTTGGCTGCATAAATTAGCTTAGACCATTACCATTACCATTACCACAACTGCTTTTCATTCACAGCTGTGTTGTGGCAGAGACTGTGGCAGGTTGCCTATGCTTAAAGCGCCATCTATTGGCGCCTTTTGTGCTGACCTTAACCTCATACCAATGAAAGTAAGCAAAATAAAGAAAATAAATGAAAAGAAAAGCCAAGCTAAAGTGGAGGGAAAGCTAGGACCAAAAAGTATAAACAAAAAAAAAAAGAGCAACAGTTAACAGCTGATAAAACAGCTGTTTACACTCAGCGCCTGCGCGGCAAAGAGAAAGTTAAGAGAAACTTACAGAAATTAAGAGAAACTCTTTGCAGACGCTTTTTGAAATAAAGTAAAATTAAATTGTCTTTGCATTTGGATTTTGTGGAAGCTAACAACGTTGTCGCTTGTGGCAAGCTGTGTGGCAGCTGTATGGCAGCTGTGTGGCAAGTTAGTGTGGCAGCCACTGCAGTGGCAACAGTAGCCGCCAAAGAAGCTGCTGCGAATCGCGCACAATTTGATTGCCTCTCGGGGCGTTCAGTTCGCAAAGCGTCGCAACGCCATTCGACAATCGACAGTCGACAGTCGCCATTCGTGTGTCAGTCGTCCGAGTCCGGTTCAGTGTACGGCTGCGTTTCTGGCATTATCATGTGCATTTTTGGTATCCTAAAATCAGTTGTATTTTGTATTTCGTGCGTTGCGATTCGGCTAAATTGCTTGATCACCTAAACGACTATTAAAAGGTTTCTATAAAAAACTGTGAAGCTGAAAATTATTTTAAAAATATTTACAAAAATTCTAAAACAAACAAAAATAGCTAAAAATAATTTTAAAAATATTTTAATAAGTTCGTAATTATACAAATTTGTATTATTATTATTACCTAGAAAATAATTTACAAAATTCTTAAGCACAAAAATATTAAAATAAATATTATTCAAGTGTTTTCAATTAACTAAAAGTTATTTAAAATATACATAAATATTAATATTATTAAAGTGTTTTCTTTTAACAAAAAGTTATTTTTTGAAATATTTAAATAATTTCAAGTAAAAATTATGTTTTTGCAACGCGTTGAACAAGTGTTATTACTGCAATAAATATAAAACAGTTTGGAATTTACACACAGAGAAAGCGCAATCTCCAGTTGCAGTAAGTGTCATATGAATTATTACGGTCATATATTTTCTGTTTAGTGCTCCTGCGATATAAAACGTAATTTCACAAAAATGCAACAAGGACAATAAAAAACGGGGCAAAAGAAATGAGAAAGTGATTCGCAAAATGGGAATATTAAATAACCGCTTTTAAATTGAAATTACTGCTACTTTATTTTGACATATGCTCTTTTGGTTTTAAACTGTTTACGTATTATTTTTCCTATAACTTGGCATTAATATAAGTGCTACATTTTAAAAATATTTCTTTACATTAAACTCAGGAATTATTTTATGTGCTTTCAAATAAATTTTATCGTATTTGGATAATTTTATGGTATATTAAAAAAAAAATGTTGTCATATGTGCTTGAATTTGCGTTTCATCATTTCACTTTAAATTTGAATTATTTTAATTATTATTTTAATAAAGATCTTAGTTTAATTTTCCTGCTCTTATTTCGTCATTAATTAAATTAATTTAATATGCTTACTTTTATTTGCAAAGGCTTAAAAAAAATTGTTAATAGCAATATAAATATTTCAAATTTTAATAAGTAGATACTTTACACTTTACACTTAAAAAAAAAGTTCTGCGTAATTTAATATTCAGAAATTTATTGAAATCTTAATCTGTTATTGTCAGTTGCGTTTGTTTGTTCAATTGAACAATTCGATTGAATTGGTTTCGATTTCATTTCCAATTTCCAATTTCCATTTGATTTTGCCCCTGCCTTAAAATTAATGAAGCGTTATAAATGTTAAAGCATATTATTGACAAATGCTCCTATTTATGGCAGCGAATGATGCTATTAATATTAAGCTCAAAAGTGCAAAAGTCTTCAGTTTTTGGGGAACTGCAAATAAACCAATATTATTTCGATAGAAATCTCTTACTTGATATTTCCTTGGGCACAACCCTTTGTGCTTGTCGAAAGTGATTGCAATCTAAAGAATGAAGAGAATGCCCAACTGAAAATGACAATCCGTTGAATAAAACAATACAAACAATCACAAAATGGTAGTAGAAAAAATAAAAGATTACGATGCTGGCACGTGACGACATAAGAACAGAAAGTAAAGGATAAAAGAAGGATAAAAAAACAACAAAGAAAATGAAAATGATTTGAAAAGATGAGTGTTCCTTGCAACTGCTGCTCTTTCAAGTATCCGTGAGCGGATTATGAAAGAAACTCAAGTGTGGAAAATGAAAACAAGTTGAGAAAATCCAGCACAAAAATGTCAAAGGTAATAAAAGTTGTTGACTGATTTTTAGCTATAAACGGGTCCAAGAACACATGTCACCCCAAATTACCAGGTGAGATGAGATTGTTCCGGCTCTTGTGTTAATTAAAATAGGCGTTGAGTTCAACCCACGTTGGGCGCCATCAATCAATTGCCCGGCCATGATGAACTTAATTAAAATCTAAGCCCCGGATGCAGATGCGGATGCCATTTAATGACTAGAAATCTATCAGTCTCCACTCTGATCGTCATTGTCGGCAGCGTATTAAAACTTTTACAGTCGTAATTTTAATGCTCTGTCATGATGGGTTTATATTTGTCTAACATTGCGTACAAAGCAACAGCAAGTTTTAATCAAAAATCAGTTGAAACTTTTTGGTTGCTGGGTAAACAGCAAGTTGGCAAACTACTTGGCCAACTTTCTCAGGCACAGAGTGAAAGAAAAGTGTTTTGGAAACATCAAAAAATTACTAACAAACTAATTTCAACCATAAATTATAAATTATGCTTATACATAAAAAAAAAATACAACGTGCTGAGTGATTTGAACTGAGCTTAAGTAAACAAGCAATTTGCATAACGCTGCGTATACGTAATAAAGATAGATATAAGAATCGACTTAATGTGGGAGTCAAAGTTGAATCGAATGGATTTATTTTTTTTGTATGCTGGCCCTTGTTTTACTCTTATTGAATTTCGCTTTTCCAAACTGATTTTTTTTGCACGCACAAATATTTTTTCTTCTTTTTTTCTATGATATTTTTGTGTATTACTTTTTGTTTTCTTTTATTTTTTTTTGTGTGGGTATTTGGTCGTGTGTACGCGTAATTTGAGCTGATGTACGATAAGCGAGGGGTGTTGCCCCCTTATTTTGGGGGGTGAGAAAAACCTATCACGTGGCTGCGATTGTTTCATATTTTATTTGTGGCTGCCTTGGATTTTTTTCTTTTTTTTTTTTTTTTTTGTTGGTTGTTACCACAGCAATTCCCGCCTCTTCCCTCTTTCTGGCCTAGTTTGGCATTTTTTTATAGACGTACTTAGACGCAGATTTGTGTGCGAATGATACGTCAGGGCAGCAAGCAGCACGTAATGCCAATTATATTGAAATTACTTTCGGCAATGCAGCAAATTATTTATGAATTGGCCGCCAAACAAAATCCAAAAATATTCTTAACTCCCGACAAAGTCGACAGATGATTGCCTAAGATTTGTTCTCCACTTGCAGTGAGTTCAATCATTTGTTTTTTCATATTTATTAGCATTTGTTTTTACACTTTTTGTTGTGTTTCTTGTGTTGTTTATTTTTTTGACCAACTTTTTGCTCAAGTTTAAGTTTTAATTTCTGATAAGAAAGCTTCTGAAACTCAGCTCCCACAATAAATTATGCACTCTCCCAACAATTTGAACAACAAAGAATGACAAAAAAAGTATATATATATATATATATTGGGCTGCATCCGACACTTTTATCACACTCCCCTTCGTTTCATCTGCCTCTCCTTTCAGCCCACCATGACACTTTATAAAAACGCCTTAAGTATTTGCCCAGACATAGCATAAATATAAAAAATGTTTGCTTAAAAAAGAAAGCAAAACTAACCCATGAAAAGTTGACTCACTTCTTGGCCAACAATTTATTATACAAAAAATAAACTTGCTAAAATTGTCACAAAAATGTTTCGTGGTATTTTACAACAACAACAATGAAATGTAGGGTCTGCTCTAGACGAGGGTGCTAAGCTTATAGATACTCTATGTCAACTTAAAGACCATTTATAATACTTTAAATGCGATTCATATTTGAGAAAAATTGTAAATTCACTTGGGATTAGTTTTTAAATTGGAGCAAACTTTTTTCATTAAATAATATATAATTTATTACCTACCTTATTGGCTTGTGTTTTTTCGGGATATGCAAAAACAGTTGCTAGTTAAGTTGACTGAAGAAATTCCACGTGAATATTCCTTAACTTAGGGATAGGCAAACTTGGGGATATATATTAAAAATAGGTTCTCGTTGTCAATGACCAGAGCTGCAATGAAAAATAGAAATAAAATTAGTAATAGTAAATATCTAATGACTTTTAATGTATAAACAATATTTAGGAATTAAAAATAATTTTAAAAAATATTTCAAATAATTAATATTTAATCCATATTAAAATAAATGATTCGTTCAGATGATAGATGATGTAAAATATCCTATAATGTATGCATTTCTATTGGATATAAGTATAAAAAGCAATGAACGAATATTTTCAAAGCTAAAAATGAGAATGAGTTCTAGATTAAAGTCGCCTTTTCTTACTCATTAATGAGTAAAAACACCTCGCCGAATATGTGCAAATATTTCTAGGATATATAAAATCACAGTTGCAAGTGAAGCTGACAGAATGAATTCCAAAGGAAAATGCAAAGACAAAAGTCGACAGTCGCATAATTTATAAGAACGCAAAGGAATGAGAGAGGTGTAGGTAAATTGCAAATAGAATAGCAAAATTTAAGTTGCAAAAATGTACAAAGATATTTGTTGGTGACTGTAATAAAAATGATTGTTTAAGAGGGTTCTGCAGATGCTCGTAATGTTCCTTGAGTTCCAAATAAAAGAGAGAGACAGAAATTTGAGAGCTTAAAGTGACGAGTTGGCCAACTGCCGCTAATTGCTAAATGCTGTCAAAGCGAAATGTTGGCAACATTCAACAGACATTCGGCAACAGCAACTGCCAGTTAAAATTGTGGCCAATGTGGCATGTGTGGCATGAATTAAGCAACAGACTGCAGCACGTTCAGCACGATGACGATGTGAAAACGCATTACTACCAAATTGTTATGGGAGCAAGTTTTACACATTTTTTGGCAGTCAATGTAATTGTCGAAAGGGTAGATTGGACTGCGTTAACGGCAAAGGGAATTATGTGCATTGCAGGGTATATCAAGTGTCTATAAAAATTTATATTCGCTTAATAGTTGCAGGCAGCTACGTTTTCATACCCTTGCCAAATGGGCATATACTTATGCAGAGGGTATTACCAGACTTCAATCTTGCATAACTTTATCAAAACTTTTCCGAATTTCATGCGGAATGTAATTTTGGTGATCATTTGGTCTCTAAATTAAATTTGCATTTAAAAAATATATAAAACTTAAAAAAAAATGTATTCTCGTCTTCAAATAAAAATATCTTATGAAAATCAGTTTTATATTTCAAGACATTTTACTAGTAGTAACTAGTTAACGTATCTACAGGGTATCACAACTACATAAAAGCCTAACTTTTGTGCTTGATATGCCGCAGTGTCCCGGCTGGCAAAAGAAGAAAAAGAAAAAGAAATGAGCTGGTCTTTTATAGTTATGTTTCGGTAATGAAATGGGGCACAGCTGAAACAACTGACACACTGAACGTGAACCGACCTTTGGTTAACGGCTTTTAGATAACAAGCATTTCATAACCTGCCACTTTATGCGCTGACCCCACAGTTGGTGCCACAACACGTGCCACAATTGAGGCACGAACACATGTCCATGAAGGGGCATTTTGTGACGAGGCCTGTGACATGTACGTGTACAGAGTGAAACATGCAAGGTAAATTTAATTTAAATTACTCGCCATCGCACTCGCATTTATACACACAACAAAAAAAAGGAATTGAGAAAAACCACTTCCAAATTAGTAAGTAAAAGAAGCTGCAGTTCTTAGAACATTTGATATATATTAAGCTGATATTGTAAATTGTAAGCTTAAGAGAAAATGTTTAAGATATTGTAAATTTTTTCGGTTTTTTTTCTAAAAATTTAACTTAAAATTTCTCAGTGTACTGCAGGATACACTCAAAATTAGAGACAAGTAGAAGGAACAAGTAAAAGAAAAGAGTATAAAAAAAAACCTAGAAACAAGTATCTGAAACAAGTACTTTATTCATATATTTATTGGCAATGGCAATTGTTGCCATCAAATTGAATATGAGTAGAGTCAAAATGCAGTTGAATAAATTTCTAGACATAGACGATGAGTCAAATAAGTCAAAGGACTAAGGACTATCCAATTGAGCGCACAGATTGTTGTTGCAACATGTGCGTGTGCTAGGAAAGTGCATTGAAGTGTGTTGCAAGAGTATGGAGAAAACAGCGATTACTGAGAGAGGGGAGAGTAAAGGGTAAGGGGTGTGTTTTTAATTTCGCTTGGTTGGCGCGAAAACGCATCGCCAATTGGCAGACACTTTGGCACAATTGGGTCATAAACTAGTTCAAGGATCTTACACTCCGCAGTCAATTTTATTTGTAATTTGAACAGCTCGACTGCCTTTTTGATTGAGCCGACTTTTTCCCTTCCTCTCTCTCTCTCTCTCACTCTCTCTATCAATTCTGCTGTTAATCGTGCATAAAAAATATGCACATTGACTTTCTTTAAGCCTCTAGCTCTTTACACTAACAATTTCTGCTTTAGGCATAATTAAAAGGCCTACTTGCCACACTTGCCACACTTTCCCCCTACTGTAACTGCCACTCAGATTTGTCGAACCACTTAAATAATTAATTGTCATGATTGATTACCCTGCGGACAACAATTTACTAATCGGCAACTTGTTTACTTTCACTTCGAGGCTAAGCCAATAACTAACTCTAAGTAATCACATTTTAATGACTTACTCTAGCGCATAATTAGAGCCAAAATTATAATAGCCAACGGCCAAGAAATATTCACTGTTTTCTTTCGTAATTAATTTGCCCTCGAATTATGAAAGTTTGTCACGTTTATCAATTAAAGCGAAGGCCAGAACTTTGGTTAACAGGTTGAATAAAATTTACTTTGTTTCATTATGTTTTATGCCCCTTAAAATATGCAAAAATGGGTATTATAACTTTGTGCGAATGTGTGTAACATATAGGGAAAGTCGGAAAGAATATCTTGAAGATTCTCTTAGAGTGCAATAATAAATTCAAAATATTCCATAATTTAAATCACAGAAAAAAAATCTTTTATTTATTAGTATTTCCTAATTTATGTTTATTTTTGTATGTGTGTATATAGGGTATATATTAGTGCAGCAGCGCATGCTAACATCTTTAATAATTCAAGTTTATTAATTTATGTTTTGTTTTCTGAAAATTTCATTGCCTACTTCAGGGCGCGAATAAGTTCACAGGGACTTTGAGGATTGTAATCGCAACCTCAACCTCTGTCAGCTCATATAGAAATACAGCGAGTTGTAATTCAATTAGTTTTCTTCGTTGTTAATTAAAGCAAAGACTTTTCGCAGCATGTGACACTGGACTTACTAAAGGGACACGCCCCTTAAATGGGGCGTTAGTTGTTGTTCTTGGGATTTCCATGTTTCTGCGTAAAATAATTAAAACAAACATCCTGTAAGGACACCCCGCAAGGCAAGGCAAGAAGCTAAGTAGATTTCAAATTATGACATTAGTGCTGATGACATTTGGCATGGGACACACACACTCACACACAGTTGGATGATATGTGAAGTGCTAATGAGGCGTTCTGTCTGCTTGGCCAAATTACGAGTTGCTGGCCAAATTAATTAAATAGAGTCGCCACAGGATATTAAGATCCAAACTGCAGACTGAGACATTAAAATTTAATACCCTTTCGAAAAATAAAGATTCAATTTGGATAAAAAATAATTCCATAAATGTATACTTTTATAAGTTTTAGAGTATTCAATTTTTTTTTGAATAATTTTTTTTTATTACCTTATATATGTGTAACTCTCAAATCAATTTCAATGAAAAGTGATTTTTAATAAATGTTAAATGGTTTTTAAAATAAACAATCTCAATTTTTATATTTTTTAAGTTGTTTTTTCAGTAATATTAAATAATTGTAATTTCGAAATAATTAAATGAAGTTGCAAACTAATCGTAATTTTGTATTCTTTAAATATGATTTTAAAATAAGAGTTGAAAGTGAATAATGCCATTAAATTTTTAAATAAAAATTTAACAAAAATAAAAAAAAAATTTTTTTTGTTATAATGCAATAATAGAATATAAATTCGAGATAACAACATGATTAAAGTAATTATAAAATTGTGGTTTTTCTAAAAAAATATAAAAGACTCATTGGCTTAATTAGCAGCACTTTATTAATTTATTGCCCGTCATGCTGATTTACAAAGTCGCATTAATGAATGTCAGCCAAAGTATGTTGATTTAGATTTGATTTCATTTTAATCACATTGCTCATACGCACAGGTGTCGCTGTTTGTTTTTTTTTTGTTTTGTTTTTTACAAGGCGTAACCTTGTAATTGTCACTGCCAATAACTCAAACGTCACTCAGTTAATGTGAATGTCCTTGTTGATGATGCAGATGTTGCTGTAGGCGTGTCTCATTTGAAATTACTTTTTGTGCTGAAAACGAACTGGATTTCTTAAGAAAAAATACCCGAACTGAAATATGTATATAGTATTTTTAAGCCATGTAAATTTTATACATAAATTGTATGTGCGTTGTTACGCAGTCTATCTTCTTTCTCTGAAGATGTGTGTATATGTGCGTATTTGTATGTGTGTGTGTGAGTGCATTATACTTATTCAATGTTTTTGTGCGTATCACGCATACGTCAAGTTGTCTGCGGGAATGCGGGCAGACATTTGACATATAATAAGTGAAAGAAAACAAGCTGAAGACAAAAACGAAAACTTCTTTGGCATTCTGCATATTGTATTCTGTATAAGAAAATTGCTTAAAGATGTGAAAGATGAATAGAATATATAAGATTTGGATTTCAAAGCAACAAATTTGATATTTCTGATATTTCCGACGTTTTTTGTCTCAAACATTGATAAGAGAGTAGTAGTATAACATAAATATATTTTCATATAGTACTGCTCTACATATTTATTAGATACACTTGCTTATAATTTGATGCATGGAGTGTATGTTGATTTATTCTATGTGTTCATCTATGCAAATGCAGGTACTATAATCAAGGTAATTTGGTCCTAGCCAAGGATGCCAACCAAAATGTAACAACAACTCGAGTTATCAATGCAATTACACATGAGTTCATATTATTTCCAGCACTTATCAATGCACTGGGTGTGAGGAGATAGACATATGATTACAACAGAAGCAAGTTTGAATTAGGCAACGAGAGTGGAGAAGAGTGTGTTTTGGCCATTTCTAGATGTATACTCTCAAAATACACATAGAGAAAAATGCTGTGATATAGATTGAAATTAGTCAGTTTAAGTTGAATGCACTTTAATTTTAAAATATATATGTATGCTTGTTGGTAAGTTAAAGAGATTAAAAATTAACTTTGAAATTCCAAAACAGCTTAATCAAATAATAATGATGACTTTTATAATTACACAGAGTATAAAATAAATAAGTAATATAAGGGTTTAAGAAAATAAAATAATTAAAAATTATATTAAACATATACAATCTAATAAGAAATTTTTAGTTTTGATAAGTTTTCTCTTTACATTTCAAATAACATTGGACTGTTTCTATTTTTCTCACGGTGTACACTTGCCCAAATTGAAACGTGCGGATTTTGTAGCCAAAGACCTGTTAACTGGTTGCCAGTTGGCCAACTGAATAACAGCAATTTGCAACAGCATCAACTATGAAAGTTGCACATGTGTCGAGCGTGCAAATGGCTCGGCTAAGTGAAAGTCCACAATTTTCCTGGGAAAATCTCTCACTCTCTAGACGCCCTGAGATTCAGAATGCACTTAACCAAGACACTGGCAAAACAAAGATGCTCTTAATTGAGCGAGAAATTGACAGAGCATGTGTGTAAGGGAGACAGCAAGTTTGCTGCCAAGTTTAGTTACGATTTAAGCACAAACTTGATCTACGTATTATCCATTATAAAGTATACAAACTATTATTTCAATTAATATTTAGATCTATCGACTAAGTATTAGATTTATTTATTTATTATATTTATTCATGTCTCAAATTTTAAATTGGTTATTTCTTCTGATTATTTATTGATTGATCTGAATTTTTATTTGTTTTTCCATTTTTTTAATAATTATAAAATTTAATTGTGGTAAATATTAATATTGATCCTACAAGTATTAATTATTTTATTTATTAAATTTATACATTTATCACATTTTTCAATTAGTAATTTTTTAATTTATTTTAATTGTTTCATTAAGTGTTTATTTTCGGTATCCCTCAGCAACAATTTAAGTTTATCGTTGGACCCATTTCTACCCTATAATCATAGCAATCAATTAGTCTTAATATGCCTGTCTGTTTAACTACTCGTATTTGTTTTGGTAATTGATTCGTGTATTGTTTCATTATACAGTTATTAAACAAATAAGCTGCCATTTAATGACACATCACGCATACGCCATGTTTGCTGTCATTTGATTTGTGTACAATAAAAAATCAATTTGTTTGTCTGACATTGCACCTGAAGTTGATTTTCACACGCCCTAAGTGCTTCCTTCCCCTCTCCCCGCATTCCCATCTCCTTCCCCTTTCTCTCTACCCTTCTTTCGATGTCAAGTGCTTTTGGCCAGGCTATCAATTTGTCGCCCCAATTGGTCAAGTGAGCAGGCAGTCTATCATTAAGTGAACGCATTGGCGCGCAAGCTTCTTAACTTGGCTTGAGGACCCCAAGGCCCATTGACAACTACTGGCAATGAACAAGGTCAAAGGTGTGAAAATGAAAAGAAAATGAAACAAAATAAAAAAATATAAAACTATGCAAATGGCCATTCAACAAGCTAACAACTTGTCATTGTATTTAAAAGGTAGAGGTCATTAAAAGTTGAGAATTTTAAATATTATAAGCAACTTAAATATACAATTAAATATATCAATTAAATAAACTAATCGATAATCAATTGCAGGATATTTTTATTTGCAGGATAATCAATATGAATTGAAAGCATTTTAAAATATTAACATTATCCATTTATATATAAAGAAAATTATTTTAATTAGCTTTAACTAATTTATGGGTATTTCTAGTTTGAAAAAAAATAGTAAATATTTAATGTAATGCTTGTCGCAACTATTCTGATTACAGCGTACATTTGAATAATAGATATTTATTTAAAAAGTAAACTATATATCTTTAAGAGTGTACCTTAATTGGAGCAAGGAATAAATTACAAAGACGCAAATTCGCAATAAATTGATAATTGTAAACAAAAACAATTTCTGTTTGGAATTTTAAAATAAAGTGCGGATTAAAAGCTTAAAGTTTACTCGTAAAATGCATAAAGCAAAAGTTTGATGAAGCCCTTAACAGGCTTAAAGAACTGGCTAAAATACTTTCAACTTGGCGAAAATAACTCAAGAGTGAAAGGGAGAGAATTCAACATGTTTCTTTATTAATTTTGAGTCCTTTCATGTGGAAACTTTGTTTACTGGCACAAAAAATATTTCATTTATACACCTGAAAAGGAGCTCTATACAAACTTAAACTCCCCCGACGCTTTTATCATAAACAAAATGATGAAATTTGTATGCATTTTCACAGAAAAATTGCTTTTCCTTTGCAATTGCCAAGGAAATGCATTTCCCCCAAGTGCAAACAATGAAAATGAGCGGAAAAGTGCAGATAATGGTGACGGGAAATGTCGTGACATCAAAACGGAAATGACACTTTACCTAGTGTAAATATTATTTGTGTAAATTCAACAATGCAAAGCTTATTGCATTTATAAATACACCGAATACACAACACTCTTTTCATTATATATTTTACAAGTGTTCTTTTCATGATTGAGAAAATTTGAAAACGTGACATTATTAAGTTAAAGAAAATTGTATGCTGCAGACACCCAGAGAAAAATTATCCGAAATTTGTATATTTACACTTTAATTAAGCATTTTGTCTATCTTATATTTGTGCCTTAAAGTTTATATTAGATATTAATTATTAATTCTAATAAATTTCATATTAATGTTATATTAACAACTGTTTGTTTTAAAATATTTAGTAGTTAATATATTATGTTTTTAATATAAAATGTATAAAAATTAAATAAGAATCAAGTAATCCTTATTACGCAGATACAATTTTTTTAATGAAAATAATAAATAAAATAAGAAAATAATGTGAAACCAATTTTGGTCCATTCAAAATTTTTTGAAAATGTCAAACTGTTTTATATTTAATTCAAATACATATTATATTTAATTGTAAACTGATAAATTCGAACAAAATTGTATTTATTTTTAATATGGACTTTTATGCTTGGGTGTATTAAAAACAATTCGTGGGCGACAGTTGGGGGCGTGGCTGTGGATAATAATTCAAATGAATTACTTGTGAAGCGCTTCGAGTGCTTTGCATTTCTTGAATCCTTGGAGACTGGCCAATAAAAATGCCTGGCAGGACAATGTATTGTGATTCTTAGCGACAAGGACAAAGAGAGAACGACAGAGAGAGAGAGAGAGAGGGAGAAATGAAATGAGACACTGAGAATTTGGTCTACGCGTAGCATCATCGTAATCATTGTAATCATCATTATCATCGCTCTCAGCGTTAAAGTAAACGACATTAATGGAAACATCAAAGTAATTTGATTGCATTTTACCACAATGGATGTGAATGAGTCGAGCAACAGAAAAATACATGCTAAATTTGCCAGTAACAAAGAGAGTCAGAATACCAGTCGGGATACCAGTCAGGATACGAGTAGCATTCGGACTCCCGCTGCTTGCCATTGATATCCTGCCACATTCTCAGTTCTGACCTCCTGCTGTGTCTTGTGTGTTTGTTTGTCTCCATTGCAATTTTCTTGATCTCACATGAGATTTGTGTTGCGTTGTGTTAATTTGATTTGCGTACAAAAATAGATAGACATATTAAATGGAAATATATTCTAGTTGCTGACCAACTACTTTAGAATATTACTAACCATAATTCAACAAGAGATGTCAGCTTTAAATTTAAATCATTTCAATAATATATGTTATTATGCTGCAAAAGCTATCATTAAATATGCATTTCGTAAGCTATTTCATATGCAAAAACAGCCTAAATAATACACCTGAGATTCCACCTACGTATATTTATAGCTGCTTTTGTTGTTATTTATGAGGTTGAGTTTGAATCCTTAAATTTTCTCTATTTCCTGTCGCTTGCTGATTTATTCAAATTTAAATTTATTTCTACGAAAACATGTCTTCAAATATGCAGTAAACAATTTAAATATTTAAAATTATTTATTTAACGCTTTCTGTAAAACATTTTGTACATATTTTAAAGAGTCTGTCAATTCTTGTGGCATAGGCAACACATGTGTGAAGGGTCCTATTTTTTTGAGCCTATTTATGCAAATTGTTTTGGGTCTTTTTCTCTTTAAAGGTCGCTGCCTGTTGGGCATTTTTGGTGTTTGCAAATTGAGTTCCAGTTGTTATTTTTTTTATTTTAAACCTAGGGTCAACCTGATTGATTGTGCAATTGAAAATGAGTTCATTTCTCCCATTTAAATGTCAAATAACAAAACCGTTTTTATTATGCTTAGACTGCTTTTGATGATATGCAATAGAAATATGTTTTAAAATGCGCTTAAGGCGTATTTCTCGCAACTGAAATCTTCACACCAGTGTCAGTGAAAAGATCAAGCGTATTTGCTGGCAGCGTTTTCACTTGAATTATTTGCAGTGCTTGTGGCCCGAAGAGGGAGAGAAGGCTAATAAAAAGGCAATAGTCGAGTAGCCGACTAAAATATACTCGTTACTCAGTGAATAAAATGTGCTTTAGATAAAGTTGTCACTAAAGGTATCACAACAAAGTTAAAATAAAAACTAATTCATAATTTTCCACAAAAACTACTGCATACACTTTAGCGCTTAAATTGTTTAAAAATGTAAAATAGCCATAACTACGCGTTATATTTGTGGTGACATAACAAGTTCAATTACCAACTTTAAAGCCTATAGCTCTAATATTCGCTGATATTGACGGTATTTTTTTTTTCATTGAAAGTCAAAATATGTTAACACTAGCTCTTACAGAGTTTGATATCTTCTTGTGTCTGTTAAATTATTGTATGTACCCTTGTACCCTATAAAAACCGGATAAAGCGAAAAAAGCAAAGAAAAAGTAAACTCAGTTTTGCCCACGTGAAATATGCGCTGAATTTGGGCTTGAAAGTAAATATAATGCATCCGCCGCGTGGGCTCCATAGGCCCTGTCAAATATGAATAATGTTGTGCTGTTTTGTGTTACAGGGGGGCAGTAACCCCAAAGGGGGAACTTCCCCTTTTTTGCCAAATGGCAGCTGTAAAAAAAATTAAAAAAGCTGCCTTGCGGGAGAAAGTGCCAAGTTGGCTGTAAAATGCTGAGCAGCCTTCGCATTTGTCTGTAATGCCAAACAAGGTCAACAGTGGGCTGTACTGTATTCCCAAAATTCAACATTCCTGTCTTCCATTCCATTCCTCGAAACAGTTGAGTTCCCTTTTGTATATTTACTGCCTGTGGAATGTTAATTTTGCATGAGACTGTCCTGACCACTTGACAATATTTCGGTGTCTAAGTGAAACAGTCGCTGCTCAAGCAAAATATATTTTCAACAATGTCCTACGTGTTGGCCATGGCTAATTTATTATACATCCCTTGGTCCAAGGTCTGAACGTGCTTAGTAAGTATTTGTCAATGCCTTTTTAAAATGTATTGTAGCTGACAACTTTTGTAGTTTGTTGATCTTTTATCTGTTGTGTCAGCCTCAATCAATTGCCAGCCTGGCTGTCAGGCGGTCTGGCTGTCTGGCTGGCAATTCAGGAAGTTTTTTGACAAAATAGACATAGCCACTACTTAAGAGTGGGCCTTATTATTATGACAGCATACCAAATGCTTCTTCTCCTTCCCTTTCATTCCCCACTCTTGGCTTTTGTCATACTAAATTTGTTCTGATTGATGCGTATTTACTTTTTCACAGGACGACTGACAAGTCCTTCGTGCATGCAATTTGCATTTTGTTTTGCCAACTTTCTTTGCTTTTATTTTATTTAAGGAAATCAACGCCTGCGATTTGTTTAGTAATTTCCTTCAATTTCTGAGATTTATTGCTGTTCAGACTCTGACAAATTGATACATTTATTCGTCAACTTTACATGTTTGAAGAACTTATCTTAACTGAGCCTCAAAGTCTTCAAAATTAGAAAAAGTCGATGATATAGAAAAATTATCAGATATATATAAGATTATTTTAGCATTACATTTAGATAAAATTTAAAAGCAGTATCAAATTAAAGGCCAAATATTATCAAAAATTATATTTCATATTGAAATAGGTCAAGTTTTGACAGTGTAAAGTTCTCTAAAGAGGGTCAAGAGGAAAATTTAAAAAAAAAAATTACAGTTGAGAAAAAAAAACACATAATTTAAATGAATAAAATTTTGATTGGTTTGAGAATTAATTTGGAGACCATATAGTGCTCAAAATGGAGTTCCGTTTGAAATTCGGTTCACAGTTGGCATAATTGTGAAACTTAAAGTATGGTAGATCTTTGGACTGACAACTTAACGAGTCAAATTTGTTGTCACTTTGAGCTTGAATTTTAACAGAAAATTGAGAACTCTCAAAAACAAATTGAAAGTGTTGATTTCTTTTCGGAAAAAATAGCTAAAATTCAAAATTTTTAAAGTTAATAATTTTTATATGCAGAATCAATTTAGGGACTACATAAGGATTCCGTTAAAAATCGGTTAAGTTTTGCCAAAGTTATGACAGTTCGAAGTTGGTGGAGCCTCTGTATGGATGGAGGGGGGACCGTCATCAAAATCAAGATCTAGAGGAATAAAATTGTTTTCACGAAATTAATAAAATTTGAATACAGAATGAATTTATAAGACAAATTATGACCGTAATGACATTCCGTTTGAAAATCGGTTCAGTTTTGACCAAATTATGAAAGTTTGAAGTTGGTCAGACTTTGGATCTAGCACTTTTCAAGTCAAAATTTTCGATGAATTTCCCATGATTTTTGACAAGAAAATGAAAGGTCTCAGAATCAAGTTTGAAGTGTTGTTTTATACTAATTATGATATAAGGAGTTGATTAAAAGTGATAACTTGAGAATTAAAATTTTAAATTTTCAAAATTTTCATAAAAATCGAGTTTCAGCAAAAAATAATTTTTTTTTTTAAATTAATAAAATTTGAATGCAGAATGAAATTAAAGGCCAAACCATGACCAAAATGACATTCCGTTTGAAAATCGGCTCAGTTTTGACCAAATTATGAAAGTTTGAAGTTGGTCAGACTTTGGATCTAGCACTTTTCAAGTCAAAATTTTCGTACAATTTCCCATGATTTTTGACAAGAAAATGAAAGGTCTCAGAATCAAGTTTGAAGTCTTGTTTTATACTAATTATGATATGAGGAGTTAATTAAAAGTGAAAACTTGAGAATTAAAATTTTAAATTTTCAAAATTTCAAAGGGGGGACCCTTACCATAAAAATCGAACTTCAGCAAAAAATATTTTTTTTTAAGAAATTAATAAAATTTGAATGCAGAATGAAATTAAAGGCCAAACCATGACCAAAATGACATTCCGTTTGAAAATCGGCTCAGTTTTGACCAAATTATGAAAGTTTGAAGTTGGTCAGACTTTGGATCTAGCACTTTTCAAGTCAAAATTTTCGTACAATTTCCCATGATTTTTGACAAGAAAATGAAAGGTCTCAGAATCAAGTTTGAAGTCTTGTTTTATACTAATTATGATATGAGGAGTTAATTAAAAGTGAAAACTTGAGAATTAAAATTTTAAATTTTCAAAATTTCAAAGGGGGGACCCTTACCATAAAAATCGAGTTTCAGCAAAAAATAATTTTTTTTTTAAAATTAATAAAATTTGAATGCAGAATGAAATTAAAGGCCAAACCATGACCAAAATGACATTCCGTTTGAAAATCGGCTCAGTTTTGACCAAATTATGAAAGTTTGAAGTTGGTCAGACTTTGGATCTAGCACTTTTCAAGTCAAAATTTTCGTACAATTTCCCATGATTTTTGACAAGAAAATGAAAGGTCTCAGAATCAAGTTTGAAGTCTTGTTTTATACTAATTATGATATGAGGAGTTAATTAAAAGTGAAAACTTGAGAATTAAAATTTTAAATTTTCAAAATTTCAAAGGGGGGACCCTTACCATAAAAATCGAGTTTCAGCAAAAAATAATTTTTTTTTTTAAATTAATAAAATTTGAATGCAGAATGAAATTAAAGGCCAAACCATGACCAAAATGACATTCCGTTTGAAAATCGGTTCAGTTTTGACCAAATTATGAAAGTTTGAAGTTGGTCAGACTTTGGATCTAGCACTTTTCAAGTCAAAATTTTCGTACAATTTCCCATAATTTTTGACAAGAAAATGAAAGGTCTCAGAATCAAGTTTGAAGTGTTGTTTTATACTAATTATGATATAAGGAGTTGATTAAAAGTGAAAACTTGAGAATTAAAATTTTAAATTTTCAAAACTTCAAAGGGGGGACCCTTATCATCGAAATCAAGATCTAGAGAAAATAATTTTTTTTCTCGAATTTAATAAAATTTGAATACAGAATGAACAAATTGTGATCAAAATAACATTCCGCTTGAAAATCGATTGAGTTTTGATAAAGTTATGCGAGAGTGAAGTTATCGATAACTCTAGCTGACATATAGACTAGAGTCGTGTAGTGTAGTGTATTTACTATGCCAAGAGTATAAATTGATCAGAATCTCTTGTTATTCTAGTTGTTGTGATCACATTTGAAGAGCAACCAGCTGAGATTTTAATAACTCATATCGCTGATGTGCATTGAGTTAAGAACATAGAAAGGAAGACACAAATGGGGAGAACTGTCATCAGGATTGTGCAGAGGACAGCAAACGGAAATTTATAAGGATGTTGGCTGACAGTCAGGGAAAGTCTGACTCAATATTTACGAATTGTAATGCAGTAAAAGTATTTTATATTTTTTTTCATATTTATTTGTATTTGTTGTCGTATCAATGTAAAGTCATGGCCAATGGCTAGGGTGTGTGTGTCTGTGTGTGTGTGTGTGTCTGTGTGTGTGTCTGTGTGTGCCACAATCTATCAACAAAGTTGCCTTCTCATCGTCAACTCTTGGCCACTTTTATGTCAGCCAGAAACATGACAAATACGACAAGTAAAACGCTTAACCGTTGTGTTTAAGTCAAAAGTGCAGATTCAAGCAATTAAAGTAGTGTATGCTAAGGGGAAGGGAGTGCTGAACAGAGGGGGAAGTAGAGGACATGGAGGGGGGAGGGGAGGAATCTCATATGCATTATGCATGCAGTTTTAAGTGTTTGGCTGCCAACATTTAACCGGTTGCCGTCCCTAATGTGTTGTGTTGCCCTTGGGCCACGTTAGCAGCAATTGTTGTTATCGCAGCTGTCATTATTGTTGCTGTTGTTGTTGTTGCTGTTGTTGTTGCTGTTAACGCGCGACATCATTTGTGGCAGGGTAAGGCTTGGGGGTTGGAGGTTAGAGGTTAGAGGTTAGGGAGTGTCCCATGCAAAACGACAGTTGGCCAACAAAGTCGCATAACTAATGAGCAACTCTTCACTGATGATGATACAAGTTAATTGCCAACAGTTTAAGACATTGCAAACTTACACATAAATATTTTAAGCGACTACTTGCAAAACTAAACACAATTTTGCAAGCTCAAAATAATATTATATATTTATATTAACATTTATAAATAGCCTTGTTAAATATGCACACTTCATCATAAATATATAAAGTGTTAAGTTGAAAAGCTAAACAAAGATTAACACATCATTTACTATGTTTAAAATAAAATTACACATTTGTTTTTACAAAAAGCTGTCAACCTAAATATAAATGATTAACATTTAGTGTATAAAAGCTTAAGCGTAAATAATTAAAGCTAGGCAAATATTAATTCAATATTTTAAATATTTAATTTTATTTTGCCTTTAGAATTCTTAGATTATTAAATAGTTTTTTAGGCTTCAATTTAATTTTCATTTCACATTACGAAAAGATATCTAAAAATATTTTACGTACCAAAAGTATATAAAAAAAATTAAATTACTTTAAAAAAAAATTAGGAAGTCTTGGGGAATTCAAAAAAATGTAACTTCATTTGGGCCACTTGAACAGCCTCCCTGTCAATTTAACAGATCAATCGAAATTTCCGCATTACCAGCTGTTTTTTTGTTTTTTTGCGAACACAACACTTTGTTATTGGTCCCTCTTTCCCTTGTCTACACCCATTTTTCATCCCTTTTCACACGCAGACAATTCACTTACATTTCTTGTTTGTTGACCATTTAAAAAACAATTTGAAATAATGCTATTGGCAGCAGTTGGGTAAACAAAAGTGCCAAACTCAACTTTTTATTTTTTTTTCTTACACAAAAATAAGTACGTGAAATATGCAAATGGAAAAAGGAAGACACAGAACGAGTGCCGAGAAGAGTAAACAGAATCAAATCAATAATTGTAATCAATACCATGAAGTGCATATTAATTTTAGAGTCAGGCTTTACATCTCCCCTTCTCTGTCTCTCTCAGTCTTACTCAGTCTTTAGCCCAGTACCCGAGAGATACAGTGACTATTGGGCTTGTGACAATGTCTGTTTATATAATATAATTGTCAAAAAACAACACTTTTAACTTAATTCCAAGCGCTTTTATTTTTTTGTAAAAATTCATGGGAAATCTGACAAAAATGTTTACTTGCAAAGTGCACAGATATCCGATACTTTCAACTATCATAACTTTGCAAAACTTAACCGATTTTCATGCGTAATGTCATTCTGATCATAATTTGGTCTCCTTATTGATTCTGTTTCTAAAAATGTTTAGCCTTAAAATTATTTGCATTTTAAATATAATTGCACTTTAACGACTGCAAAAATACAGATACTGGGAATCTAACAGTCGAGCATCTCTTCCATGTTGTCTCGTACTTTTCTTCCTTACAACTGGCCACGTTCATGTTCTGCGTCAATGCATAAATCAAATGTCGATGGCAAGCTAATGCAACGACATATAAAGAAAGAGGGAGAAAGCGAGCCAATGAGAGGGTTTGAGAGAGACAGAGTGAGCGACAGGCTGGCTCAAAGGACACACAGGGTCCTTCAATTTGACTTGTCGGTCATTTTTCTTTGTTCGCCATTTCGAATGGATTGGCTTTGTTCTGTTCTGTTCTGTTCTGTTCTGGTCTGGCCCTTCTCTATAGAAGCCCCCGTGAATGCACAAAAGCACCTGCCCACATATACACACACACACCTGCACACACACAGTCACACACATGTCCATCAGGCTCATCAGTTTCCTACTTAGGCAAGGGTAACAATTCTGGCATTGGCATTGGCCTGTTTTTAATTTCTGATTTACCTCTGCACTATGGAAAATGATACCAATATTTTCAGAAAATAATCTAGTTAATAGACATATTTATAACAGAGTTCTTAATCAGTAATAATAATAATATTTAATAAATTATGATATTATATTCCAAAAGCTTTTCTTTGAGTATTATAGGCAAAATAAATAGTTTAAATAAAATAACATATGTCAACTTTTTCCATAGTACTTTGTATTATGCATAAATGTGTTTGTGTGTGTGTGTGTGTGTGTGTGTGTGCATTGAACTGTGTATAAATGAAACTGTACTTCAGTTTGTTCTGTTATTAAAACGCTTTTCATGCGCTAAATTAAGTTCTTGTTGTTGCTCTCGCATTGAGTAATTGATTGCATTGATTCCCATTGTCATTTGTCCTTTTTCTCTGTCATCCTTATGTTGACCAATAAGTGTTAGGCTTTCTCTTTCGGCTTGGAATTGAATAAAATCCGTTCCATACAAATACCATTTGATTTGATTTCTTTTATTGTTACCACTAGTGGGATAAGCTGCAGTCAAGTGACACCGACTGTGGGAGACTCTGTACTTATTCGTAAAAAAAAATTCAGCAAATTAGAGTATAAATTGTTTTATTTTTTAAGTATACATTAATTAAATTAATTCAAATAATGAATAAATATACTTTGTAAGATCTATCGCTTCTACTTTACTACTGACTGTTGTTTTGTCAACAATTTTAATAAACTCTTTTAACTTGTTAGGTACAGGGTCTAAAATGTGTAGCTTACTTTTGTGGGTCAGCAAAAGCAGCAGCTGCCTCTTCATTAAGCTTTTCATTAATCATTTCATTTATTATACCAATACACAAACACATACACACACTCACACACACACACTAACAAAAAATACATTGTATATGTATTTGTAATTAAAACCAAATTAATACACGATTACTAAATTACAGAGTTATACGAATTTGATGCTTTTAATATGATGCTTGTTTCATATGGAATTTAATTAGCAAAAGAATGCAATAAATTATTGCCTATTAATAGAGTTAATTAAACAGTTTATAGACAAAACATTAAGTTAGCAAATAATGTAAGCAAAAAAATCAGCAGGTACACAGTCATTATTGTGATTAAATTTCTGCCAAAAAAATTATATATAAATTATATAATATAACAAATGCGATTTAACTAAAAACTTTGCATATAAAATGTAAGCATCATAAAATTGCCATGTATTAAAAAAGTTAATTAATTCTCATTAAATTCAGCAGCTAAAAACGACGAAATTCTGCTATATAGACAAAAAATAATATAAATTCTTTAAAGTATGCAATTTAATTAAAAATATGCATAATTTATTTAAGTATTACGACAAGGCACACATAATCAGAAAAAATATTAAATCTAATCATTTTTAGTCGAAATTTGCATATAAAATGCGTTTTTTTAAATGTTAAAGGTAACTTGAACAATTTCGGAACTCGATGCTTGCATATTTATAAATAGTGTGTGTGTGTGTATGTATAAAGGTGGGTGTGCATGTGAGTGTTGTTGCAATTGCGGTTAGACGCGCCATGAAACGTGTTAATTGCAGTTGTAGCCTTAGCCTTAGTGTTAGCCAGTTAAATTCATTCTTGTGCTTGGCTAAATTCGCTATCTCACTCTATTCTCTCACTCGCTTTGCCAACTGCAGCTGTCTCGCAAATGCAATTAAAATCTCTGGGAACAGAAATTGTTGGCAGGCACAAGGAAACAGGAGCTTAACACATGACAGATAACAAATAGGGCAAGTTAACAAAGCTGCTGGCCAGCAAGAAAATGCGGCTAAAAGAGATGAATGCGATGGATGCAATGCATTTATCTGCGTGCACTGCAAACAAATCTAATTTAACGACAGACTTTATACAAATTATATACATAGTAGTTCTTTACTAATGTGACCTGAGCTGCAAAATTCCTTTTGACCAACAAAGCTGGCCAATCAAATTGCGACACAGCTGCCACCAAGTGAACACTTTTAAGCATTTATTTCCCTAAGAAATTATGAATATTCTGTATTTTTATACATTTTATAAATGGTATAAATAAAATTAGTTAACTTGATTTTGAGACTTAACGCATATTTTCCATTACTAAAAATATGCATATTTTAGTCATATATGAGTCCCAACAATTATTTAATTGAATTAAATTATTTCAAATATATACAAATTGTGGTAAATTTAAATATTGTATAAGTTAAAACAGACCTAATAATGTTAATTTCAAATAGTAGAATTAAAGTATATTAAAGTTATGAATTTTCTCTATTTTTATACATTTTATAAATGGTATAAATAAAATTAGTTAACTTGATTTTGAGACTTAACGCATATTTTCCATTACTAAAAAAATGCATATTTTTTAGTCATATATGAGTCCCAACAATTATTTAATTGAATTAAATTAATGCAAATATATACAAATTGTGGTAAATTTAAATATTGTATAAGTTAAAACAGACCTAATAATGTTAATTTCAAATAGTAGAAAATCATAGGAAATTTGTTGGCAATTAAAGAAACCATTATTCGGTTTAAGTATTACATTTTGGCTGCAACTGAGGCAGGAATTAAGTAACTGCCTGCAGCACACGCGTCGTATGCGCAACGTAATGCAACTGTTATTAATTATGAACTATGCACTCCTCCTACGATTTTCGTTGTACTATTCTAACTCTTCTTCTTGTACTCTATTATTCTATTTGCAGTACTTGGCATACATTTTCACAATATTTAATTATTAATGCGTCTGCGGGCAGCGCGGCTGCGGCTGCTGTCCTTGTCGGACTCACGGACTGACTGACTGACTGACTGAGTGACTAACTGACAAGCAGCAGCAACAATAGATTGTCAACAACAACAGAAATAACAACAACAACAACAATGGCCAGTGGAAATAATGATACAACGCCGCTTTATTGTGGCAGTGGCATGGATAATTTTCATACGAGGTAAGTTGCCAATGTCAATGTCAGTGTCATCGTTAGGGGTGTTCCCCAAGGACAGACAAAGAACCACACTAACAACCACAAGGAAAACAACAACAAAAGACCACAGTCTGTAGCATATTCAAGTATTAGCTTTACTTTTGTATGACATCAAAAATCGATTAATGTATTTGCCACATTTTTCGGTGCTTCTTCCTCCTCCATCAAATTGAATTGATTGACATCTTTCCCCAATTGTCGATTAAGCTGAATTCTCCAAGGCCAATTGATTGTTCAAGTAATTCCAAGCTACATATAAATTACACACATGTGTGTGTATAATGAAAACTAAAATAACAGCAAATATTTATTTATTGTTCTTGCATTGAAAAAGCACACAAAATGAAAAGGAAATTAGGAAAAACAAGAAACGAGCCAAACGAGAAGTTAGAAATGATTTGCAAATAAACAAGATTTTCAACATAATAGAGAACGTAATTTAGATTGAAAGCTTAATGCTACTAATTTAAGAAAATGCTAGAAATTATGGCAAACATATGAACATTTCAAATGTATAATGAAGCTAAGAGTTATTTACAAATATGTTGGTAAATGAATATTGGCAAAAGTATTAAATTTAAATGTTACGAATTTTTTGAGAAGAAAAATGCTATAATTAATTTCTCTAATTTTTCAAAATAAAAACATTAAATAATAAGATTTATTTGAAATATATTTGTAAATATATTTTATTAAACGCAGCCCAAGATACCAAGTAATTTGAAAATTAAAAATGAATTTAAAACAGAATATGAGGTTAATTGATTAATATATATATTTTATTAGTTATATATTTTTTTTTTAAATTATTTTTTAAATTTTTGTTAAATTACACATTTAGCAATTCAAAACTGTAGCTGAATTTACTATAATTTATATTACTATTGCATTGATTTATGTTAATATATTTTCAAATTTATTATATGAAAATTAAATATTATTATAATTTATTGGTAATGTAATATAAAATAGTTAAAAGCAGCTGGCTTAGACCACTTGTTTGGCCATAACAAACTCGTATAGATGCGTTTATTATGGCGCATTAAAAATCTATAAAAGTCTTTATTGGCCATATAAATTTGGCTTTAATATTGTATTAAGTATTTGCATTTGCTTTGCATATTGAACGCACTCTTGATCCTAGGGATATGTTGAACCAATCGTTGCAACAGATATGGGATAACAATTTGGATTTGGATTTGGATTTGAATTTGAATTTAAGAGTCTTGTGGAACAGCATACATGCCTGGCAATAAAAACAGTCTGCTGGCATTTGCCGTGTACAGTGTACAGTGTACACTGTGCAAACAGCAAGCTAAAGTGAGAGAAAGAGATAGAGTGAGGAAGTTTCATGCAATGCCAATAAAGGCTGTAAGCCTGCAGCATTTGCCTACTTACTACATATACAACGGCAGACAAATAAAAACAACAATAACAAACAATTTGATGGCCCTTTGTTTAGTTTGTAGCATTTCAAAAATTTTGTCGAGTTTTTATTGCCAACTTTTCTAAGGCTAAAAAAAACTTTGCGCTACCGCTAAAACCAGCTTTCATTTTGGCTTTGGCTTCGGCTTCAGCTTTGGCCTCAAGCTGTCATTTGATAAGTGTGTGTGTGTGTGTGTGTGTGTGTGTGTGTGTGTGTGTGTGTGTGTGTGTGTGTGTGTGTGTGTGTGTGTGTGTGTGTGTGTGTGTGTGTGTGTGTGGGTGTATTTCAAAGATGTGTGTGTTCCTGTTGCTCGTTTATTGTACTGCAAATTAGACTCTGGACAAAACGAATGTGAGCAGCGTCAAGACTTTCGGCCAAAGGTGTTTTAAAAGCTGCTATTAGAAATGGAAAAGGCTATAATGATATCAGAATTATACCGATATTCCCAAACGATAGGTCACCTTAATCAAAAATGATATAAGATTTCATGCAATTCTGCATTCATCACTTCTTTTTCTTTAATAAATGTGAAAGTTATTTCATGCCAAATTTATGTTTTGAATAAATAAAAATTTATATATTGTCTTTTGTTAAATTTTTTTTAATAGTTAATAGCTCAATGAAAATTATCTTCAATTTGTTTAAACTTGCTCTAAGAACCAAATCTAAAAATAATAAAATAAATATTTTTAGTTTTTTGCAAGAGAAAATGTGAAATTTTTTTAGATTTTTAAAACATTTTCTCGACTAAAATAAAAACGTTTTATTTTTTCTAGGAACAAAATAAATTTTCTTTCTTCATCTTAGTTGCACATACCCATCTCTAACTGCCAGCTTAACTTGCCACAGATACTCGTACAACATGTGGCAGTGGCAGCATTCCATTTCATATTTCATCCCTTTTTATTACCAACTGCAACTCGAAACACACTCGAAAGTTGCACATGAAATGTTCGCTGTAAATTTTAAGCTGGAATTCACATACTTGCCATATTATAATTATAATTCCGACAGAACTTTTTTCTGCTCATATTATATGTGTTTCCAGGAAAACTGATTTTCCCTTGTTTTTTGTTTCTTAAAATGTATTCTCTGAATAACCCCTTAGTTGTTGTGTTGTGTTAATGAACTAAATGTTTATACACGCCTCAACAGAGCCCTTTTATTGAGATGGAGGGAGACAGCTGTAAAAACAAACATGTCCCATGTGGGAAATCATAAACTTTAAGATTTGTTTAACACACTACAACTACAAGAATCACAACAACAACTTGAAACTAGGCCCAAGAGAAGCAGTTGCTTTTAGATATGTGTATTGTGCAAAAAGTATCGATATGGAGTTAGTAAAAATATTGAACTTATTTTTTAAATGAAATGTTAAATGAGAAAAATTGAAACATATATATATAGGAAAAATAAATTACAATGAATTTTATTTCATAAACTACGTTTTAATAAATATAGACTAAATTGTTTAAGTTCAAAATTTAAAATATCAATGGATAAACTAATTTTTCATAAAATGAGGTATGCAAAATTAAAATGAAAAATATTAAGTTTTGCTTACAATAAACAAGCACATAAAATAAGATTAGACACAAAATAATAAAGTTTTGTTTTAAACCCTCATATCTTTGTTAATTTTTAGATTTATACGAAAATATTTTCAAAAAAAAATTAAAAATTAAAAGCATATTGAAATTAAAATCAATGCCCACATTTTATAAAAATATTTGCTGTTGTTTGGATATTTTTGGATTTTTTCTCCAATCCTCTCAATGAATTTTAAATCAAATTATTTTTTAGCTCTTACAGTTTTTACGATATAAAATTTTTTTTGTATTAAAGAATTTTTTATATAAAATGATAGTCGAAAAGCTTTAGTGGCTATAGCTGTATCGCATTGAATCTATTTTAGTTTTTCACTTTCCCATCCCTAGATGTTCTCCTGTCAAGCTTATACATTCTGAAAAGCGAAACAATGCGGTGTTGCTTTCACTTGTGTTGCTGTTGTTGTTGTTGTTGTTATTGTCGCTTTCTCCGTCTACCTTTGCCATTCATCAACGTGGATTATCAAGGGCAATAAATTAAACTAAGCAAGGCTCGCGGATAGACAGAATCTCCTACGCGTAGGAGACAGGAGTGTAATGCTCTGAGACCCCGCAATGAATTTGATGAATGGAGCTGTAAAGTTCGCACTCAAAATAGGTGTTTTCCCAGCAGACAGACAACGAGGGCGACAGACTGATCGACTGTCCAAACAATGCCAAAAAACGTCGCTTAAAATTCGCCCTCAATTTCGGGGGTCGAGCTCTTGAAACTAGTTAAAAGCTATTACAAAAAGTGCCATTGCGACAAGCTGTCCATCAAAATTGAAAGCGCTTTTTTGTCGTACTCCAAGCATGCATGTAGCAATAATTTATTATTATACTTTTTATTTCACTTCACTTCATTTTTATATTTATTTGTATTTTTTTTGATGTGTGTGGCGCGACGTTTTCTCGACCAACAAAAAGAAAGTCGCCAGCATTCTTATTATTCATGTTAATTGCTTGTTTTGTGCGTGGCTTCAACTTTACACTGCGTATACGTAATATATAGCGCATACGTCGCGTTGCCAAGGCATTTTGAAAGGGTTGCACTTGACTGACTGTCTACAAATTCTTTCTACATCTCTGTCTGTCTGTCTGTCTGTCCGTCTGTCTTTCTGTCCCGATTGTTGACACATTGCCATTACAATTTTGTTTCTTGTATGTGCCGTGTTGCTTGAGTGGCTTTTTGCTGAGTTTCTCTCTAACTGAGTTTCAGGCTCGTCTGTCTGTCTGTCTGTCTGTCTGGTTCGTGACAGCGTCGAGCGTCTAGTGTCAAGCGTCGCCTTGACGCTGTCTCTAGCAATTTGGCACGTCTTTGACATACACAAAGTAAATGGCCAAGTGTTAGATACACATCTAATTGCCAAATCCAAAGCAGACAGTCAGTGTTAGAATTTCTCGCCTGGCCACAGCGAGCACGCATTAATGAAGGCTTAACTAATTAAACTGAGACCCAACCATTTGCAAGTCCAATTCAGGTGACATTTATATCTAGCAAATACTAAAGATCTCCCAAATGTGTGGATATTTAGAGTCATACAGAGGCTATGAATGCATTAGAAGCACTTTCTTACCAATTATAATTTATTATTAAAATAAAAAAATACATGCTCTACGAGAAAATATATAATTGTATATTATTTCTGATTATAATCAACCCGAATTTAATATTCCAAACAGTTGCAGTTTTCAAAAAATTATTTATAATAAAAAATTATTATTATACACAATGTTTACACATTAAAAACTTTCACTAATATAAAAACTATACAGTAAAAAATGATCATGCGATAGTAAAATTGAATAAAAATAATAATTGCAATTTATAAACTTTATTTTATAAAATTCACTTGAGTTATCAGTAATTTTGAGAAACCGCTAGCGAATTAAAATTAAAAACTCTTGCAACAACAAGTGTTGAAAACAAAATTGAAAATCAGCAATGAATTATATAAATAGACATAAATACAAATTAAAATTGTATATTATAACGTTGTTTTCATTTAAACCAAAATGTAATAAATCGAAAAATGATAACTAAGAATTTCCAATTCATAAATATTATATCTTGTTTAATTTTTGAACAAATCATAGCACTTATTTGGATTCATTCTCTTTCCATTTTCAGCTACAAGAATATGCATGGATATGTCTCATTGGTGGTGTGCATACTGGGAACCATAGCGAATACTCTCAATATTATAGTGCTGACCAGAAGAGAGATGCGTTCTCCAACGAATGCGATACTCACGGGCCTGGCAGTCGCCGATTTGGCTGTGATGCTGGAGTATATACCCTATACGGTGCACGATTATATACTAACGGACAGTTTGCCGAGGGAGGATAAACTGAGCTACAGTTGGGCTTGTTTCATTAAATTCCATTCGATCTTCGCTCAAGTGTCGCACACGATTTCCATTTGGCTGACAGTCACTTTGGCTGTCTGGCGATATATTGCAGTGGGTTATCCGCAGAAGAATCGTGTGTGGTGTGGAATGAGAACCACAATAATCACCATAACGACGGCCTATGTTGTGTGTGTGTTGGTGGTGTCACCGTCAATTTATCTCATCTATGATATTACGGAGTGGTTGGATCAGTTGAATTTTCAGGGAAAAGTGATTAATAGTATTCCACTGACACAGTTTGTCATCGATTATGGCAACGAACAAAAGTTGGTGGCTGCCTTAAATGCCACGCCCAGCAACGAGACACAGTGGTTGAATGTTAGCACCTCAACAACAACAACAACAACAACACCAATGCCACCCACTTTGGTGGTGCGCAATGTGACCGTGTATCGACTTTATCACAGTGATTTGGCACTACACAATGTCTCGCTGCAGAATGCCACATTTCTCATCTACAGTGTGCTCATCAAATTGATACCCTGTATTGCACTAACCATACTCTCGGTACGACTTATTCTGGCGCTGCTCGAGGCGAAGCGACGACGCAAGAAATTGACGAGCAAGCCGGCACCGAGCAATGGCAATAAATCTGTCATCAATGGCAAATCCACTGAGCGTCCTCGAAAAAACAGCAAAACACTGGAGAAGGAGAAACAAACGGATCGCACCACTCGCATGTTGTTGGCGGTTCTGTTGCTCTTCCTCATCACCGAGTTTCCACAGGGTATTATGGGACTGCTCAACACTGTGCTGGGTGATGCATTTCTAATGCAGTGCTATTTAAAACTGAGTAAGTTGCAACCATAGAAATATAATAGAGAGAACAAATTTACATATATCACTCTGTCTAAAATTATACTTTCTAAAAGATAAAGACTCCACCACAACGAAACTTTTTAAGATTTAACACTTTTTTTGATTGTGAACGCTCTTATATAGTTGTATCAATAATCCTTTTAAATTCTTATCCAGATCGAATATATATAACGAAAGTTATGTCTGGTTTAGTTTACAAGCAATGTAATTTCCTGTGTGTTGGGACAAGAACTTGCCTTTATTTTTTTTTTTCTTATTTAACTCAGCTTTCGAATTGTCAGATCAAAACCATATGCTTGTAGGCTTATTTCAAGTGGGGGTATAGCTCAGGGGTAGAGCATTCGACTGCAGATCGAGAGGTCCCCGGTTCAAATCCGGGTGCCCCCTCAAATCAACAGAAATCTTTTATTAAATATAAAAATTGTGACCCATTTAAATTCGACCATTTCGAATCTTACTCATACAAAAAAAACACTGTTTTCTTTTTTATAGGGAAGATACAAAACTATTAAATAAATATAATTAATAAAACCTTTTTTTAAATGTATTTAATCTTTATAAAATTTTTTTTTCTAATTTAATTTTACGCCCTAAATGGTTATCTCAACCTTACTAAAGTTCAATATTAAAATAAAAAAATATCAATATTAATATATCAATCTGAAAACCTAAGTTTAAATGTGTATTTTTTAATTTAAATTTTAGTAAAATAATTTTGAATTTAAATTGAAATTGAAATCATAGGATATAGCTTCAACTCATTTTTCTTTTTAAATTTATTTAACCTGGTGTTTCCTTTAACCCTCAGGTGACGTTATAGACGTAATGGCTTTGATTAATTCGAGCATCAATTTCATACTCTACTGTTCGATGAGCAAACAATTTCGCAGCACTTTCACGCTGTTGTTTCGCCCCAAGTTCCTGGACAAGTGGATGCCGGTGGCACAGGATGAAGTGGCTGCCACACGAGCGGATGGATTGCAGCGTTCTGTTGTGGCAGCTGCACCGGACAAGTGCCACACATCGTTGCAGAGGCAGCCGCAAGTGGTGACACTTGCTGCCAGTACAACCAACACCACCCAAGTGACGAATCTGTAGCAAAAACCACCATTGAATGCTGCTGAACGCAACCACAAAAGATTGCGAAGTCGACTTCTCAGTGTCCTGAGGCGTCGACAAGCGGACAACAGAGCAACTGTAACTGAGAGAAGGAACTCAATGCAGTTCCAGGCAATTGTTGTGGTTGTGGATAAGGCCAGTGGTGCCATAGACCATCAGCTGTGTACTCTGCTGGAGCCAACCACTCAGACTCAGACTCAGCCCCTGACACAGACTCAGACTCAGACTCAGAGTCAGTCCCTGACTCCCATTGTGACGTGATGAGCTCACAGCGTGAGTTGCGTATAACTTTTATGTAAGATATGATAAGTACTATACTCTATACTCGTATTTTTGGTCCAACAGAAGCAACAACTACAAAAACCACACACACTTAACGGTTGATAAATTATTTAGTGGTGCACACAATAAACTATTGCATACATTAGGGCGTTTTGCATATTACGTACATAAAAAAAATCAACGAAATGCGAGACAGCTAAAACCAGGGACTCAAAATAAAACTTATGAAAGCAACATTTAACTGATAAATCCAATATGTAATTTTTCTTTTACTTTCTTTTATTGAAATTCTCGAAAATAATGTTTAATACAAAATACTTTCATTTGCTCTTTTAAATTTTTATTTGAATGTAACGAACAATTGATATTTTTGATATTAAAATAAAAGCTAAGGAATAAAAAGTAAATTTATTTTTGATATTAAGAGCTAAGGACAATTATATCTTAAGAAATTCGAAAATATTGTTATTTTCATTTACGGTCCCTGGAAAGTCACAAGAATTTCTGATAATTTTTATGCACCTTAACTCAGATTTAACAACAAAAAGAAATCATTGTGAAATTTGGTATTTTTCTTTCTTTTATCGAAATTCGCAAGTAAGAGATATTTTTGATATTGAAAGCAAAGGGACAACAATATTAATTAAAGAAATTTAAGATAATAATGGAGAAATATTGTTTTTTTTTTACTTATAACATTTGCGGTCCCTGGAAAAGCACACAAAAAAATATTCCACATCATTCATACGCATCGTTGGCTTTCGAAATGTGAGAGACAAAACGTTGCGTTTTACAGCTCATTGCCAAATATAGATATATAGTGAATATATCTATTTTTTTTGGCGAACAAGGACACCTCTCCTCAGTCTCTCTACTCTTTCCGCTCTCCACTCTTTTTCCCTCACAAGTCAAACAGAATGACTAAACAGATAGATAATGCGAAAAAAAACGAAATTTTTTTAGAAACTATTTCATGTAAATAATATATTTAAATAATATAAAATCATATACAAAAACACATGTACAGTAAACAATAAATATGTTGTATTTGAGTTTTTAGCTGCAAGTTGATTTAAAATTGTTGGCTCGGAAAATTGCAGTGTTTGGCCAAATAATTTGCAGAAATATTTACAATTTCGAGATTTTTAGTGTATAGGAAAATAGTACAGCTTTTAGTACTAATGACAAGCACTGCAAATTCTGTAGTATGCCAATAATAATGATAAATAATTAATTGAAATGATTGTTGTTGAAATCGCAAGTGTCGACTGTTTAACTGTAGAATTTTAAGTGATAAGTAAGAAGGCTGCATTAATTTATTAAATATGCATAGAATACACGAAACACACTTATAAATAATTTATAATCAAGATTGAAATGTTTGCAATTGAGCCCCAGCAAATGTTTTAAATTTGAGATAAAAATTTTTAAAAATAAACGCGATTTGTTTGTTGCGCTTGTTTTCAAAAATTAAGAATTATTAATCACAGCGATAACGAATGTTTCATAATTAACAATTATTAAAAATTATAGAACGATAAAAAATCTTAGAAAGATTAATGTAATTTAATTGAAAAGGTTGCCATTTTGTTTGTAATAAACATAAAATAATAATCAATAACGTTGTTTGTCGATCTAATTAAATTAAATTTACCTAAGTTTACTAGTCTTAAGTCCTTTATATACTTACTAAATAATGTAATTTATGCAAGGCTTAAAATTGATGAATTATTTAATAAAGCGAACTACAATATGAATTATTTTGTCTCTCTGTCTCTGTCTGGGTAAGTTATTAATTCAAATGCTTTCAGTGCCGATACAACAGGTCGTATACACAATTTACATTAGCAATTTAACAAGTTTTTCCATAATTTTAAATAAAGCCAAGACAAAGAATTTAAAGTCACAGCGGGAAAACCACATAAAATTATTCAAGCCGTAGCAAGTCGCTAACAACAATTTAATAAACATTTTAATAATGTTTCATTTACATCTAACATAAAAAAGGAACTCCAAAGTTAAGAAAAATATAAGAGAAGAAAAATAAACAATGCGTAACTTTAGAAAGACAGCAATAAGTCGTACTTTATGTACAATAAGTAAAAGTCGAGTATTATAGGCCAACGCCTTTTCCAGTTTTAACTTTGCAGTAGTTGAACACCAAACGAACTTGGCCAACAGAACTTGAAAGAAAAAACGCCTGAGCTTATAATTCGTTTTATAATAACCTTAACTGAAATGACCGAAAAGCTGCTACCAAATTTAATGTTGCTAACTTTCTAATTACAGTTAATTTCAAGAACTTCCGTGAAACTGCTGCCATAATTTAAGAAATTGTGTTATAAATGACTTTGTTTTGACAGTTCAAATTGCAATAAGAACCACAACAGCCGTTAATTTTCTTATCTCAATTAAAACAAGTAAGAACGCTACAGTTGAGATACTCGACTATTAGATGCCCATTGATCCAATCAACATCAATGAAATACTAATATTTAAAGAAATACACAAAACAATGTACAAAAAAAAAAGAAAAAAATAAAAAAAATGTATTGTCGTCACTGGGATTCGAACCGTCGCCTGCATCGACAGCTAAAGCAATATTTTGATTGTTGGACCTGCAAAAAATTATTCATAGCTATATCTAAATTTTCTTCGTTGTTTCTTAACTGATCGCAATGGGATTTTAAACAAATGTCCGCCAAATCTCACACATTCTTTATGCCAAATCTCGAGGCTGTAGCTTTAAAAGTGGGAACCTGGCAAAATTCTAAAACAAATATTCAGTGTGTAAGCAAATTTGGTTGCTCTGACTTTTGCAGTCTCTGAGATCTAGGTTTTTAAACAAACAGACAGATATTGTCACAAGCTTATAAGCCTATATATATCCTTTGGTTACTGGGCCAAATATTGAAAGTTGAGTTTTCTTTCAAACATAAATTGCAATTCTATAACGTGTATAAAACACAGCCGAGTCGGCAATCGTTTGCCGACTAGCTAGCTGGCCATTTTGGCCATTATTGAAACGTGTTGCGACTGCGAAGCTTAAGGCCCAGTTAGATGGAAAGCTAAATCGAAAAATGATTGCAAGCGGAAGAGCAAAGAGCACATTAAGTTATCTGCCAGAGATCTGAACTGAATGTCAAACTTAAACTTGCATAAAGAAATTGTTCAATTGTTTAATTTAGAGAGTGTAAAGAAGAAAGTAGTTTTGGGATTTTTTTTTTTTTTTTGTTGGTATTGAAGCGTGCTTATGCTTAATTATAACAGCTCGTTTATCTTGCTATTAAGCATACGCACTGTCAGCCTTTGTGTGTGTGTGTGTGGTGAAAACTTTTCATATGAAATTGATTGAAAAACTTTGTCCCAGGCAGACAAAGTGAATTTGTCAAAGTGGGGAAAGGACTGCAAGTCATGCGTCGTTAAGTGCAGCTTATCCAACAGCTGGCTGAAAATTCCTTATGGTAAGGGCCACAATAACGTCATGACAACGTGCCGCATTCACATCAGAGCATTTCAAGAATACGTGACGCGTTGTTGCACCTTGCATATTAGATTTAAATGGAAGAACAATTAGCAGACAACTGTAGAAACCTTTACCTCTCATATCCCTCTCCTTCTGTTTGTACTAGGCGTGTTTGTCGGCAATGAACGTGACGATATTAACAATAAATAATGGAATTAATAATTTGTCAAACAATATTAAATAAAAAGTGAAGAAAATAATAATAGATTACTTAAAATTATTATTCAACCGAGCTGGTTTCGAACCGTAATAACTTGTAGGAATTGCCATCCCAAGCTTCCAGTAGTTTCTCCTCTTAAGCCAAAGAGGGCGCTAAAATGATAGAGTCGCCGAAATGATAGGCAACAAAAACTTTCTGAAAAAAAACCAGCTAAAACATTATAATTCCCAAACAGTTCAAGCTGAAACTTGGTATAACTTCGCTCTAAGCAGTACATAGAGATACCTGAACAAAAGCGCAACCACCAACAACAACAAAAGCAAAAAAAAAAAAGTTGTTATTTGTTAAAATATCAATATCAACAATATTTCTATATATGAAAAAAGATAAAAAAAAATATAATATTTTATTGATATTTTTGACAAAACAATTATCGATAATATTAATAACAAGACACGACCTTAAATTTGTTGTCTTCACTTATTTTCACAATTTAATTACAAAGTTTGCCCTTGGTCATTAATTTTGAGATTTTTTCATACATACATATTTGTCTTTACATAATCTCATTGCTCATAATAATCATTGCTCAATCCTCTATTTTTCTAAGACGGGTGGCAACGCCAAGAAAACGCCGATACGTTACCGCGAAATTCTTAGGCGGACGTACAGGGTGTCCTACAGTCGAGTGCGCTCGATTGTTGCGCTGTTGTATTTTATATTACTTTTTCAAATGTAGTTTTTCTTTAAGAAGTTGTTTTGATATATTTTACAGAGATTTAAATTTGTACAATCACTTTTAGTCTGGTTCTAGAAGAATAGAGATTAAAAACTTTAAAGTTTTTCCTAAAGTTGAAATTTTCAAGTTACCAATGAAATTTGATTTTCAATTTCGCCTTGGCTGGCAATGTACGTTTAAGCAAAGTGTGCGCTTCATGGAGGACCGTTTCGATGTAGCTGTGCTGTTGGCACACTACCTAATTAAACGAAAATTGGAAACTCTGGCAAGTGGATCAGAAAGACTGCAAAATTCCAAACTCACTTTTGGAAACAGTAGAGCTTCCACCATCCTTCAAAAAGGACAATGGAAACTATGTCATACAATATCATAAAAACAATGACATAATTATTCTTAGTGGATGCCGGGAAGCAGACAATTTAAATTTAAAATAATATTCGGGTCCAGCCCATGTCGGCCAATTTACAGTACGGCCTGCACTAGACGTGTGCACAACCGTCCATACAGGCGCTGGAAAAGTCTGAAATTCTCGTCAAAAAAATGTACAAGAATTTAGTCGTGCCCTTACTAAAAAAATTTGAAGAAATGTTAGGTAAAAAATTATAAAATCATAATTTATATTACTATTCAAATGTAGTTTTTCTTTAAGAAGTTGTTTTGATATACTTAACAGAGATTTAAGTTTGTACAATCACTTTTAGTCTGGTTCTAGAAGAGTAGACATCGAAAATTTATAAATTTTTCCTAAAGTTTAAAAATTGCAATTTAACAATGAAATTCGATTTTCAATTTCGCCTTGGCTGGCAGTGTACGTTCAAACAAAGTGTGCGTTCCATGGACGACCGTTTTGATGTCGCAGTGCTGTTGGCACACTACGTGATAGCCCGGAAATAAGAAACTCTAGCATGTGGCAGTGAAAGAGATTACGATATTCCAAAACCCCCTTCTGGAATGGGAAGGGTTACCCACATCCTTCAAAAAGCCCAATGGAAACTATGTCATACAATATCATAAAAACCATGACATAATTATTCTTAGTAGATGCCGGAAAGGAGAAAATTAAAATTTAAAATTATATTCGGGTTCAGCCCATGTCGGCCAATTTACAATACGGCCTGCACTAGACGTGTGCACAACCGTCCATACAGGCGCTGGAAAAATCTGAAGTTCTCGTCAAAAAAAATTACAAGAATTTAGTCGTGCCCTTACTAAAAAAATTTGAAGAAATGTAAGGTAAAAAATCAAAAAATACATGTAGCACAAAACATTATTAATTCGTACGACGTGCGTTCTCACTGACTCGCAAAGCTTCGTAAAGCAGTGTCACAACGTCACAAAGCAATGTGAACGTCAAAATCTTTGCGATAACAATTTGGACTCACAAAATTGTGACGCTCCAATGTGAACACCAGTGTCACATGGCGTCGCAAATTTTTTGTGACCGAAGCTCTCGCAATTTTGATAAACATTGTTTGAACAGCTGTTTCAGTTGAATTAGCTCAGATGAACCCAATCCAATTGTGACAAGCACATCGAGCAAGTCGGTTTTTCTTCGCAATTGTGAAGCAATTTCGAGGCAAACTTCTATTGTGCCTTTATATTTTCGATTTAAAATATGAACGATCACATATTCCAGAGGCATTCCGTCTCCTCCACGGCTTCAATTAGCTTAATGATAGTTTCGGAATGCCACTGAATATTAATTCGGCGACCATGGCTTGGAACAGTAGGAACCTCCATTGAAATTTAATTTGATATTGCAATGCCTCTTTGCTCAGAACAAACATGTACAATGACAATTGTTTGTTTTGATTCAATTTGTGGAATTTGTTCATTGCCCATGAGTTTGTTCAATGTTCAATTTTGTGAACATTGTGAACTACTGGGAGGTTTTGCGACGTTTTGCGAAGCTGTGTCACAATGGCTAGTAGTGTTCACATTGAAGGATAAAATTTTGCGTCTCACAACAGTGTGACGTCAAATTTTTGTGACGCCAACACTTTTGACAGGTATCGCAAAGCATCGCAAATCGTCAAAATTATGATATCACATTATGAAGCAGTGAGAACGCACCATTAAGATTGAAAAAATCAGCCGACAGAATCGGAAACATGATGGCAGAGCGCAATTACCATAAAAAAAAAAAAGCAACATGCTCTCCATCCTCAGAGAGTCATAAAAAACTACGTATTCTTAAAAAAAAAAAGTTTAACTAAAGACAAACGAAAGCCTACACAAAATTACAACTGAAAATCTAATAACGACACCGACACGATGGGGGTATTTTATTTGCCATCGGCTAGCTATGCCCCTATTCACAGCTAAGGAATGTCAGTGACGTTACTAGAACCTAATTCTTAAAAAAAAAGAATCATTACATGAAAATGATGAGCGACTACCCAAAGTCAAACCTTAAACTTATTGAGAATTCTAAGCAAAAAGAAGAAAATAGAGAGCTCCGCCTTAAAGTATGCAATAATTATTTGTTTCATTACCGCCCTCTATGGCTCATTAGAGGAAGTAATGAAAGTAGCGTTTTTTTGAATTGAGTCCGGGGGCTCGAATCCAAATGTTTTGATTTGTTTTATTTTGTTTTAAAATATTTAATAAAACATATAAATTTCTTTAAAATTTTAATTAAGTCCCTGTATACTTAAATATTTTAACGTCTCCATAAAGTAATTAAAGTGATTTACATAATATTTAATATTTCATATTAATCGTAATCTATACTTTTCATTAATTTTAGTAGGGTATACTTATTCACTTTGTAGATAGATTACACTTGACTTGAGCATTTCAGCTCGTTGATTCCTTAGTTGCCGCTTTGTGCAATCAGCTTACAGTGCTCAACCGTTTTCACCACCCCTTTTTCTACTCATATTGCACCCTCCGAGACGAGTAGATTGTGTAACTTGCAACTTATGGCACTTGCAGCTCACAGAATGCGAATCCATATATTTCGCCCCTTAGTTGGTTAAATTCAGATTCATTTTTGTGTTAAATATAATGAATAATTATGTTGTTGAATTGTTTATCTAATATTAGGCTAGCAATTTGAAATGAAAATGGAATTTTCAGTTCAGTTAATCAAGTAAAATGCCAAAGCCCATTGAGAGGAATCATTTAATCGAATTCCAGGTCAATTAAACTAATGGCTAATGGAATGTCATGTTTTAATGTGTAGACCTATTTAATTCATGAGCTGCTTCGACGAAATAGATAAAACCTACCACACGTTCAAAGGTTCATGTCTACAAATAATTGCTTTTCTGGCCAATACACACACACACACACACAACAATACATAAAGTGGAAATGTCTCTTTAGCCGCTTTTCTGTGTAACTGTCAATTTTCAGACTAGTCAGGATCAACAGTCTGAAATTGTTGTCGCAGTCTCCTTAAGCCTTGTGCATTAGTTTCGCCTTTAAAAGAAAATGACTCCGAGTCAAAAGATAGCTTAAATGTCCTTCAACATGAGAGACCTTCAACAGATTGGAGTGTGAAAACTTCCCGTTTATTCTAAGCTTTTGAGAGTGGAAACTGTATAAATCACGGAATAACAGCTATGCAACCAAACAACATGCATACATAAGTACATATCTTCAATTTAATGCCAAAAGCATGCCAAATTGTACAAAAATATGCCACAAAAATATGGACTAGGTCATAATGAGTCACAACTTTAAACTTCCATAGCTTTACGAAAAAAATATTTTTCGCCAGAGATCGTGATTTCAATGCTAAGGGTCCCCCCTTTGAAATTTTTAAAATTCAAAATTTTAAATCTCAAGTTTTCCCTTTTAATTAACTCCTTATATCGTAATTAGTATAAAACAGCACTAAAAACTTTTGACTTGTATGGTTGCTAGGTCAGAAGCTTGACCAACTTTTAACTGTCATAACTTCGGCAAAACTTAACCGATTTTCAAGCGGAATATCATTTTTATCATGGTTCGACCTCTCAATTCATTCCAAAAATTTTAATCTGAAGTTTTCACTTTTATACAACTCCTTATATCTATCTTAATTAGTGAAAACAACAACAAACACAACACTAGACTCATTGTTTCTGATCGTAGGGAACCAAAATTGTATTGATTTGATTACCTCGTTATGGCACCTAATAAAATGAAATATCTTAAGCACATTTCAATAGAGTATACAATGTTCCTGCTGATAATGGTAAGATAAAAATTTAAGCCCAGTTGGTAGCAGCTTCAGTTGTCCCGGCTTTAAGCTTTACGCTTGGTTTAACTCGACTGGATTCCATTACCTGTAAAAGCCACCAAACAAAATGCCGAAAATTGTCGAAAATTGTTTGATGTTAATAATTTACTCGCAACCAACAAAAAAAAAAGGGGGGGGGGGGGCGTGGCAACAGTCCGCTGTTTTATGAGCCATGTCCTCGACGTCAATGGCCATCAGTCAAAAAAAAACATGGTCCAAACGTACAATATAATATGTATTACAAAAAAATGGCATTAAACATGTTAATTGAGTGAAGTAGCCACAACATTTTAGCTGTTGTTGTTGTAATCGCATATGCTGTTGATGATGTTGTTGGTGTTGTTGATGTTGTTGGCAACTAACCGGATGTGTATGAACATAAATTAGTGAGAGTGTAGGCTTTTTGGAAAGGGGAAGTTTCCAGGGTTGAAGATTGTATGGAGTAGCAGGACTATGAATCCTTATTTCTTTTTTTCAGCCCTGGTACTCTTTGAAAATGGACACGAATTAAAGGAATTACCATTCTGAACAACTATGATAGAATGTGCAGTATGTCAAGCAAATGTTTTGACAAGAAAAAATATTTTTATTTTTTTTAATTACGAAATAATTTTCGTTAAAAAATTATAAATGTTTTTTTTTTAATTTTAAAAAGTACTATTGCTTACAAATTCTATTATTCAGGCCATCTGCTTTACTTATTTTTTTTATTTAAATGTATATACTTGTGTTGGAAATCACAGAGTATCTCTTTGTCGACTAAAGCTTTTTTACTACATTCTCTTAATTTTTTGGTTTTTTTGTGATAAATGTTTGTGGGAGTCGCAGGATAATCAGGCTGTATTTAATGCATGGCATGTCGAATTAATTATTAATTAATGCAATTTGCCAGCAATTATTTGAGGCTGTTTATTAAAATTTCAACACTTCTATGAGCAGATCGTAATCGATCGAATGAATGGGATTGAGTAAGAAATTAATGCAAATGCTAAGAAATACAAATATCTCAAGGTAAAATCGTGACTTGAAATATGTCAAGTGAATGAAAGAAAATATTCGAAACAATAAAAGCTAAACAAACCAAAAAATGTTGAAATCAGAAACAGGTAAAAACCAGCAACAACTTGTCCTTGAATGAGTGGAAAAGCGACTGTAGAACAAAAGAAAAATAAAAAGAGAATGGTCAAATTTCATGAAATCGCATCAAAAGTCATTAAAGTTTTCCATTGTATTCCAGATGGCAAACATTGCAGTAAATTAGATCAGATATGTTATGTATGTGAGTTTCAACTGCAGCTGTATGTGTGAGTGTATGTGTGTGTATGTTTGTGTGTAGCTGCTTTGATGACTGTATTACATTTGAAATTGGTAACAGGACCTGCACTCAAACCAATACTCAAGCGCCCTCTACCGACGTGGAACGTGACTTTATTTCCGCCTGCCTCAATCTATTCTATACCTCACCTCCTCACTTCCTATTACCAGCTCTTTCTTTTACTTCATGCTACATAAAATTTGTCATATTTCTTAGATTTTATTTTCAAATATTTTCACATTTATCCAATGATATTAAATGTTTGTTGTATTTACTTTCCTGTGTGTGTGTGTGTATGGTTGTGTTCTTATGTGTGTGTATGTATGTGTGTGTGCATTGCCTTGGTTGCCAAATGAAACTAGCTAAATTTTGGCAAACAACATGACGACAATTATTATACTGTGGTTTCAGCAAAATGTAACTTGAACTTGGTTTGAAAGGCTTAAAACCGAATACATATTTCCTACCTTATACATTTGAGAATACAAGAAAAAGACCGTTTGATCTTTGTGGCATCCAGAGCAAGTTTCCCCAGAGAAATTGGAAGTTGGGGTTAAGGTTTTACATATTTCCAAATCGGTTGTCACAGGAACAGCACATAAACCGCTTAGCTGTGCAATGAAATGACATAAATAATAAAAAAATAAATGCTTAAATTGATGAAGAAAACTGAAATAATACTTGAACTTAATCGAAGAAAATAAAAATATGTACATTACTTAAATAAATAAAATAGCACTCCACTCATGAACCTAAAACTTAAATAAGTCTGTCTATATCTTTCATCACTTCTCTCATTGTTATTATCCATATATCACTCATTCTTTGAGTAACAAACAGTTTATGAAGGCAGGAAACAAGTTGACGCCATTCTCAACACCTGTCTAATAGCTATAACAACTTCTCACACACACGCACATACACACATTAAAAACACACACATATATGTTTAGTGCTATGTTGTTGTGTCGACTGTCAGCCTGGCGGCAAATTGAGTTTAAACTGTAATGCACACACAGAGAAAGATATATATAGAGTGTGAGAGAAGGGGAGGAGAGTGAAAAGGTGGTGAGAAAGGGGGAGAGATTTTCGTGTGCGATCAGGCTTAAAGCCAGGCCAACTCTTGAACTCGTTGCCCACTCTCAACTCGGACGGCAGTTTGTTGGAAAAACTTTTCACAAAAAAAAAAAGGCAGTTAATTAATCTGTTCGTACTTTCGGCCATTGGCAACTGGCAACTGGTAAGTACGAAAGTACAATTAAAGCACAGTTTTTCCGTTTTCCGTTAAGCCTTGCCATCGACAGCAACTTTTGCCTGCCAGCGAAGGGACAGACAAAACGGGCAAAAGAAATTTTCAAGTTAATTGTCTTGGATGCAACGGGGCGTATGTGTAACAACTAACTGGCTTAATTAAGGGCCAACAAGCCGCTTGCATTACCAACGAAATTGCCAACGAACTTCACTTCGCTTCGAGCCAAAAATGTTATTAGAATTTTTAAAACTATGCAACATGCGGCCTCCCATACATATATGCATATTACGCATACGACGCGTGTGACACCCGGGAAAATTGCCAGCACATAAGAAAAACTAACACGAATATGTGCAATATTAATTTTTTTTTTTTTGCAAAAACTGAAAACTGCTAGTTAGAGTAGATGTGGTTGCATTAGCTAGTTTAGGCAGCTTGAGAAAAAGCTCAAAAGAATTATAGACTGAAGTTAAATAACTTACTAATGCCGAAAGACGTTCAAAGTATTCAAAGCATTTTACTTTTGTAAAGAAAAGATTGTCGAAAGACAAGTCTTAGTCTAAAGTTTTAGACTAAATTTTCCAGCATTTTCCGCAAGTTTTCGTAGTGGCAACAACTATTCGCCTTGGGGTTATATCAACTATGAATTGAAAAAACTACAAGCGTTTGCATTTGAAAGTGTGTGAGTGTGTGTGTGTGTGTGTGTGTGTGTTGCCTCTAGTGCTTGGCCAACTACAGCATTCGTTTACCTGTATATCGTTTTCACCTGTTCGTGGCCATTTAAGCGTTTGCCCGGAATTAAAATATGAAAGCTGAAACTTAACTGTGTTTTATTTTTGTTGGTGTTTTTTGTATGCCATATTTTCAAGCTTTAAGGCTTAATACACACGTGACATACACATGGGCATTAATCGAACAATCACAACAACAACAACAACAACTACAGCAACAACCACAACACAACAACAACTGTGAAAATAATGAAAATGCGTGAAGCAGGCCCACAAAACAAATTTGATAGGAAATTTGCATAACAACTTCCGCCATTTTGGGCCACGCTTATTTGTAGCTGTCATGGTGTTGACATTATGCTATTGTCCTCCTCCTTGTTGTTGTTGTTGTTGTGCCAGTTAAGCCCCCCTTATTGTCTATGTGTGTGTGTGTGTGTGTGTGTGTGTGTGTGTGTGTGTGTGTGTGTGTGTATTGGGAACCCAAATGTAATTTGCACTTGAACTGCAAACGTGTTGTAACGTGTGAGAGAGACACACATACAATTTGTATACATAGAGGGAGCAAGAGAGAGAGAGAAATTGAAATTATGTCACATAGAAACAGTGCTGCCAACTTTTGAGCAACAGAAAAAGGTGAGTTCCGTGGGAAGCAAATGGAAAAAATCTTAAATTTTTAACAAAAAATATATATCATTTTTTTTCTACATTTTGAATATATTCTATATTATCTTGAAGGTGATCATCAAAATAAGATTAACAATATTTGATGATTTTTTTTTCTTGAAAGATAAAGACTTGCAACGAAAATTGGATTTTTTGTAGGTTATCGGTTGGTTTTCGGTTGCTTTGCATTTCTGGAACATCCTTGAATTTTTTTAAAACACCAGAACTCCGCTGTCCGCTTTTTTTGTATAATTTACCGCAATTGAACTTTGAAAAAAGCCAGATTTACAGTGAAAAAAAGCTGTGTTGACAACACTGCATAAGAGTACTTGTTACGTGCTTAATTTGTTAGCTTTATGGCCAAACCGCGATAAATTCATTTGCTGTAGAAATCTGCAACCTTAGGACATTGAAGAATCCTTGAGGCACACAAGCAGCTGCTGCAGCTGAAGTTCAAAGTTGATGTTGCCCTTGAAAGGATTTCAATGCTCATTGCTGTTCAGCTGTCAGAAATGCGAATGAGGATATGATTGATGCGAGTGTCGGGTTCACAACTACATAAGCTACATACATACAAGCACAAAACCATAAAACAGCTGCTGAGATTTTCCATCAAAAACATAGAAAGACAGAGTTTTTCCATCCACACAAATTTTCATTTTATACCAAATCAGAATTGCCTTATTTCTCACAGACTATGGTACAAATCCCAGTCCATTAAGATAACATCAGCTCAACTTCATGTAATTTCCAAATTTCTGCATAAATTCGCAATTTGAGTAGGATTCTCTTTGAATCTTGTAAATAATACGTATCTGATTAAACAGATTTCCCGCTAAAAATCGCAAAGAACTTATTAACATAAGCCATGCGACAGATAATTCCACCTTAAGCTCCGAAAAAGATAAAGTCCTTGAACCTTGCAATTGTTACAACTACAATAGGGATCTAAGGATCTAAGGATTGCGGTGAAGTCCTTTATTGCAGCATGTCCAGTGGCACTTTGCAGCAAATTTTCAGTATTTGCCACGTTTCGCAAAGTGAGAACTGCACGAAAATTGTAGGGAAAAACAAAATGGAAATCAAACTGAAACTAGAACTCGAACTCAAATTCGCATTCGGATGACAAAGAGGAGTTCTTTGTTGTCCAGGAAGTTGTCAACAAATGGAAAATGGGAGTAGGTAATTAAAGTTAACAACTCGATACTTTGGCAATTATGACATTCAGTTGACCTTTCTGCCGAGCAATGCGGCGTATACATGATTTTAATTAAAATCAAGCAATTGTATATTTTTTTTAAATTTATATTTAACTATGAAACAATGTAATTGCAAATTACAAATTACATGAACTTGTTATAAAACTTATGAACATGCAATTCCATTATAAACTCAATACACTTCAGTTTGCCTGCAGCAACATCCTGTTGCAAGTGGCAACTTCAGGGGGCAGTCAAAAAGTGCTGCAGCCCTCGGCGCGTGTCTAAAATCAATTGAAAATTTAATCAAGTAGCTGGCGAAACTTTTGCAGCTGTTTACATTTTACTAACATCAATTATATTATAAAATGCAACTCCTGACTCAGAGATTTTTGAGAGGTAGCAAACTAAAGAAACCTTTTCTATCATGATTTTATATTACACTACAATCAATACAATTTCAATACAAAACTTAACACAAGAACAACATCAAGCAATCTTTTCTAAGCTAAACTAAAATATTATAATGACAATGACAGCGCTTAAAATTATACATAAATAAATGACTACAGGGTCTGAGCTGACGGCTTTCATATTCCATTTAATATGAACTAGATTTCCATGAAAATCACATAAAAGCATTATCAGAAAGTCAGACAGAGAGTTGATTACAATGTTAACCCGTTGTCGAGAGGAAATTGAATTACCATTAAGCCCTCAACGACTCTAAAATGTAGTTGAGTTTCCATTTGCATTTCTGAATTCATGAATTTTTCAACTAAAACTTAAAGTCTGTCAACTTGAAGTAAATGCAAAATGATTGTAAATGCATTATTTAATTGCCATAAAATTTCAATTAAAATTCCAATGCATAAATTGACAATTGAAATCGAAAGATTTGCATATAAAGTCAAGGAAAAGTGGTAATGGAAAATTGCAACAAATTTAAGCAAACAAGCGAGAGTTATGTGACGAAAGGAAGTGCAAGAAAATAGATGCCAAAAGCTAAGAAAACTTTTCACGCTTCTTGATTTATGGCTCGAAGCATATGCAAATGTCACTCAAACTTTTTGTTACGTTACCCGAGGGTATTTGATAGTCTGCACAATGCACACTCTGCATTTTTTTTTGTCGAGTTTACACTGCAATCACGCAATCAGTCGCCACTTGGGCGCCATTTAAATTGCATCTCGGGACACACGTTGGGCGCCAATTAATTTAAAAAATATGTTAATTGGCAATAAACGAACCCATTCTCATTTAGCATTAAATCTACTACATTTGCCTGCCTCTGTGGATCCTTTTTTTGTTTCTTGGGTGGACAACCCAAATGGCTTATCATTATTTGCACAACAAAACAATCGAAATGAAGCCGGTGGAAGCCTATTAAAAATCTAAATAAAAAGCTTTTTATTTTCCATTTGCCATTTGCCATCGACTTTGGCTGGTCAATGACCATAAATTTAATGACTTGCCTTTTGCGCTGAGATTGCGTAATTTATGACGAGAAAGCGGGGAACGATAATTATAATTCTCCCCCTTTTTAATTAGATTATATATGCCCACTTCCATTAGATTGATGTGCATTCGTCCCGGTTTGATGATTAAGCCAAAGCATTACATTTAATGGGCTTAAACAGCCACAACAGAGTCATCTTGTCAGACACTGTTACAGTGCCTGTTTCTCTGCATCTCTGATAACAGCAGAAACTAAGCAAATCAATGTCATTGTCACGTCTAACAACTTTGGGCTTATATTATCTTAACTTAACATTAACTAACCAAAGCCTTAATTCTTGCGCTTAAGTGAAATCAGTTCTAAATTCATTGGAATTTCATTCATTTCTATTAAAGCAAAGTGTTGGCATTATCATTTAAATGAATGATACAAGTTGTGTAAGAAAATAATATATTAAAGATTTAAATATTATGGAAAATTATATTTAACTTTAATATATTAAGTAGTCAATATATATAAACATATAAAAATTGTGTAAAACAGGCTAATTTTATTTATTTTATGTGAATTTAAAAATCATGATGATATAGACATATAAAAAATCCGATATACTATGGCAAATTGTGGCGCTAAAATTAAAGTTTTGTTTTTTGCCATTTATTCTTTTCATTAATTTAATGACATTTAGAGCCAACTATGTATACTACTCATTCAAGCAGGCACGCATTCAGACAATCTATTAAAATGGGAATATAAATATGTAATTATTTTGTTTTTAGCTTCATTGACACGCAAACAAATTTATGTTTTGTCATCGATCAATTTCCCGAGTTGGCAAAAATAGCAAAAGAAAATAAAACAAGCAAAATTTGCAATTAATTAGCGCTAGTAATTTAGACAGGAAAAGAGCACTAAAGAGAAAAAAACCAACAAAAAAAAAAGGAATGTTGGCTAGACAAGAAACGTGGCCTGCTTTAATGATGGCATTTACCAGGCTCAAGAATACAAACCCAAAAAAAAAAAAAAGAAAACTGTCGCCTAATATTTATTTTGTGCCCGCTCTAAGACAAAAAAAAAAGGAAGGCATAAAAACAAACAAAGGGGAAAAAAAGGAAAACTGTAGACCCAAAATGAAGCTTCAAGTGGCTTAGTAATTTACGCAGTAAATTTCACGATTTAGCCACTTGCAAATGAACAAACGGACAAAGCAGACAATGCTTGATATTTAATTACTCAAGAGTAGTGCAAACATTTCCACAAGATACTATTTTTTATTTCATTAAAAGTAATAAAACCAAAAAAACAGTGTGTAATTTAATTTAATTCTGATTGTGCAATTTGCCAAACAATATTATTTTAATTGTCTGTTGCTATTGTTTGGCCATTTGTATAATTATGTTTATTAATTTTAAGCATGACGCATAAGCATTAATAATGCATTTCCATAGAAATAATCAATGGCATAATGAGAGTAAACATTTTAATAAAATTTGTTGCACGGCAGCGACAATTTTAATGAGCTTCGTTTAATTTCATAATATTTTGGAAAATTAATCGAATTAAGAGAGAGAGCGAGTGAGAGAAAGTAAGAGAGTGAGGGAGTGAGGTATTGACAGATCCCACGCGGCGTATGATAAATGTTTAATTGCATATTAAATGCGCCGTCTGCCAAATACACTATCTGTTTTTATGTATGTGTTCCTATCTGTGTTTGTGTGTGTTGCATTTAGTTGTGTGTGTGTGTGTGTGTGTGTGTTTGTGCCTTATGCAGCTTGCACTGAAGTTTAATTACAAAGATAAATGTTGAAATGTGTACTCTTCACCCTTCAGCAGTGTTGCCAACTTTTAATAAAGCTGTTATAATCAAAAAAAAAGCTAAATTTAGTCGAAAACAATTTATATTTTCAAAATAAACAAGACTCTAACAATACGGAATACAATTATATTTTAAATAAATTTCTTAAGTGTATAAGATATCCCAATTTTTGTAATTACAATTGTTAATCTCTAGAATTTTTTTAAAGTAGCAGAAAAATTATTTAATATTTAATAATTTCTAATATCTTGTGAAAGTATTAAGAAAAAAGAACGCAAAAAGTAGTTTTTAATATATATAAATATGCCGTTCCCAAAGAACGTAATACTCATATTTTCTATCACAAAAATGGGATAATTACTTATGTAATTATAAAAACTTATTTTGAAAATTTATGTTTTATCTCAAAAATAATTTCTGCAAGTAAACCTTGAAAATCGCCAGATTTGACGAGAAAAAATCTGTTCTGTCAACACATCTCTTTAGCATAATTAAGATTTCACACGGTCATAGCCTGTCTCAGTCTCTCTCTCTCTCTCTCTCTCTCTCTCTCTCAAACAGTCTCGCTTCCATTTAACCATCTCTTTGTAGTGTGGTTAACTCATTATCTGCGTTGTCCATGTGTAGATGTCTCACAAAATCGGCTCAAGCTGTTGTCCTGCTATTAATGCCTTTAATGACAGAAAACACTTCATGTACTTAAAAGGGACGACAAGGACAAACTGTCAGCAGCTCTGTCAATGTCCTTACACGTTGCCACGCCTCCTGCCACATTTCTCCCCCCCCCCCCCCCCCTCAACTACTTTCATAAAGTATTATTTTTCAATTAATGACGCCCGTCTCTCCTCGTCTTTCTTTATAAATGTGAAAGGACCTCTTCGTGTATATATGTTAGTATGTGTGTGTCTCTTACATTATTTTCAATTTATATTTTAAATATCAATTATGTAAATCGCAATACTCATCTTCATAATCCACATTTACGGACAGTGGCACAAAAAGTAATAACTATAAGCATCTACAGGATATTAATTTACATTTATGAGCACATTGAAGTGTCCTTCAGCACTAGTCATTTTCCTTATGATGTCAGACAAGCTGACAATGCAATTCCTACAGGGTATTTTCTCTGTCCTTTGGTCAAGTATCCCAACTTATTCAATCATAAGTTGTTTGAAAGTGCGACACATTATTTATACTCTACCATATACAACTTTTGACTTATATCAATGATTTCAACGTTCTACTTAGAAGAGTTCAAGTATTTTTATACCCTATAACCATTGAGAATGTTTTGAAAAATAAATGATAAGTTTGTGACTACAGAAAATTAAAATAAGATATATTGGAAATATTTTTTTTAATAAACACATTTTTTTTTTCTTTAATATTTTTAGCAGAGTGCACTGACAGAAAATATTAATAATTAAATATATTAATGAATAATATATTAAAAAGGTATTGATAAACTTGTAAGTAACATATAGTAACATAGTAACGGCTTAAGTTTTTTTGTAAAAGTATATTACATTCTACAAATTTATCAATTATCCAATTTTAAAATAAAAATAATTGACATCTTTCTTGGGTATCTAAGAGGGTACAGGGTATTTTTTAGTCCAACACTAGTGCCTTGTTGATTTTCTGGTCTAATGTCAAGAGGGTTCATTGCGAAAAAGTTTTGTACCTTTGGTTCAAAAAAATATATATATACAATATTTGTTTTACAATTGAAAGCCTTCTACAGCCACTTCTCTTGAAATTTCTCTACTTTTCCCCACTTCTCTAGAGTCTTGTCCCTTTGTCTGCTTGTAGATTTGTTTGATTGAAATTCTTTTTGGTATTGAACAAGTTTTTAATTAGCAAACTGCCAGCGTGGGCATTTCGTAGACTGTCTAAGCAGCCACGCCTTTTGCTAGACTGCTCTATTTGTCTGGCTTCAATTCCTTAAGCTTTTCTTTTTCTGCCAAGTGCCACGCCCCCTGATGCCACCATCCGCCCTCGACAGTTGTTGTTGCTAGAGCCGCAAGCTACGGTTGCTAAGCACTTTCAAATGATTAAACCCGCCCACGTGTCGTCTTCGTCTGATATGAATTGAATGCGTAAATGTATTAAATAAACACAGTCTATCTAATAATTGTTCTGACCAAGCAAAACACAACGCAAAACTACAAAATATTATTGAGTACAAAACTATTATTTTATTTTAGAAAAAGTTGACATACCACAGTTGTATCAGACTTCGAACTTGCACATCTTTGTCAAAACTCAACAGATCTATGAATTGAATCTTCATATAAATATTATTAATTTAAATTAAAAATATATGTTTATGTTATATTTAAATTTATGACCTTTTGAATAAAATATTTTAGTTCAAAATTTTAAATCTCTTGTTTTCACTTTTAAACAACTTGTGAAAATCATGTCAAAACTAACAAAAAATTTGACTTCAATTTTGCTAAACTCCTGATAGTTATAAGTTATAAAATAATAAGTATATCCAATATTTTCTCACTGTTTCAAAATCAATGTGAAATAAAATAAAATGTAGCTATTAAGTAAATGATATAAATATATATATTTTGTCAAAGCAATTACTTGATACACTGTATTTATGCGAAAGTGTGTGAGTGAAAATCAACTTTTACTTTGAAACTTGTGAGCGCGAAATGAAGTCGAGTAAATTATTGTTTTTGATTGGTTTAATGAGGCAATTGGCTCATGTGGCTACAACACACACACACACGCACTATGGGTGTGTTTTTGTGTGTGTGTTTGCTTGACAGCGTTAACAATAACAACAATAAATTTAAATAAGCTCAGTATTTGCAGCTGACGTTGAAGCAAAACACAAATCCTGACGACGACTTCAAAGCAGAAGAAACATTTGGCAGCAGCTGTGCTTTGGCATTTAATTATGGCCAACGAAGGAACACACAACCCACACACGCACACTCACACACACACACATTGTTTGTATTTGTGTTTTGTGTTTGTGTGTGTGTGTGTCAGTGCAAAAGGACACTTTGTGGGCGCGTTGGGCGTGACCCTTTTGCCATAGGGCAGATCAAGCGGGTCGTCTTTCTTTGAGCAGCTGTTGACATTTGACTGGGACTCGGGAATCGGGATACAGGATACAGAATACAGGACTCGACACGACAATTTGCTGCTCTACTAATTAAGCAACAACAACAACAACACTAACAAAAACTACAAATGACAGTATTTGCCACAACGAAGCAACCCCAAAATTCAACAAATTTGCACAGCACTCATCAAAAAATGGGGAAAAACACAACCCAAATTGACCATGAAATTAAGTTCAAAAGTTGCTGCAAATACTTTTGCAGGCAAAACCTAAAGGAACAAATATAACCTACCCAAAGTCCAGCCAAAATTCAATTAATACTGCAAAAAACTAAAACAGAAAAGTAAATGTTGTTTATATATTTTTTTAAATTTAGAATTCATTAAATAGGCAAATACAATTTTTATGATTTTATATTTTTCTCACCTTGAATAAGAATAAAATACAAAAAAAAAATTAAAAATATATCCTCTTCCAAAATAACCCATCTAAAAATTATTTCTTCTTTTTTTGTTTCATAAATTAATAAAGTTTTAATTTGTAATATCATTTTACATTTCTTATAATTTTTTTTGGTTGACTTTAAATAAATAAAATAAATAAATATCTGTCAAATTACTACTATTTTATTTTATAATATAAAAATGTATATATGAATTTTTGTTGACAAAACAGCTACCTGTCATACTGTATTTATGCGTTGACACAATTATAATACCCTCAGAAGGGGTCTAAAAAAGACAAACCAAGTTTGAATCTAATTTTATTTCTAATCTGACTTTTATGATACGAATACAAACCGCAAACGACACAACTTATCAACTCTTAACCTTTGAAACCACAAAAACAAACATCTGCGAATGCCAAAGGTAATAAAGTGCATTTAATTGGTCAGGTAATCAGGTTGACAGGATATCACCCATACGACATGTTGTCGCATTTAACTTGCAATTTAACTAAATGCCAAACGAACTTAATGTTGCCTCCTTAACTTTCTATCTTTGTCCACAGTTCTGTCCTACAAATAGTAACTTTTCAACTTGCAACACACGACACGTGGCAGTTCACAGTGTCCAGTGTCGAGTGGTAAATCACGGTTAGATTTATGATGCTATCAACTGGTGAAATTAAGCGCACAAGAAGTGAAAAACAATGTAAGAATGTTTCAGTGTAAACTGAACAGCTACAAGTTTCCCTGTGACCAACTTAAATGTATTAATTAAAAAACTATTAGATAAAAGTAATATCAAATATTAGAACAAAATTAATAAATTCAATTTGAAATAAAAAAATTTATAAATTATTTTAAAGAACACAAAAAAGATAACTTTAAAAGTGGAAAATAAAATAAACGCTGCAATCATAAATATTTACAGAGTTCACTTTGGAATTTGAATAAACTCTTAAAGTTAAAAAGTCAGCTTTAACTAATCCACCAGTAATTGGATATCATTGTAAATATATAAATAAAATATTATTTTTTGGAAATATATTATTAAATTTATTAAAAACATGAAAAGATCAATTTAAGGACTAATGAAACAATTCCATATTTATAGTGAGTTAATATGCCTTCTTCTAGCTCTCAACAGGATTTTTCGTCAACTTGTCATACCCTTTTCAAGACATCTAATAAACATTTACAGGGTATCAGGAGTTCTCAGTTCAATTTGATTACTAGCTCGCAGTTAGTTATCGTCGTAGTCACTTCTAGAAATCACTACATTCTATATAAATTGTGATTTGTAACCCTCCTAACATCTTGTTTGTTCCAATGATAAAAGAAGATGAAACAACAACAAATTGTCGAATACCATTACAAATTCGTCATGCATTGAATTTATTTTTGTTTCGCTTCTCCTCCACTTTTCCCATTTTGTCATTCTGTTTGCCACAAATATACAAAAAAAAAACACATTCATATTTGAATATGTATTTCGCTTTTCGTATTGCTTACGCCTTCTGTTTGTTGTCTCCGAGTGAACAATATGCATACAGAGTTGTTGTTGCTGTTGTTATTATTGTTGTTTTTTTCCCATTATGCTGTCCACAGTGGCTTTATTAAAAAGTTTACAATGCGCAACCGTAACAAATTTGTTGGACAGCACAACAGTTTTCCCGGTGCTTCCCCTGCTTTCCCAACTGACATATAATGTGTGCTACACTGTTAAAAAAACCTAAGCTAACCAAAAAATGTATATAAACTATATTTGGAAATTTGCGGACTTAAAATCAACTATAAAACACTTTTTAATATCAACTCTCTAAAAATAAATATTCACACATTTTTAAAATATTTTATTTTTAAATTTAATTGGACTGGATAAAAAACATTTGAATTTATTATATTTAAATAAAGAGTTTAGGTGTGCACTTTTTAGATAAACAAAAGTGTAACGTGCATAGATTTTTGCTCCTGTGTACATATTAGATGGTCCAACGGGGGAATGCTCTGTGCATAACTCATACGCCACGTTGGCCCTACAGAGAGTATTTTAGCCTACTTAGCATGTATGTGTATGTGCTCAGCGTACTCAGTTCTTGCTTTGTTTTTTTTTTTGTTCGTGCAATTTCTATTATTCTTTTTTTGTGCTTTTGATTTTGTGCTTGTTTTTCATACGCTTTACGAGCAGCATATGCTGTCCAAATGCCACTCAGAGCAGCTGTAGAAAGCCGCACACATTTTAACATACACATATCATAGAATCGCCGCCGAGTGGCCATTTAAGCTGTCCAACTGTCAGAGCTTTCAACTTTTACTCTAGCTCTTGGCCATGTTAAAACTCCAAGATCCACAAAAAAACAGAGAAATAAAAATAAAAGTGACTAAGCCAGTTCTCTTTGTAATGAAGCCCCCGGGTCTTTTGGCCGTCTTGTAAATCTAATTATGCACAAATTACGCAGCTAACTGTGCGGCGCCTCTAAATTAGTTTAATTTTAATTGTCGTAAAGTTGAGTTGTCTGTGTAAGGGAAGCTGCCTCATGTTGCATGAGTATGATCTACTTGTTCATCAACATCATCGAGGGATCAACTTGAAACATTCTCTGTTTCTCATTTTCATTAGCGGCAAATGTTACTTTCCCGTTGAACTTGTTTGTTTTTAATTTTTTAAATGTCGCACATTCATTTTGTGGCAAGTCATTTGCAGCCAACGAGAAAATAAAGTTTTCCACGCGTTGTCTCATTTAACATACCATAGATAAAGTTGTCTATAAAATGTCTTAATTTCTCAGTCAACTTTTCAGTTGTCAAATTATAGCTACGTTTGTCATTTAAATTTCCAAAACCAAACCAAACCATTGCTCAAAAGCTTCATTGTAGAAAATCATACCAAAATTCAGAACATCGTAGACTTGCTGTCACTGTCATAACTTTGTCAAAACTGAACCGATTTAGATGTGGAATGTCATTTTGATTATTATTTAGGCTCTTAGTTCATTCTGCATCTACAGATTATTAACTTTAAAAAATTTTGAATTTTCGTTATTTTTGCGTCAAAATCATGAATTTTTGGAAAAAATATTTTTTTCAAAATTTGAAAACGCAAGTTTTCACTTTTAACCAACTCCTGGTACCCAAATTAGTAGAAAACAACTCTTTAAATTTGAATTTGTGAGGTTTCAAGTCTTACCAGACTTTAAACTTACATAACTTTGTTTAATCATTATTTGGATTCTAAATTGATTCTGCATCTAAAAATTATAAACTTTAAAAATCTTTTAATTTTTTTAATTTTTCGTCTTAATTAGTATAGAAAGACACTTTAAATTTGATTCTGAGAGGTTTTATTTTTCTGTAAAAGATCATTTCAAAACTAACTAAAAATATCACCTGTGAAGTTGTTAGACCAAAATCTTATCAGATTTCAAATTCTGAAAACTTGTTCAAAACTTAACCGATTTTCATTATTTGGGCTCAAATTTGATTCTACATCTAAATATTGTTCACTTGAAACATTGAAAAATTCGTATTGAGATTGCAAGGAAAAGTTTTGATGCCTTCACTATTAAAATTAAATATAACATGTGTTGCCTACTTTTCAGGGCACTTGAAAATCTCACAGCATGTGGCAAAGTTTATTCAAGCAAATGAATGCCCTCTAAATGGCTGTCCCTCTTCTCTCTTGTTCTATGTCTCTGTCTCTCCCTCTTTCATTTCGCTTTGGTATTTTCCCTTGTCTTATTCCCTTCTAAGGCCTTCTGGCCTCCACTTGAGCACGCGCGACAAAATGTGTCAACTTTCAACTTTCGACTAATACAAATTATATGATTTCGACTTATTTCATTATTTACTTGTTTCATGCCCGTCCTTTGTCAGTGTGTGTAGTATCAGTGAGTGTGAGTGTGTGTGTGTGTGTGTGTCAGTAAGTGTTTATATGCTGCCAACTTTCGCTTGCCACACATTTTAATAGTCCCGGCACATAAGCCACTTTAAATTGGCTGAGATACTTAATATCGCCGGGAGACACACACACACACACACACACACACACACACACACACACACACACACACACACACACACACACACACACACACACACACACAGTTTGAATCGCAGTCAGTGTCATGTTAAACCACAAAACAATTTAAGTTAGAAACACTGAAAACTTTTCTATTTGTCAAGACAGGATTGCGACAACAACAAACCGCCAAAGTTGTAGCAAAATATTTTTGAAAAAGAAAAAAAAAACAAAAGCAAAATAATAAAACCATATAAGAATAAAGCAACAAATGTTTAAAATTGTGCTCAGAGCCGCAGGCCAAGAAAAAAAGGAAAGAATATCTCGTTGTCATTTTGTATACAGTATGTCAAGTAATTGTTTTGACAGCTAAAAAAAAAACCACATATATTTAAATCTTATTATTACTATTTTAATTTTTTAATATTATAAAATAAAAGAATGAAAAAAATTTACCTGTTTGTCTGTTGTTTGAAAAAAAAGTTCAATTAAATAGTAAATATATTTCTTTAAATTTAAATGTAATTATAATGAAGTTAATTCTTTTTTTTGTTGCAGACAGAATTTAAAAACAATTACTTGACATACTATATGTGGATTGTCTGGGATTGTTACCACGGAGAACGTCTGCTGTCTGCATGGAAAATCCTGATCTGAGCAATCATTGCGATTCCACTGAGGTTTGTCTTTGTTGTCACACAGTGCGTATGATTGACAGCATCAGAAGATGCCTACTGTCCACATCCACATCCACATCCACATCCACAACCAATTGTGGCTATTTCCATGCTAGCTGACTCATTCAATATTGCCTGAACATGGACATGGACATTGATTAATTGTCAGCTACAATACAATTGTTGTCAATCACTTTGTGCAGCTAATTGCGAAAACAATCAAACAATTCTGACAATTTATGTTATTTATGATTCGCAATGTCAGTTCTAATTCAAATTCTCAGCAAATATTGTTACCATTTTGCAAGTAATCAACGGCAATAATTCAAAATGCTTATAATAATAAATAAACACATTTATAGATGGTAAGCTCTAATTGAATTGTCGATGAGCATATTTCCTTAAACTCCGCATTCCTCAATAAATAATTATTTATAGCATAAAATTCAAAAATGTCTGTCACTCTTGAACTATTTTGCATGCATTGCATACTGCAGCTTTAATTACGTATACGCCGTGTGCCACAGGGCAAAAGAATCATGTGCAGTCATAAGAATATATTTCACGTAAATTTATCACTTGTGTGCAGTAAGCGGATTTAGAGCTTTAAGGCCTACAGCTTATGGCACATCTTTGGTGGTGGCCACATTGACCTGGCTTAAACGCAGGGAAGTGAAAGAAGAAGGAGTTGCTCGACTGTTAAGTGCCCAGTAACCATGTTTTTGTAATAACTCGATTAAGTCAGAATAAATATAATAAAAACTTAAATAAAATAAAACTATAGGTAAAGTCGCATTAAACTATAAAACAAATTTCGTTAAACTTGTATTTCTTTATTTACTTAGAGTATAAATTTTATTTTATAAATAAAGAAACTTAATTAATTTATAATAATTTTATCACAAATCCATATGCCTATGTATATTTTGAGTACTGGGCTAATAATTGTTGTTCTACTCGTTTTTGCATTGAAACGAAAAGAACCACAAAGCCACTAAACTAAATATTCTGAGGACAGAGATGTTTGCTTAATTTTTCAATGGCAAAGCAAATAAAATATATGCTCAGTGTTCTGACAGAACGACAGACAGAGCGACAGACAAGTTGTCTGTACTCGTTGTGGAAATTTATTTGAAATCAGTACCAAAAAATACGTTTAAATAATTAAACTGTCAACGGGTTGAAACTGAGGACACTTTTTCGACAGTCGTCATTTTTGAAATGTTCAAAATGAATAAAATGATTTGGTCATTTAAATTATGCAGCGCATATTAAATTAGCTACATTAAAATTATCATGGAAACGTCAATGTGACAGAAGGGAGTTTTGTAAGGGAGGTGAAAGTAAGTACATAAAACAGAGACAACGAATCAAATTAAATTTGCGAATTTCTCACATAAAACAGCATTTACAATTCTTATCTTATTATTTTCTTCACTCCTTCTTCTCTCTCTCTCTCTCTCTCTTGCTCGTTCTCTTGCTCTCTCTCGTTCTCTTTCCCACTCTTTTTGCTCAAGTTAATCCAAAGTTTTGTACAGCATTAAGCAAATGATATAACAAAAGTCTCAACATCATAACCCAAACACCAAGTGTCCCCCTTTTTCCTCCCTTTCCACATGTCAGCAACTCAGCACACAGGCTTCCTTTTTAATACCCTGCCGGAGGGATGAAATGGAGAAATGTGTGACGCATTGACAAATTCTATAATTTATATATATATGCACTCATTTATTTATTTTTGAAAGCTGATACGAGTTCAAATTATATTTCCATATTAAACGAAATATTTATTCTAGTATTGTTTGATAATTTATTTATGATCCTATTTTTTAAACAACTATTTATTTTTGTTTCTTTCATTATTCCATAATATTTATTTCATTAAATCTATAATCATTTGACCAAAATTAGGATTCAAATTTGTTTTTTATTCAATATTTATAGGTTAATTTCAACTAACAGCAATTCACAAAAAAAATCCATTATAAACTTTAAAGAATTTGAGAGTTAAATTTGAAATAAAAACCTTAAAAAAGTAAATTTAGTATAGGGTATCAAAGCCTCTCATTCTTGTTGATGTTACTACTTGGTGTGTAAAAATTTACAACTTTATATGTCAGAGATGATAGCTTTTTTCCCGCTCTCTGTCTTTCTCCCGCTCTCTCTCTCTCTCCCTCATTTTTTGTTATCATTTGCCACACATCAACAGGGCAGACGCGGCGTATGCGTGATATGAATATGCGACAAGCTGCCTTAACCGTCACTCATTTGCATGAATTATTTGCTTATATGTTTGTTGTTGTTGTTGTTGTTGTTGTTGTTGCTTTCGTTGCTTCTGTTGTTGTTTGCTGCAAGCTCTTATCAAGCGTAAGCAACACTTCATTAATTGTCTAAAATTAGCTATAAAACAAAGCAGGCAAATTGTTGTTGTGGCTGTTGACTTTGTAAAGGGAAAGTACTCTCGTACGTTAGTGGCTTATACCCTGCAGCAAAATCTGCCATTATCCTACTCCCTTTAATCCTTCCCCCTCTCGTATTATATTCACTCGTTGCCATGACAAAATTTGTAAGTTAATCTCTTTGGTTCCTGTTTATGCTCAACTTTTGTTATTATTATTTTATTTTCTGTTACTTTCCTATTTTTTAGTTCTTTGCACATTGAAGTGGCCTTTGATTTTCGTTTGCCATATTTCATTATTTTCTGCAAAAGTCAAATCAAATAATCTGTATAAAAGCCGGAAAGGGATGTGGCATGGAGGGGGGGGGAAATGGAGCTGGAAATGCGTGCTATTAAATACCAAAATAGTTTACCACAGTCAAAAGAAAACAGAAGCAAAACAAAAGGTTGATAACGAAAGATGAATAATATTATTGCCAGATAGTCGACTATAGTAAATACTCTTTCTTATGTTGAAAATTTAATATAACTATTTGATTTATTTATTGCGTATTTGCTTAGGTTAATAAATTGTAATTATTGACATTAAATATATTGCATTAATATTTATTTTTTGGTAAAAAAACATGTGAAATAATCCAAAAATCTTTTTTATTGTTATTTAAAGACCGATTTAATACAAATATTTTTTTTTTCATTGCTGTGTTTATTCTCAATTTTATTTTTACATGATTTGAACAGCTTTTCTATAAAAAATACCAACTTTAGCTGTCTTATAAAAACAAAAAGGTAGCATAACAAGAAGCAGTCGGAATTAGTTCCGGCCTCAAAGTATTTATTTGTTTTGGGTTAAAGCCAAACACCGCAAATGGTTAAAATACTTTTTATTTTCTTTAGTGCTTTCTTTCTTTCTCTTTTTCTCTTTTTCTGATTTTATATGACAAATTTAAGGATGGTTGCCAGGACAACTACTTTTTATGGCCTGACCCGGAGCCGGACCAAGGTTAAAGTTTGAAGTTCGTTATTTTATAGCTGTTTGCTCTTCTCGCTGATTGAGCGTGAAGTTATAAAACTTAAGGAGTGCCAAGTGCTGCCAGCTTTTTTTTCTTCTTTTCAGCCACTTTGCCAGCCTGTCTGATTATGGCCAATAAAACAGAGATTTTGGATGGGGTAACCAAAGACAGGGGGAAAACAAAGCCTAAAATATTAAACAATCTCGACGTGGACATTGGTCAGCTTTAAAATAATAGGTGTGTTTCGCTCCCTTTTCCCCTTTCGCACTACCTTACGAACTTCAATCCCCTTTTTACTCCCCTTTTGCACTCCCTTTTTCACACCCTATTTAACTTCCTTTTTCACTCACTCTTTTAGTGGCTCTCTCACTCCATATTTTACTCCGTTTTCACTCCCTCTCTCGCTTCTCTCCTGAGCATTGTCACGCCACAAAGATTGGGGTAAATTTATGAGCTGTGGACCTTAAGCGATTGTAAACCCGCCTGGCATTGTTGAGATTACTTGGAAACTTGTCCACACTTACCAAGTAATTGTTGTAATTCAACTTAACCTCAATATACACATAATATTATTATTAATCTAATCTTGACTCTTAAAATGCCCACCTGGGGCAAATGTTCAGATATTGTTTAGCTTAAATTAAAAGACAATATAAAATAAACATTTTCAATTATCCAACTTACTTGAGTCAAAATAAGTGAGAGCGGCGAATTCGATATTGCGAGAGCCAACTGAAGAGAGCACTAAGCGTAGCCAGCTTATGGTGAATTTAGAACATGGTGACTTTGTGCAGTGTGGTGAGTGAACCTTTTGCAGTTGGAAAGAGATAGCAAAACGATTTATGCTAGCATTTCGAGCCCGCCGAATTGTTGTTGTTTTTATTTGATTCCATTAGATTCCAATTATTTGATATTTAACTGCTGCGGTTTCTTCTGTATTTGATTTAACATTTGCACCGGCTGCAAATTAAGTTGGATATCACTTAGCGACAACAATAAAAGTTAATTTTCATTAAAGCTGGTCTTACGTGCCAATTGTGTAAACCATCGACGAAAAAAATTATGTGAGAGTGGCGAGTTCGATATTGCGAGAGCCAACTGAAGAGAGCACTAAGCGTAGCCAGCATAAGGTGAATTATTAATATGGTGACTTTCTCGACATTTTACTTATTATAAATAGAATTTAATTTAGTTTAACAAATCAAGAATTAAAATTAAAAGAATTTAGTTGCATTAAAAAAAAGGATTTGAAATGAAAACTAATTAACAAAAGTATACAGCTTTTTAAAAAAATAAAAATTAAAAAAAGCAATTAAACAACTACTGCAATTTCTTTCTCAATAAATAAGCTATAACGTTAAATAATCACCTTTCTATTTTTAACGTTACTTAAAAAGAAATAAAATGTTTTTTTTCATGCAACTTTAAATAAAAGATATTTATAGTTAATTTAAATGTTTTTTAAAAATATATAAGTTAAGCTAGTTTTCAATATTTATGTAAAATTTAAACTGAAAATGAGTTTTTTGCTCTAATTTTATCATAGTGTGTAATCGTTAAGCACACACACACAGCCTTAAGGGAAAATTAAAAAGGAAAACAGAGGGAAAATCGCTGTGCATATTTTTATGCTCTGTTTGAGCAATAAATGTGTTCTAGTATTCTGGCTGCTGTCTTTTAGTCGCCACTGTGCCAACTGCATACTATCGATGTTATTCCAAGCGTAATTGCAATTGTCTATGGCAATAGGGTGGTTCAGTTCTACACGGAAAAAAAAAATTTCTAAAATCAACTAAGAATTTTGGTCGAAAACATAGAATTCTTAAAACACAATTTTGTTTTGAGAGCATTTCAAAAATGCTAGCCAAAAATTTAAAACAAATCTAGAGAAGATTTTAGAATTTTTAATTTTTTATTATTGTTGTATTAATTATTATTTTTTATTTGTGATGTATGTTATATACACTTTTTCTGGTCAGTTAATTTTACAAATATTCCTTTAGATGATAAATGTACTTGTTTCTAAGAAGTTCTTCTTTTTTTTTCAGTGCATAAGGTTGTGGTGGTGGTGGTGGTGATGGGGGTGGTGATGGTGGTGGTGGTGTTATAACTCGCACAGCTGGATGCACTTGCACATGCAAAAGGCAGTCAAAGTATCCCAAGGATCCACAGGATCCACAGGATGTAAAGGATACCACAGGAGTGCGCTGCATTTGCGTAATGGGCATTTAATTAAGTGGCCTCTGTTGCCTCCGATTGAGGTCTAAATTAAGGGGGAACTTCGGTTTACATCATTAACTGTCTGGCCACGTTTTGGGGACAAGTTCTCGGAAATTTAATTTGGCCGCAAGTGACAACAAACAAAAAAACAAAAAATACAGCACTCAGGGTCAAGGTTTAGTTCAACATTGTTTGATGGTAAATAAAAAACACCTCAATTTTAATTTAATTTACCTTAGTCCTATACACTACTCAACAGCGAGCATGGCGATATTTTTAAAAATAATTTTAAATATATAGCAAAAAATGTTTTTGAAATACAGATAACTAACAGATTATTTTCAATATTGTAATCTTTCAAATTTATTATTAAAACAAGAAAAAAGTCACTTTCTTTAAACAAATAGTAAAAATTTATTATTCTCCATAAAACGTAGCTTTTCTCATTAATTCAGAAAATACGAAATTTGTAATGTTTATTTAATTAAAAATTTCTATTCGCGATTGCTAAAAATGTATTATCAAGTTGAAAAATTATTATTTTCAGTGTAGTTATCAAGTCGCCTTAATTAAAAAGAAACGTGTTTTCTTTGTTTTTCCCGCTGTTTGAAAAGGGTTTGCTTCTGTTAACAACAAATTAATTGGATATTCGTTGGAAGTTTAAAGTTAAGTTTATTTATTAATTTATTATACCAGTTATAATTAAATGTATACATACATATATAATTTTTACAAGTTCGTAAAGCTACTCAAAAGTTTTCACCACATTTACCAAGTTCTGTTTTGTTTTGTTTTATTTTATTTAATTATTATTATAAATTTTTTTTATTAATGGGAGTATTGGCAAACAAAGAGTTGCAAATTTCTGACTTTCAGTTACTAATGCAAGGTAATCTCTCTGTCGATCGATATATATATAAAGATATATGTATGTGTGTGTGTGTGTGTGTGTAATTAATCGCTGTCACATATATATAAATATATAGATATATCTGATGCATGCTGAATTGTAATATAGATATTTGTTTCAAAACTTTTTACAAAGCAACGCAAATGTTGCAGTTTGAATAATGAATTTATTTAAATATATAGTATATCGCTTCTACATATATTTAAATATATATATTAATAGATACATATAACTGTTGCATGCTAAATTTTCATAAATTTCTTATGCATTTTTCTACAACGAATTTATCGTTTCAAACTTTATACAAAGCAACATAAAAATTGCAGTTGAATATTAAATACATATATATATATATATGTGTTATAATATATAGAAAATCAGTGGATTTAATGATTAACTATTGGCTATATCCGGCTTGGCTTAAAGTATTGTACAGTTTAAAGAGAAAAATCTAACAAAACAATAGGAATAATAAACTAAAAATATATCAAAAATGAAAACAAAAGTTGAATTTGTTGTTGTTGGCTCAACTTGCTAAATTTTACAACTGCTGCTGTTGTGCAAGATCTAAAAGATCTAGAAGATCTACAAGATCGGGAACTGGCTGAGGTTGGACAGTTGGACAGTTGCATGTGCTGGATGCTCCTCCAGGTGTGCATGTGTGTGTAGATGCAGCAGGTGACTTAAACAGAGATACAACAGCAGGGATTCCATTATAAACATGCACATAAAGTAAACGTAACCCTAGAGCAGCTCCTCATTGGCATCCACGATCAGGGGGCGTGGCATTTGGGCGCGTCGTCGTCGTGCATGTAACGCCGCCTGTTCGGCAAGATTGATCAAGGGATCGGCTTCCAGTTCGGCTTCCAGTTCGGGTTCGGCAGCGGCAGCTCTTTCCTGATTCTCTGCCTCCTGGCGTGCCTTTAGCTCCTGTGCTGCCTGCTGTTGTTTCTTGCGATGCTCATAGTTGACCAATCGCTGTCCCACCAGATACTTGTCCACCTTGATGGACAAATACAGCTTCTTGAGCTGCTTGATTTGGAAGAGCACAAAGCAAACGCTGCCCACCAATATGAAACTGACGGGATAAACGATGCGCGCTATAAAACGACGATCCTCGGCTCCCGCAAAGAACATGGGCATAATGGAGCCACCAATGACATAGGGTATGGCTAAGGCCAGGCCAAATGTGGTCACCACCGGCACCGCCAAATCACGCATCACAAATTTCAAATCGAAATCTCTTAAGCCATCCGTATAAGCCCGCTCCAAAGCCCTTTTTAAATGCCAATCCGGACCCATCAGCGTCAAGGCAATGGCTATTTTGGTATAGAGCACACCCAGTGCCCAATCCTGCCACAAAAAGTGTATGGGTGTGTTGCGTATGGGCACACGCAGAGGAATCACCACCACCTGCTCCAGCAGCAGACCAAAGAGCAACGGCACCAGCACAAAGATTCCCAATAGCGTCAAGACTGGCAATGCATACTGCAGGGCAACTCGCGCCCAATGCTTCAGCTTGTTCAGAATGGCAGCACGTCCTTGGGGCAGAAGTGTCACCACCACAGCAATGCCACGGGACACAATCCAACAGAGATAGCCGCCAATCTCAGCCGTGTACAGCTCATGGGGACGCAATAGACGCTCATTCTTCCGTGCCACCTCGGGATCAGCAGGAGCTGCTGGCAAGTCACCTGGAATATCGACAAAAATATGTTACTCAGTATTATACGAAAATTTAGGAATTAAAAGTAGGAAAACCAAACTATGAAGCTTTTCATTTAGAAATAATAATTAGGAAACCTAAATTAGGAATTCTGTTCTTAGGAATTAGGAAAAAAAAATTATGAAGATAACAATTAGGTAAGAACAAAATTGGTAATATGTTGTAAGGAAATAAAAGTTGGGAAACTATAAAATAGACAAAGATATTAATAAAGACCCAAATAAAACTAGCAAGCATTTTATATCAAAGTAAAAATTAGAAAAATAAGACTAGCAAGCATTTAAATTAAAAATAAAATTTAGGAAACCAAAATTAGGAGTATTGTTGTTAGAATATAAAAATTGAAAAAAATATTAAAATTTCTTAATATTCCTAATTTTGGCTTTTCCGAATTTTTTCATATGAGGTACCTACCTGGTATGCCCACGGCTGCCTTATCTCCGGGTTGTCCTGTCCACAACATCATCAGGCGTCTGCCTATGTAGACTGGTACCGTTAGCATCAACATGGCGGCACAGACAATCGATAAACACATTAACGATAACAGCGCACACAATCTCAAGGCAAAGAACGAGGGGCGTTCGTAGGGTTGAAATCCTACAGGTAATTCACGTTGCATGATCGCCTGATGAGCAGCTGCCAAGTTCCGAGGTGGTGCCGGCTCTGGTGGCGGTGGTGGAGCTGGAGCTGGTGCTGCAGCCGGAGCGGGAGCAGCTTCTCCGCCTTCTCCACCCGCTTCAGCGGCTTGATCCACAGCTGCTTCGGCATTGGTCTCCTCGGCTTCTGGCTCCGGAGCGGGCAGCAGGTAACTGCGAATGCCAAGTAACCAGGCAACAGCTGTGCACCAGATTCGCAGTAATCCCTTCAGCCAGATGCGAGTCTGCGTCTGCTCGAAGAATCCCGGTAGCACAATCTATCGAAAGAGTGAAGAAAATTAGTTATTATTAATTTAATCGAACAAATTTTTAGAGAACTATACAACTCACCTGCAGGAGCAGCAGTTGCAGACTGAGATCGTTCACCTCGGAGTCACCGCTCAAGGCGTAGGGCAGGAAGTTGGGCCAGACCACTTGTAGGATGCGTATTGGGAGCCAGAGCATCAAGAGCACCGCAAAGCCAAAGATCATGGCGGAGGCGACCAAACGACGCACGTGACGCACAATAGGAACGTGAATCATTTCCTGAATTGGACTAAAGTCCGGATCGTTAACGTTGCGAAAGATCCAGAGGACACCTGGACGCAATACCTCACGGAGCAGCGATATAAAGGCGGCAAAATAATAGACATAGACCATGCCAAACATCCAGTGAACAAAGAGTGAAGTACCCGGAGCAGCCTTAAAGCTCGCCTTGCGATCCTTCAAGCTGGCATCAAGCAAGGGCAACGAACAAATGTCCAACCACCAACCGGAGATTAGCGGGAGCACGCCAATCTCCACGACGGAAAGCAGCGATACCTTCACCACAATATAACAGAGTCCAATGAACCAGCAGATTCGGCGCAATCTAAAGACCCTGGCCAGGAAGTGTAGCACCACTAGCGTCAGTCCAATGCAGCAGTAACCAAAGAGTGTTGTTATCAGTCCGTGGAAATGCAGTAGAGGCTTCTCCGGCTGCAGCAGATCCATGGAGCTCAAGATAAAGTTGCCCACACAATACGGACAAAAGGCGAACGTAAAGATAAACATGGTATTTAGCGAGATGATCCAGAAGACATGCTCCAGGAAGACCAGCGAACCATCCAGTCCCAGTAAACGCTCCCAGGTGAGCTCTTCGGCGGCACGATCCCATTCCATGGGATTCCAGTTCTGTTCATCGTTGTCCGGCACTGCGGGTTCCGGATTATTGGCTGGCAGCTCGGCAGCAGCATCACCACCATTGTTGTTGTCATCCTGTGGAGCAGCCGCATCAGCGGCAACGGGTTGAGCAGCCTGGGCAGCCGGAGCAACGGCTTGAGCAGCGGCATTCGCAGCCGGAGCCGGAGCAGCGGGATTTGCAGCCGGTGCCGGAGCCGGCGCCGGATTCGGTGCTGCTTCTTCGCGTTCCAGCCAATCGGGTCCGCCGCCATGTAGAATCTGCTCGCGCAGCCAGACCAGACCGATAAACGATAACAGCGTGCAGGTGACCACAAAACAGCCACGAAATGCATCCGCCGCCAGATTCTCCATGGAGAATATATCGAATGGCAGCGACAGGATCATGTCAAATGAGCTGGCGCGAAAGAGATAGCGATAGGTGCGATAGGCGGAAAGGGGAACCACACCAAACCAGGCCATGCCCACCAGGGAATAATGTAGCCAACATCTGGCACCCTCCAAAACAGCTGACATTAAACCCACCAAAACATCGCGCAGCGGCAACACTCGCGGCATATCGGGCGCATAGATGGGCTGAAAACTGAAGCGATGTCCACATAGTTCACAGTATTCCTTGTGCGAGTAACGCATCCATTGCATTAAACAATCCTGGTGAATATATTTAATGCTGCCCGTGCAAATGCAGGGATAGAAGAGCGGGCGATCTGGCAACGCTTCGCAGCGGCAGACGCGACAAATGTCGCCTTGCGACAGATCATCCATCCCTGGATCGTTGCGCTCTCTCACGCTCTCTCTGCTGTCCCTCTCTCTCACTCTCTGTTGCTGTTTGTCGTCCTCTAATTTGCCATTTGCGCAGTTAAAGCTGCGCTCTTTTTAATTGCACTCGCTTTAAAAGGGAAAACTTTTAATGCACACTTTAACAAATTGTCGCTGCTTAAATAACACTATGCAACTTTAATTTAGTCTGCAAATCAAGTCAAATTGCACCTTTTTCTGATTACAATTACAATTTTTTATGCTCGACGCGAGTACGTGTTACAGCGTTTCTGTGTATGTTTGCGTGTGTGTGTGTGTGTGCGCTAGTATTTCCGAAATATTTTGCGTATTTTTGTAGAAATTGTAATTTTGGTATAATTCGATTTACACTTTTGTACAAAACACAAGCACTTTTGACGACTTTATGCCAACTATCTTTGTGCTTCTACATTTAACAGCTTGCATTTAATAAACGTAGCTGCAAAGTTAAATAAAATCAGCAACTCGCTTTAGAAAAATTTATTCTGTTTGTTATAGTCCACTACGGTCACACTGAACAGGTAGAAAACAACACAGCTGTTATTTTTTATATGGAAACACTGACACTGCTAAGGTGCCCACACACGACAAGCATGCGCGCTGAGCATACTCGGCTCGCGTAAACTATCATTGTGCGTGGAGTATTTAATATTTAAATTTTCACGCACGTTGTGTACGAACATCAAGTTAAAATACACTAAACGTTACTTTGATTTAAACATCAGCGAGTAAAATAAAACAAAATATTCATTAAAAAAGAAACAAATAGGCATATTATTAACGTGCCGCTCGCCGTCCGTGAGCAAGGAAAAACTTTGACGAGCATGCTCAGCGCGCATGTTTGTCGTGTGTGGGCACCTTAACAGTGTCAGCTGTCGTTATAAACTCTCTCGTAACTAATTTTTGTCACCAGTCAGTAAAAATAACCAATTGTAAAAATGCAAAGACAAGTTGCTAATCTACTGGGAAATGTGACGCGCCAAGTGCGCCACAATCAGCGTGGATTTTCAGTGAGCACACAGCGATGGGAAATCTTCAAAGTTCAGAGTTCCGAGGACTTTGACAAGAAGGTGAAGAAGAGTCAGGAGCCCGTTGTGGTGGATTTCTTTGCAACGTAATTAAAACATACCTTTAAATAAAAAGTCACTCAACTAACAACTTACTTATGTACTTCCCTCATTTAGTTGGTGCAATCCTTGCAAGCTGTTGACGCCACGCATTGAGAGCATTGTGGGCGAACAGCAGGGATTAATCAAGCTGGCCAAAGTGGACATTGATGAGCACAGCGAATTGGCGCTGGATTACGATGTGGGTGCAGTTCCAGTCTTAATGATAATGCAGAACGGCAAGGAGGTGCAGCGCATGGTGGGTCTGCAGGACGAGGACAAGATACGCGCCTGGGTTGCTACAGCGGTGAAAAATGCCAAGCAGTAGGAGCTCAACACATGGTGTATTTATATAAAAGGTCACGTTACCTTGTTAATAAATACACCTTGATCCCCTGCCCAAGGCCTTAAGAATGGAGCAAAGCTTTAAGTTCAGTTTACTCAAAAATAAATGTTATTACTCGTTGCAAAACAACTTAAACTATACAATAACTTTAGTCTAAATGGAGTACCAGCCCGGCGTTCCAGGTCTTTTCTTATTGCGTTCCAAAAACTTGCGAAAACCATTCTTCGACTCGTCCATAGACTTTTCCTCCTTCTCCTGCTTTTCCGCCTTGTTGGCAAACAGATCCGGAAACGTAAATGCTTCCGTTTTGGGCTGCAAATAAATAAAAAACATTTGTTATTCATAGTGGAATGTAATAAGAAGGTAACGTATTAAACATCTACCGTGGTGAATTAAGGATGCGTGGTGGTGAAGACGTTACCTTGTCAATATTTACACCATGCTGCCACTACTCACCATGGTTACATAAGCCAACTTGACATCATCCTTTTTGGTCACATATCCGTAGACCTGATCACGTTTCGTCTCTCCCAGTGCAATACGTGTGCGCACATCCACCACAGGCACCTTGTAAATCTTTTCCAAATAGTTCTTTACGTCATGTTTGGTCATCTCTGTGGACACCGCAAATGTTACAACATTTGCCGGCTGATCTTCTGTGGGACGCACCAGTTTCATCCAAAAGTTGGGCAAAAAGACACGCAACTGCGGATTTCCACGTTGATAGATGGGATACCAGCGCGTGGACATGACGCTGTGTTGTTTTTAATTCACAAAATAACAATTAAAAACTGCAATTGAGCTATAAAATTAAAAACAGCTGTTTTGCCCCCCAACTCTAGAACAGAAATGTAATAAAAAATACCACGCACGCAGTATTGCCAGTTCGGATATTTTTCACGCCAGATCTCGCGGGAAAGATTGTGAAATGGCGGCTGATTTTGGCTTTTTTAAGCTTTTTTTTAGAAACAGCTGTTTTGCCCCAACTCTACAACAGAAATGTACCAAAAAATACCAGGCACGTGTTGAACTCAGCTGATTTGGCAACACTAACAAAACGTTGAACATTTCCATTTTTGTGTTTTATTTTTGTTGACATGGTGAAGCTGCAGAAAAAGGCGACAAAGGCAGCCAAAGCTAAAAAGCCGCTGAGTCGCAAGGAGCAGCGCAAACTAAAGCAGGAGACAAAGAAGAGCAACAAAAGAATTTACCATGCGGCCAAAACAGATGGAGCACAGCGCGTAGCAGAGGCGGCAGCAGCGGCAGCGGCGCTAGCAGCGACCAACAAAAACAAAAAGAAGAAGGCAAAGAAAGTGCAGATAAATCCAGAGGAAATTCCAAGGGAAGAGCTGTTGGCGGGAGAAGTGGATTCAAATGACGATGAATCGATTGCCTCGGACTTTAGCGATGCTGAAGTTGATGCACGACTTCCAGCTGGAAGTAAGGTGAAAACATTTGAGCCACTGGGAAAGAAATCTGGAAAACATGCCGGCATACAGCGTGTGGATGAAATGGAAGCAAGAAGACGCGAATTGCGACAGCAAAAGGAATTGCTGAATAAATCCCGCAAGCAGCGCAAGAAGCAACTGAAAATCGAGAACGAAGAGGAGGATAAAGAAATTGCCAAACTGGAGAAGAAATTAAAGTTAAACAAAACAAAAGATAAAAATCGTATGGTGCGTAAAATGTTTAATGATGGTTTGGATTATCTGCTTGATTTTGTTCTGGACGATGAGGAGGAAAAGGAAAAGTGGGAGGAGAAGCAGCGCCGGAAAAAGGAACTAAAGGAGCAGCAGGAGAAGGAAGAGGCGGGAATGTGGAGTGAGGAGGAAGAAGACGAACCAATGAACATGTCAGAGGGAGAGAGTGAGAGCGATCAAGATGATGATGAAGAGGCAATGGAACATAGCGAAATGGACGATGAGGAGGAGGAGGAAGAGGATGAAGGCGACACTGACAGCGAAAATGAGGAGGAGGCAAAGCCAAAAAAATGTAAGTTTTATATTACAACACTTTTTAGTTAGGTATATAAAATTAGGTAACTTTAAAACAGAATAACAAGATTACGAAAAATTATATTTTAGAATTAAAATTAGTTTAAGGCAAGGATTAAAATTTTATTGAAAACCGTTAAACACTTAACTAGTATTATCTGATTGAAATTGGTTACCGCAACTGCAACCCGACCGAAATTATTCAAACCGAAATAACCGATTCATTAATCACGGTTCCTTCATGATGTAATCTTCGTTTTTACACTAATATTTATTAATTTCAAAATTTTTGTTTAAATCTAATAAACATATTTTTTTTTTAATACCGGTTAATTTTCAAACAATAGTAAATTTGTTGTAAAAATGTGAAAAAATTTTATGAACAAAAACGGTTTAATTTAAAAAAAGTTCTATCCAATAAAATCAATATTTAAATTTAATACCACAATTACTTTAAAAAACGATATTGACATCCTTACTACATAATTGAATTTTATGTTAGACTGAACTAAAACTAACTGTTAGGCATGAATCGGTTACCAAGCGGTTACTTCGGTTTGAATATTTCTAGATTTTTGGTATCGGTATAATTAAAATTAAAAAATTACGGCTAAAGGTTAAGGCTTTAATCCCTGATACTTAATATGACTCCCACACATTATTTACAGACAAGGAAGATATCTACGGACGTAAACGCGATGCGGAAGGGAATATAGTGACTGAAGAGGTTGGGGAAGAGGATCAGAAGGATAAGGAGCAGGAGAAGGACCTTAAAGAGACTGGTCAAAGATATATACCGCCACATCAGAGAGCTCTGCTGGCAGCTGGAGAAGATTCGAATGCCAAGCAATCGGAGCAAATGGCGAGACTGCAAAAACAATGCAAAGGATTACTAAATCGCCTGTCCGAGGCAAATCTACATAAGATTTCCAGTGGCATTGAGACGCTCTACATGAAGAATTCCCGATACAATATGAACGAAACACTGACAAAGCTGCTGCAGGAATCGCTCCTAAGTAGAACCCGCTCCAACGAGCGTATGGTTCAGGAACATATGGTGTTATTAGCCTATTTGCATGCACACATTGGCAGTGAAATCGGAGCACACTTTCTACAAACATTTGTGGAGCAATTTGATGGTTATTTAAAGGAAATCAATACACTTGAAGTGGAGGATAAACGCTTAAATAATCTCATTTTATTACTCTGTTATATGTATATTTTCAAGATCTTTGAACAGCGTTTATTGCTGGAATTAATTGCACGTCTTTCGGGCAGTTTATGTGAGAAGACCGTGGAATGTCTGTTGCTGATCTTTCAAACAGTTGGATTCCGTTTACGCAAAGATGATCCTTTGGCTTTTAAGAATATGATGCAAAATGTACAATCGCAAATTGCAATTGCACCGTTGGAATTGAAGGAGAATCCTCGACTGCGCTTTATGATAGACATTCTAAATGCTGTTAAAAACAATAATATGAGTAAATTACCACAATATGATCCGGAACTGGCGGAAACGTTAAGGAAACGCCTTAAAGGCATGCTGAGAAATGAACGATATGTGGTTACACTAAATATTACTTTGGAGGATTTATTGCGTGCCAATAAGCTGGGAAAATGGTGGATTGTTGGCTCTGCCTGGACGGGAAATCTAGCCGAGATGGGACAGGATCCAAAGAAGGCAAATCAACAAATAGGAAATCAAAAATATTCTGAAAAACTCTTGGAACTCGCCAAGAAACAACATATGAACACTGAAGAGAGGCGAAATATTTTCTGCATCATTATGAGTGCTGCAGATTATGTGGATGCCTTTGAGAAGATATTACACTTATCCTTGAAGGATCAGCGTACAGTAGCCTATGTAATTATACACTGTGCACTCAACGAACGTCGTTTGAATCCTTATTATGGTCACTTGGCACTCAAATTCTGTCAATATAATCGCAAATTTCAACTGGCTTTTCAATTTGCCAGCTGGGATCGCATTAATGATATGGAAACCCTGTCCAAGGCTCAGATCCGCAACTTGGCCGGATTTCTACAGCAGTTAATACTCTCTACGGGTCTGCAGTTGTCCGTACTCAAAGTTGTTGACTTTATGCAGCTGCATAAGTTGAGTTTTTATTTCATGCATGAGATTATGCTCCGATTACTCCTTTCCGGAGATGAGGGACAGATCTATCAAGCCTTTGAGCGTATTGCCAAAAACTCAAAACTTCAGCAGTTCAAACAAAGCATTCGCTTGTTTATGCAGCACTTTATGCTCGACAAATTGCAGGATCATAAGGAGGAGGATCAACATTTACTGAAACAGCGCATTGAATACCTAGATAAGATGCTAGCTTATGTCGATTTGTAAATCATCATCACTATCATCATTTGTAAATACACTTAAATTTCTCAATTTCTTGCAAATTAACAACATTTCTAGTTTTATATGATAAAAGAAATTAATTTAAGTTAATTCTTTATAGTCAGGAACCACGATAGTGACGAATAATTTTAGAAATAAAAACAATTTCTATAAAATACCGTTTTTAATGATATAAAAAGGGAACTTTTTGTAAAATTTTCTAATTTTTATCATAAACTGAAATTTAGTTCTAATTATTATTATGAAAATTAAAAATTTAATATTCGGCTTATTTTTAAAAGAATAATTGCACATTAAAATTAATTACTGAACTCTTAAATTTCAACGGATCTATTAAGTTTTTATGAAATAACTTTTGAGTTTCTTATACGATCGTGTTAAAATTATCAAAATAGATGCAGAATTTAAACATAAGCTCAGTTCAACAATGCATATTCAAAATTAATAAAAAGGCAAAAATGCTGGTCACACTTTTCTTTTTTAATTCAACATATAGGCTTAAGTTGATTTTGTAAATATATAACTCTTTTTTTCTGTTTTTATTTTAAACACTAACATTTAACATTAACAAGAACGCATTTGTTGCTATTCATATTTTGTTATTTTTTTTTTTAACTATAAAACTAAAAACGCTCAATCGAAACTTTGCAGTAGATTGCGAGCTCGCTGATAACGCGTTGATTCCACAATAGATTTGCGTTCGGCATCTTCGCTGAGCTGGTCACACTGTTTGTCCAGTTGCTGGATGACATCCTCAGCCAGTTTGGTGAGAATTGCCTTTGCCGCTCCCTTGGAACTTGCCAGATATTCCAGTGCAATTTCCCAAATATCTTCGGACAATTTTTGGTCATCGAAGGCGGTATTTTGTATTGAAATTTGTCGCAGTTTCTCAAATTTCCATTCTTGTCGATTATCTCGCCACTTTTTTAGATATTCTTCATTGCGTTTTGCTTCCTTGTCGGCACTTTGATCCTTTTGCGCTTCCAGTCGCTGCAAATGCTTTTGCTTCTTCTTTTGTCGCACCGTTACAATCGCGTTGGAATTCTCGGGCTTTGCTGCCTCTTCCAGTTGCTCTGCTGTGGGCATTTCCTCCCCCTCCCCCTGCACATCATTCTCTTCGCCGACTTCCTCTTTGCTGTCATTTGTTTGCTTGTTGCGTTTCTCTTTGATCGCACTGATTTCTTGCTGTTGCTTGCGCTTGGACGCCTTGCCTGCTATTAAAAGCACATTTAATGTTTGTTACAAGTGGTTATTTATTATTATTCATTTATTTATACCTTTGCGAGTTGTTTGTTCCGTCTCTGTCTCCGCCTGGGTTTCTGATTTTTGCACTGGCTGCTGTTCCACAATTAAACTTTTGTTGGCCACTTCGTCGTCGCTGCTCGCGTGTTTACGCTTTTTGGCTTTACGCTTTTGCTTCTTCGGCTCCAACTCTGTCCGTGCCATATTTATTCTTTATTTACTTGGATTTCCAATTAAATTTGAATAATTTCACTCGTTTCATGTGCTTCTTGTTGTTTTTGGGAGCCAAAATTGACTCAACATTGCGCGCAGCCAACTTCACGTGACTCAACCTTGCGTGCAGCCAACTTCAAGCGACTCAACCTTGCGCGCAGCCAACTTCACGTGACTCAGCCTTGCGTGCAGCCAACTTCAAGTGACTCAACATTGCGCGCAGCCAACTTCAAGTGAATCAGAAGCTGCGCATAACCAACACTAATAAAATGTTGAATTGTTTAGCGACAAAATTGTAATCTTATCGACGCCAACCGCGTACACAGTACGCCAGTTGTAGCAAATGAGGTGGCGAGGAACAGTGCAACCACAAAACATAACACAATGCTGCTGCTGGAGCTAAAAATTCTAACGTTAAATATATGGTGTGTGTTTGTGTGTGCTTGATATTTTTTATGGTGTAGTTATAAACAAGGTGGTGTATACACTTGCCAGTGGTAAGTTACCACCTTGGTAGAATTTCACCTTGCTAGTTTACTCAATTTGGTCACGCGTTTAAATTCAAGTTGTTTACGTTGCCATAATTGAATTATGATGAATTGATCTAATTACAGGGGAATACCATTTGTCTCCAGCGATCGAGCTCCACGTATTGAGGCCATATGCAAGGAGTTGAGCAGCGGACAATATGATATTGTGTCATTGCAGGAAGTCTGGTCCCAGCAGGACAGCGAGCAACTGCAGCAGGGCACATCGAGTGTGTTGCCCTATTCCCATTACTTTCACAGTGGTGTGATTGGCGCTGGCTTGCTGGTCTTATCCAGATATCCCATATTGGGTACACTGTTTCATGCCTGGTCTGTCAATGGTTATTTCCATAGGATTCAGCATGCTGATTGGTTTGGCGGCAAAGGAGTTGGACTCTGTCGCATCCTCGTTGGCGAACATATACTACATCTCTACAATGCGCATTTGCATGCCGAATATGACAATGACAATGATGAGTACAAGACACATCGGGTTATTCAGGCCTTTGACACGGCTCAGTTTATTGAGGCGACGCGTGGCAATTCGGTGCTCCAGATCCTCGCCGGTGATCTGAATACACAGCCACAGGATATTACGTACAAGGTGCTGTTGTACACATCCAAAATGAAAGACAGCTGCGGCTCGGATACAATTCGTACTAATGAATGTGACAGGAATTCATATACATCACCACGAGCGCTGGCCAAGAATCCTCTGGGCATCCGCATTGATCATATATTTGTGCGGGGAGCAGATCATATCAATGCCGAGATTGTTGAGCATACGCTGCCATTTCCGGAACGTGTGCCTGGCCAGAAATTCAGCTATTCGGATCATGAAGCAGTGCTGGCCAAATTGAGATTAACCAGTAGAGAAGAATCTCCAGTTATAGCGGAGCAAGTGGAGTGTAGAATCGCTGAGGGCGTTTCAAGGGAATTGGGAGCTGGAGATGCGAATGAGGATCACAACATTTGCCTGGGAGTTGCCCAGGAGTTGCCAGCTGCCAGGACAGCAGCTTTAACTGAAGCTTTATCCTTGTGCGATGCTTCTTTGTTGCAATTAAACACGGATCGTTTATTATATTATAGTGCAGCAACAGTTCTATTTGTACTCCTTGTTCTACTTGTGGAATTTACAGCGCCAGTTGGACTTAAAACCATTTATTTGTTACTCAAGTTCATTGTATTTGGCGTCATATTGTTTTGTCTGTTTATGGCTTCCATTTGGAACTATATGGAACGTAATGGTGTGCTGCAGGGCAAAAAATCCATGGAAATAATGCTGCAGCATGCCCAAAAGTATGAATATCTATATTGATTTAACAATTTCTCATTCTCATCAAACAGAACATTTAAGAAGCTCAAAAAGCATTTAAAGTTTAGCCCAAGTGCTATGTTTATTTTATATATATATGTAGTTTTAATATAAATCGCCTAAATTCTGCCTCAGCTGTAACATTTAATGCAATAAAGTGGTCTCTTTTTTCCTTTTAAAAATAATACGTTTCAAATATTGATAACTATGTCTATCGCAATCGAATGGTTCTTGATAGCATTGCGATTGACGACTGCAATCAGTGCTGCAAGAATTTAAGCACCTAAAAAAAGCTAGATAAGATTATATATGCATCCAAAATATTGTGCGCTTTTCTTTAACTTTAATAACCTTTAAGCATTTTAAAATATGCTAGAACTAATCATTTCTTGTTTTTTTCATCAATTTTACAAATCTGGCTATTTTAACGGACAAGTATTGACAGCAGTGTAACTAGCATTTAATTAGCTATACTGGCAACACTGACAGCTGCACCGCGCTGAAAAATATAAATAGCTATTATTATCGTTATCGAGAGTATGTCGATAAGATTGTGATTGGCAACAGCAACAGCTCTCGGTGCAATAAAGTGCTTTTTTTGGCAAATAATAAATGAGAATTTGTTTATAAATAGTTGCTAAAGCTATTAACGGTGCCATTTGTTGAACTATTATTGAGATAATCATATTCGTGCTATTTTTGGCGAGAAACAACAAACGAAAAAGGACACAACGTGTTGTGCACTTGATTCTGAGTCACGGCCAAACAAAACAAAACAAAGGCAGACAACAAAGAGAGCAAGAGAGAGAGTGAACGATGAGTAAACTGCCTGGTGCCAACTTGGAATTTGTGCGTGAAGATGATTTCGTGGAGTATTATATATTTCCCAAGCTAGTGGATCAAAAAGAACGCAGCGATGAGCAACTGCGTCAAGAACTGGAGAAAATACGGGATGATTGCATGGCAGTTGTGGATAAGAAAGTGAGAGAACGTTGTTATATTTGGCACAAGGATGAATTTCAGCTGCAGCTGCGCACGGGCAGCGCCGAGGAACGTCTGCTCAACGAAGCAGACGACAAAGAGGATGAGCAGAATGACGAGGAGGAGCAGCAGCAGCAGGAGGAGCGTAAGTGCTTTGTACATACAGTGAATTAAAAAATGTACTCGCACCCAAAAAATTATTGAACAAACTACTGAATGCCTGGCAGTATTTTTAGCGCTATTTTGTTTTTTTTTTTTATGTAGTTAGTTTATTAATTATTATTAAATTTTGACTGGTAAGATCCATAGTCCGACCAATGTTGAACTGTTATAACTTTGTCGAAACTTAAGCGATTTGTGAGCGGAATATCATTTTAATCATTATTTGGGCTCTTAATTGAATCTAAAAATTATTAATTAATTACATTTTAAATCCCAAATTCTCACTTGTAAACAACGTCTGGCGCCTTAATTAGTATAAAAAAAACACTTTAAACTTGATTCTGAGAGGCTTATCTTTCTGTAAACAGTCAAGAGAAATCTGAAGAAAACTTGTAAAGATGTCAGTCCAACGTTTTCCAAACTTCGAACTTGTATAAAACTCTATCGATTTTTAAGCGGAATGTCATTTTGATCATTATTTAGTGACTTAATTGATTCTGCACTCAAAAATAATTCACTTTAAACAATTTTTTATTTTCGTATTTGTACCGACATCACTTCAAAATTTAAAATCTTGAGTTTTATTGGAGGTGTGCCAATACATTTTGAATGCACTGTAATAATACTATATTATCAGGTATATTTGGGCTAATTACAGGGTTGATTCCGCCCCATTTGCACGGCGTGACACATTACGGCGACAACATTGGCGACGAATGGTTCATTGTTTACCTGCTGAGCGAGTTGAGCAAAGCTCGAGAGGATTTCATAGTTCGTGTCTGCGATGCCGACGGCGAATTTCTGTTGATTGAGGCGGCCGATGTGTTGCCCGATTGGGCGAGTCCGGAGACGTGTGAACAGCGGGTCTATATAGTCAATGGAGGACTTCAGCTGATACAGAACTCGATGACGACGAGTGCGAGCAAGTTGCTCCCCATGTCGATGGCTGTGCATCGCATACGCTTGAATCCCACACTCTATCGTTGCTCGCCGGATATACAGAACTGTATAGAGGCGAGATTACGGGAGTTTCAAGATGCAGTGCGTCATGTTTCGATACACAGACAAATTGTGGAGCTGCCACAAAATGCGGCACAGTTGCTAAGGCAACGTCCTGGTCTAGTGGCCTCAGCGGTACGAGCTTTCTGCGAACGGGACACGTTGGACACGAAGGCGATTCGAAGCATGCGCTACTTTCCGCCGGAGACGCAGAGAATCCGTACAAATGTCGCATTCACACGTTGTCTGTATGCCATGTTGATGCACAGTCAATATATTCCCGAGCGTCGTCTCGGCTGGCAGCTAAAGGATGCGGTGTCCGACCCGGAAGCCTACAAGGAGCAACTCCTGGGAGTAAAATTGACCAGCGGATTGGAGATTCTTGCCAGTCAGGCTAAGCAGGCGGAGGAGCTACTCAATGATAAATCTCCCGCCTGGCGTGCTTATCTGCATAGTCTTAAAAACAAGGATTACTTTGGTAATTATATATATACTTTGGTAATCATACGAATTCCAAATATTTTTTAGGAAAAGAACGAACAAAAAATTGAAGAACACCAAGAACTGGAAGACTAAAATGAATCTTAAATTAGGAAATTGAAGAAAGATAATATTTAGATTAGAAAAATTTGAAAAAACAAATTTTTTTAAGATAAATTAGAAGAGCAAAAATTTAGATTTATGTTATAAGGAAGTGAAGAACACCAAGAACTGGAAGACTAAAATGAATCTTAAATTAGGAAATTGAAGAAAAAAGAAAAATTAAGATGTTGAATTTGCAAATCAATCAGGAGTAAATATCAATATTGTGTATATTGATATAAAAACCATAATGATTTTATGACAAATGTTTCGACCATTTTTTTAGTACTTAAAATAATAGTTTGATTTTCCAATTTTTATTTTCCAAATTTTTCATATTGTGAATAATATCTATTGACATTTGTGTAGGGAACCATCTGGAAGGCAGTGCGGAGCAAGTGCGTCTCTTGAACCAGGCCAAGGAGTACTTTAAGGCGAATCAGGAACGCTTTCGCACAGCTCCTCGGGTTGGCGCTGAAATCCTCGAGCTGCTGTTGCACACGGCCGAGGAGCAACTGCGTGATGGGGAGAACAATCTGTTGCCCAGTGATGCGGATGATTGGCTCAACATCAGTGCCGAGGATTTGGATGCCATGTTGCAGCAACGTTATGGTCCCCAGAAGCTCTATAATCCCAATGGGGATGTTAATGCCGCCGAGTTTACCAAACAACTGTCGCAATTCCTGGATAGACAGTCCAATTTTGAGGGCATCGAGACGCAGGCGGAAGCGGGCGCTCAACTTGACTCGGACGATGATGATGAACCGGAAGCGGAACCGGAAACGGAACGGGAAACGAAAGCGACGGTGGCAAGTCCCAGTGCTGCCAGCAAGATAAGGAAGAATCCCTCCATGCGCAAGGCGTGTCAGCGCAATTCTCTCATTCAAGCAGACGAACAGGTAAGTGTTATCGATAATAATTATCGATGAACTGTCGATAGATAATATTTTGACTGTTGATGTGGTTGTTAAAACATCGATACATTTTATTTATGAAAATCGAAATTTAATAAATACGGTTTTTCAAAAACGTGGTTTATAAATCATCCATAAGTCGATAAATACTATTTTAAGACAAATTTCCATAAATATCAATATGTTGATAAATATATTTGTTGACGATCAAATTATAAAAATAGTTGTGCTATGAAGTATTTCAATTACTTGATCGCTTAATTTTTCAATATTTCGATGTAAATTTAGGTTCGATCACCTTTTCAAAAATGCAAATGATGATACTGTGTTTTTTATTTCCTTTACATCCACTCCACTAGGAACAAGACAGCACACATGTGCGCAATTTTCTGGACTTTGTGATACCAGAGGACAACTGGGATTCCAATTCCGAGATGAGCGATTACGCCGATGAGGAGGATCTGGAGCGTAATTTCGATGCGCTGTCCAACACTAGTCAGGATAACTATCGTTTGGATCGCAACATCAAGGCGTACATGGAGCAAATGGACAGAGAACTGGCCCAGACAACAATCGGCAAGTCCTTCCATGGCAAGAGCGACAACCCTACACAGCGCAATGCCACCGATGACGATTTCGATGATATCGAGGACTTTGAACCGATTAACATAAATGTGAACACATTGCGCAACATGATGGACAGCTACAAGTCCCAGATGGGCGGGGCTGGACCCGTCTCCAATCTCTTCAACGCCATGGGCGTAGGCATGTCCGCTGCTACCACAGCAACAACAACAACAGCAAAGGACGATAAAACCGATAACTTATCAGAGTCCGCTGTTTAGAGCACACAAAAAAGAGGAACAGGAACGGGAGCATCATCAATCATCATTTAGCAAATAAGTTAACTGTCACAATATAACATTAACATTAAACATTCAAATACCAATAAATCTATGTGTGTGTTAGTAATGTAAATTGGTAGTTATATATATTGATATAGATTTCTTGTATTTTCTGCAGTGCCATGCAAGTCTTGGGCATTGCATTTGTTCTTTTGAATTATTTAAATTATTTCGCTTACAATAAGATGATATATTGTAATCAATATTGTACCGATGTATCGAGTTTTATTTACATCACAAGTTGTTAACATTCAATTACCAATATATATGTATGTGTATAGCTACAAGTGTTTAGGCAAATGGAACACTTTAAAACAGGCAACTTGTTAATCTCTTGAGGCGGGCACAAAGTTCCCATAATCACGTCTCACATTCATGGGTGATCCACGCTGCTGTTGTTGTTGTTGTTCCTGGCGTGGCCTGCGTTCATAGGGACGATCTCCGCCAGAAGCAGCGCCATGTTCCCGGCGTGGATACTCCTCATGTCTATGACGACGATTATCTGTGAATGTAAGTTTTAATTACATGTGTTATTTACATATGTATGTTAATTTAAGTCCACCTCTAAAGCGATCAGGTTGATAGCCTCCGCCTCCGCCTCCCCTGCCGCGTTGTCTTCCCCAGCCACGATCACCCCCGCCTCCTCCTCCTCCTCTGCGCTGTCCGCCATTATAGCGATTATTATACGGACTTCCTCCACCTCTGCCACCACTGCCTCCTCCTCCACCTCCTCCGCCGCCTCCACCGCTCATCCAGTTGTCCACCAGTGGCGGATCCGGCACGGGTTTAGCACAGTGCGCCATAAATTCCGCATCGTCTGTGCTGTACCGTAATGCAAACTCGGACTCGCATTCGTCCAGAAAATTAATATCTTTATCTGGCATTCGATTTATTTTTCTGTTCGGATCAACCATTTTGCAATTTGTTTTGTTTTTGTTTATAAACTAGTATGCTGTTTACACTGGCAATGCAATGACTGGCAGTTCTACAGTGTTTACAAAATATAACGTTTAGGCAGCTAGTGAATTCTATTGAGTTTATTTCTTTTTGATAATTTTTTTACTGAACACTCGAAAAACACACATTTCGATCTATATTCATATGTTTTATTTTGAATTGTTTTATAAGTTAGAACGCGACGTCCCTTCATGGGGCTGCCACCCTACTGAATTCCCCGATCTGGCAACTCTCTCTAATTTAAAGGTTGCCACCCTACAGAATTCCCCGGATCTGGCAACTTTTTTCTAACATAGTTGAAAATTAAATTTAGTTGCAACTACGAAAATTCAACTAAATTGAAATTTTTTTTTTTTTTGAGCTAGAATTTTTTAAATTTTTGCATAATTTTTGTTGGAATTTTCTGGATTTTTTCATATTTTTTTTTTTTTTTTTCAGTTTATGTTTTGTAACTTCTCTTCCCGAAGGCGGACGAACTTCAAACCATTTTTAAAATTCTTACCATAATTTTATTGAATTTCGAATTTTAAATTCTCTTTCAATTGTTAATTAATTAACTTTTTAAGGCAATTTGAAAATTTGAAAAACTAATTTTAAATCTAACAGTTTTTACCACTGTTAAATTGCTTCAATGTTATTTGTCGCTGTTAAATAACATTACTTATCGCTGTGCTAACATTAATTCGATTACAATTGCGATAGTTATCGCGACGAGTATCGACTTATCGATATTTTCATACAATATCAGTATTTCCAAGTGCAATGCGGTAGTGTTTTGGGTAAAATGCAATAAAATTAGTCAATTTGTAAATATATATATAAATAAAACAAACGCTGGACATGCCACTGCCTCGCAGCCATAGAACGACAAAAGCCACAAGCAGCAGCAGCAGCAAAAACAGTAAAAAACGTGTGCATTTTTGGAATCGCTGTCGCTGCTGATGGAGCAACAACAACAACCACATCAACATCAATCCTCATTATCAATGCGCTGGCTGCGACGCTATCGTTCGTACTTTATAATACTCCTGTTCATAATTGCCATACAGCTGTTTCTGGCCTACAAATCGCTGGACATTGATTTGGCGGGCGCACTCCGCACTCAGCGTGATGTCCGCGAACCGGAACCGAAGTCAGCAGCGGAGTCGGCGGCGGAGTCGGCAGCGGAACTGGATTTGGAGCCAGTGCAGCCGACTAAAAGTGCAGCAGCCTTAACGGCCAAACAACTGGGCTTTGTGCCCGAATGTGATATCCATGCCAAGGAAGCAATATCGGCACTGCAACGTGCCAGGACGAAAGACTGCCGTCAACATATCGCTGAGATTGCCTGTGCCATCCAAGCTGGACGCTTCTATGCCACCAAACTGCAGAGTAGCTGTCCCGCCGGCAATCATACGGCTAATGTGGCCCTGGGTTGCTATCGGGATGTGAAGGATTCACGCCTGCTCGCCGGTTACTTTACCAGCTTCAAGGTGTCCAATTCCCCGGTTGCTTGCATTGAACTCTGCCTGCAGTCGGGTTATCCCTATGCGGGTGTTCAGTATGCCCGCGAGTGCTTCTGCGGCTTCGATGCTCCTCCCAGCTCGGCCAAGCTGCCCGATTCCAGCTGCAACATGAAGTGCCTCGGGAACGCCAAGGAAATCTGTGGTGGATTCTATGCCATGAATGTCTACGAAACGGGCATTGCCAGTAAGTAAACATGTTAATTTTAAAAAGAAATTAAGCTATCGATAAACTATCAAATTAAATTTTGTCTAAAATAAAATCTACACAAATCTACTTAAAACAAGATATAACTGATTAAAATGCTCTGATACATCGATAATATTTCACTATCGATTAGTAACGTACGCAATTTTTAAATTCAATACTCCGATAGTAACGGAAAGAATGGAGTATTATTTTGATATTTCGATAGTGTTATCTTAAGTAGAGATTCAGTTAATTAGCTTGATTAATTGTGGAATATAATGTGTAATACTCTGTAGAATTCACCGCCCAACTGGCAGCTAGTAGTCCAGCCCCGGGAGAACTACAGCAACTACAACAACATCAACAACAGCAGCAACAACAACAAGTTCGGATTGCATTTCTGCTGACGTTAAATGGACGAGCATTGAGACAAGTTCATCGACTGCTCCGAGCACTTTATGCCCCCCAACATGTCTACTACATTCACGTGGATGCGGTGAGTGAACAAACCGGCAAGGGGAGGGAAAAGTACAGGAGAGAGGGAGGGTATAGGAGGGCTTAGACACTCGGCCGGATTTGTTAATTAAAGCGCGTTTTATCGTGTGTGCTAATTAAACTGTCAGACAATTTACATGGACTGCATAACAGATAAAGCATTTTGGAATTACATTTTTAGTAATAGGCATCAAATTCGGGTCAGGATTGTGGGCTTTAATTAAGGTTGTAATGATGCACAGATTTATTAATAAATCAATTTTTTTTTTAATTGGAGTCGATATTGTCTTAATCAAAGAGTCAGCAAAATTAAAGAAAATTGATTTTATTGCTATAAGTTAATCTTTTTACATTGTTAAGCGAAATTGAAAGATATAAGTAGAATAATATAATAATTTAATGGGAGAATTTTCTGTGATTTAATCGCACATATATAAATATACACTTAAGTATACTGACAATGTCTGAGGTTGAAACATTAAGTTTGAAAACTGAAAAGATAAAAAAATAACTTTAAATATTTATAAGTATGAAAGTCTGGCGATATTTATAAAGTTATTAAACAGTACAAAAATATAAACACAAAATATCGACTCGATGAATAATTCATAGCATACATTTTAAATATCTTTACCTTTTCTTAATCTTTCGTACAGCGTCAGGATTATCTGTATCGCCAACTGTTGGAGCTGGAACCAAAGTTTCGTAATATTCGACTGGCACGGAAACGCTTCTCAACGATTTGGGGCGGAGCCTCGTTGCTGACGATGCTCCTGCAGAGTATGCAGGATCTGTTGGAGTCCAGCTGGCAATGGGATTTCGTGATCAATCTGAGTGAAAGTGATTTTCCGGTGAAAACACTGGATAAATTGGTGGATTTCCTGAGTGCGAATCGAGGACGCAACTTTGTCAAGGGACATGGCAGAGAAACACAGCGATTTATACAGAAGCAAGGATTGGACAAGACATTCGTGGAGTGCGATACGCACATGTGGAGGATCGGAGATCGCAAATTACCTGCGGGAATACAAGTGGATGGAGGCAGCGATTGGGTGGCACTTTCCCGTCCCTTTGTGGACTACGTAACGCATCCCGCCAAGGATGATAAATTGTTGCAGGAACTGTTGTTACTCTTCCGACATACACTGCTTCCAGCCGAATCCTTTTTCCACACTGTGCTGAGGAATACGCGGCATTGTCACAGCTATGTGGACAACAATCTGCATGTGACCAACTGGAAGAGGAAACAGGGCTGCAAGTGTCAGTACAAACATGTGGTGGACTGGTGTGGCTGCAGTCCCAATGACTTTAAGCCCGAGGATTGGCCACGTCTCCAGGCAACCGAATCGAAATCCTTATTCTTTGCCCGCAAATTTGAGCCGATTATCAATCAGGCTGTGCTGTTGCAGCTGGAGGAATGGCTGTATGGTCCATATACCAGCGAATATGCCAATCTTCATGGCTACTGGCAATCGCTGTATCATCACGAGGATCTCCATGGATCGGGCGATGATCTGGCCCGCACTGTGGGCGACAGTCTAATGCGACTTGCCGCCCAACAAACGAAACTGCAGGCGAGAGAATTGTTGGAATTAACCCATTATCTGCATCGGGATCAGTACAAGGGATTCCTGGTGCGCTTCAGTGTCCAGCGGAGCAACGACTCCAAGCAGCTGCAGCTGGAGACTCGAGTGCGTCCCGTGCAGCATGGGAAACTGGCGAGGAATGCTCGATTCAGCAAGCGACTGCGCAACTTTGAGGTCTCCACGGACTTTGATCAAAAGGAGCAAGTGGCTCGCAACTTTGCCAAGCTGCTGGGACCCAAGAGTGAGCTGCTCCTCAGCTACACATACCAAGGAGTTGCAGGTCAGTGTTGCCAGAATTGCAAGCTCTTAAATAGCTTATTTAAACAAAAAAGAAATGAATTTGGAAAAGCGCTAAAATTGCATATTTGATCATAAAAAGTATTTTGGAAATAGCTAGAATATTAGTAAAAAGATTTTCAAACAGAATCAAAGTTGTTTAGGAGTACCAAGAATTAGAAAGAAAGGTAAACCTTATTTTAATTGTTAAAATATATACGAAAAATCCATGACAAATTTTCAGATGTTTGTTGATTCTATTGGCAATTTTTAAAGTTCGATTTTTAAATACTGTTCAGTTTGAATTTACATAAATTATTTAAAGTCCGGCCTAGATAAACAAAGATTTTTTCGTTAGTGCCAAAAACATTAATTTAAAATAAAATTCTTGTACAAAAAAAAACTATTGAGATAAATTGAAAATGAACCATCAATTTAGGATCGGCAGATGATGTTGGCCACTCGTACAATTTGACGCTGCTTTGGCTGGATCCCTTGGGACGTCTGCAGGATTTCAATGAGCTGCATGTGGAGGAATCTCGCATCGATGTCATCAATCACTCCAAGACGCTGCTGAAGCAACCGCTCACACCGGGAATCTGGACAGCCAAGCTAATTGGACGCACCTCCATCTATGCACAGCTCAAGTTTCTGGTGGTTCCCCTCTCCTATGCCAATGGGTCGTCGCTGGAAACAGTTGCTTCGGCTCAGAGCCAGAATGGAGGACTCGGTCTGTCGCTGCCGGATGAGTTTGAGCTACCCGTGGAGTGGCAACAGCATCTGCACAATGATGACGATGTCTTTGCGTTGCGCCAAGAGGCTTTGGCCAATTCTAAACTTGTTGGCCAACAATTAAATAGCCACATTGATCAATTGGTTGGCAAATTCTTTCAGTTGCGTGAAACGTGCATTGTGAATGAACCCACTGTGCTTCCCGAGCTGCCCCTCTGCCAAGATACCAACTGGAGTTCCCTGGCCCTCGATCCCAAGAGCGACATTGAGGCGCTCATCAAGCGTCGATAATAATCGGGAATCCCCTCGATGCGAGTTGTTATAGCCATTTTAATGAAAACGCTACCATTGATACCCAATTTTGTTATTAATTTTGTTGTGTAAATACCATGTCTCCTCTCTGTCTATGTATTGTGTCTATGTCTGTGTGTGTGCGTGTTTTAACCAACTTTTTATATAAACAATATATAGCACTATATGTGTCACAGTTCACATAGATTTTTAGCCAAGAAGATTATGCTCAACGCACTCTGAATGCCCTTGACTTTCTACTTATAAAATTATTTTCAATTCTTTTTCTTCGAGAAAGTTTATGTACTTTTTTCTAAGCAATTTTTCAATTTTTAAATTTAAAAAAAAAATTATTTAAATGCATACACTAAACATTAAAAATTACAAAAAATACAATAACATTTTATTTTTGTTTGTTTTGTATTTTTGGTTATTTTTGTGTTTAGTGCAGGTGCATTTAAATAGTATTTTAAAAAATTATTATTACAAAAAATGTTAAAATTGAAGACAAGTTTATGTGTTTATTAAATGTGTACCTAAACTTTATAGTAGAAAGAGACTATTAGTTGAAGAATAAACAAATCTGTAAATAATTAAAAAAAAAAACAAAATACCTGACAATAGCTAGAAAAGTTTGAAATTTAGCACAATTAGTTTCCTGAACTTCACTTTAACTTCAAGTCAATTAGCTTACGACAGGGCATTCAATACAATTTTTTCTCCATATCAACTTGTTAAACTTAATCTTGATCTTAATCTCAGACTCAAATTTAATGCAACTTTTGCAAACCAATATTATTCTCTTATAGATTGTTGTGATATATGTAAATGTGGTAATGAGATTTGGTGTGAAAGAGTATCAGGAGTGTCTGTGTGAATTTTTACGAGTATTACAAACAATTTGTTTAGTGTTTAAGTCAAACTTTGCGATGCAATTGTAACACTGGATATATACTTATCGTATATATCCATAACATTTTAGTAAAAACTTTCAACAATTTAACTAATAGAACACGTTTTTAAGATTCATTCTCTATTTTCATTTTTGGGCCGGAATTTGAAATTGTTGAGCTCGCTTACAGGTAACATTATTGTTATTTGTTATTGTTATTTTTGTATTGTATGTTTAGACCTATTTAATTATTTAAAGCCAAGGCCATTTGTACTGCCGTTTTCTGTGCGAGCACTTAGTTTTAGATCAACAGATCCTCATCGGGATCCTCATCATCGAAATCATCATCTGCATCGGGTGTATATATAATGTTGCCCTCTGCTGTATCGCTGGTGCTGTGCGGATAACAGGAAAAAAGAGCAAATCAAGTAAGTACAGTACAAATTTCCAAAGTTCTGAAATTAATATATTAGATTTATCCAAAGGTATCTGGGTTTTCTAAGTGTTTTCGTTGTTTTATTTGATACTTTAACTTACCGCTCGTATGGCAAAGTGAGTGCATTGCGTGCGACGACTTCATCCTCGTCCAGTTCGATTTTGAAGGTCGCTCCAGCGCCAGGATCAACAGCCTTGACGGCTTCCTCCTGCTTGACAGATGTGCCAGCTGCGGGATTCCCCTCCAGCAGAGACTCGGAGGACAGTGGCGTGACCTTGAACTCCGTCTTGGAGACTTGACACGAGTAGCGTTTGTTGCTGACAGCGCCGCCTGCTTTGCGGGATAACAGGGATAATGTGGTGTCTGTCTCCAGACGGAGCACCAACTCCGATAGATACTCGCAGCCGGCAAGTATATAATCCGCGTCCACGTGCGGCAGGAGGTGGGGGGAGGCCCAGAGGAAGAGGCGACTCACTTGCTCGCAGCGACGCAGCTTGTTGATAAAGTCAAAGATGAGGGCGGGTGAGTGATAACACAGCAAATCGGCGAGTGTTGGCAGTATGACATTATATGCTGTATTTGTTGTTGCCGATGTTGTTTCTGCTGGGTTGTTGTTGTCGCTGTTGCTGTTGTTATTGTTCAGCAGCGTCTCAATGTTGTCCACGTGCTTGATTTGCATTCCAATTGGCAGCACCTTAACCTCCTCACCCCCACCCCCACCACCATTCCCCTTGCCCTGCTCGTGCAGCAAGCTGTCAATGAACTTTACTGCGATTCTCTCGCGATTCAGCTGATCTGCAAGATAAACATATATTCATCATACTCTCGATATATTTGTTGACTATATTCACTCACCAATTATAAGCACGACCTTCTGATTGGTCACAATCAAATTGGAAAGCATATTGCATTTAACTTTGCACGAAATAAGAGTTCAACTGCAATTTCTTGTGATTCTTTCCCGTTTGTTTTTAGCGATGTACTTATTTCCCCGCAGCTGTGCTATCGATATTTTTTGCTATGCGTTGCATAAATATCGCACAGCTTAATCAGTGATGTCAGCTGTTGCAGAAAAAAGCAGCATCTCTAGCTAAATATCTTGTAAATTGCTCACAGCTTCATTTTAAATATCAAAGACTTTAGTAAGCCTTATTGTGATGCCTATTAAATATTACATTTCGATTTTTTAATATTAAAATTATGGTCGACCTGCTATGCTACGTATATTAACTTTACACTTTAATTTTATATTGACTCTAAATTTGACCGCCACAAAAGCTGCTCTTGCAGCACGCTATGAATCGTCACAGCTGAGCTATCGATATTTTGCCAAGTTGCGATATTTGTGCTGCGCACAGCTGACATTTGATATAGCCGTATTTTCCAAATGAGTAAACAATAACAACAATAAATTTAGCAAAGGCAGATCGATTACAAATCCGATTAAGGGAAAGTGTAACCTTGAACTAGTCTTCCTCTTCCTTTTGAAGTGTTGCTGATAACCGGTCAATGGCACGCACGCTGTTTGCTATATGATCTTTAATTGTTTACTTTTGATGTTGACGCCGCGATAACGTCGACGTCGACGTCGAAGCTGACGTCGTGATGCTGTCGCTGTTGTTGTGGTTTTTACGTTTTTGACACTCAGTTTAGTTGTGGTTCTCTTTCAACGCGGCGTTCTTGTGTATTTTCTTTTCGGCAGTCGCGTGGCAGAGCTTAAACTTTAAAGTTAATTAACACCTAAATTGGCACTTCAAATTGTAAGTAATATTTTACATTCTGTATTTTATTTGGAAAGTACAGAAATTAGACAAAAGAATGAGTGTATCATTAAAATAATATCCAACAAGTGGTTTACAGCAGCTGGAAGTGTGTTTGTATTGGTTACTGTGTTGGTATTAAGCAAATACTGTGAGCTTTTATCGAAAAGCTTTGCTTGCAGCTTTTAAGGGGAAATGCGGAGGCGTCGCAGTTGACGTCGCCGTCGCCGTCGCTGTCGCTGCCTTTGCAGATATTTTCGCTGCATCCATATGGATGAGTTCAGAACAACTCGAATCCTGCATAAAACATAATTCGCTCAACAAGTTAAGGCAACTAAAAAAGCAGAAAAAGGCCAAAAAAAAGAAAATATTTATGAAAAATATAGAAAAGTAAAAATTGCACGTTTAAAATACAAAACAACTTAAAATCGCAAAAATAAAGGAAAAGGAAACAAACATACGCGATGCTCTTCTCGCTGGGTAAGTGATAAGAAGTGCGAGTGAGAGAGGGAGTGTCAAGTGCATTTATTATTATTCATAGAACATGTTATTAACTATAGACATTGCTTTAATTGAAATGCAGCTCAGAAAGAATTTTAATAGAGTCAAAGGAATGTGCAATTTCCACTCTTTTAACCCCCTCCCTTAGTACGTGTTTCGCATATCAACAACAACAATAACAAGGCTGAGTTGAGCAATTTCATGCGATTTTTTATTAGCCATTACAACTATTGACCAACACTGTTAAAAGAGTTCAAAAAATTTAATTGAAAATTAAAACAATTATTTGTAATAATTAGCAGACACTTTACAAGCATATGAACAGATATTAAAGCTCTAATAAAAAAGCTGTTACTCCCATGCGAGTTATTTCTATCGTCAAAGCTTTGTGCTGCCAACGTTGCGTTGCGCGTCGCTGTCGCTGTTGGCGGCTCTGCTTTGTGTAAAGCGGCAATTTGAAATTCAGTTGCGCATTGCACTTTGAGGTGCTCGGTTGTCTTGCGGTGCATTTGTAATTGTGGTTGTGGTTGTGACTATCATTCGTGTGTGTGTGGGTGGGTGTGTGTGCGTTTGCAATTAAATATTAATATTCTGCATGCAAATCAAAAGTGCAACAACAACAACAATTAGACAAGAAATCGTGTATTGATTTTTAAGTGTTAACATGTCAAAGGATTTGGACATTGAGCAGGCGGCGCAGGCGACAAAAACGTCAACGTCAATGTCGACCTCAATTGAAGTTAAAGCCGAGCCTGTTGCTGTTGTTGAGCTGACAACAACAACAACAGCAGCAGCAGCAACAACAACAACAACAACAAATGGTGAAAATAATGGCAAGGCTGAGCAGCAGCAACAACAACAACAACCACAAACAACATTAACAACAATAACAGAACAAGTGCAGCCAATAACAATTGTTAACGCCGATGCGGCAGCAAATAAAGGTACAACAACAACAGCAACAACCTTAAAACATGTACAGTGGTTTACAGCTTATTTGATCCACTACTTTTGTAACTTTTTATATTTATATTGATATCTTAATAAAAATTAAGAAAAAAATAGTTTTTGTCTAAACTTTTTCCAAAGGACACAGAATTATCCTTTTTGGAATTTAAGATATATATGATCATAAGGAACATTTCTTAGGAAATTTACTTTTTGATGCAAAATTGCTTCAAAATCCAAAATTGTTTTTATCCAAAATTAAATAGCCATAGACTTCACAGGTTATAAAAAGAGAAGGATAAGAGCAAAATATATTATATTTAATATAAATAATAAAATACAAAATTAAAATGCTCGATAAAAATTATTTCAATACTTGGAAAGTATTGCTCAGAAGCGTTTTGATTAAAAATGATTATGACCGATTGTGAGCGGACGAATTGTCATGAGCGGAAGAGTTGTGCATCAAATCAACTGCGAGTCACTGTAAAATAAAATTATGGTTTTGGCATTAAAAAATTAACCGCTCAACGTTTTAGTTTCGAATTAGTAAAAGTTATAACAAAACGCACTTAAACAGAAAGAAAGACAGCTAAACGAACAGGACAGACAGACGGACAGTTGTGTGAAGAGAAAGAAGAAAGCAGTGCGGTGCATACAAAGAGAGTGGCAGAGAGGGAGAGCGGGAGAGAGATGCCGTTGCAATTGCATTACAAATGCTCATCTTAAAGGCGTAGTCAGCTTATCGCGAAAAGGGGAGCCATGTTATAAAAGTTTTTCATCTGTTTTTAATAAATACAAATTTATTTATTTATTTTATTTGTTTAAATTACTTTTATTTTATGGTCAATTAGTTAAAATTACATTAAAAATACGATAAATTAAGGCTTAATAAAATAAATTTTTTTTTTGTATCCAATTAAATTAAATACAACACAATAATAATAATTAATAATTAGTAAATGTTTTACAAGCTTAAGCTACTTGGTTCTTCAACTCTATTTGAGTATCCATGTATTTTAGCTGTTGTAAATTATTTATTGCTTAAAATAATAATTAATATTAAAATTATTAAGGATTTCTGGCGAGCTTATTTACGATGAATTCATTCAATAATGCCAATTATTATCCGAAAAAGGATACCGATTTTAAAGTACTTTATAATAATTTTTGTTTACTATATTAACAAAATTTAGATTTTTGCTGTAAATTATGTCCTATAGTTCCATCTTAATATCTTTAAATCAAAGATTCACAAATTGAAGCTTTCACATTCACGAAACTAAGTTGGAAAATTGTAATTTATAGCTCTTCTCCCCCTGGTTACGCCCTTGTCAATCCTACGCCTATTTCGCCGTCCCCGTCTCCATCTTCATCTCCTTCTACTGTCTGTCTGTCTGTCTGTTTATCTGTCTGTCTGTCTGCTCCTCCTTCTGCTCCCTCTTTCTTCTTCTGGCGAGTCATCAACATCTTCGCACGTTCGCACCAAGTTGAATTTCACTTTAGTTTTTCAGCATTTTTGTGCGCTGCTTTATTTATATTAGTTTTGTTGTTTTTTACTTTTGCTTTTGCTGTCTTCAACTTTTTACGCTTTTCCAAAGTCGTCGCATCTTCAAAAGTTTTACTTTTTATGTAGATTGTTTATATGTATCTTCTTTCTCGTTTTTCTTTTTCGAGCCATTCATTACCTTCAAATTTTGCGCACGATTTGTTGCAACGCTTTGTTGCACATACAACAGCAACAACAAACTATGCTTAACTAACAGCCCATTATTAATAATGTGCTTTTTAATCATTATTAATATGTATTTTAGTATTAATTTCTCTGCCTAAAATATAAATAAAAAGTCCAAATTTATAATTGTATAACGTGCGGCACGTGCCACATTGCAAAGTGTGTGCCACATTTAATTGAACTTGATTTATTCATGACTCTATTTGTCAATCATTTGCACATCATTTGCTTGTTTAAACTTCAATTCAAGCGACTGATAAGAGATAAGGCGAAATCAAGGTTGCCTTGAACTGAGGTATACTTCTTACAATTACATATCTACATATACTCAGGTAATAAATGTACTTGTTTCATTTACCTATCTAACAAGTTCACCTACTGTTTGATTAATGAGTTGACTAAAGTTCAGTTTTACAGATCGAGATATAATTTTTTTTGCATGTGAAAAGGACATTTTTTTTTTTATTAATTAAGAAATATTATAAATCTTAATAATAATTGCTATTGAAAGAGGTTTTTTATTTTTACACAGTTTTCTGAAACAAAATTTGCGATACTTTGTTGATAAAAATCCATAAATATTTTAAGTTATAACATTTAAAATTAGTATTCAAGCATATGCTATCTTATTTCCACGTAACTCTTTCAAGAATTACCTACCTTGTTTGCTTCTTCTTTATATAGTATCATGCTTGCTTCTGACACAACACACTTCAATTCATCAAAGAAACGCAGAAATTTTTAAATTTATTTGCAATTTTTATTGTTTTGTTTTTTGCCTCTTTTTCATTCTAACACTATCAAACAATAGATACACACTAAACAATGCTATTTAAAGTGATATGATATCATTTTGCCACTACCGTAGATTGTTTTAAGGCTCCCAGACAATGTTTACACGTTCTACTGATAAGAAGAAACTCAAAATTCAACCTATCATCTTCACACCTTCTCTTAAAATGTTGGGCAAACATTTAAAATGCTAGTTGCATAGTGTTTAGTCTTATATCTGAAATATTCTGACTTAAAGTGTGTAATCTAATCACCACAATTCGGATTTATTAAACTTACCTGCAATTTGCCGTAACATTAAGTGCTGTTGTTTATAGATCTCAACTTGCCGTTGTTTATTGCTACTCTGTTTATCGAGACTATGTTTATCAATCTCCAGATCTCTGGAATTACAAACCGAGCTTGTTTTTTTTGTATTTTTTTGCTATTGTCGTCTTTATGTGTCGTGTGGGTATGATATCATATGACAGCTATGTAGAAACTGAATTGACGGGTCAATAATGCCATCAAGATTGCGTTTTAATTAATGGATCTTGAGTGATGAAAAATGCAATTGCAATCAATCCAGAGAATTAAGATTCGGACAAGTCTTCTTAATTGTATAATTACTTTTGTAACTTAACCTATTTTTGATAAAATGATTTGTTTATGTACATCATCATTCCATAACTTAACTTAAGACTTAAGACTTCCCTAACTTTGCCATAATTTAACCGATTTGCAAGCGGAATGTCATTTTGATCATTATTTGGTTTCTACATTTATGCTACATCAAAAAATGATTAACTTAAAAAAACTTAATTTTTTTTTTTTTTTTTTTTTGAATTCATGTACTCCCCCCTTGAAATTTTTTGTAAATTTTTTTTTTTTAAATTTTATATCTTGAGTTTTCACTTTTAACCAACTCTTGAGACCCAAATTAGTATAAAAAGGCTCTTTCAACTTAATTCTGAGAGGTTTGATTTTTCTGTAAAAAATCTTGACAAAATTAAGAAATATTTGGACTTGTAAAGCTGCTAGATCCAAAGTCTGACTAACTTCGAACCGTCTTAACTTTGGCAATACTTAATCGAGTTTTAAGCGGAATGTCATTTTGATAATTATTTGGTCTTTAAATTGGTTCTTCGTTTAAAAATAATCAACTTTAAAAATAATTATTTTTCGTCTTAATTTTATATTATTTTTTGTTTTTAGGCAACGAGAACAAGTCCAACATGGATCCATCGCTGATCAACTTCAAGGTGTTGTATGTGGTGACACAGCTGTGTGGACTGACGATGATTGTGCTCGTTGGGACTTGGGTTGGACAACATTTGGGTGGATTGGGTGGATCGGGGAATCCCAAGTTGGAGTTTAATTGGCATCCGTTGTTTATGACCATTGGATTTATCTATTTGTATGGCAATTGTAAGTCACTTGATGCGTTTATCTTGGCCGGAAGAAGGTGCAACTATTGGCATTTATTTGATTTTGATTTTGATTTATTTGTAGCCATACTGGTGTATCGCGGTTTTCGCACCACGCGCAAGAAGACATTGAAACTCACCCACGCCGGCATCCATTTGGCCGCCTTCATACTGACGGTGATTGCCCTGAAGACAGTCTTCGATTCGCATAATCTGGTCGATCCCCCAATTCCAAATTTGTACTCACTGCACTCTTGGCTTGGTCTCTCGGCTGTCATCATCTTTGGCCTGCAATATGTGGCTGGTTTCATGGCATTCCTTGTGCCGGGAATGCGGGAGAACTACAAGATTGCCCTGATGCCGTTGCACATTTACTTTGGACTCTTTGGCTTCGTTTTGGCCATTGCCAGCGCCGTTATGGGAATCACCGAGAAGGCAATTTTTGCTCTGTAAGTTGACCAAATTAATATAGACAACAGACGTATGCGTATCATTTAAATTATCATAATATAATAAATCTGATAAATCTGCTTTTAGGGGTGCCAACTATTCGACTTTGCCCGCTTCTGGAGTGTTGGCCAACATCATTGGCGTTCTCTATGTGATCTTTGGTGGACTCGTTGTCTACCTGGCCACAGAGCCGTCCTACAAGCGTAAACCCCTTGCCGAGGATACGGCACTGCTCTCCGGCGCTACAAATGAGTAGATTCTCAACTCTCATTCATTTACTTAAGCTCAAAACTGTGCACAATATAAATATAACGAAAATCCCCAAGAGAAAGAAAGAACGAGTTGCGATTGGTGCTGCTTCTTCTTTTTATTGCTTTTTTGAGAATTGTTAAAGTTACATGTTTTAATTATAATAGTGAATAATTTTTAAACAAAATAATATGTGACAACAACAAGTTACCTGAGTGAGCTTCACACTTTGAATATTGTGTTTATTCCGTAACGTGACTCGATCTGACATCTGTATTATACAAATATATTTAATATATACTGCTATATGTATCTATATCTTTATCATAAATAAATAACGCTGTAATCAGAAAACATATTTTATACTACAACTATAGTTGAATAATTATTTAAAATTAAATAAGGATATACAACTTAAGATTAGCAATTAATATAATTTACATGTAATATTTAGAGATCAAATAGCTAAGATTTTGTAAGAAACAAAAATGGAAATTACGAAACGTTATTTTTAAGTTATACAATTTTATTTTTATGTAAGCTTTTTTAGTTTTAAAGTTAATTTAAGTTTAACTTGATGATTTAAGTTAGTTTGCAGATAAGACAGATATAAATTTTATTGTTAAGTTAACTATATGATTGGGAATGATCGGTTCCTCCTCCCGGTTTGCGTTCCGTTTCCGTGCCTTTCTCATTTTCCTTCTCCTTCTCTGTGTCATCGCTCACGGATTCTGGCACATCAATGAATACAACTCGGGACTCGGTGGGAGATGTTGGAGCGGTAGTATCATTAATGATCAGCAGCGTATCCAAATCCTCATCGTCATGGTTCTGGAAATTCAGAGTCTCGTCCATGGCGACCAGATACGTGGGAATCTCTCCGACGCCCTTGACATGCGTCATTCCCCGATAATCGCACTTGATGTCAAAGTAACGCAATATCACAGCCGTATTCTCGGTGACCTGTATGGCACCAAGGACTCCGGTGGACGTCATACGGGAGGCCATGTTGACGGGATGTCCCCAGATGTCATAATGAGGCGGCGAAAGGCCCACAACTCCGGCCATAACAGGACCATGGGAGATGCCTAAAAGAAGAGACAGAGAGACAGTTCTTAAAGATGTATAAATTAGTACTTGAGCTCACCTATCTTGAGCTGTCCCCTCATGGATCCTCCGTAATCCAGATACATGTTCTGCAGGGCAATGTCCTGCATGACACGCAGCATATCCAGAGCAAAGTTGAGCATGGTCAGGACACAATTGTCATCGGTCTTAAGCTCCGGATGAACGTAACGTGGCCGGAAGGTGCTACGTCTTGGCAGTTCCTGTTCTTCCGCAGCCCGAAAACTGAGGCCATTTCCTGTAAACCAGTAATTTTAATAATAAAGTAAGTTATATTTGTTGGCAATTAATTAAATTTAGACATGATAATTTTCAAGAATGATTTTGTGAAAGGCATAACTTCTACTTTTGATCTCTCTTGTGAATCAATCAAATAGATCAGTGATCTTACGATCTTCAAGAACTCACTTCGAAAGATGCTGCGATGTTTTCTATGACGTTGCGGCCGTCTTTTTGAGAAATCCGTCATATTCTCCGGCTGCAGACCACAAGCTGCCATATAAGTCCAGCCAACAACCTTGATCTTCTCCACTTTGAAATTGCTCACGTATTCAGCCAATAGATCATCGTAGCAACAAATATACTCATTGAGCACCCTCAATCCCACTTTATCCGGTTGAAAGTTCTCGATGTAGGCAAACATGACGGCAACTTTGTTGTAGTTCTCATAGAAGAGCTCCTCGCCACGAGCACGATCCAAAAAGATATCAGCCACATGGGCAGGCAAGATATTGGCCAGGATTATCTGTATAGATCGAGTCCGGTTCTCAGTCTGTCTGAGTTTCTCTTCATAGCGTAACTTGGAGCTGAAAATTAGTAGGGATAGAAAATAAACAATTAACAAACATCAATAATTGATGATTGATTTTTTAGGAGGAGAGTGCGTCTTCAACTTACTGATAATTCACTTTATTTATATAGGTCACATGGAGCTCCTGGAGCACTACCAACAAACACATAGCTACGATATTCCAGATATGAGCTAATTCCGCTTGAAGCCCAACATTCGTCGATCGAGTTCGCTTCCAGGCAAAAATGAATGCCTCTATCGTAAGAATGTGGGAGACACTAATAAAGACGAGCAGTCCAACCCTAAAGACGAGTGGAAGACCATAGAAGAAGATCATCAACATGAGAATTATAAGCACATTTTGTGTAACCACCTGTAAGTAAATCTAATGAAGTATTTTTTATCGAATACTTTTATATCAACCCTTTACCCAAGGCTCAAAGCATAACATTGCCACTCGTTTATCTTCCACATCACCCTCAATAAGACTTAGTTCAAATTCGGCAGAGTCGCATTGAACCTGAAGAATTTAGATTTAGTAATTGAGTTGTGTGAGCGATTAGAAAAGGCTCGTACAATCTTTTCATATGATAGGTTATAGGTTAATAGGTTAGAAACAACGATCAGTGATCAAATTGATAGTTGGAATAAATATTTTGCTAGATATATTACAAAGGTAAATCAGTAAATATATAGATTGGTAAATAAAAAGAATTAAGAGATAGATATTGAGACAAGGATGGAGCTATAAATAGAGTGATACGAAGATCCATAGTTAGGATCAGAGATATATATTTCTTATTTGTTTTTCTGTTATTCTGTTAAATGTTTAGACTTACCGTACGCAAGGTGGCCATAATGTAGACTAAGAATATGGAGAAGAATGATATAAATAAGCGCACGATTAGCTGTTCTTCGTAGTACTCCGAGAGTCTGTAGAGCCAACGACTGAGAATATAACTGGGCTTAGTCCAGTTCCATTTAACGCTCATATGTATCCAAATTGTTTTGTAGAATGCTCCCAGGCATATTAAGAAGATTATGAAAAGAAATGTGGTCATTTCAAAGAAATACATCTTACTATTAATATAATAGGAAATGAAACAATAAGTAAGAATATGATTAGAAATTAATATATAATTAAAGAGAATTGTTTGGAAAAGATCAATTGAATATGAATTGAAAAAGTAGGGAGAATAGGTAAAGAGAAATAGATTGGTTATTGAAAATATACAGATTGGAGGCACTCACAATGGTTGAGCAATGTGTACTATTAAAAGCATACAACCGACAAAGAAGACCATAAGTAAACTGTACTTGATATAATAATCCGGCTCATTCATATAGTTCCACTCGATCTCACTGTTGCGAAAGAGACGCCAAAAGGAGCTAATGTGGGGCTTGAAAAGAATATCCTCATTTCCAGTTTCAGTTTCCTTGGAGAAGTCAAAAACACGAGCAAGTCTGTAAGAGATTAATTTAATATTCTGTTCTCATTCAGATCCAATTTTAGTTAGTATTTACTGAATGCGACCCACGGGCATGTGCTCGACCTTTTCGACCATTCCGCGATAAGTTTTGGCACGGATTTCCTCTTGATCAACATCGATAGCATCCTGAATATCCTGGGGATTTGACCCAATGGATTCACTGGAATAATAGGACACGTTACGAAACGAGTCCGTGTATCTTTTTTTATTCTGTGGACCTATGAGATAGGTTTGAATGTGAGCCCTCAGTAAGATAGGATCTTCTTTGTCCAAGGGACCTCGCTCCTCATACTGATATTCACTATCCAACATACTGAGAGTAGCTTGAGAAACATGAACCATTCCCGGTTTTCCGTTGGTTTCCAAACGATTGGCAATATCCACATCCCGGGACCAGATATCATACTGCCACTTGGTCAGTCCAATTATTCCGGAGAAGACCTCACCGGAGTGCACTCCGATGCGCATGTCAATGTCCTGTTGAAATTCCAATCGTAAGTCTTGAGTTTCCTGAATCATTTCCAGAGCGAGGGCAACACAGTTTTTGGCGTGTCTTCGATTATAATGGGGAATACCCGATACACAATTATAGGAATCCCCCAAAAACTTGATGCGGATCACGTTATTCTGTTGTGCAGCCAAATCGAACTTCAGGAAAAGTGCATGCAGAATCTTCACGAGTTCCCTGACATCCAGTCGAGTGGTCAGATGAGTGTAGTTCACCATGTCAGCTACGAGTATTGACACATCCGAGTGCAGTTCCACAAACAACGTTCTAAGGAATGGTAAGTGCTTGAAAAAATGATTGAAATAGCCTACACTCAAGAAAAAATTAGACGTGCTGTGAAAAATATAAGTTTTCAAAAAACTTAACCAATTTATAAACAAAGACGATTTGAATCGCATTTCCCAAAATACCGGGACTTATATTAAAAAAATTTTAATTTAATTAATTCGATTCATTTCACTTAAATATATATAAAAAAAAAAAAAAAAATGTTTTCAAAAATGTTCACACAAAGTTAAATTTCTAAAATGAGTCTAATTTCTTTTGTTTAATATGGCAATTTTTTTTAAATTCAATTTAATTGTTGGTTAAGTTCTTAAATGATGTTCTTTTTTTCAAGTGTAGGAATGTTTTAGAAACCTTGGTGTAACATAATTCTTGCCCAGACGCTGATCCTCAATGCGAGTGCGAATTTCTTGCTGCAGGGAATCCGCAATCTCTGGAGGTAGTATCGTATTTATCATATCACGCTCTTTCTGCATAACAACCTAGGGGTAAGAGATTCGTAAAATAATAAGGTTAAAGGAAAATTATGACAAAATAACTTGAAATAACAAATAAGAGCTGATAAGTTGGATATTGTTTTTATACTAATGCTATATAAGTACTATACTAATTACCAAAGTACTACTTAATAATACGGGAACTACCTTTAAGAGCAGATTCTGATTTAGCAGCTGTCTTCGGTTGAGCACCTTCTTCCTGAGTTGACACTCCATTCCGAGACGAAAGACCATCATCAACAGATTGAGGGTAAACATGTAAAGCGTAAAGCAAACAAACATAAAGGTTTTGATTGGATCTGACGATGGAATCGTGCATAGGTCATAGCAAATATAGAAAATGGATACTGCTAGACCCAGTAGATACGGTTTGCCATAGTAAGTGATTGGCAGGAAGAAATACACAGAGACGATTATCACAAACTCGTAGCAGCTAACCACACGATAGACACCTCCACCGATCGCCAGATTGACCAATGTATCTGATCAAGCTAAGGTATCAAGTATATAATTCTTTAATATATCATTTATTCGGTAATTTTCTATTATATGTCCGTGATTGTCTAGTATGTTTTTTATAGATTTAAAGTAATAAAATTATGTAAATAATTTTTGCGGATACATAATAGAGAATTACCTAATTATCTACAGTGAATACCCATTACAGTGACCGCGGCGACGGCGCCACAGCTGACCATGACATTCCAGAATTCAAAATATTGCACTTTATTCTTATCCATAAAGCAAACGCGGAGTATGAAAGGTAAAGAGATCATGACAAGCACATAGGGCATAGATGCAAAAAAACCAGTCTGCAAAGGAGTTTCTTAGGTAAATATTATCCTAGAACAGTGCTATTTAAAATGCGAATTCCCCACAGAGAATAAGTGTATTCTACAATAGGTATTCTTTTACTCTATAAGTTTTCCCCTAGGGAACTCGCACTTTGAACACCACTCAACCTTAACTTACATCCGCTATTATAAACAAAATTAATATGTGAATAAGCAATAGCAGCTCCATGATAAACAGAAATAATGCCACATTAGTTACTACAAGACGTTCCACATAACGATTGAAACAATTCTCCATTTCCAGCTCTGCACATTGGGTCTGTTTTCCCAGGATTAAAGTTGATTTATAAGATAATTCTAAAAATGTTTGGTGTGATCAACTTACTCGCAGAGTCCTCCATTCCCAGCCTTTCTGAATCTCATCATCAGCGACTATGCGACGATGTACTGTCGGCTCCAGTATAGACATTTTTTCTTGATCTTGATTATAAAATATGAATAAAATAAATCTGATTTTTAAATGACTTTTTATTCTCTGTCTAGATGAATTTTTATTTTACTGGGTACATAGTTATTTGGTTAGAGTATTCTTGGTTTAATTTACAACAAGTCGATGTTTCTTAGATGAGCCCCATATCATTAAAGGTCGATTGATAGAAATCATCCCAACGAGCCTTACGAAACAAGTCCTGCCAAAATGCGCGAGGATTTCGCCAAGTTAGAGCTATTTTTCTAAAAAGGACATTTTATCATAGGTATATCTCGGGGATGTCCTTACTTACAACGAAAGGACATACTTTTTTATACTCGCAGGAAGCATTTCTATCGAACTGCATTCAAGGATTTCAAGGATTTTTAAAAAAAAATTTACACCATTTTTTACATGTATTTGCTAAGGAAAAACGCCTTAAAAACAGAAAATCGCCTGTAACTCAGTCATTTCAAGGACTAGCAGGATGTCCTTTTGCACACAGATAGTAATTCGTCTGCCCCATCTGAAAATATAATAAAAAGGACGAAAGTCCTTACAGGAGCCGAGAAAAACAGATTTTATTGTACAGAGAAAATTAGCTATATCTCGAAAGTCCTTTAAAGGATTTCCATAAAACTGATGTCAATCGAATCCTTTTACGGAGTACTATCGATTGACCAAAGGACATCCAAATCGTCCTTGTAGTTTTTAAGTTATTAAGGATTTTGTGTTTTTTGCCCGTTTTCAAGCGATTTTTGACTGAAATTTTACAAGTTGATGATCCTTAGATGACCCCCCAATTTTTTGATGCCAATCGATAGAGTTCGTCCTGGCGAAGCTAACGTGACATGTCCTGCCAAAATGCGCGAGGATTTCGCCAAGTTAGAGCTATTTTTCTAAAAAGGACATTTTATCATAGGTATATCTCGGGGATGTCCTTACTTACAACGAAAGGACATACTTTTTTGTACTCGCAGGAAGCATTTCTATCGAACTGCATTCAAGGATTTCAAGGATTTTTAAAAAAAAATTGACACCATTTTTTACATGTATTTGCTAAGGAAAAACGCCTTAAAAACAGAAAATCGCCTGTAACTCAGTCATTTCAAGGACTAGCAGGATGTCCTTTTGCACACAGATAGTAATTCGTCTGCCCCATCTGAAAATATAATAAAAAGGACGAAAGTCCTTACAGGAGCCGAGAAAAACAGACTTTTTTGTACAGAGGAAATTAGCTATATCTCGAAAGTCCTTTGAAGGATTTCCATAAAACTGATGTCAATCGAATTCTTTTACGGAGTACTATCGATTGACCAAAGGACATCCAAATCGTCCTTGTAGTTTTTAAGTTATTAAGGATTTTGTGTTTTTTGCCCGTTTTCAAGCGATTTTTGACTGAAATTTTACAAGTTGATGATCCTTAGATGACCCCCCAATTTTTTGATGCCAATCGATAGAGTTCGTCCTGGCGAAGCTAACGTGACATGTCCTGCCAAAATGCGCGAGGATTTCGCCAAGTTAGAGCTATTTTTCTAAAAAGGACATTTTATTATAGGTATATCTCGGGGATGTCCTTACTTACAACGAAAGGACATACTTTTTTATACTCGCAGGAAGCATTTCTATCGAACTGCATTCAAGGATTTCAAGGATTTTTAAAAAAAAATTTACACCATTTTTTACATGTATTTGCTAAGGAAAAACGCCTTAAAAACAGAAAATTGCCTGTAACTCAGTCATTTCAAGGACTAGCAGGATGTCCTTTTGCACACAGATAGTAATTCGTCTGCCCCATCTGAAAATATAATAAAAAGGACGAAAGTCCTTACAGGAGCCGAGAAAAACAGATTTTATTGTACAGAGAAAATTAGCTATATCTCGAAAGTCCTTTGAAGGATTTCCATAAAACTGATGTCAATCGAATCCTTTTACGGAGTACTATCGATTGACCAAAGGACATCCAAATCGTCCTTGTAGTTTTTAAGTTATTAAGGATTTTGTGTTTTTTGGCCGTTTTCAAGCGATTTTTGACTGAAATTTTACAAGTTGATGATCCTTAGATGACCCCCCAATTTTTTGATGCCAATCGATAGAGTTCGTCCTGGCGAAGCTAACGTGACATGTCCTGCCAAAATGCGCGAGGATTTCGCCAAGTTAGAGCTATTTTTCTAAAAAGGACATTTTATCATAGGTATATCTCGGGGATGTCCTTACTTACAACGAAAGGACATACTTTTTTATACTCGCAGGAAGCATTTCTATCGAACTGCATTCAAGGATTTCAAGGATTTTTAAAAAAAAATTTACACCATTTTTTACATGTATTTGCTAAGGAAAAACGCCTTAAAAACAGAAAATCGCCTGTAACTCAGTCATTTCAAGGACTAGCAGGATGTCCTTTTGCACACAGATAGTAATTCGTCTGCCCCATCTGAAAATATAATAAAAAGGACGAAAATCCTTACAGGAGCCGAGAAAAACAGATTTTATTGTACAGAGAAAATTAGCTATATCTCGAAAGTCCTTTGAAGGATTTTCATAAAACTGATGTCAATCGAATCCTTTTACGGAGTACTATCGATTGACCAAAGGACATCCAAATCGTCCTTGTAGTTTTTAAGTTATTAAGGATTTTGTGTTTTTTGCCCGTTTTCAAGCGATTTTTGACTGAAATTTTACAAGTTGATGATCCTTAGATGACCCCCCAATTTTTTGATGCCAATCGATAGAGTTCGTCCTGGCGAAGCTAACGTGACATGTCCTGCCAAAATGCGCGAGGATTTCGCCAAGTTAGAGCTATTTTTCTAAAAAGGACATTTTATCATAGGTATATCTCGGGGATGTCCTTACTTACAACAAAAGGACATACTTTTTTATACTCGCAGGAAGCATTTCTATCGAACTGCATTCAAGGATTTCAAGGATTTTAAAAAAAAAATTGACACCATTTTTTACATGTATTTGCTAAGGAAAAACGCCTTAAAAACAGAAAATCGCCTGTAACTCAGTCATTTCAAGGACTAGCAGGATGTCCTTTTGCACACAGATAGTAATTCGTCTGCCCCATCTGAAAATATAATAAAAAGGACGAAAATCCTTACAGGAGCCGAGAAAAACAGATTTTATTGTACAGAGAAAATTAGCTATATCTCGAAAGTCCTTTGAAGGATTTTCATAAAACCGATGTCAATCGAATCCTTTTACGGAGTACTATCGATTGACCAAAGGACATCCAAATCGTCCTTGTAGTTTTGAAGTTATTAAGGATTTTGTGTTTTTTGCCCGTTTTCAAGCGATTTTTGACTGAAATTTTACTGACCCAATTTTTTAACGTCGTCCTGGCGAAGCTAGCGATACATATCCTGCCACAATGTGCAAGGACATGCAAAAGTTATGGTCGTTTTTCGGTTTGTATTTAATAATTGAAAGGATAAGCAAAAGGAATTTAGTTTCATTTAGATTTATTTACATATTGGAAACATACAAGTTGTACATAAGGATGCTAAAATAAAGGATTAACTAATTAGGCTCTGGTGTTTCCGGCGCCTGATGAGGCAGGAATCGTTCGTATTCGTCATCGGTACCCAGGACGTAGGTGGGAATATTGCCACGCCCCTTAACAAAGGTCTTGCCTCGATAATTGCATTGTATATTAAATTTGCGCAATTTGAGCGCTGTATTCTCAGTGACCTGGATCTTGCCAGGAATGCCCGTTGAATCCATGCGGGACGCCATGTTGACAGGATTACCCCAGATATCATAATGGGGCTTCGATATGCCCACGACTCCGGCCATTGCACGGCCATGGGAGATGCCAATACGGAGCATGCCGTAATCCGTGCTGCCCTCGTACTCCGACTGCATGTTCTCCGCATTGAATCTTCTCATGGCACGCATCAGATCCAGGGCAAAGTTGGCCATCACCTTGATCACTTCGTCGTTGCTCTTTTCATTGGTGATGTCCTCCTTGCTCATCCTCGGAGTACTGCTTATCACATTGCCCTCGTACTGACCACGCTCCAGATCCAAAGCAATAGTGCTGCCATTGCCATAGGGAACTCGCTGCACTTGCTCGGATCCCGTGGGGCGATATTGACTCCGCCTTCCATTCGGCATCAGCGAGACATTGCGGAACTTGACCTGCGGTGCATTCACCTGTTCGGAACGTGTCACGTCCAGACCACAGGCTGCCATATATGTCCAGTTGGCCACCTTGATCTTCTCCACGCGCAGACTGTGCGAGTATTTGTTGAGCTGCAATGGAAATGTATTTAAAAATATAAAACGAACAATCTTGTATTTGGGAACACTCACTACATCGTCAAAGTCGCAAATAATCTCGTTGAGCACGCGTAATCCTATTTTATCCGTATCAAAGTTTTTGATGGAGGCAAACATAACTGCCACATTGTCGTATTCCTCGTAATACAGCTCATTTTGCTGCTGCTGCATTGACAGATAGAACTCCGCTGCAATGAAAAGTGGGTTAAGTGAATCTCTAAGATATAGCCGAGCTTGATTCAAAACTAACCCACATGGGAGGGCAGAATGTTGACCAGGAGCACCTTGATCGTACCATTGGTGATCAGTGCATCATCCTGTTTCTGCAGCAACTGACGCTTCCAACTGAAAATTGCAAATTAAAAATGCTGTTTTTATTAGTCAGAACAAATGAGAATTTAAGAACTGTACTTACTTGTAATCCACCTTGGCTATAAACTCAGTTTGTCGCTCCATCAAATGGAATATGCCCAGCGTTATAAAGATGAACAGAATATGCGAATATTCGGCATTTAAATTCACATTCGTTGAGGGACTGCTGGCGTAGATATAATCAAACTCAACGACCACGAGAATAGCATATGTTACGGTGATCACCACAGCCACAGAGGTTTTCACAATGAAGGGTATGCGGGTGAACAGAAAGGAAGTGCCGATAACCAGCGTCATACAATTGGTGAGAATCTAAACAAGGATCAAATTGATAAGTTTAAAATGTGGCTAAAGAGAATCCAGATTTACCCAGGGATGAAAACAATTCACACGCTCCTCAAACGTAAATGGCATTGGCCTCATTAATCCATTATCATCTTCCACTATATCGTTATCCCTGACGCCACAATCTATCTGTTTGGAGATGAGAATAAATATATCAGTTATTGAAAATAAAGATAGAAATATGAAATACTCTCTCTGATGTCTATAATCTTGGTTTGTACGCACCACTTGCATGGCAGCCACAGCACAATAGGAGGCAATGATCAGGAAATAGACGACAATACGTAGAACAATATTGCCTTGCATGTAGTCGGACATCCTGTAGAGAAATACGCTTAATCTGGCCTGAGGACGCGACTGTTCCGTATCGGAGGCATACATTATCCAGAGCTTCTTATACCAGGAGATGATAAGCAAGGTGGTAAGCAGGCAAATAGTAATGCCATCAATGATCCAATAATGATATTTGGCACTGCAAAAATCATAAGAAATATTTATTGAATATCATATCCCATTCAATCTATCGAGATTCTTAAAACTTACTCCTTGCTGAGCAGCTGTATGGTGAGCAGGCAAATGTAGACGAACCAGGCGAGGGCAATGCTATATTTAAACATCACATCCGGCTCCTTGATGTATTGCAATTCCCAATTCCTTATACGAAACAGCAGACAGAAGGAGCTGATGTTACGTCGAAAGGTTTCCTCCTCAATCTCATCCTGGGTAGGATTTGTGGACCGACGACACACCTTGGTTATCCTACAAGTCAGGCAAAAAATTACTTAAATTCCTTCAACTGAATAGATCTGAGCTCGCAAATGTTGCTCAACATCTTAAAGTTTTCTTCACACAATTAACCATTATTAAAAATTATTTTAGCCATATATAAGTACTATAACTAAAAAGACGGATTTAAATATTTGGTTATTCAAAGTTGGTACTGCTCAGATACTTTTGAATTTATATATATAATTTGTAGATATAAATTTGTGGTTCTCAACAGTATTTTAAACTAGTGCTGAGTGTCATTTGCGATCTCTGGAAGAGGTGAAAAGAATTGCAATTACTGTATACGACCGATGGGCATTTTGTCCAGTTCGCGGCACATTTCCAGCTTGGCCTGGTTACGCACTTGGTTGTATTGCTGTAGGGTCGAGTTGTACATGAAGTTGGACTTGCTGGCCTCGCTCAGCTTCTTGGCCTGACGCTCCCGTTGCACCCGACGTGGATCGTGCATGGGGGCCTATAACTTTCGTTTTTTGTGTAATTGTGCAAGTCATCCAGATGGGAGAATGGGATTAAGGGAATACTCACGCGTAGGGATTTGATTAAAAAGGTGCGTATATTGTGCTTTTGCAGCACGGGATCCTCGCGAGCCTTTTCCGTGCCATCCTCAAAGAAATACTCGCCATCTAAAAGTCCCAGTGTTTGCTGACTCACATGGACACGTCCTGTGGCGCCGGTGGCCTCCAGTCGATTGGCAATGTCCACATCCTTGGACCAAATATCAAATTGCCACTTGGCGGCACCAATTACACCGGACAACACATCTCCGGAGTGCACTCCGATGCGCATATCAATGTTGAGATGTCGCTTCTCGCGCACATCTCGAATATCCTTAATCATCCGCAGTCCCAGATCCACACAGCACTTGGCATGATCCTCATTGGGACTGGCCAGTCCAGCCACACAGTAGTAGCAGTCTCCCAAGAACTTGATCCTCATCACATTGTACTCCTCACTCGCAATGTCAAAGCGCACGAATAAATCATGCAAAGCCTCCACCAACTTCTTCACATCCAGAGTTGTCGTCAGGTGCGTATAATTCACCACATCCGCATATAGAACGGTCACATCCTTGTGCGGCTCTATGAAGAGTGTGCTGGCAAATACATAAACACATTTGAGATTAATATTCAAGTGTATTCAGATTATTATTCACTTGAAGCAATGAATATTAAAATCAAAATAACGATCTAACAAGTATTTTTCAATTTGCATATACACGTATAAAATCCCTGATATCCCTGATATTTACCCATGATCCGGTTGGCGCCAACGCTTCAAAGCATGATTGTTGTTGTGGATGCTCTGATGGAATCCTGTGCGCTGTTGATGCTGCTGCTTGGAACGCTCAATGCGATTCCTCACATCCTCCTGCAGTCGATCAGCAATCTGGGCGGGAAGTATGCTCAACAACAGACTTCTCTCCTGATCTCGGGCATAACGTAGCAAAAGATTCTCCTCCACATACTGTCTACGATCCAGAAATGTGGTTCTCAGCGCTATATCTCGCATCAGGCGAAAAAAGATGCCCAGACAATTGACGCAGATCAAATAGATGGCTTCGCTGGAATTGAAATTATATTGTAAAGTAATTGAATTGAATCGAATGAGAATAAGAATAAGAATCGAGAGTGCTTACTTGAGTATGCTGTGCATTTGGATTTGGTTTTCCTCCTTGGAAGTGATCACAAAACTGTAGTTGATGATATAGCAGATGGTAACTGCAATGCCCAAGATGAAGGGCTGAAGAATGTATGGAATAGGCATGAACATATAGATGGCATATAGAGTGTAGGCGTCGTAGATGGGATTAAGTATATCATTGTTGCTTGTGGCGTGGTAGATATTCAGGCCAATATCTGGGAAAGTATAAAAATATATTACAATGTTATTGAAATCATTTTAGAAAATTAAGTAGACAAATAATGTAGTAAAAATAACGAAAAATAGGAACACAAAACTGGGAACATGAAATTATAAAATGAAAAGTAAAAAGAATCGAGAAATTAAAATTAGGATGAATAAAATTGGAACGGCAGAAATGGTAGCATTTGAAATCAAGCACGAATAATCCGAAACACATATGTAATTCTAAGAACTATAAAATTAAAGACAAAAAATATAGGAATACAAAAGAATTAAGTTTGAAATTAAGAATTAATTATTATTGTGGATTACCCTAAGTATGGAAAAATGTAGTTAGGAAATTATAGAAGAAATTTTTTAGTTTTTAGAGCTTGTTTTTCAAATAAAAATAGTCGTTATTCGTATGAGATGTTAAAATAAAGATAAGTTGTCAGATAATGATAACGCACCCATTAGGACCATCACAGAGACGGCTAACCAGGAGGAGGCATAGACAATCCAGGTGTGTTTGCTGATCAGCTCATTGCGGAAGTTAATCGAGAGTATTAGCCACATTATCAGACCGGTGGCTACATAGGCGCCCATATCGATATAGGCATAGGTCATATCCGACGAGGTGAACAGGAGTAAAGCGTGTGTTAAACTCACGAGTAGCTCGATAAAAATGAAGATCGATAAATAGCCAATGCGCAATCGACGCATATACAAGTCATAGGACTCCTCCAGCTCCAGATTGCGGCATTTTCGCTAATTTCAAGTAGAAATGTATTGAATCAAAAGTGTAATACACTTTAAAACTAACTACATACCACTAGATAAGTCCATTCCCAATTCTTCTCATTGGGCGCTGTGGGAAATTCTTCGATATTTGATCGAAAGGGATGTGTGCCGGCATCGGTATCGAATTGTGAATTCATTTTCTTTTTATCGTTATCGTTAACGGTTATCGTTGCGCGGCGGCGAAATTTAAGTTTCCAACATTTTTGGTGGCAATTTAGCTGCAGCCCTGTTGGTTGGGGGAAGGGGAGGCGTACAAGGGGAAATTGTATTAATTTATTATCAGATCAAACTCCTGAGCACATATAAATACAAAATACACAAATATTGAGTCGATTGACAGCAGTCTTTTGAGCTTATCTAAGAGAGCGAGAGAGAGAGAGAGAGGGAGAGAGACAGCGAGAGTGGAGAGTATAATATTTACAGTGGCTTACAGCTTATTGGACGCACTACATTTTAGACTGTGTTGATTTTTTGTTAGTTTTGTTATAATATATATAAACAATAAATTGAAAAGATTATTTTAAAAATCTGCATTTTCAATTTATTCAAAAGATTAATCCATTTTAAGTGTTTGTAATATGTAAGTGTAGTGGGTCAAATAAGCTGCGAGCCACTGTACGAGTAAATGAAGCAAATATTTGGCTTATTGTTTCTCCTTCTCTTTCTCCTTCACCTTCTTCACCGACTTCCCACTTCTTTTTCTACATTTTTCAAGTGTATCGCAAATTGTGAGCGTTGCGGCAGCTAATTTAGCAATTTGTCTAATGTGTTGTTGATAGCGTTAATGGTTTGTAAATCACACACACTCGTATATCAATGAAGACACACACACGCACACACACACCCACACATATTTACAATTTAAACCGTTATCTATCGATTGCAACTGGACAATCGATGCAACAGCTGCTGCTTCTTCTTCTTTGTGTCTGTTACAAATTTATGATTGATAAAAGACACTTGAAGTGGCTTGTAATCGAAATAATTCGCACTTCACTTTCATTCGCAAATAAATACGATAATAATTAACGAAAATAAATAATAAAAATTAACACCACTTAAGCTCGTCAAGTCAATACATGGACAGGCAAACATGAAATATCACAAATTACTCTTTGACAAAGCTGATAAGCGTCGTCGATTGCCAGTTACGGTTACGGTTCCGTTTACGGCTATTGTTCGTTTAGCCAGACACGCTTACGCTTTTTACTGTTCACAATAATCACAATATCGACACGTCCAATACGCTTGAAGTTCGGCGATCAACTGAGCGCAAAGAGAGTCGTTGTATATTTATATCACAACTGTCTCTGTCTTATCAGTGAGAAGCGTGCGCCAAACAGTTGCAAGCTTGCTCGAGTTGCTGATTGATTACAATGTATTGTTTGATTGATTATTGAATTATAATTGATAATCATTTTATTTTCCACTTTATTCTGCATGTTTTCAAATTTTAATTCAAGACGACGCGCCTTTTATATTTAATTGGCAGCACTAAAAATATTATTGATTTCACTGTGATTGGCACAGTCATTGCATGTTATCGTTGCAATCGGTGTGCACCACATTTATCGATTTACGTTATGTTGCTGTCTGCCGCTATCCTAACAGCTCTGTAAATAAAATACCTCTTCTGTAAAGATTTTAATGCGGGTCTGTTAGTTTTAACAGTGCTGTTAAAGTGCAAAATTTAAAAAACGCAAAAACTTAATAAAAATTGATAAATTTGATGAAAATTAAAATTTAGAAATTAGACAAAATTAAAATTAACATTTTAATGAAGATTTCAAGTTCGTAAGCCCCCGGGAAGAGAAGATAGGAAATTTAATTCTGAGAAAAAAAAAAATTATATCAAAAATCAAGAAAATTCTAAAAAAAAATTATGCAAAAATTAACAAAAATCTAGAAATCAAAAAAAAAGAAATTCCAAAATAAGGTACAAAAATTAAATTTACCCGAATTGGCCAATCAAACCAGATCGGCAAATTTTCGCCGGTGCCAAAAAAAATCAAGCCAGATCTCAAACTTTCACCGGATGGGCAGCCCTTGAGACTACGAGCAAGAAGAAGAAGAATATTTTTGTTTTTTTTCGGCCGTGAGTTTTTTTTTCAGCTCTGTCCTTATTTTTCGTGTTGCCTGCTGAAAAAAAAGAAAATTAGAACGTAGGTATAAATAGAAAGTGTTGAGAGTGAAGTCGCTGCAATGTCAGCATTTACGGAATCCGCACTACTCAAGAAATTATCCGAATTGAATACGAGTCAACAGAGCATACAAACGTTATCCTTATGGTTAATCCATCATCGCAAACATCACACGATTATCGTGCAGACCTGGCAACGGGAGCTACAGAATGGTGAATATCATCGCATAGATAACAGTGTATAGTGTACAGTGACTGACAAAAGTATATTCCACAGTGGCAGAGCCCAAGAAACTGACATTCATGTACCTGGCCAACGATGTCATCCAGAACAGCAAGAAAAAGGGTCCGGAATACGGCAAGGAGTTCAGCAATGTGCTGCCAAAAGTATTCGCACACATTGGCGAGACGTGTAAGTCGGACAAGTTGCTTGGCAGTCTGGGACGCATCCTAAATATCTGGCAAGAACGCGGTGTCTATGATCCCAAGACAATTGCCGATTATCGAGCTCGCTTGCACAAGGAATCCTCATCCTCAGCAGGAGCTGGAGCAGCTACAGGAAATGGCAATGGAAGTGGCAATGGCAATGGCAATGGCACTACCAAGACTCCCAGTGATAAGCACAGCAAAGTGTCAGACAAGTCGGAGAAGCGGGAGAAACGAAAGCATGAGGAGCGTCTCTCCAAATCAAAGAGATCACGCACATCTCATCATGCAACAGCTGCAACTGCAATTGTGGAGCCAGCTGCTCCAGCTGCAGAGCCAGAGAATGGACATACGCCACCATATTTGCCACTGGGTGAACCACCTGAGCCCGAGGAGCTCATCAAGGCATTGAACAGCATTGAGAACTCGGCCTCGAGTGATGCCTTGGTGCGGGAAAGAATTGCCAAGTTGCCGCCAGAGATATCCGAAATCAGCTGCATTAGCAAGCTGGAGGACAAGGAGAAGGCCAAGTTGTTGGCCAACCAGGTGCGTCACCTAAATCCTTGACTACTCCTGCAACTTGTTAACCTTCTACTTTCATATTTGACAGGTAAACGAGGCCGTTGATCTGTTGAATGATTACAATGCACGTCTCGCTGCTGAGATGGAGGAGCGCACCAAGTTGGCCAACATGCTCCGGGACTTTCAGGCGGAGCAGAAGGAGCTACTGGCTCAGGCCGAGCAACGTTTGGATGTACGTCTCTTTGTCTTTATAGCGAACAAATTACTTTTAAAAGATACAAACATTAGTTACCATTTAAATAGTTTTGTTTTTTGTTAGTTAAAAAAAAGAATAACACTTTTGTTTATGTTTTTTAAATTAAAAAAGTTTCTTAAAATGTCTGTCTGTTCGCATAATTACCTAAGTTTAGGAGTTACATTTTCAAATATTTGCATCAACTTGTAAATTGTATAACAAGAGCTAGTTTTAAGCTACAGTTTTGAGATTTGTTATTTTGCATTTTGATTATTGAGATATTATTATATTTATATGGAAGGAGTGCGAGATTTTCGGTTGGTTTCATTTTCTGTGTCACTTCTGATATATTTTTTTATTATTTAGTAGTTTTATAAATTATTAAATTTTTATTGGTTGCTTAATTGTCTGTCTTACTTACCCAAACTCGAAACCGGATAGTGTTTTTTTTTTTTAAACTTTTGTGTGGATAAATTATTTTGTAATGTTTTAAAAAAAAAAAACTATCCGATCGGATGACTAGTTTTTGAATCTATGACGTGCTTTGCTTTGTATTTATTTTTTTAAATTTTAATCAATTTATTTTTCGGATACTGGTCATCTAACAGTCAAGTTGTATAATTATTATTTGCTTTTTCTTTTAATATTTGGCATTTTCTCGAGACGTTAATTAATATCTTCACTTTTCTTTTATTTTGCAGGAACACAAGAAGAAGCTGGCCAAAATGTTGGGCTTGCAAAAAGAGATCCACGACCATTTATCGAATCTGCCCGATCTTACCCAGCTGCCGGATGTAACTGGCGGCTTGGCGCCGCTTCCCTCCGCCGGGGATCTCTTTAATACGCTCCACTGAGAGGAGAGTGGACCTAGACGAGATTTGGACAAGACTTTCATGGATATCCAAAGTACCACAGCAGCTGCACACCAAGATATGAGAGGATTTAAGGTCCTAGATTCTTACATGATCAATATACTTATACTATTATTATTATTACAAAATGGAACGTAATTTGGTCGCGATCACTTCAGACACTTTCAACAAAGTAAATTTATTGATGATAAATAAGATGATAAAAACACAATTGTAATTTACATTTATTGACGGTTAAATAGAGCATATATATAATTATCAAATTGATTTACCCTTGACTAGGACTAGGACTTGTAAATGGGCGTCACAGACAGAAGCAGAAAGTTATACATTCTCTATCAGCATCAGTCGAGCCATTATAGAAATGTATTAAAAAAATATATTAAAAAAGATTATAAGATTTGGTAAATATTAATATTTATCCAGATTTCAAAACATTGTTTTTTTAAACCCGGACTGGCCACTTTACAAGTCAAATTTTTTGTCGAATTTGGCTTGGATTTTTTAAAAAAATTATACCTCTCTAAATTGAATTTAAAGTGTCGTTTTATACTAATTTGTGACCTAGGAGTTGACTAAAAGTAAAAACTCGAGTTTTAAATTTTTGAAAAAAATATTTTTTCCCAAAAATTCAAAGGGGGGAGTACATGATTTTCACGGATAATATCATAAATGAAATATTTTTTAAAGCTAATAATTTTTAGATGCAGAATCAGTTTAGAGTCCAAATAATGATCAAAATGATATTCCGCATAAAAATCGGTTCAAGTTTGACAAAGTTACGTAAGTTTAAAGTCTGACAGCTTTACAAGTAAAGTCAATGGGGGGAGTACATGATTTTGACGAAAAATAATCGAAAATAAAATCTTTTTTAAAGGTAATTATTTTTGAATGCAGAATGAATTTAGAGACCAAATGAAAATCGGTTAAGATTTGATAAAGTTATGCCATAAGATAGCTGGGATATTTACCTCTCTTGCTGTATTTCGTAACGTAATCCTCTCCAGCTCACTGCACTCTAGTGCATCACATAGTTGGCCGTACCTTGCCACTTCTCGACAAAGGCAATGATGTCGGTCACGTTGCTGCCTGGTGACATTTTCACAGCCACCGCAAATTTGCTCCAGACATCGCGATTGACTTGATTGTTGGAGGATTGAAAGGTGACGGGTTGACGACCACGTACTGGATAGCCACTGAGTAGACAGGGTGTGTCATTTGGACCCAGACTGGATTCATATAGACCACGATCATCGTTGGGCAGCAGTTGATCCACCTGTTGGTCCATGCTCACCGCCAAAACCCATTCCCGAACCTCTTCGTGAAGATTGGGTTCGTTCTTGAGATGAATATCCTCGGGTAGAGGGACAGAGCTCGGGAAATCTGTGGCAGCCAGATCCGAATGATCCACCAGGTTGCCAGAACCCTCCTCGATGGCCTCGCATACGTCCAGGTAATGATTCAGCATGACAAAAGCCTCCGCTTCACGTCCCGCCTGGCGAAGATCCATGCCCGCCTCGTAGAAGCCCTTATCCACCGGGAGTACATCCGTGTGCCGCAACAGTGACAAGGAGAGACGCACTGCGACCGGCTGGAGGGATTGCACCGATCTGCAGGCGGATCGAGTCGCATAATAATGGGCAATCATCAGATACTGCTCCGTAGATGAAGTAAACTTGGCCTGGACATGATCCGAGGCACGTAGCGCCTGGAGCAGACGATGCAGAAAGTCCCGCAGACGTTGCCACACCTGACCCCCCTCCGATTGCTCCTCGCGCAGGCAAAAGCAATCCAAAGCAATCCTGGAATAGATATTAAAATGCTCCTCAATGGCTGGAGCTCCATAGCTCAAATACAATCCCAAGGCATTGATGCAATCTCCCTCACGGATCAGCTGAGCGGCATAGACAGCCACGTATTTCTGGAGCACCGAGGGATTCAGTTGCTTGGCCTTCTCCAGGCAACGTTGCCATTGTCCCTGCTCCGCCAGCATATCCAAGGCACTGATGATATCAATGTCCGCCAGTTGCTCCACATTTCCCTCGTGCTTCAGTCGTGATTTCTGTTGCTGCTCCACATACGAGAGCAGTTCCGCATCGATCTCCTTGGCAAGGCGACGTGCCTGGTGGAAATAGCAATAATTTGAGATATTATAATATTAATTAAAATCAATAATTTTCTAATAAATTAGTCTCAGCTATGTTGTGTGAAAATTTCAGCCTTCTAGCTCTTACCGTTTACGCACCTCAATGATCAGTTACTTAGTCAGGACAAACAGTCTTACATACAGTGGCTCTCGGCTTATTTAACCCACTACTCATACATACTATAAATCTTGTTTTTGATCAAAAAATCATAAAAATTCTTTAAAAAATTAAATTATAAAACTTAAATTGTCAATAAAAAAATTCATATTTAAAATTTGATCCCCAATCTTCACTTACCTTGGACCACTGTTCAGCCTGGATAAAAACATCCACTGCCTGCTTGTGCAGATTGGCAACCACATACAGCTGGGCAGCGAGTCCAATCTGCTTGATGGCCAGCAGACGTGGTCCTAGCAACTCTGCCAGGTCCTGTGCATCCTTGCGGTCCAGGAACTGAATGACTATATCGGCGGCACGGAGAAGAGCGCGTTCCAAGGTGGCTGAATCCTCGGCATTACTTGAATTTATCTGCATGAGACACTCGGCCGCCTTGCGGAATTGTTCCCGCTTGGCGAATTCCGCGGCGCGTTGCAGATAGGCGCGGGAATCCCCGCCAGAATCCTCCGCCTGTAGCTGGCCGCGTTGCTGTTGCGCTTGGAGACGCCGCAGATCATTGAGAGCCGAGGGAAAATGCTCCTCGGCAATGCGCAGAGCATCCTCCAAGAGGGATTCCTGTTTGTAGTGCTCGATGATGAGTTCCGGACGCTGGGCACGCAGCAGAAGCATCTCGTAGTCCTGGTAGTTGCGTGTCTCCAGCGCGGACGAAGCCTGACTGATGAGCACCTCGTTGATGGCATCCGGGAGATGTTGCTCGGCCACGTTGAGAGCTGCCTGCCAATCTCCGGCATGCTGATACATCAGGATCGCCTCCTTGGGCTTGTGTGCCTTAAGGAATTCCGCCTCGGCTGCCTCATATTTGCCCTCATCCTCCAGCGACATGGCTATCTTCAGATGCACCTCATCCGTCGGTTTACCCGCAAATCGACAAAGTTCCATGGCAAACTCCAGTTCTCCCGAATCGCAGGCGAATCCCACGGCCGTGTCCAGGAGACCCAGTTTGCTCAGCAGACGCACTGCGCTCTCTATGGGCATGGACTTGGCCCACGTGTAGGCCACCTGTTTGCTAGCTCCCTCCGTGCCCTTCTGCTTGGCCACCCGATAGGCATCCTCCCAGCGCGACGAGGAGAGATACATGTGTACGGCGGACTTCCAGTCACCGGAGGCAATGAAATGCAGCTCGGCATTCTTGAATTTGCCCCGCGACTCCAGCTGACGAGCGAGATGAAGATGCGTGCTGTCCAGTAGATCCTTGTGGTACTTTTCGACTAACCTGATCATGGAATCGTAGAGTTCCCTTCGCTTATACATGGCAATGGCGAGATCGGGTTCATTCACAGCAATTAATACCTTCTCCGCATCCCGGTACTTGCCCTGCTCCTCCAGACTACTACCCAGCTGGACAAAGAGTTCCCTTAGTTGCTCCGCCTTGAGATACTTCTCCCCTAGGACATAGGCACGTTCCCATTTCCCATGACGATTGAGCAGCTCGATGGCATCTCTGTAGAGATTCGCACGCACCAGAAGATCCTCGGCTCCATCTAGATCCCCGGCAAAAGCCAAGTGCTTCGACAGATCCAGGGCATATCGTTGTATCAGCTCCGGTTCGTCTAGGACCTTCGCAATCTGAACGGCCTTGCGCCATTGCTTGGCACCGACCGCCGCCTCGAGTGCCTTTTGTGTAGCTCCCGCTTCGATGTAGTGATTGATGGAGGCATCCAGTTGCTTGCGACTGACCAGCCAATCTCCCCACTGCTCCTCCAAGGCCGTCACCTCCTGCGGCGACACTACGCGGGCCAACTCCAAGGCCCTGGCATAGGCTCCGCCCTTGCGGTAGAGCGCTAGAGCCGCCTCCGGCCGGGACAGACGGTGCGCAATGTCGCCAGCCAGTTCGTAGAGTTCGCAGTGCACTAATCCCTCGGTGACCTAAAGCATTAGGATGACTTGAAATACCTCTGACTTAAGGGCTTATCTTATTCACCTCACGTACAATAGGTCTTAATAGAAAGCAGTACAGTAAGGACTTTTAGGATAAGTATCTCTGACTTAAGGGCTTCACTCACTCATCTCAGAGGGCTTTACAATAGACCTCAATAGATTGCAGTACCGTAAGGACTTTTAGGATAACCCGGAGACCTATAGCATTAGGATGACTTGAAATACCTCTCACTTAAGGACTTTTCTAATTCATCTCACAGGGCTTTACCGTAGATCTCAGTAGAAAGCAGAGCAGTAAGGACTTTTAGGATAAACCGACTTACCTGCAGCATCAGTTGCTCATCCTGCAGCAAATGGGGCGTCTTTAAGGCGAGTCGTGCCGCTCGTGCGGGCTTGTTGGCCTTGAGGAACAGGGACATTGCCTGCTGCAGTTCCCCCTCATCCTCCAGCACCTGACCGGCCTTCTCCTGCTGTTCCGTCTCCAGCAAAAAGTCCATGTGCTGTTGCCTCAACTCCGGCAATCGGGCGTATCCTCTTCTCTCGGCCAGGGCCACAGCCTCGTCCCACATGCGCAGCTGCTTATACATTGCCAGGGCTGCCTCGATGTCTCCTTGCTCCAGGTAAATCCGCTCCGCTGCACGCAGATCTGAGCCAAGCAGCGCCAACTTCGCCCTGACCTCAGGACAATGTATTCCTGGACTGCCAGTTGATTGCTCAAAGTCATCCGCCTGCTGGATCATCTCTGCCAGGTAATACGCCTTCGAAACGTTCCCCAGGGCTGCATAACAGCGTTGGGCCACTCTCAAGTTGCCCTCCTCCAGCGAGATAATGGCCAGATTGTGCCACATGGCCTTGGCCGCCGGCTTGTCCCCCAGGGATTCCAAAAAGTGCACAGCACGTCCAAAGTCATTGTCATTGACAGCGGTGCCAAACTCCACAAGTCCCTCGTCCAGCTGATAGCTGTGCTCACTGGGTCCGTCCTGGGTGCGAACCACTGTGCGACCCTATTGGGAAAAAGAGTTATGCAAGAGACCAAATAATGACCATAATGATATTCCGCTTGAAAATCGTTTGAGTTTTGACAAAGTTATGGCAGTTTGAAGTTTTAAAAAAAGTGTCGAAAAAAGGATACAGTTTGAATTCTTAAGTACGGAACCTCCTTTGGATACTTACATTCTCTCGCAGTACCTCGATGGCCTCTCCCCGCATGGTCTGCAGGGTCACGTGCTCGGGCAGATCGATGTTGTACCAGATGGCCAGGTTGCTGTTGCTCTGGGCCACAACGACATCGCTCTGTGGCACCCACTGGACAAAGGAGATGTTGCTGAGCAGCGTCTGCTTCTTGCCACTGTAGTTGTCCACGAGAATGAGGCGCAGTTTCTTGTCCCGGAAGAGCAGCTTGTGAGCCGTCTCGCTGAGTTCCAGCCAATCGATCTTTGTCTCGTGATTGATCTGTCCGCTGATCATCTGACTGACTAAATCCACTACACAGATTGTCTTGGCATCGAGAAGAAAAGCCAATTTCTTGTTCTCCCGTCCATTTCCACGTTCATTTAAACGTACAGAGATCACGTGAGGATTGACGAATTCCGTGCGCACAGAGCCGAGAATGCGATTGTCTCCGTACTCGACCAGACTCAATTCTCCCACATTGAAGATTAGGCAGACATTCAGATTCTCAAAGTAGAAGCGCTCGTGTCTTCCCGATGCGGTCCAAGGCACCTCGCTGGCCAGATTCCTCGTCAGATCGCACAGGATCAAGGACTCTTCGGTGCGACCAACTAGGAAATTATCCTTGCCCATAATTCTCACATCATCTATCTCCAATCCCAGTTGAGACTCTATTGTCAGTTGTTGTGTAGGTTCCGTTAGGGAGCGCACTAACAATTGACTGGGCGCCACAAAGATCAGCTCGAATTTGTCCTGCCAAATGGTCCGCTTCAACACGGACTCAAAAAGTAAAACCGCTCCACTCACGGATCCCAAGGCGAGTCGAGCTCCATCTCGTCGCCAGATCAAGGCACTCAGAGTGTAGAGACAACTTATCTCCTTGCTGGCACTCTCACTCCACGCACTCTGACGTGGACTCCACGCAAAGATCCGGATGCGATCGTAACTCCCGAAGGCCACGGCCTGTCCATTCGGACTGCAGGCGGCCACAGTGAACTCGCGCTCTCCCTCCGTGCGGGAGTAGTCGAAGCATCGCTGCTGACGACCCTGAAAGCAAGAAGAGAGAGAGAGAGGAAGATAAAAGAGGGAGCGAAGAATCAAGAGACGAAAGAAGTGGAATTATATAAACTGCCAGACTCTTTGACAAGGAATTTCTATATTTCTCTTACTACTCCCGGTGCTTTTTCTGTTATGTGTGACGCCAGAGAGTCGCACAAGCACTCGAGCGCATAGGCGCCGATCTCTAGTGAGCTTACCATAACAAAATACATGCAGTGTTCTTCATGTGTATCCAATGTCTAAGGCCAAGTCTAGCTCTATCTTTTTAGACTCCTAAACTTTTATTATGCTAATTAAAATTTTAGAAAACTTATTCCCCTTGACTTTGCTCCATTGTAAAGCCTTAAGTACACTCCCCGCATTTTTCTAGTGTGTAGAATACTCTCCATTCTTTCCTGCTACTCACCACACTGTCGTAGAAGATAATGCGTTGATCACATCCGGCGGCACAGAAACCTCCTTGGGGCCAGGCTAGGGCAAAGGGCGGTACAGGATGTTGGACTACACGACCCAGAGGTTCACTGGCCTCCTCGGTGAGGTAATAGCGTATGATGGTGCCATCATTGTGACCACTGAGAAACCCAGTTCCCTTGGTATTCGCGGCAAGGGAAATGCAGATGCTGTCACCGCCATAAAGACTCTGCGACTTGTTGCTCTTGCAGTGCAGAGCACGCACTTTGCCATCTTCAAGACCTGAGAGAGACAGGAGTTAGAGAACTGTTAGTACACTGAAAAAAGGACCAACTTCTAAAATCAATAACATTCATCTTAAATATTTTTCTTGGTTTCTTGGGTTTTTGAGATATCTCAACCAACCTGACCAAATTTGGTTCAAATCGGACCACTATATCATATAGCTGTCACAGAGACGCTCAGTCGAAAATCAAGTTTTAGTTTGAAAAAGTTGTTTGTTTTTTGAGATATCTTAGCCAAACTTATAGAATATGCATTTAAGTTGGTGTTATATATCCTGGCTAAATTTTGTTTAGATCGGTTTCCTATTTCATATAGCTGTTATAGAAACAATTGGTTGAAAATTAACTTTCAGTAAAGAGTACCTGGGCTCAGGGTATTCAACTGTCGAGCGTGCTCGACTGTTGGCGGTCACTTGTTTGATTTAAGTTTTGAGATTCTTAAAATAAGAACTTGGTCTTATTTGAAATGTTCTTGAATCCAAGATGTGTCTTATTAGTTTAATAATATGATGTTCTCAACGCATTTTCTTGATCAAAAATTGAATTTTTGAGACCAAAATCTTGATTTAAGATAATTTTTTTTATCACAGTAGTTGCTAAAAGAGGAGCCACTCTTCTTCTTCTTCGACTTACCCGCTATAATGGCGCTCGAAGTCAGCCAGATGAGCGCAGTGACAGCTCCAGATTGAGGGAACTTGTTGCAAATGACTTTCTTATCGTTCCAGGATTCTCCCAGCTTGTAGACATACACAATGCAATCGCTTTGTCCCACCGCCAATTTGGTGGAGTCGGGACTAAATGCTAATCCTCTGATGACATAGGAGTTTTTGCCATTCGCTGCATTCGCCGGCTTCGTGCTGAACTTGTCCCTTCTCTCTCCCGCATCATCGTAGAGCAGAATGTGACGATCCGACGTTGCAATCGCCAATTTCTGCTGATTTGGCGACCAGGCGAGTCCCGCAATCCTTTGGATGTGCTCCTAAAGAGAAAGAAATTAAATAAAGGAATACAATAAATTGCAAACGGTGTCAAGTATTCGCTTATCTTTATCCTAAAAACTTATTTAAAAACATGCCAAATTAAATTATTACAACTTTTTCTCACAATGATTTTTTCGCTGGGAATAAGAAACAAAAATAATCAAAAACTTTATTCTGGAATATCATATAAGATTTTTTTGTGTGTACTTTAAAAAATACAGAAATATAAAGCTTTAAGTTTTACAAATGTAAACTTGTTAATAACTATTACTTAGTTTAATTATAATACAATTGTATGAAAAATAATAAAATGATTTGTGTTTTTTTTTAGTGAACATTAAAACTAGTATTATTTGAAAAGGACTTTTGCCACGCCTCCTCCTGTCTCACCTGCCCCTCGAGTAGTGTACGTAAATATTTCAATTGCATTTTTTATTGTTTATTGTTTATTAGCGAACTTTAAGTTAAAACTGCAATCGACAACAAAATCCGTAATTCAATAATTAATTTACAGCTCAGAGTTTAGTATTTTAATGTTTGTTGTGGGCAACAGTTGTTGTGGCAACCAATGTGGCAACAACACATTCAAGAGACGGGGAGAGGGGGAGAAAGGGGGGAGGGGGAGGGGGAGGGGGAGGGGTTTGCAATCCCCTTTGATGTGTTGTCTGTTTTGTTGGTGTTTCCGCTTTGCGCTTGGCATTCTAAATAAATGGCTTTTGTGTTGTCTGTGCAACATTTTGAGGCAGCAACAACAACAACAAGAACAGCCGGGCATGCCACATGCCACAGGATGTGGCAGCGTCGATTGGCGCTTTCTTTTTCTTTCTATTTGTCTCTCGTTGCTGTTGTTGTTGTTTTTGCTGTTGTTGCTGTTGTTGGTGTTGTCGCTGTCAAAGCATTGACGCTGGCGTCGCAGTCGCAGTCGCAGTCGCAGTCAGCCTGTTGGCCTAGTCCTGGCAGCAGCAGCAACAACAACAGCACCAACAACAACAGCAACAGCTTCTTGTGGCGCATGTGTCTGTGAGAGAGCGTGTGTTCAGAGAGAGATTGAGAGCGAGAGAGCGAGTCCAAAAGAGAGCAGACATATTCATACAGGTGTGCTAGCGCGCATTAAACGAGTGTGTGAGAGGGAGAAGACACAAACCAATTGAGAGAGCGTCAAACTCAGAGAGAGAGAGAGAGAATTAATTTGTACAAATTGAGGGAGGTTTCTGCTCACAAAAAATATATAGAGACGCCTCTATCGGCAATTTCTCAGGGTGTGTGTATTTGCTAAACGCAGTTTATAAGTAGCCAACTCTTATATTATAACAATTAAAACATTAAATAGACCATAATAATAATTTGAATAAGCACAAATAACGTTCTCACTTCTCCTAATTAAAATTTCAAACAAACTGCATTTTCCAGTTCAATCCAAGCACTGTTATACGAGTGTTATACAAACTGTTTAGCTTGTCTTATACATAAGTGCCAAATAGCAAATACAATGAGAAATATAATTAAAAAATAAATGTTAGTCTTATACTGTAGAGCCCTCGTATAACAAGTCTTATAATCAGTCGCTTTAGATATGTACGGTATTTTATTAGACTATTATAAGTATTTTACTTGTCTGTCATACAACTTACTGTTCTGTTTAGCACTTATAACTTATTCTCGTGATTCAGTATAAGACTTTGGCAGCTTAACGTGTTATAACACTTTAGCAGTTTTGTATAATAGGTTTTGAATTAACAGCTTGAGCGTTGCTTGGCTTACTACTTGTCGAACTGCTTGCCAAGCAGCTTGCACTACTTGGTGTACTGCTTACTTAACTGCTTACTTAACTGCTTACTTTAATGCTTTCTCCTTCAGCAGCAAGCAGCTTTTTTTTTTTTCGGAGTCGTCGAGCTTTTTATCAGAATTTCTCCAGTTTGTCGACACTCTCTCGGGTTTTTCACAACGTCGGCTAATTTGTCCGAGTCGAAGTCGGAGAGCAGTGCAAAGCAGTCGTCGGTCGTCGGTCGTCAGCTGCCAGTCGTCAGTCGTCAGTCGTTGGTCGTCAGTCATAATGGAGTGCCAGAGTATCCGTCTAGTTGGCCAGGCCAAAATCGTGGTCTATAGGCTAATGTATGGCAAAACGCATTGTGGCAGGTCAAAGTGCGCGCTTCTTTCTTTCTTTATGTCTGTCAGTCAGTCTCTCACTCACTCTCTCTCTCTCTCTCTCTCTCTCTCTCTCTCTCTGGGTGTGTGTCTCTGTCTAGGCCTGCTTCTCAGTCTTGGCCAAAAGTTTGCTTTTGTGGGCTGGCATGGCTTTAATGAGTTTCATTAATTAAAGCTACTTTGTTGGTTGTTCTTCCTCTTCTTCTGCTTCTGTTTCTGCTTCTTGTTGTTATTGTTGCCACAGCTGCTGCTAGTATAACAGTCTATCTATCTATCTCCCTTCTCTCGCTCTTTCTCTCTTTGTATCTCTGTAAACATGCAACATGAATTTCGCCCTTGACTTTTAATGGGTTTATGACAAAAAGCGTTGCCCAGTTGCCCAGTTGCCCTGCCACGCCCACTTTGTTAATGTGCAGGGGGGAAAAGTTTGTCATCGTCGCTGATTTTTGACACACACACACACACATGTGTATTTCTATCTCTGTCCATGTGTGTGTGTGTGTGTGTGTGTGTGGATAACAGAGTTGTTAAAACGGATGTGTGACGGAAGTCCTTGTGGGTGCCATTTTGGTTCATGTTCAACGCACGCCAACATTTTAATACCCTGTACTTAACAACTACATAGGGTCTAATAAGTTTGCTAACAAAAACTATTACAAGAGCCGTGGCTGAACCAAAAACAAGTAGACAACAAAATTTATTTGTCAAAATCATATATTTTAATTAAGTTAAATTTAAATTTAAAAAGTACAGTTGGTCCAAAAAAGAGTGTTAATAAAATATAACATTTCAAATTTTGTATGAATTATTATTTTTTTTCTTATGTTATTATTATTAACTATAGTTTTAAGAACAACCTTAAATCTGAAATAGAAAATTAATTAAAAAATGGCGCTTAGAGTAAAAACAAATGCTTAAATTTTTTTTAAATAATATAAGAATGACCTAGCTTCGATTTTCTGCTTTTGGTCAGAAAATGATTCAAGATCAAGATCTTGTTTTTTTCCACATCAATTTAAGAGTATTTCTAAAAAGTCAGCAATATATAATGAATGGAAAATAGTTCAGAAAATTGTTAATATTTGAGGATTTTTTTTAAAAACAGGGTGTGTCAGAGTAGTGCTCACTCGACTGTAGCCTTTTTAACTGGTTATCTATGGTCGGGTCGTGGCTTAAAACCTTAAATCGCTGCCAGACTTTTGTCTTTCTCTCTAAAAAGTTGGCGATTTCATTTTCCGCGATTGTCTATCATTGTTTTCTGCGGGTTTCCTTTTTCCCTTGGCTTTTCCCCATTGCAGCAATGCATTTTCCGCTTCCCTGCATTTTTTTCGCCACTCCCGCTCCTGTTTCCTCTCTCGCCATTCTCTTTCAATTTGTCTTTCTCTGACTTTCCCGCTTTCTCAGTTGTATTGTTTTAGTTTCGGCGACAGGCAACTTAATTTGTCGACTTATTATTTATGTGCTTTTTTCTCGAGAGACTCTCTGGTCTCTCTCGAGAAGTTCTCCATTAGAATTAGTTCAAGTTGAAGTGGACGATGCTATCCGACTTTTCTTATCTAATGGATTTTCCACATGAAAATGGCGACCGCTAATTCAGCTTTAAAAATAAAAAAACAACAAAAACAAACTGGTTAAAAGTGCCGACCAAACACAGACTCTAGTTAAAATCCGAGTAGCGTAAAAGTTTTTCCTTAAACTTTTCCACACACACACACACACACACTTCCTAAGAGAAACTGCAACAAAATGTGCATATACATATATATACAAAAAAAAAACATAATAAAAGCGGTGAGGGGAATAGCGTTGGAAAATGTTGTGAAAATTGAGGCAGGAAGTGCGCGAAAAATAACACAGCCATTTTTCCCCGAGTACTATGCATAATGAATAACATTTTCAAATTAGTTTCCGGTCAGTGGAGATTTTAACGCGGCCTGTCGAGCGCAATGTGGAGACTTTCTACAGAGAAGGAGAGAGAGAGAGCAAGCAGTAGTCAGAGTGTGCAAAGCAGTGTAACAATTTTGCAATTCAATGCAATGCCAAATGGCAAATGGCAAAAAACAAAAGGCCAACAAAGGGTTAACAAAGGTTCTTGTGGCGCGACTCGGAAATAAACAAATGCATATGTCTCTAGCTCTGGTCAACTGCAAGATACCCTTTATTAAAGTGCGTTTGCACTGCTTGCCTTGCGCTTTAAGTAACGAACTGTGTACTGCTTGCTAACTGATCTCTGTACAACTTTTGCACTCAAAAAAAAAAATAATATAATTAAAAATACTAGAATTAAAATTAATAAATATTTTCTTATATTTAAGGTTTCTTTTTTTTAATGAAAAAAACACTTCTTAATGATTTTTATTGTTATTAATGTATATAAAGACGATTTTTTATATACCCCATGTGTTAGATAGATGGGCAATATCGTTTCGCTATGGACAAAACAACAATATGCTAAATTGCTATAAAATTAAACGATCCAAAAGTAACTCAACAAACAGACACAACAGATAGACAGACAGATAGAAAGGCGAACAGACAGAGATAGAGAGAGAGAGATAGAAAGAGAGAGAGAGCAGTAATCAAAATGATTGCCAACTCAAACAAAAAAAAAACAAACACAGCAACAATAAGCGGAAAATCATTTGAGTAAACGTATAAAAATAGATCTAAAACTGTGGCAACAAATAGAAATAGAAATAATGAGAGTACAATCTATATACATATGTATATGTATTTATCTGGTAGTCCCTGGCAGCCAGGCAACTATAAAATTTATTATATTACAAGTATATAAAATGCTAAATAATGAAATCAAAATATGATTCAGCCAAGCTTAAGTTTTATTTGCTCCCATCAAGAGGAAGAACGGAAAGAAAGACAGAAAGAAAGAGAAATTGGCACAACAAATGTAAAATAATCACCTTGGAGAGTTAAGCAATAGCTGGCTACACTTAAAAAAAAAACACACACATGTATGATAATTTTTATATATACCAAAATATAACACTTTCAGTCAAATCATTCTTATAGTTAATATAGTTAATACAAAGCGAAAAGCACTTTAAACTTAAAATTTTAGTAATTTAAAATTTTTAATTGAGCTCCAAAAAATTAAGATTATTATTTAAATATGAAAATTTGAAAATAAAATAAATACTTTTAAATACTTTTCATTATGTACATAATTCCATATAAGCTATGATATATTTTAAAGGAAAGGAATTATTTTTAGATAATTAAAGATATTTGGAATTTTATATTTAAGTTTATATTTATTTATAATTAAAATAAAATATTATTAAATAAATAGTTTAAGTAAACTATATTTCTATTCTTTTTACTTTCTTTTTAATAAACTTATATATATATAAATTTTAATTTTAAAGCATTTTTCTCTGTGTGTTTTGAAGCAAATCTCAGGTTGTGTGTCCATTAAAAGCAACAGCGTATTCCCAATCGGTCTGGCAAGTTGGCTAACAGCATTATCCCTGGCTGCTGCTGCCATTATCCTCGACTGCAGTCCATGTCCTTGTCCATATCCTTGTCCGTGTCCGTATCCCTGTCCATGTCCAAGAAATGATGCAATTGCTCTACTCAGAGAGCCTAGTCAGTTGTTAGCTGGAGGCCATCATTTATGGCTAACACGAGCACACTTTTAGCCAAATGAAATGAAATGTGGCACAATGAACCTCTTCTCTTTTTTTTTTTCTCAATGCCTTTCGGCTTTAAGGTATTTTCATAAATTTCCACTAAACCAAGCAACTTCTTTAAAAAGTTAGACACGAACTCGGCTAATTAACTACTTGCTTAAGGGCCAACTTAAGCCTCATATTGCCATCTCCATCATTCCCTATCTCTCTTATACACACTCTGTTTTATTTTTTCTCAAGTGCAAAACAAACGTGATTCTTTTCTATCTCTCTATCTTTCCATCTTTATGGTAATATGCCAATGATAATAGCTCAAAGTGCCACTTGTCTTCCAGCTGAAAAGAGAACGAGAGCGAATTCGCTTACAGTTTGATAAGCTTTTAGCTTTAAGCCATTTTTCAATGTGCTTTAAGTTCGCTGAGCTGAAAACTTTTCATTCAAATGCCAAGTGAGATAAATTATTAAGCAGAAAGTGTTTTTAGTTTTTAGATAATTCTACCTATCTCTTTATTAATGATCCCAATGCGTAACTTCTTTATTTGAGAATTGATATTTGAATTCCAACAGTAAATAATTAATTAATTAAGTGAATAATAAGATACATTTAAGAATAAACTATGTTTTAGGTGTTTATTAAACATATTTAAATATTTTCAAAAAGGTAAAAATACAGATAATATAACAATTGAATATATCACCAAAATTACCAGATCGATAATTTTTAGAAAAGTAAGAAATTATATATATTATTTTAAAGTAAATTAAATTTCTAGACTTCTTTTTGTAATTCTCGTGCTAACTGCAAAACACAACAATTTTCATATCTCAACAATATTTTACTCCTCTCAATTGATTGAAACAACAAGATGAACATATGAAAAATTAATAAAATATTTAACAAGAACATCTGGATAATATTGTAGTGTCGGGCAGATTTACCTATTTATCGACTCCAAGGGTTTACATTAGAGTTAATGTCATTTCCAATTGGACAAACCCGCAGGACGAAGGATCAAGGAAATGTAAGTTACACACACAGGCAACATATGCAATACATAAAACTGAACCCCAAAGCCGATAACTGTTTGACTTGACCACAATGCCAATGGTCAAATGACAAATTCTTCTTTACACAAACACACACACACACACATATGTATACACACACGGGCCATCCAAGGCACGAGATGGGCCGGAGGAACCAAACAATACTGCCTAGTATGTACACTGGACGTAAAAAACGCTTTTAATTCGGCCAGCTGGACCCGTATCCTTGAAGCACTCACCGCTAGGAACATTCCTGCGTACCTAGTACAATTGGTATCCAACTACTTCCAAGACAGAGTCCTACTCTACGACTCTGAGGAAGGCCATCACCAGACCAGCATTAGCGGAGGAGTCCCCCAAGGATCAGTTCTCGGGCCGACACTCTGGAACGTAATGTACGACGGAGTCCTTCGACTTAGTCTCCCTGATGGCAACACTATCGTTGGTTTCGCGGACGACATTGCAGTTGTGACAACTGGCAAGAAGCTCGAACTTGTCACATCAAGCAGTAGCGCCGCCATTGACAAAATCATAGCCTGGCTGTCTCAAAATGGCCTTGACCTGGCAGAACACAAATCTGAAGCTGTGCTCATAAGCAGTAGAAAGATTGTGGAAAAGACTGTGGTGAGAGTGGGATCAGCTATGATCGAATCGAAGCCCGCCATCAGATATCTAGGCATAATGCTGGACCACAGGCTTTCATACAAACAGCACCTCGAGCACGTTAGCCACAAAGCCTCGACCGCAGCATCCGCCATAAGCCGAATGATGGCCAATACCAGAGGGCCAAAAGAACGAAGCAGGAAGCTTATTGCTGGCGTAGTAACATCCACTATCCTTTACGGATGCGCGATCTGGGCACCAGCAATGAATGTTCAGTCGTACAGCAGAGGATGTAATTCCGTATATCGACGTTGTGCGCTACGGGTTGCCACTTGTTTCCGGACAGTATCGGAAGAAGCCTCCCTGGTAGTGGCTGGGATGATTCCACTCCCACTCCTGGCAGCCGAAAGACAGAGCGGCACCTCTGCGAATAGGACACTCAGAGAAACCACGATAGCTCAATGGCAAACTCGTTGGGACAGCTCGGTCAATGGTAGATGGACCCACCGGCTAATCAGGGACCTGAAATCCTGGCTGCTTCGTCGACATGGGCAGATGAATTTTTACCTGGCGCAGCTACTAACTGGACACGGATGCTTCAAATCCTACTTGTACCGCTTTAAGCATACCGAGGACCCATTCTGCGGGCATTGCGGATACGGAGTCGTAGAAGACGCCGAGCACGCTATATTCGTGTGCCCACTCTTCGCTGAAGAACGTGCCCAATCACAACTAGGCGCACTACAACTTACCCCGGATAACCTCGTGGCACAAATGATCGCCGACGAGGCAGTGTGGACGAGCACCTCCAGCCTGGTTTCCCGGATAATGATGGAGTTACGTCGTAGGGAGAGGCAGCGCAATGTAGCTGAAGACTAAGCGGCTGTAGCCGAAATCCGGTCCGCGAAGTAATGCTTCTCGGCAGTCCCGCGGCCCGGATTCAAACTTTCTCCTATCTGTTGTTATCTTCTAACTCTCCTCTTTTTCACCCCATTGTTACCCCATTTCTATTTTTTTTTCGTAATAAAAAAAAAAAAAAAAAAAAAAAATATGTATACACACACACACACACACACACACACACACACACATACACACACAGTTATAGCTGCATGGATCATTGTGCGCTTTATTGCTCGGGTTTTTGTGGCATTTATGCGTTTCCTGCTCAGCTTTCTCTTACTCTCAGACAGTGGCGAAAATAGCTAAATTAGTTTATATTTAATAAATATTAATCTACTTAATCTAAACAAACAGATGTACAGTTTTTCCTTTGTGAATCATTTTTAGTATGTAATGTTATTAAAACTTAGTTTTATTTTAATTAAAAAAAATATTATATTAATTTTTTCGTTTAAAAGGCATGGTTTATAAATATTAATAACATTCGAGATTCGAATTATTTATTAGTAGCAAATCTAGCCGTCTTTTCCACTGTGCACAATGGGCAAACAGTGTGCGCTATTAGCCACAAAGGCCTGCCAAATAAAAGGAAACAGTTGTTAAATAAACACACACACACACACACACTTGCACATGCACACTTACATATATATATATGTAGTGATGGATATGTGTGTGTGTGGGAGTGTGTGTGTGTGTATGTATATATATATTTTTATGTCGCGATGTCAGCATGAACACTTTGAGTTTCATATTTGCCGCGCCACTGAACAAGGAGCATTCAAAGAAGGACCCACAGAAAGGAGAAGGGATACAGAGAGAGAGAAAGAGAGAGAGACACACAGAGAGAGAGAGAGAGAGAGGGAGATGGAATCATATTTCGGCATTTTCGTTTGCCGCCAGCCGATTTCTTTATGCAAATTAGCCTTCAGTTTGCTTTTTTCTCTCTTTTCTCTTCATTTCTCTTCATTTCACTGCTCTTCATTTCTTTTTTATTTTATGTATATTTTTTCTGGTTGCTGCTTTGCTGCCTTTTTGCATAAATTTACAAAAATTCATCTTTGTATTTATTTGAAGTTCTGCGCTTTGCCTGCCATGTAGCATACTTTTATGGGCAACTGTCGGTGACATATCGTCTGTACTCTCCTCACTCTTTTTTTTATGTATCAGTCTGTCTGTCTGTTTGTCGTACTGTCTGTACTCATTGCCCCTGTCTTATTTATGCACTAACATTAAGAATTATTAACTTTGATAACTTGACTTATTGCACTACGTTCTCTGAGTACTGTCTTCCCAACAGCTCAATCTCTAACTCTCTCTCTCTCTCTTTTCGACTCTCTCCTCATCTTCTTCCTTATATTCGCCTCTTTTTGTTTTTTTATACTTAGTAAATATACACTTTAAAAAAATTACTTCTTACACAAACCTATTATATTTGTTTAAGAATATTATTTTTCACTGCAATTAACAAATAAATATTTAAATAAATATGTACAGTATGTTTAGTAATTGGTTTGACATGGAAATTAATGCAGCTATTTTAAATTACAAAAAAGTTTTTGTTTTTTATAAGTTTATTTTCATTTTCACAGTTGATATTGGTTATTAAAAAAAGTAAAAAAAAGCAATGAGATGTATTAGTAAAACTATTTTAAAAATAAAAAAAAAGCCAACATGTGAAAACAATTAATTTACATACTAAGTGAATATGTAGTTACTTTCCAAAAAATTTGAAAATATTACATTCTACTGCAATAAATTGGTAATTTATTTATTTTGCAAAAGAAAAACATTTTTTTTTGTTATTTTATGTATTAATATTTTTTTTTTGGTTATTCAAATAATTACCTTTAATGGGATTTTTGTTTTCGTCATAACAATTACTTGACCTCATAACAATTACTTAATCAAATATTTAAAAATAATTTATGAAAATTACAGAGCAATTATCTTGAATAAACAGAAAGGAGTTGAAAAATATTAAAACTTAAATACATAAAAAAAATTGTTAAAAATTCGAAATTTCATACTAAATTTAAGCTAACAGCTACAGTATTATAGTGTATATTTAAAATCGTTGTCATGATCAAAGAATTGCCATTTTTTATGCATTCTTTGTTGTTGCTTTTCATTTTGATTCCGTACATGTGCGGAAATTTTATGTGACACTTGAAAGATTTATGTGTGGATGGAGAGAGAGAGAGAGAGGAGGGAAAAGTGATGGAAAATGTGAGTAGGCAGGAGGTGGGCGTGGCATTGTTGAATTTAAAAAATAAACTACAGAGAGATGCCAAACACGTGCGACGAAGTCACTTAAACGCCTGACCATATTAATCATACGCACCGTCGGCCTCGCCTCTGAATAGAAAACAGATAAAAGCTGTGCAATTGAAGCTCAGCCTCGTCTAGCGAATATATTGTTAATTAATTTTTTGTCCTTCAACGCGATTTAGCAATATTTGACATTTAATTTAAGCTGTCTTCCCTTCGTCCAATCCCCTGAGTCACTTCTCCCCCCTCCCCCCCCGCCTCAAGGGATGAAAACAAATGCGCAATGAAATGAAATTAATTTCTGAGCATTGTTTGACATTTTGTGCGACACCTTGAAAGCGACAGACTAATGAATGCCAAACAACAGTGCTAAATAGAAATTACAAGGCCAGTGAATGAAGTTGGGGGGGCGTGTTTTGGCCAATTTGCAGCCAAAAGCAATTATAAATTAGTTTTTTTGTTTCTGCTTCTGCATTTATTAATTAATCTCTCTTTTGGCACAGCGACAATCAATCTAAATCGCCTGTCAGCACAGTGCCTCAAAAACAGACAGCGCCAGCAATAAATTAAAATGTGTATTGTGTGCAGTTGAGCGTCAAACTGACAACAACTACAACAATTACAACAAAAGAACCGACAATTTGCAAAATTATCAAAAGTTCAAAGCGTCAATTTTGTAAACCAAATTGTCAAATGCTGTGCTGCGTGGCCTGTTAATTAAAAATATATTAAAATTATTAAAATGTTACGCAGATAATTATAAGCGCTGTCTATCTATCCCTCTCGCTCTCTCTCGCTCTCTTCCTCTTTGTCTCTCACAGCACGCATTACGCATACGCCGCATGGTGCACAATATTTTTGATGCTTGACATTTTACAAGCGATTTTCAACCCACTCTTGATTGATGGCTAACCTCAATCCATGTGTGTGTGTGTGCGTGTGTGTGTGAGTGTGTGTGTGTGTGTGTGTGTGTGTGACTGGCGGCTGCATTTTTGGGCAAAGAGTCATGAATTTGTGATGCGGTTTGCAAGGCCAACCAACCAAATTGAAGTGGATTTGCATTCAAAATTCGCGCACAGAGAAAAACCTCTCACAGCAGCGAACATCACAGCAATTGTGGTTGGTGCTGTGGCATTGCATTTACAGTCTGTCCCACTGAGCTTAAATCATTACAATTTTTGTAAATTATATTTATTTTGCAGATAAAATTGCTGGCTAAATAAAACACAAATATCTCACTTAGAATGAAAATAATGTTGATTCTTTAGAAACTTGCATTTATAAAACCAAGAATATTTGTAAATATTCTTTTACATAAATTGAAAGAGTTGTAATTTTTTGTTGTTATTAAAATTAGTTTTGAATTATTTGTGTTTGTTTGTATTTCCGGAACACAACTGATTAATATTCCTGATTATGCAGAAACTGATGCTACAGATTATCGTATAAAAAATAATGCCTACGTATAAAAAATAATGCCTTAAAGTATGTAATGAAAATCGAAGAAAATCTATATAAAAATCAAACAAAAATATTTTCCGTATTTTGTTTAAACAATTTTTGAAAAAAATATATATTTAACAAATTTTTCAATGATACCAGTGTCCTTTAGGGATCGTTTGGCTGAATTTACATAATAACACTCAATTTTTATTTTACCTAAAGAAACTTTTAAACTTTTTATTGAAAAAATAATGCAATAATTTTAATTTGTATAAAAAATATTTTAAACTAAATTTTATATACATAAAGAAATAGAATTAAAAAATAATTTTTTTTTACTATAATAAATAAACACATAAATCTTTTTTTTTTATCAAATTTTCCTATACAAATTTTATATTATTAATAATTGTTTTTCAATTTTTATAATAAAAACTGAGAAACAATTTTTAATAAATAATAATGTGATTTAAAAAAAAAGAATGCGTGATAAGTTTCACCTCTTTAACATATCGCGTATTATCGAAATCGATTATCTTTGTAGTACTAAGTATCGACATTTCATATAGGGGTGTTAGTTAGTTTTTAAATTCGACAAAAAGTTGATTATGAGCACAAAGCAACATTTCAGTTTATTAAATTCATTTGAGTCGGTCAAACATGGATAACAAGAAGGTTCTCGACGAGGATAACATTAAGGTGCCCTACGTGGACATTAAAGAAATAACAATCAAAAAACCTGTAAGAATAGTGAGATTTAATTGTGCTTAGCAGATGACTCAAATATTTAGGTATATATTTGTGCTGGTATACATATTTTCATTCTTATTTCAGATTGGATTAGGCTCATTTAGCGACGTCTACGCTGCAGAGTGTCCAACTCATTATGGAGATAAAACAATTACGCTTAAAAAGTTAAGGTGTTCAGAATATAATAGCAAACAAATTCGGCGAGAGATCGAAATGTTACCGCGTTTGGATCATTCTAATATAGTTAAGCTTTACGGGTATTCTATAGATTGGGAAAATAAATTTTGTTTACTGTTAGAGTATTCAGAGTGCGGATCTCTCAAGAAGTTATTGCACGATGAAGAAGTTATTATTCCAGAAATTTATAAACACTTTTGGATACTTCAATGTGCCAAGGTATGTTTTTTATTATATTTAATTTACTAATTTACGAAAAAATCAGAACGGCCTCGAATTTATTTACATTTTTTTTAAATAAGTAAAAATTACACAATTTTAAGTAAAAACAATGAAAGCCATCCCAAAATTAGAATTTAATCTTATAACCACACCGACACGATAAGGGTGCTGATTTGTCATCCCCTATTCACATCTTACGAATGTCAGTGACGTCATTAGAAACTAATCCAAAATTTAGAATTCATATTATCTAAAAATACCATTCTTTTCTTTACAGGGTATTGCATACTTGCATCAGAAAAATATAATGCATCGGGATCTAAAAACAGACAATTTATTGCTTTTTAACAAGTTTAAAAAACTCAAATTATGTGATTTTGGGACAGTGAGAGAAATCGCAACTAATAATACAGCAGAAACTGGAACCGCAGAATATATGGCACCAGAGGTTTGTATTACTCATCTCATCATACGTGACAAACATTGAATTCTAAATAAGAAAATTTTTCATACGTAGGTCTCACTTAGTAATAATTACAATGCAAAGTGCGATGTTTATAGTTTCGGGATTATTATCTGGGAGATAATGGCACAGAAGAAGCCTTTTTACCACATGGGAAAAATTGCTGCTTTGATTCTTCAACGATGTGTCGCTGAGGGTAAAAAGCTTTTATAAAGAAATCTAACAAATATCTAAAAATTTAATTTAATTTGTGCAAGTGTAGGTGAGCGTCCGAAAATGAGTGACGTCCAAAGTTCAGAAAGTTTGTATGGGATAAAAGAATTGATAGAAAAATGTTGGCATCCGGAATCAAAGGATCGACCGACAATGCAAGAAGTTCTCCAACAACTTGAATATTTTTATGAAGATATTGAATTCGGAATGAGTCTCCCCAATCTGCAGATACCGGAATCGAATAACAGCCTATCGCAAATTCCAAGCACGGTTGATATAATTCCTTGGGAAGACATAACTATATTAGAGGAAAAGGTACACCGTGTAAGTAAATTATTAAAACTATGTCAAAAAGTCTTGAATTCGGATTTGGTATATTATAGCTTGGATGTGCCATCTACAAAGCCAAATGGAGAGCTACAGGTGAAAAACCAATTGTGGTCAAAAAATATAAGAACTTCGTGGTAGATAAATGTGAGAGGGAGCTTAACGACATGTCAGGTCTTCACCATGATAATATTATAAAATTATATGGCATCAGTTTAGATAATGATCTTAAAATTGTCCTAGTAACAGAGTATGCGAAATTTTCACTTTCTTGTGTCCTGCATGGGGATAAAAGAGATATGAGATACTCATATTTTGAAGCCTTGAAATGGATGCAACAAGTCGCAAAGGTAAATTCCAGTTATCTGCATCTATTATTACATCACATTGAATCTAATGTATAATTTGTAGGGAATGGCATATATGCATGAGAGGAATATTATTCTTCTTGATCTGAAACCATCAGATCTGCTATTTGTGCCTAATTTTGAAACATTAAAGATTTGTGGCTCGGGGCTCATGAGTCAAATGAGCCGTATGAATAAAAGAAACAGCCGCGGATATATTGACCCAGAGGTTTGAATTTTGTAGCTATGATGTGTATAAGGAAACTTACTATAAATAAATGAATTCATTAATTTTGTAGGCCATAAAAGAAGACACGGAAGACACGGAAAAAAGCGATGTTTATAGCTTTGGGATTATACTCTGGGAGGTTATGTCAAGAAAGGAACCTTATTCCCATTTGTCCCTAGACTCTGACTCAAACGTGCTGGATCATGCTTTGAAAGGTGAAAAAGCTAACTAAATATCAATCAGTTTTATAAAACATATCTCTGCAGGTACTCGTCCGAATCTAAGTGATGTTACCATTACTGAAAATCCCCAACCGATAAAGAAATTGATTACCCAGTGCTGGCATCCAGATCCACAGGAGCGACCTACTATGGAGGGCATAAAAATTACTTTAGGCACCTTATTACAGGCATAATTCATTGTCGAATCATACGCTCTAATATGAAATAATTATTTAAACTCAGGTACATATTTATTTAAATAATATATAGTTACATATGGTAATCATCATAAATTTTCTATCCTTTATAAATCTAGATACAAATTGTCTACACCCAAAAAATGTGAAAACGGTTATTCATAATATCGTATCAATAATATTAATAACTATACGCAAAATTCTTTTAAACGGAAAATATACTATGGACGCTTTTTAATATTTAACTGGATTAACTTGGATTATTATGATATATGTACATCTAAATACAAAGTATAATATTATTTCTAAATAATTATTGATACAATATTAGTCTCTTAGATTTAACTTGAGTCTATTCTAAGCAAATAAAATAAATTTGTTTTGTTCTATAAAGTTGAAAATTTTTTCTTTAATCTACATAAATTTTATTGGGTTGGATTTTGAAAAACCTACAAATTAAAATAGCCATGTAATCGTTAAAGGCTCAGAGAGTTTTCTCCCTCGTTCCCTCCCACTTTAATTCTCCCTCTCTAGTCAACTGGGAGGGGATATATTGAAATGTTTGATTATGGATTTGGACAGTTCACAATATTGTTTGGAGGGGTTTTGATCTACCAGCAAAATCTTGTCTGTTATTTGTGCTGACTCAAAAGGCTATTAGCTGTTTCATCTCAACATCCACAGAAACATGATCTCATTAATCATACGTATGCATAATGGCTCGTGTCGTACCAGCAACAACAACAAAAACAACAACAACAAAAAGATGACAACAACAAGGATAACAGGACACACCCATTGACTACAGGCAAACAAGGCAAGAACTGTCCTGATTCAACCTCTCCTGTCTCTACCTAATGCTCAGCTATATGTTATAATATGTTTTTGTACACCAGCTGCCAGCTAACAACATGGCCAAAAGAGAGAGAAAGAGAGAGTGAGAGAGAGTGAGAGAGACCTTACCTGGTCCTCGAACCGGACCTGGGACTGGTCTTCGGACCTGGCCAATGCAGGTCAGCCAACTACAATAACAGCAATAACATGTTGCCTGATAATCATGTGTCATTGTCGCAGCTGTCGCTACACGCTACACACCTACACTCGAAAAATTTATCCACTATTTATAAGAAAGTCGCCATAAAGTTCGAGTTGCTTTTAAAAATGAGAACAATTTTCTAATAATGTAAAAAACAATATTTCTTCTTTAACCCGAATCGTCCTGAGCAACATTTTTTCGAATTTCTTAATGAAAATTTCAGGACTGATAAATTTAAGTTCGCTGAATCCGAAAAACATATTCATTTTGTTTGTCCTTGTCAGGATAATCGACAGGACCATTTTTTCGGCTGTTACCATATGGTAACGCTGGGAAGTACAGGGTACAGGTTTTCTTAATGCTACAAAATACAAATGATTGAGAAAAAGTCTAATAAACACAACTTAACTCAACAGGGGGGCTCTTCCTTGATATATAGGACCAAATTTGGGTCAAATCGGTGCAGTATATCGTATATATAACACAACTGTCATAGGAACAATCGGGGTCAAATTCACCTTTAGTATGAAAAACTTTTTTCTATTCTGAGATATCTCAACCAAACTCTTAGAATGTCTGTCTTATATGTTGCTACACATCCTGACCAAATTTGGTTCAAATCGGACCATTCTATCATATAGCTGCCATAGGAGCAATCATATTTTGTAAACAAAACAATACCTAAAAGCGAAAAAATGTATGGAAAAAACCTGTACCCTGTACTTCCCAGCGTTACCATATGGTAACACGAAAATAAAAAACGCAAATTAAGCGAAAAAAAGTGGTTTTTATTTAGAATTTTTTTCATAATTAATAAGTGCACTCTTTTACCTTTCTAATGATGTGTGCATTGCATATAGTTCAGTACTAAAATTAGTCAAACGGCTTAAATTTACTTGCGACGAATTGCCAAATGCCGTTTTTTTGCACTGCAGAATATAATGAGCAACTTAAAGCTCATTTTTCGATCAGCTAACTTCAAGAGATTTGTTCAATCAACTTTTTATTAGTTAGAGACAACAATTTACTCTTAGAATATCAAATAAAAGTTAATCTAACGTTAATATGTTGTCTAAAAATAAAGTTTTAGTAAATGCCTATTGCTTGTTACCATATGGTAACGCTGGGAAGATTCGGGTTAATATAGAAAATTTAACCATAAAAATATTATTCATAAATAATAATACATTTTCATGTTAATATTATTTTTTACAAAATATTTTCTAGAAATTTTGAGGCTTAGTAGTTCTAATAATGCGATTCAATGATTTTTTGAAATTTAAAAGTATTTGATCTAGTCCTGATAAAAAGGACTTTGTTTAAGAAGATTTTTATATATATTATGTCAGAAATATACTGTCTTACTGATATTTTGAGTGCACATTTCCATTTCTATTCTCTCACGCATTTCTTCTGTTTTCCTCTAGTTTCTTTTAGGGGGTTTTCCCTGGTGCTCTTGAAATGAATTTTCCCCCATTTCCCGCTGTGGGACGCATTTTCTTCCGTGTTTCAGGTGCTCGTGTTCGTCGTATTTTCTTTGTGTTCTTTGCTTATAATTAAAGAAACGTCAACTTTGACTGTGTTTGCTCCATCTTCATCTTCATTTCCATCATCAGCTGGCAGTTGTAGTCCAATTAGTTCAACAATTTAATTATGCGCCTACAACCTCAATCAGGTGTAACCTTTAAAAAAGGTTGAAACTGCTTTTTAGAGAGTTGCAAAAGTATCTTAACCCAAAATATTGTAGTTGTGGTATTTGATGCATGAATTATGTGTTTTTAATTGCTGACCCAGCAGAATCGATGCCTCTTCTTTCTCCCATTTCCTGGAGAATCCTTTCTGCATTGATTCATGGTAAATCACATGACCTCTGGTCGAACCCAGCGATTTATCTTCCGAGTGTCCTTCGTTGCACTCGTCCTCACACAGGCAACTTCATTAAAAAATGCTGCCACTTTAAGCTCAAGTGCAGCACAAGTAGGTGAACATTTCTAAGAATTGACAAGACTTTAAGATACCCTAGAAAGTTGATGTATCTAAGCAAAAAGGATTAATTTAAATGTAAAGTACCTAAGAAAGAAATCAAAGATTGCTCTCAGATCAAGTCTAAGATTCTTCATCAATAAATTGATATATTTAAGATCTATGTGAAAAAAAGCAATAGAAACAGAAAACAAGTTATATTAAAGCTATATTAAAAATAGAAATAAAATAATGTAGTCTTAAACTTTAAATACTGCATCTACTAAATTTAAAAAATATGCCTCTCAAGACTTGCAGAATTGAATTGATATCATAGAAATCATTATAAATTTTTTACTAAAGTTGAAAAGTCAGATTAAATATTGAGAATCCTCAATAAAAATATGGTGAAGATAATAATCGTAACTTGGTATTTAGTAGAGATAAAAATCAAAACTAAAAATAAATTGGTAGTAAAAATCGCAGCTAAAGCTTTAAAGATAAATAAAATTTCAAATAAATTTTTACTGATACTAAAATGAACACGAGTACTATTAAAAATTTACTGCATCTGAATTTGTAAGTATTACTAAACTGTAATAAAAAAATTTACAACATTTTCATAGGAAAATAAAAATATTTAATCTAAATATAAAGGAAATTATATTTAAAGTTTTTTAAAGTGGTTTAAAAATAAATATTTGAATACTCAGACTGTACTCTAGTCTAATATACCCCATTTTTCTACCACAAATCTCAACTGACTCTGCTTTTGGGGCAGTGACCAATTCAAATGGCAACACATATTTTTTTGCAGTTTGCTTTAAATGAACCCCTTTAACATGTACATGTTAAACAGCTAAACTCAGCAGTAAATTTTAAGAGGATTTCTGTGCACATTTCGCGTACATTTCAAGTATTTCATTTCGTTCATTTTATTCAATTCGTGTAGCATTTTGTTAGCACTCTATTTACCTACGCAAAGGGTCGCTGCAAAATCAGCATTCATCAATTCATCAATTCATCAATGAGGCAGGCGGTGTTTGTGGCGGTGGCACTGCCAACTGAATTCGAACTAAACCACCAGTGTTCAACTTTGGTGTCGATGTTGCTGCTAGCCCAGTAAGCAAAGCATAAAAAGGCTGATAAGTTTTTGACAATTTTTGTGTGTTCGTTTATATAAACAGCTAGATCTCTGAGACTGCAAAAGTTAGAGCAACCAAATTTGGTGACAATATTTCTGTATTCTGTATGATGGTAATTTTTCAATAAGAATTTTATTACGCGCTCTTCCGCCTTGAAAATGATAAGAAATCGCATACAAGGGCAAATTTGGAGCTACGAAATTTGGAACACGGAATGCCTGCTATTTTTTGGACGGTTACTGAAAATTTCATTACGATCGTTTAATAAACAGAAAAGATTTGGATTTGGAGCTACAATTTCGAAATTTGCAACACGGAGTGCCTGCTATTTCTTGGACGGTTACTGAATATTACGATCGTTTAATAAACAGAAAAGATAATAGAAATATAAATTTTAACTCTTAAGATTCAACGCTGTCTTTAGGCGGGCTAAACAAAAGACTACATAAAATATTCAAAAATTAAAAGTTGTAAAAAAGCGAGTTTTTAAAATGTAAGTCAGTGATCAATTTAATAAATGATGTTTTATGTTGTTATAATTTATTTTAATTATAGTGTGTTTAAAATAATTCTTTAATTATTAATTGTAGTTTTTTAACTTATATCATATTTAAAAATTGGGCAGCTAACAGTCGAGCACCTTGTTTGTACCTAGTGTTCTTACTTGTTTGTTGCATGAGTTGTTGTTGTTTGTTTAGCTCCTCCTCCTCTGTCGATTTCTGTTTGCCGCCTTTTGATGCTGTCAATTTTGTTTGGATTGCAAACTGCAAAACGCCAATAGAAATTTAAATGCCAGTTTTTCGTTTTCTTTTTTATTGTAACATTTTTTTTTCTCCGCTTCTTCTCACATGTTGTTTGTATTTGTATTTGCATCTGTATTTGTGGTCTGTGGAGATTTGCAGAAATTGTGTTGAATCTATTTTTGGATGTGTCGCAACATTGACAGAGTCGAGTTAATCGTGAATGATGTGACATTTGAGGAATAAAGCTATATATGTACATAGATTGGACATTCCCGGAAGGCAACTTAAATTGGTATGTCTAGAAAAGTGATGGGAATGCATGCAAACTGACAATGGAGGACAGAGAAGAGAGACTTGAAGAGATAAAGGCAAAAATATGTCTGTAATAATTATTTAGAAATTAGACTAACATAATTTTTAGCCAAATCTAATTGACTTAGACTGTAGTATTAATAAGTGAACATGGAGGGCAGTGCAATAAGGTTGCAAAAGGCTTAATTTGATAAAACCCATTTTTGTAGCTGAAAATTTATAAAATGGATTTAAATTTCTAGTAACAGAAGAATTACAAAATGACCATGGAGGATAGCGTCTTTCAATTTCAATGGAAACTAAGCGCATATTATGATTTAAAATGACCCTCTAGAATTAAGTAGCAATGGGAGTGCAACAAAAAGTGACCATGGAGGACAAAAGCTGTTAATAAATCAATATTTTTCTCTTTGCAGCCATTTTTTTTCTTGTCTTTCCCTTTGAATAAAGGCAGCTGAAGCACATCTAAATTGAATCTGCTACACATAACTCATACGCTCCGTGTAACCGCTTTTAGTCAAGCAAAAAAAGGGAGCAGTAAAAGAAATGCGATTACTCTCATATTAATGCCACAACAGACTGCATATGCAGCCATTAAAGAAAGCAGAGAAAATGCTTTTCCAGAGCATAGATAAAGTACCTCCTCCTGCCTTTCCTTTTCCACCATTTTTCCACCCCTTTCCGTGTGGTATTTTCTCTTTCGTTTTCGTCTTTAGCTCTTGAGTTTCATTTTAATAACAGCGCTCCAAACTGTAAGTAGGTGTTTAGTAGCTATTATCACTCGGTGTGTGTGTGTGTTAAGGGGTGTGTGTATATGGGAGGGGTTGAGTTTGTGTACTGAGTGTTTGTTTGCACATTTTGTGAACTCTTTAGCGTCAATAATTTATGTACTGTGCCAACAGATTATGATTTATGTTTATGTGTACAGCAGCTGGCGCTGAAATGGCTTAAAAGCCGAGCACTCTTGGCCAGTTCTCCGAGCCATTGTCTTGCCTCAAATATGGTGTGCAAAAATGTGCCAAATATTCCTCAATTTACGTTAAGTAACAAGTTGAAAAATTGCTAAAAAGCGGCCTCATAAATTGAGCCGGAATATTGTGAAAGTAATAAACAGGCAACATTATTATGAATGTGGCAATAAGTTGAAGGTCAGGTGAGTGGAAGGTGGCATGTGGCATGTGGCAAGTATTGTGCACCACATTGCAAATACATGAACTGCCAACAGTCATAATTACACACATGCGTGTGTGTATGTGTCACATGTGTGTGTGTGTGTGTGCGAGTAATTCAAAAGTAATTCAAGCAAGAAAAAAGTTCGGTAATTGAAAGTTTGCTCATAAAAATTTTGTCTCCGGTTGCCTTTTTACCGCACTTTTCTAACAGTGGGAAAAACGCCTAGATTAGCTTATATTTATTTAAATTATTAAATATTAAATTCGAATATTTTCGACAATAATCAATTAGATTAACAGTACTTTAAGCATATTTTTAATATATATATAATATTAAATTTTAATTTCGACATTCATACTGCCAATTTTGTCCTTTATTTTTTAATAAAATACTCAACATATTTTTGATTTAAAAATAAGAATATATTATATATAAATTGAAAATGGAAATTGTAAAACTAAAAGTTGGAACTAAAAATATTTGAAAAATTAAACTAAAGGCCAAAAAATTAAAAAATTTACATTCTTAAAGAAAAGCGGGTAAAATTTGACAAAGTTAAGACATTTAAAAGTTTTAGATAAAGTAATGAAATAATATTTATATTATTATTATATAATAAAATTTAAATTTTCTATACAATTTTTAAATAAATAAAATAACAAAATATATGGGCGAATTCAAACTGTCATAACTTGATCAAAATCGAGCCGATTTTCAAGCGGAATGTCATTTTGATCATGATTTGGCCTCTAAATTGATACTGCACTTAAATTTTATTCATCCAGAAAATTTGATATTTTGTCGATTCTAAGCCATCTAAAATCCAATTTTCCATACCTACCCCTTGACATTTTTTCAAAAACTTTGATCTCTTATAACTTTATGAAAAATTAACCGATATTCAAGCGGAATGTTATTTGGTCATGATTTGGCCTGTAAATTGGTTCTGCATTTTAATTTTTATCGTCAAGAAAATTTGATATTTTTTTGCTCTTAACATTTTAAAATTTTCAAAACCGGTACTGATACCGGAACCGAAAGAAAAAAAATGAAAAAGAACCTTTTACCGAAATAGTTATTTCGGAACGTACCGAAACCGAAACCGTAACCTATATTTGTTTCGGTTTAGTTCCCTGATTTTAAGTAAATTTTGTCTCTTTATCCCACAGTACGTCTGAAACATTTCATTATGCAATTTACCAAGCCACAAGTATCTGCCATTCTCTTTTCTCCCTTCAGTCTTCCTCTCTCTCTCTCTCTCTCCCACACTCCATCTCATTCTGAACATGGCGTTATCTGGAGCACTATCGAGACGCCTGAAACTAGTTGAAGTGCTTGAATTGTTTACGTTGATAAGTTTGGGATTTTCTTTTTCTTTTTCTTTTTTTTTATTCCATTTTCCATTTTATTTGGCAAGTTTAGTTGGTTTTATGGCTGGCCGTAATGAAATGCCAACTCAATTGCAGTTCAACTGCAGTTTAAATGGGCCAGATATAGTAGGGATACAAGAAGAAGAGTGTATAAAGAGGGGGATAAAGTGGGATATAGAAGGAAACTGAGACTGTGCTCCATCACATATTTTGGGGGCGACACTTGAAACTGTTCAAATTTCCAGCTGAAAATGATAAATGACGCATGTCTCATTTTACAGCGAATGATATGAAGACATAACAGCAAATTGGGGCTATGATAGAGAGGGGATGAGGGGGATATGGGAAGGGGGCATAAGCTTGTCTAAAAGTCACATGAGCTTTCCACGCGTAAATCTGTGGCCAAAACAAAAGCGGAATGTGGCATGCACAAGGTCTTAACACCAATGCCAATAAACCCCCGCAAAATACACACACACATACACACACATAGAGAAACTTGCGTGTGTGTGTCTGTGTGTGTTTGTGTGTGTTGTTGGTGTCATTGCCAGTTAGGCTTTAAACTGCTTTTGGCCAATGTAATAAATTAGATTTACGAAAACTTGCGCGACGCCACCAAATATTTAACAGCAATCAACGTACACGCCCCCTTGCCACGCCCCCGCCTACTTTTACGTGACCATGCCCACTCGTGAATTACGCCCACATGCCACTCAGGACAGCGAACAGCTTTACTAAGCACAGCAGAAATAACAACACTAAAAAGTCAAGCGAAATAGAGAATGCACGACTAAAAGTTGACCTGTAAGTAAACTCCCACTTAATCCATTAATTATAATTAAATAATATTAAACAATAAATTAATAGGAATATAAACAGTTTTCTTCCATTTCTTATCTATAACAAAAGCTTCTCTTTATACATTTTAAAATACAATACTGAAATGTTAAATAGTTTTAAAGTCATTAGATTAAATAAATATCAATAAAATCCAGGAAAACCCAATAAGATGAAAAAGTTTAAAAGTTATTTTCTTAGTTTTTATTTAAAAATAAATGGACTTACCTAAAGTACACAGTTCTTGTCTGTAAAAAACAAAGAGAAATATTATAAGAATTGATACAGTAAGTTATTAGTAAATAAATGTAAGATGTGTGATATAATAATAAATGAAAGTTATATAACATTTTTACATATTATTAATGAATATAATTTGAATTTTGTATTAGTTTTCAATTTTAAAGCAAAGAGATCAACTTAAAACAGACACCATTTTTTTTAAGTATGTAATAAAATATTTTAATAAATTACACAAAAATTAATTTTATTAAATTTACATAGAAAAAGCAGAAAAATTGACAGACTTTATCTAATAATAAAAAAATTATGAAATAATTGAGATTAAAAATCTATAAATGTCAACAAATTGTGATAGTAAATTAAATAGTTTTATTACATATTGTTAATAAATATATTTTAAATTTGTGTTAGGTTTCCTTTAAAAGAAAAAAATATGATCAACTTAGAGGGAACAGTTTTTTGTAAAATATAATTATTTTTATTAAAGATTTTTAAAACTAATTTAACTATATTAAATTTAAATTTATAATTTAATGATACTAAATGAAAAAGAAAAGAAAATCTATAAAATGTCTTACTTTTAAAAAAAAAAAAACCAAAATTGTCAGCTTGAGCAGACTCCTTTGGGTCGTTTTTTAAATACAGGGTATTGTTGGGAGAGTGTAAAGAAAATGCCAAGGCAAAAGAAAACTTTGCCCTTTTGCGCTGTTTGCTGTCATTGTCGCCGTCTCAGTTGGAAAAGGAGACGGAGATGAAGGTGTGGATAAAAATGAAGATGAAGATGAAGACGGAGATGAAGATGGAAACGAAGATGGAGTCACAGTTGCTGTCTCAAGTTGCTCGACAAGACGAAAGGTGTCAACAATGACAAACACTTTTAACTAACCAAGTTCTGCTGTTGGCTTGTTGACCCTGCTGCTTTATAGCCAACTGCCTGATTGTATAGGAGCCGCCGATATAGAGCTTAAACTTCTGACGGCATTTGACACTCGTCCCGAGGCAAGAAAGCTGAGAAAGAAAAAACAGCAACAGGAAAAGCAACAACTCGAGTAGAGGCCAAAGGAAAAAATGTAGAAGAAAAAGGCCAAAAGAAAGCAAAGGCAATGCAAATGGTTTTGACCAGGCTCACACTCTTTTTGCTTTCTTCTTGCCTTTAATTCAGCTGGGACACATCAATTTTACACTCCCACACACACACATACACACACACTGTCGAACAGGTAAATCAATCACTGGCATTACCTTTTCAGCCTCTTCTTTCTTTTTTTAATGCGACCCCAAAGTCAGCGACGAATGTGCTTAGATTTTGTTCAGTGCATGACTTTATTTTCGAGATACTGTAAAGCCTTTTTATGGCACACACACGCATTGTCATCGCAGATTTTTATGCCGCTGTCGGCCATGTTATTACTTGTAAGTGGCAGCCCACCGTCACGTTGCTCATACGCCACGTTGCTCATACGCCATGTTGCTTGCAGCAGGCAATCAGACGACAGACAACCGAATGAAAGCAGAAAGCAAGGCGTAAGGCTTTTGCTCATTTAATGGGCTTCGCAGACCCAGAGTATGTCTCTTATTACGGCCGAGGGTTGTTCGAGCAACTCTCGCTACATACATTGTATCAAATAATACTACAAATATTTAAAAGCCGGAATAATAAATAAATATAAAAAAAATTAGAATAATTATCATAATATGAAACACTATTCTAGAAAACTAAAAAGAACCAATATTATTTGATTAAGAATTACCAAAATATCTATAAAAATATTAATGATCCTATTGAAAACGATTCGCAAATTAAATTACATAATTTTCTTTCTTTGAAGATTTTTTTAATTCGCATAAATTAGTTCTCTTTAGAGTAGTATTTAAAATTCTGAATAAAAGCCGGAATTATAAATAAATAATAAAATAAATAAGAATAATTATCATAGAACAATATTTTAGAAAACTAAAAAATAATCAATAACTTTTGATTTAGAATTACTAAAATTATTAAAAAATTTAATTTTAGTAAAACTATTTATTTAGATACAAAATTAATGACCTTAGTGAAAACGATTCGCAAATTATATTACATAATTTTCTTTCTTTGAATTTTTGTATTATTTTTGTATTGCTGTTAATTCTCAATAAGATTTTTGTAATTCGCATAAATTAGTTCTCTTTAGAGTACTATTTCAAACTCTTCAAAGCTATAGATCACCCCTCGCTGATTTCAAGTAATTTGCTTGGTGTTGTCATTTGGAATGGAACGACAGTGCTTAGGCGTATTTATTAGGCTCTTGGCCAAAAACGAGAACGAGAAAGGGAGCGAGAGAGAGAAAAAGAGAGAGAGAGAGAGAGAGGGAGAGATAGAAAGAGGCAGTTGCAACAGCTGCTTGTTAGCAATGTGATCATCGTAATTGATAGTTTTTTTTTCGTTTTTCTTTTTATTTGTATTTTACTTTGTTTTCTTTTAGGCTTAAAATGCTCAGCCTGAACTCATATAACTCACGTGCGATGGCCATAAATTTTAAGGGATTTACAAGTCTTTCAACTTGTCTTATTTTTCGTTAAATTTAAAAAGAAAACGTACATTAAATAAAATTGCATTATTGCATATTCAATAAGTTCGTATGTCGGCTATAACTTTGTTTAGAGCGTATCTGGAACACAATTAAACGTTTTACAACTGTACAGTAATTTAATTAGAAGAAAAATACAACCTGCAAATTGTTGTACACATTTCAAATGTTTTGTTATTGTGACAAATTGTTGAAAATTAAAAGAGAACAACAGAAAAAAATTAACAAATAAAACAATGCGAAATAAATGAACAAACAAAAAAGAACAAAAAAAATCATGAATAACTTGCTGCCTTTGGAATGCCGAACACTGAATACTCTAACAGTTTATTCCTATTTGATTCAAATAACAATATAAATTAAATTTACATGCAAAAAAATATTATTGTTGATCGATTTTAACTGAGTTTTATTTTTGGATATTAGATTTGAAAAATAAGCGAAGAATATCTAAAAAATTACTATGGCAATGACAACGGATAATATGTTAAAATAAAAAATTGACTCTAAAATTTTATTTAGTTTTTTCGAATTGTCTGAAAATAACAATTGTTTAACAGACAATCTGAAAATGTTAAGAAAAAATTGGCATTGATGATCTGTCGGATCAGGAATCTATATAATTTTACATTCAATATATAATTCCAATTTAATCTATATGTTTTACATTTGCTTTGAAAAGCTGCCCATATCCTCTGCAAATGTACAACAAAATAAAATGTCCTCTCTTCATACTCTACTTTCTAGTTTCTACTTTCCACTATGCTTCTCTATTCGCTTCTCTCCTTTTCTACTCGCTTCTCGCTTCTCGCTGCTGTTGGCAGTCATGGCTCGTGGATTTGAATAATTGTGCAGCAGCGTGTAACGGTACATGTAGCCGAGTATATTGCATTAGTTTTGTTATTGTTGTTGCTTCTCTTATGTGTGAGTATTTCTCTGAGTGTGTGTGTGTGTGAACTTATGCTTATATGTATGCTACATTTTGTTATAGTTACACCTGAAACATGTCTCATAAATATACAAAGTTTTTCATATTTGAATATGTGATTTAAATAGAAAGCATAAAATGAAGAATTCTTAACTTTTAATGTACAAATTAATTGAAATTTTTTAATTAAATATTAATAACTCATAGCATTTTTCTCAGTGTGTGTATAAACACACACATCCTCTCTCATACACAGAGGCATCTTTTTGTTGTTCAAATTAAAAATGATTTAGATGCCAGCAAATTGAGTTCACTTTGGATTTCGTTTCGTTTATTTTTGCTGGCGTGTTATTTAATTGTTTGATATTTCCAAACATACAGGAACACGCACACACACTCATATACGTATATATATGTACATTTGAACATTTTTATTTTAATCGAGAGCTGTTGTTGTTGTTGTTTTTCTAAATTGTTGTTATTGCTCCCATAACAAAATGCAATTTCATGGCCTGTGCATTTTGATTCCATTTTTCAACATTTTCCACTTTCCAGTTTCAATTGTGGAATTCAAAACAGGATGCAAAAATGTTTGTCGGACAGTAACAAAGCGTTTATCTAAATGCTAATTGCTGTCATCAGAAAAGTCTACTTCACAATATGAATTGAAACATTTCAAATGTTGAAAAAGAAACAAAATCTATATGTAGTCTTTAAGCATTCAACAAGAGCTTTAAATGATCCCATAAAAGTGAAAAATTCCACCCACACACAAGTGTGGAATCTGTAGAATGTACACACACACACACGGACACACACACACACGCATACACAGACACACGCACACACAGACACACACACACAGACACACACACAGAGACGAAACTTAGGCACCGGATGTGCCATTTTGGAATGCGGCAAGAAAATGGCTTAAAGGACGAAGAAAGAGGAAAGAGAAAAGGTTCACACTGACCACACACACAGTTAGCGAATGTGTTCTCGTTCTCAATTTCACTTGAACTTTAAATTCGCCACAGGATTTTTGGATAAATTATACAAAGAATAGAATAATTTAATTGCAAAATTTGGGAAAACAAAACAAGCAAAATTGTAATTTGGAACTAAAAGTTAGGAAACTAAAAATTATTTCATCATTTCTAAATTCCCTTATTTTTAAATTCCTTTTTTATTTATTATATTGCATTCTTTAAATGTTATTCTTAGTTTTTATCATAGATTTATTTAAAATTGGTACCAAATATTTTTTGGGAATGTCGTTGGCAATTAATTTTATCAGTTCTAGAGCCTCGTGTTTAGGCTTCACTGAGCAGTTTCATTTAAAGCAAAGTTGCGTCATAAAACGAGCATCTTTTTTTTATGATTTGTCTGGCTCCCATTTTCCCCTCCCCCACCCCCACCCCCTTCAACTGCCAAGCAATTGAATCCATTCGCAATATTTCCGCTCGGCTGTTTCATAATCAAATACATAACTTTATTAATGGTCCACTGAGTGAACGCAGCAACAAACAAAGTTTTAGCCCAAAAATTTGCTTAGATTGGCGAAACAATAAATTGTCCATTGTCTAAGGCTAAGATAGAATTCGTCTCTTTCCCTCTTTACTACCAATAAAGGATGCTTCAATGCTATTTGTTGAGTGCGCGAATGTTGACGCATAAATAAAAATATAATTGAGTTGAGTTGTTGAGTCCACATGGCCAAAAAGAGAGTGGATAATAGGACACTTGGAGGGGGGGGAAATGGGGGGGGGGAGGACAGTATTGATTTTGGGTCAAGAGGCCTTCTGCTCTGTTGGCCAACAAAATTAGCTGCTATTTAATTGGCAAAGTGCAGACATTTTTTGGTCCTTTCAGTGCTCGGAACAAGGATTCAATTGATTAAACAGCTCGTCGCATTTACTGAATGCATTTCTCCATTTCGATTTCGATTTCGATTTCCCAGTTCCCAGTTCTCAGTTTCCCAATTTAATTGCATTGGTAAAACTTTGTGACAAGCAACAAATTGCCAGCGCATCTGGCCTCAACTTTTACCAACTTGATGTTTTTATTTTCTCCCTGATGCGCGCCACATAATTTAATTAAATTGTATAATAAAATATCCACCATCCGCCCCGTGGACAAAAGTGTTAAATACAAAATGTATTTTGTATGCACGCGCTGGGCCGTTTTAATTTTAATTGAATTCGTTATTTTCATTTCATAATTGCTAACTAAACATTTTGATAGCTAACATATTGTAAATGAACGGAAAAAGAGCAGCAGCAAAATTTACGTGCTTTAAATAAACAAAATATAAATATTTACGAATTAATAAACAAAGTTAATTGGAATTTGCAAATTTAAGTTATGACTAATATAAATTTTAAATAAATCAGTGAAAATTCTATTTTAATACTAGAATATCACTTCGCTGTTTTTCATTGCTACTCGTTGCTTTTATTTACTTGTTATTAACAGTTCCCGGTAGTTTGCATCGCATAAAATAATGTAAAATATATATTTAATAAATATAATATATATGTTTATGCTTTCTCCAAAGCCTACTTAATATAAAGGACTATCATTAAATTAAATTTTTATTTGTTGCTCTTATCTACTCGTTGAAATCAATACTCGTTAGTCCTTTCTTCCTCTTAATTTTCTTTCACTCATATTTACTGCTATCTCTTTTCTGTACACTCAATTAATATTCGTTGCTTTCAATTACTCGTTACTAAGAGTACTCGCTAGTTTGTCTAGCTTAAAAATATATTAAATATTGGTAGCTTCTATTCGCTGAGCTTCTTAAAGAGTTTTTGTTTTCACATCCAATTGTAACTCGTTGTTTCTATTATTTCTCGTTACTCGTTACTTGCGTATGTGAATCAATTTTAATCCGAGTTAGCTTAATGCACTGCCAAGTATTTTTATCATGTTTAATAATGGCCTTGGTTTTGGATTCTGGCACTCGAGAAACCTGCACATCAATCAATTTGCCACACAAAAATTCCAGAGCATACAAATCGCAATTAATTTACCTACTCGTTGTCTCTGTTTCTCTCTCTGTTTCCCTCTCTGTCCCTGTGTTTGTCTCGGTGTCTGGCTGTTGGTCTGTGAATGTCCTCTCTGAGTGTGAGTGTGTCTGCTCGATGCTAGGCTGGCTTCTCTTCATTTTACTCTGTCCAAGGACAGAATCGACATGCGATTCTCTGTTTGCATTGCTCAGGCTGGTGTGCATCCTGCAGTTACAAATGCAGCAGGATACTCATGATGGAGGAGGAGGACTCTGTTTGCTTGCATGTCAAATTCTCATTTCATTGAAATTGACAAATATTGACTAAGAACTTGGCTGCAATCAACGCTGCCTGCAACATTCCCATTCCCAATCCCAATCCCAATCCCAGCGAGCTGTCAGCAGAAGACGGCACAGATTTGAATGCACATATTTGCGAGACAAAAGTGAAACTGATTTCCAATGATTTCCAGTGAAAGTGACCGATTTCTCTTTAAACTCAAAGCTGGCAAATAATACTTAGTACAAATTATAAATAATAGCTACTTTCATACATGTAACATAGTATAGAAATTTTTTTAAGTTTTCCCAGAATTTAAACTCTCATAACTTTGTCAGTTTTGAACCGATTTTCATTCGAAATGTCATTTTGATCATTATTTGGGCTCTTAATTGATTCTGCATCTAAAAATTATATACTTTAAACAATTTTTTATTTTCGGTTTTTTTACGTCAAAATCATGTACTCCCCCCTTTGAATTTTTGGAAAAAATAATTTTTCAAAATTTTAAAACTCAAGTTTTCACTTTTAAACAACTTCTGAGGCCCAAATAAGAAGAAAACAACACTTTAAATTTTATTTTAAGAAGTTTCATTTTTTAGTATAAAATCAAGAGAAATCTGACAAGAATTTTGACTTGTAAGTTTGTTAAGTTCAAGACTTGACCAACTTCTAGCTGTCATAACTTTGGCAAAACTCAACCGATTTTCAAGCGGAATGTCATTTTGGTCATTCTATGGTCGCAGAATTGATTCTGCATTCAAAAATAATAAACTTTAAAAAAATATTTATTTTCGTTTTTTTGCCGACAAAATCATGTACTCCCCCCTTTGAATTTTTGGAAAAAATTTTTTTTTTTTAAATTTTAAAACTCGATTTTTCACTTTCAATCAACTCCTGGTGTCCAAATAAGTAGAAAACAACACTTTAAATATGATTCTGAGAGGTTGAATTTTTCTGAAAAATTTCATGTCAAAAATAACAAAAAATTTGACTTATGAAGTTTTTAGACCAAATCTTGTCAGATTTCAAATTCTCATAACTTTGCCAAAACTGAACCGATTTTAATGCGGAATGTCATGTAATTACAATCTCTGCTTTAAGTTCTAAAGATTTTCTCTTTAAAAGAACCTCCCAATGAAAGGAGCCTGTCTTCTTTGTCTCCTGGGCGACAGACATGTACTTGTATTTAAGAAAACAAATGCCACAAATTGCTACGCAACTTTCAAGCCAATAAACTAAACTGTAAACGGCCGCTCAACCCCAAGGATAACACTCCGAATAAATCGGGATTGGGTAGACTGGAGTAATGGAAAGGGAAGAAATAGGAGGGTAGGGGGGGGGGGGGGGGATAAGTTCTTGGCTTTTGTGCAACACAAAACACCTGGGGAGCGAGTCAAAAAACAATTTTCGCTCATTATCATTTCAACATGTTGTATGCCCAAGTGTTTCACATTGTTCAAAGAGCCAAACAGAAATAGTCTGAGCGAAAGAGAGAGAGAGAGAGAGGGTAAGTTGCTGTGCAAAAGAGAGGGAGATAAGCTGAGACTAAAAGCAGCAGCAACAACAGATTCTAACTAACAACGCTGATGAAGAAGTTTAACAACATTTGCTACCTTTATAGTTGTTGTTGTTTTTTTTTCTTGTTGCCATCATCATCCATTCATTGTTGTTGTTGTTGTTGTAGTTGCTCATAAATGCGCCATGAATAAATTAACTCGCTGAAAAGCAAAAGGCAGCTACAGCGTTTGGATTTCAGGCAAATGATAATAATAATTGAGGTAACAACAAGACTCACGACTCACACACATATTTATACACACCCTCATATAAACTCAAACGCACACACTCACATTGTCAAATAATAACAGTTTAGCAGGCGAACACTGCGAGAAATTTACTGCAGCAACGTTTTACTTAACCCCCTACCGCCTATAGTGTCATATATGACTTTTCATTTTTAACAAAATTTATATTAGTTTAAATGATATCTTAGCAAAGTGGATTATTATTGGCAAATATATTTGCACTATTTTCTATTGGAAAAAAATATAAAAATAATTCAAATTTATCTTTATTTCGTATTTTTATTTATTTTTTTAAGGCGTCTCTCGTGAACGAAAATGAATTTTGATGAATTTGATGAACAATTTTTTATGTTGGAGATTAATTTTTGTTTAAAAGAAAATAGAGATATCTTTTATATATACTTATAATTTGACTGAAATTAAGCCTTATATATATTATTTTAAGCAAAAACTGAAAATAATATTTGGCCTGTATTTAAAATCTTTATGAACTTAAAAATTTTGATTTTTGATTTGTGAGTTTCTGCTGTAATCGATTATATAAAATTAAAATTATAGAATAATCTAAGCTTGCATATAAAGACTGCGACTTGGATTCAAAACTTCTGTATAATTCCCAAACTGTTGTATCATTAATACAGTCATAGCTTGGAGTTTTATTTTATGAGTAATTACTTTAGATTTCTCTTTGATTATTAATTAAAATAAAAATAAGCTGGATTAAAAGTGCTTCGACTTTCTTAACTAAATTTCCCTATAGTTTCCAAACAGTTTATAAAGATTTCTCTTTGTTTATTTTGATAACCTAGCAACCCTTTGATGTATATGTTGCTAGACAACAAGAATAATAAGAATAATAATAATAATAACAATTACAATATTTGTTGGCTTTGTCGATTGATTAGAGTGCTCGACAAAGCCGGATTAGTCGCTGCTCGGAGATGACGACAACTCGACTGACGCGTCACACTTCGACGCTGAATGCGCCAATAAAGACGCGACAATCGACTTCAAGGCAACCCTGTTTCACATTGAAGCGTCCGCTGATCTTTCAGGTGCGCAAATCCCTTGTGGAATATGTGGATGAGGAATTGTTGAGGATGAATACATCGGTGTTTTATCAACGCATCTTTATACTGGCCAAAAACTTGGATCCCTTGAGGGAGAGTGCATTATTGGCTCAGGCAGCTCGTGCCTCCGATAAAAGAGTGAGTACGGGAACTGCGAATTCCAATCCGGAATCGAGAAATGCCGATATACTGGCCGGCGATGATGAACAGCAACATTATTCAGAGACATCCACGCCGGATAATAACCAAGGAAAGGCCGAAATTTCCCCGGAAGATGATGCGGAGCGTACGCCATTGAAATTCATAGATCCAAGTAATGCTGGACAGGAGACGGTGACACGCACTTTCAATTTTAACTGGGATGATGATGCCCCGGACGAGGTGGAGGCCGAGGAAGTTGAACCGGAACCAGAGCCGGACAAAGACGGTCCCAAGGACATGTTCACACTCCTCACGGAGAAGCTGCAGGAACTGCAGAAGAAATGCCGCAATTTATCCTACACTCCAGATCCCATGTGTGGTCTATTGGTATTCATGAATGATTACACCATGCTGATGCTGGAGAGCGGCGAGGATATGATGGGAATCTTCTGCACCGAACTCTTGGCCTGCATCGATGAGTTCTGGCAATCGAATCGCGTCTTTATGATTGAGGATCACATAACTGATGTGAGTGGGTTTTATAAACAAATCTATGCTTAAAATAGTAAAATTATAGAGCGTAATAGGCCCCATAATGTATTTATATGGTTTATACCTTTTGTCAGCCGGTTTTCCATATACAGATCTTGGAGACTATAAGAGCTAGAGACACTAAATTTGGCATATAGTATCCTAAGTAGAACAAGTTTATTTTAAATTTTCGCCATGCTCGCCTTCACCATTTAATACTCCTTGTTTCTGACAAACTTAATTGATCCATAACTGCCATGGGAAAATCAACCTTTTGTATGAAAAAAACATTTTTGTTTTTCGAACTGAAACCGTAACCGAAATAGATTCTCTGTCAAGAAGCGAATACCGAAAAGCTTGTACCGGTACGGTTGTTATTAAGTTGCTAGCTCAAGGAGTTGGCAAAATTCAATCTGTCATAACTTGATCAAAAAACGAACCGATTTTCAAGCGAAATGTCATTTTGATCATGATTTGGCCTCTTAATTGATTCTGCATTTAAATGTTATTCATGTAGAAAATTTGATATTTTACCGCTTCTAAGCCATCTAAAATCCAATTTTCCATACCTAAACCTTGACATTTTTTCAAAAACTTTGATATCTCATAACTTCATGAAAAATTAACCGATTTTCAAGCGAAATGTAATTTTGATCATGATTTGGCCTCTAAATTTTTATCATCTAGAAAATTTGATATTTTTTTGCTCTTATAATTGATTTAATCACGTATTTATTGAAATATTCTGACAGCTGTACACCAAGGAATTGATTTTCCGTCGCATTCCCGCTGCCTTTCTCAACGAGAAGTTTCCTCCATCGACTCCAACTGATGAGTATCTGATGGGCAAGCAGCATTTGATCATCAAGGAGAAGATGCATACGATATGTGGACTGGTTAGGGAGAGTCTGGAGCCTAGAGCGACTACGGAAATGTCCCTGGGTGGATCAGTGACTGGCCTAGATCCTCCTTCTGAGGGAGCCATGGACGAGGGCAGCGAATTGGAGCGTCCCACATCCCACATGTCCATTCCCAACAAACGCATTTCCGCCAGAGTATCTGCTAGTCTGGCTCCCGATGTCTTTCGGCGTCTTTTGCCCGAGATGCAACGCATTGAACTCGTTCTGGCCTCAACTCGATTTTATTACACACTCTCCGAGTTTGTCGAACTCTATGGAAAGGTGCCTTTTGGCCGCGATGACGACGGCTTCTATTGGCCCATACAGAATAATTATACGCCGCCCAATATCTTCCTGCGCACTCCCTTCGACATCAACCTGACCTTTGCGGATTATGCCGCCGAGATGAATCGTCGCATGCAGGAGGAAATCCAGAAGCACAAGGAGGAAATGGAGGCAGCTGCCGCCGCCGAGGCGAGTGCCGCTGAGCAGGCTCAGGGGCGTCACAGCCAGCCACGCCCACACGCCTCTCATGCCGTCGAACCAGAAGAGGAATAACGCATTTCTACTACTATGTTTTCTCAGTGTAGTTGCTCATTATCGATCGAAGAATAGTGTTTCTTCTTTCTTGTTTTTAACCTCTATTTGATTTTTACTCTCATTTCTTTTAGTGTAGAATTTTTTCGCCTCGTTTTTACTTCTCACGCTTTCTTCTCTTTTCTCTCAGTGTCGAGGCTCACAGCATATTATCACCATAAATAGGTAAACCTTCCTTGAGTCGAAATTTCTGTAACTTTTTTATTCCTCCAAATTTGTCATTTAAATTTCTTTCAGTGTAGGAACTCATTGTATATTATAGACAATAAGTACAATAAATATATGATTAAAGGGGAGTCGTTCTTCTTTTTTTGTTTAGCAAGAGGAAATGGAAGTTTAAAAGTGTTTACGTATTTTTGACAGTGTAGCTCTTGCCATATTATTGTCAACCATCAAGGAATAAATTTTCTTTCTTCTCGTCTCGTTTAATCAGATGAAAAAGTGGAAATGTGTCACGTCTTGTGATCCCACATCTTCTTTTTCCTTCTTCTGATTTCTCTCAGTGTATCTAATGGCATATTATCATCATCCATCTGTCTCGTTATCTTTCCAAAATTCGCGTTCGGTTACAATGTTTTCGACACTGTGCACATGACTGCATTCAGTGTGTACACACTGTGTAGGCGGTGATTCAGTGGTTCCGTCATTTGATGGTTCACTTTCTCTCTCTCTCTCTCTCTCTCTCACTCTACCTTTCGCTCTCGCTCTTGCTCTCAATATCTCTCGCTCTCAGCATGTGTGTTGTTGTTTTTGGCTTGCCACTTGAATGATTTGACTTTGTTAACATAAACATAAATTTGTGCACATCCTTAAACCAACAGACACACACATATACTATACACACACACACACACACACACATACAGTGCCAGCTGTCAGTTGTAATACCGTTAGCTTGCAGCTGTCAAAAGCCGTTGCTGTCATTTTAAGTCACTTGACAGTCCAAAAAGCAAATACCACAAAACATTAACATACACACAACACTCATACACACACACCCACACACACACACACACAACGCACACACAACTCACACACACTTCTTTGAGGCAGCTTTAAGCTTAGTTGCAATAGCAGCAGAATCATCAAAAGAAACATTCTAAAGTAAAGAAAAAGGTGGAGAAAAGAAGCGAAAAGTCTACAGAGAAAGGTAGCGAAAGATAAAGAAAAAGCGAGAGGGATAGAGAGAGAGAGACAGAGAGAAAACACACATTTTTATGTGATGCAAAAATCGTGCCTTAAAAATTCACAACTCTTTTTTTTTTTTTGGCAAAAATGAATTTAAATTGCAGATGAAATTAGTGCAACTTTTGAGGTTGAAAATAACAAAATAAAAAAAAATAGAAATATGAAACATAAAATATAGAAAAGAAAAGTTATCTTTAGCAAGCCAAAAATGTAATACCCTTGAAGACAATTAAATATATATATTGTACTATAATAAACTAAATGAAAATGTGTATATTGCTATATAAAATAGAATATTTCTTTATTATTATAACAATTGATAGTTTCTACTGGATGTGCCATGCCTTCTTTAGGGCGCAACATATATTGTGAGCAACTTTTAATGCCCTAAAAAAGAGTATAAAAAGGTAAAACTAAAAGCCAAAAATGTGTTTAGAAATTGAGCTAAAAAGTTAATTAAACTTTTAGGTGAGCGCAGTGCAACACACACACACACACACACACACACACACACACATGGGGACATCTGGCTGCAGGACATGACTCTGACAAGGACACAATTCAATCAAGCGGCACATCAGCAGCAACAACAACAACAACAACATGAAGAACAACAACAACAACAATGGGTGTCGACGCATAAACAAGGACATTGCACTCCAGGGTATCCAGCTCAACGCGGCAACGCAATAGGAGACAGAGAAAGAAGACAGAGACAGAGAGAGAGAGAGAGAGAGAGAAAGAAAGAGAGAGAGAGTGAGTGGGAAAGCATAGCCAAACATTTGCCACTGCAGTTTTCATAAACTGCCAACTGCAACAGCAATAACAACAAGTAAAAGTCCTGCAATTGAGTTACTCGACTGTTAAATGCCCAGTAGCCCTTTTTTCTATTTTCTTCAATTAACAAATAAGACTAAAAGGAATAAGGAATTTTAAATAAAGAGACAGAACAGAATTGAAAACAAACTCAAACTAATACGAAAACCAAAAGATTTAAATATTGAACATTTTTGAACAAGGCTGCAAACTGGTTCTGAACATGAACCGAACCCCTGAAATTATTTATTTTGCGAACCCGAACCTAAGCCGAACCGTTTTCTAAAATAAAAGGTTCGTGCTCACGTAAATTTGATGGTTCTCAAATATTACGCAATTATTTAAGACTTTGGATTTAAATAAGTCATATTTAAAACTTCAAATAAATTTAAATTATCATCATAATTTGATTTCTTTACAAAAAAAAATTTTAATTCGATCAAAATGTAGAGAAAAATGTATAACAATAAAAAAATTTGTTTTTATAAAATTGAACCAAGGCTCGAACCCAAACCTTGAGTTCAGGAGGTATATAAACCAATTGTTTTTAATATTACTATGATTTTTTTCGAATTAAGAGAGCGTTAGGGGACTTGATAAATTTCTGAAATCAAATGTAATCAAATGCCAAATAAAAGAGTAATGTCAGTAAATTTTGTTACTCTTACTTTTACAGTCTGTGAGATTTATATATTTATAGGAACAGACAGATATTGTCACCAATTTATAAGCCCGTATACACTTTTAAAACTGGGCTAACAACGAGACTGCGACGTGAGACGGGAAGAGAGAAGGAGAGACAAGAAGAGACAATGGCGATAAGCCGCTGCAGTGCACAGGACACAAGGAAACAAGGACATGGAGATGCCGCCATGTTGCCACCGTGTGGCATGCAACTTGAGGCTCAAAACTCATAAATTACAAGAGGTCAGAGCAACAAAAAAAAAAGAGAAAAAAAGGGGGAAATAAAGAAGCAGCTAAAAGTTACTTTTGGCTGTTTTCCTCTGCGCTTTCTACGTGTGTGTGTGCATGTGTGTGTGTGTGTTGACCGAAACTAAAACAGTTTGCTGCAGTCACTTTAGGGGCGGCTGGGGCGTGGCAGTGGCTGTCTAGCTGTCTGTCAGTCTGTCTGGTTATAGACATGGCCAAAAGGCGAGAGAAAGAAGCCAAACACAGCATCATTCGAGCCAAACTCAATTTGTTTGTAATGTTTTAGACAACACAGCAGTGCCAGCAACAACAGCAACAACAACAACAACAACAACAACAACAACAACAGCAACAACAACTAAATAATACACACACACACATACAATAACAATTTAGCGCAAAATTTCGCAACGCGCTAAACGAATCACAAGATTTTTTGCCAAAGTTCAAACAACAACAACAAGAACTCTTTCAAACAGCAACAACAACAACAACAGCAACAACAACTGCAGCTGCCACAACAAAAAAATGGCAAGAGGCAACATCACATGTTATAAATTTCTCATTTTTAGATAGAGTAAAAAAAAAAGAATAAAGAAAAACACGCGAAATGAGATTAGAAATCAGTTTGAGAGTTGCTGTGAAAATGTGGTCAGAATACTTTTGTGGATAGGAACTTGACTTTGATACACTGAAGTGCATAAAGAAGAAGACATGGATTCTATAGAAAATATTATTTCACTTATGAGAAATATGTTAAAAGAATATTTTTAATCAATTGAAAATCGAACATTTTCGGAATAAATGAAAAGAAACTCAGTTAAACTCTTAGTTCCACTTTTAATATAATATATACTAACTTTTTAAAGTCATTTCTTTTAAATAAATTATTATTAAGAACCAACATATATAAAAATAGATTTAATACCTTAGATCAAATCAGAATGAATAAATGAGAGACTTCAAGTACTTAGATTAATGAGCTATATAAAAATTAAAGAAAAAATTCCGATGCAGAATAGATATTATAAATGTATATTTAGATTGACTTACCTCATAATATTGATTATTGCCATCATAATTGTATCTGCAAATATTAATAAATTAAGAAATTAGTTGTAAATTCACACACAAAAAGATAAACAGAGTTTTAGGTTAATCAATTCTAAGAACTGCGTTATAAATAAGCTTAGATATGAATATAATATGGATTAAAAATATCTATGTTGTACCTTATTCATCTCCCAATTCCCATTCCAATTTCCATTCAGTCTGTTAACCACAACAACAACAAGGTATCCAATTAGTCAAATGGCCAACAAATCATTTCGAAATTCACAAGTGCCAAAATATATGAGAAAAATGAGAAAAGGGAGAAAAATGAGAAAAGAGAGACTCATAACTTTGAACTTGAAATCACCTAAGGGTGCGCTTTAAACTTTATGTTATTCAAAGTCAATGACTCATCTTATTCAAAGTTTATGGTATTATGAATATTCGTGTACACTGTACATACAGCTCATTCACATTCAATACTCGTTTGGGCTTTAAATCACATTAAATACAGCTGCGTTTTTTTTCTGTTTTTATTTGAGTCCCAAAACAATCAGAAAAACTTTGGCTATTAAATTTGTCTAACCTCAGCTATAAATCTGAAAAATTAAATTTAATAACGCACACACATATGTAGCTAAAACCACAAAGAACAACAATAACAAGAATGACAGCAAAAATAAGTCGAGTGAAATTAGGCGTAAAAAAAGCAGTGCAAATGGTTGGAAAACAGAAACTGAAAGCGAACAACATGATGATGACAACCACAACAAACAACACCATTGGGATAGATCACATACACACACACACACACTCACACACACTCATACATATATATATATATACACGACTGTTTGACTGACAGTTTGCCGGAACTTGTGCGTCTTTCAAATGCAGCAAATCTTTTGGACTCGCATTTAATTTCAACCATAAAGTGTAAGTTTTTGTACTATGGCTGGTGTACCTAAAGTTGCTCTAACTTCTCAACTATATAAGATATAGCTCTAAAATTTCAAATACACAAGCTCTATAATTCAGTGCAATTTTTTAATATATATTTAAAGTGGGCGTTATATATAAAAAGGAGGTAAATTAACAATCAAACGCTTGCTTTGTAAAATTTTATCATAAAAAATCAATACTAATATTAAAAAAAATATATTTAAAATATATAAATTATATGTTTTTATGTTATTATGTTATTATTAAATTTAAATAATGTGTTTTCTTTTATTTATTTATTTATTAATTAATGCACGACTAAAAGCAGTCGACAAAGACAAAATTATTAAGTATAAAACTTGAGTTAAGAATTAACTTAAAATTAATATTAAATATAAATAATATACTGCAAAGAAAAAATTAAAATTAGTATTGAAATTTGCAGTTGTACATAAGCTTAACATATAAAATATGCGCTAAAATATATATTAAAATCAGTCTAAAGTCTATTTTATGTTTTTTTGTTTTTGAAATTTTATTCCGTTTTCACAGCCAACGAAAAATTGTCTATAAAATACCAATTCATAATTAATATATGAACACATACAAAATTTGTAGCCTTGCGAATAAGATTAATTTAGAATTTTTTGACAACTATTTATGCAAAATATTCCAGAGTACTCTGCGAGTGTGTGTGTGTGTCTCTATGTGTGTGTGTGTGTGTAGGAGTGTTATGCATATATCCTTTCACTTTATGCCGGTTTATCTTGATGTTGTCTGCCTTCCTCTCGTTTTTTTTTTACACTTTAACTCGTATTTATTATCGCGTTGCTTTTTGCTTTTAATTTTTCTTTCGCTTCGCTTCCTGCTTTAATGAAAGACTACAACTGTCTGTCCGTCTCTCTCTCCATATCTCTCTATATTTTTTATTCCACTGTCTCACTCTGTTTGTATCCTCTTTTTGCGCTTTTTCATCTTGCGCTTGTTTATTATGTGATTATGCTTGAATTTAGCAACAGCCGCTTTTATTTTGAGATATTTTTTCTTTCTGGATATTTTTTTTTTTTTCGTTACTTGCCAGCGGGTAGGATTTGTCCTTTTTTGTGTGTGCTCCTGTTTGGTCCCGTTTAGATTTTTTTAAAGCGAACTCTGTTATTGTCTGGACTGTCTGCGACTTGTAAATTACATGGATCAAGGAAGGTTCGGGGTTTGGGGTTCAGAGGTCAGAGGTCAGAGGTCACCTCTATCTCCACAACAGACGCCGCTGTTTGCCGTCATTTCAAATTACAATGTTACAACAGTTGTTGTTGTTGGTGTTTTTGTTGTTCCAGGAACTGTCTGATGTTGCCGCCTTGTGACATTTTTTGGGCAACATTCCCACGGCTTATGCGGAACTCGACTGCATTTGAAAACATGATAAATTGACCGAAAACAGGGAGAGATAGAGAGAGAAAGAGAGAGAGATAGAGAGAGAGAGAGGGAGAAAGTGCCAGTTGAGAGACATCGCTTTAAAACATCTGATGACTCTTAAATTTAAAAGGCCCTTTTCATACAATTTTTTCTGCATTTTTTAACATAACAATTTATTCGAATTTTCGAATTTCTACCTAGAATTAAAATTTTATATATTTAAGTTGGAAAAACACAAAATAAAAAAATTGTTAGACCCGTTTTTGTCAGTTTCTAACAATCTTAGAGCAGAAATTTCGATATATACATATCTCCCCATTCGATATATATTTGAATCAATTATTTTTATTTAAAATTTGTAAAACAACAAATATAAATAGTAGATTTTGGATTGTCATTTTGTTGTACTCTTAACTCGGAAAGTAGAAAAAGAACTCATATTTTCTTTGTGGATATATTTCTAAAGCTTTGCTTAAGACTTGGCTGAAATCAGGAAATGAGCGGGAATTCGCTTTGATTTGAGCTCTCATAACTTGAAGAGTTAAATGGCAGTGAAACTTAAGACTCGACTGTTCAATTATGTGGAAGCTTAAGCTTTTATCTTCAATTGCTTTCGGGGGAATCAACTTCAACTTCAAGTTGAACAGCTGGAAGAGGAGCATAAATAATGTTTTTGGAGAGATGCTGTCAAATACACTTGAAGTGCTTCAACTAATGTTGGATTTAATTATATATTTTCCCAAAGAGCTTCACAAATAAATAAACAAACCGACAAAATTCACAACAACAACAGCAACAACAACAACAATAACAGCAACAAAACACTTACATGTTGTTGTGCAGCATTTGCCAATGTAAACAACTGAAGTAGAAGACGTTAAAAAGCATTTTCAAGTCAAGCTCAGCAGGGAAGGATAAGCTGAAGAGGGGGTAGGGGGTGGAAAAGGTATGGGAAGGGAAGGGGGTCTTGCTCATTTCTCATTGTTTGGCGACAAGTTTGACGCAGTTTTTGCTTCGCTTACAGTGCTTACAAAACAGTGCGAGTAATTAACTGGCATGTCACATAAGCCGCATTAACACAATGTCGCAAATGTCCTTGCAGCAACCCTCTCACTCTTCCTCCACTCCCCTCCCCCTTCGCCTCACCCTCTCCTTCAGCACCGTCTTGTGTTGCATGTCAGCGACATTACGTATACGCATGGTGTACGTTGTCGTATTGTGCCACATGTGGCGCATTAACATTCACATACACTCAGAAAAAATTTAATAATAAAAAAATTACATATTTTATATTATCATAATTATAATAAATACATGTATATATATATATTTATAATAGAATTTAATTAAAATAAAATATATATGAGAAGCTGAGTTCGATTCGCAAACTGCCGAGCTAAAGGCGATCAGTCATAAATGAAATAATATACAAGAATATACACCAGTTTATCAGTTTATCACAAATGTGTTCTTAAATAAAAAACGCATATTATCCATTCCCATTAAATAAAATAATAATAATGTAAATTTTATAATTTAATATAAGCGACAAGGTATTTTTAAATTGTATTCATATTCCACATATTAAACATGCTTTTAATTAATTAAAATATTCGTTCAAAATATTTAAGTCAAAATGCATGCCAAATTAAAGTTCTAGCTCGAATTTATATATTAAATTTATCAACTTGAAATGTTTATTGATTTTAATCATATTTATTTGAAATTTAAACTGCACATTCTTTTGTTTGAATCGTTTCATAATTAACGCAAAATTATTGTGTAAATATAAAAAATGTCATATAATTTTTCTCAGAGTGTACACATATACATATGCAATGCGTTCCCCGCTGGCTTATTAATTCTATTCGTGCTCGCACGTGACTTTGTCCCGTTGCCAACTTGAATTGCGAATTGCGTGCACAACTTGGTCAAAAGTTTTCCCTCAAAATCGTGCAAATCCTTTGCTGCCAACTAATGTTGTAAAGAGAGCGAGAGCGAGAGCGAGAGAGAGAGAGAAACGAATGGGATTTGAGGCAGAAATAATTATAATAAAATGCACTCGCTTTTTGGTCAACTGCTGCTGTTAATTAAATCAGACTGTGAGCATCGATGAATTGAGTTAATTTACGTGCACAAATTCAATACTCAATATTTTTGTGGTCCAGTGAATTGTTTCCCCCCTCCCTGCCTTTCTACTCCCTTTATTTTTATCACACGCAAATTGACCAGGAAATATGATGGAAAAAAAAATAGCTTGCCTTTTGATTTAATTTTGCGGCTAGCAGCGACAAACGATACGGAAAAAAGCAGATTGAAAGAAATATTAAATTAAAATTAATGCAAATATCCGGCCATATTGTCGCACGGTGCGTATGCGTGATTGCCTCCAAAATGGACGAGTGGAAAACCGATGCTCAATTTTACATTTCCACTGACAATTTGAGCAAAACTTAAACTGTCACAGAAATTTCAAATACACTTTAAATAAATTTAAAATAATATTTAATGAATTTGTTTTGATTGCAGATTTAATAACAGTATTTGTTGACTTATTTTTATATTGCATTAATATCGTTTGCAACAATAACATTTAAATTCAGCTGTAATATTATTCACTGCATTTGTTTTTGTTCTACGTTGCGTATGCGTAATAAAGTTAACGACAGATTTCTATAATAATATTTTGCAATTCATTTTTATTATTTTTCCAAATGTTTATTATTTAAATCAAAATTCAGATTTTATTTTATATGCAATTTTAAAATTAATTTCAATGTTGCTTTTAAAATTTATGTAAATTTTTTAAACTTGTCAAATCGAGAAAATCGTGCCGTGCCTGTGAAATTGATTAAATGTGCAAATAGAAAAGGTGAAAATGGCAAATAGATTTTATTTGCTTTTTCACTTCTGCCACAATTTTCTTTTTTATATTATTTGTTTTGTATTTTTTTTTTTTTTGGTGCTGACACGCACACAATTATCACCTCAAAATATTGATTATTAAGCGCATTTGAAATGCCATTTAAGTGGGTTTCCCCCTGGCATCGAAAGATTCCCCTTTCGCCCCGCTTTTCCCCTCTCTGCCCAACAAGAACAACAGCTGAAAAAAATGCTTTGTTGTAGTTTTTCTCTGCGCTGTTTAGCAAATTTCAACAACGCAGCTGCTTTGCATAAAAAATGACATTCCTGAGAGTCTGTCTGTGTGTGTGTGTCAACGGTTGTGTATTGGTTTGTGTGTGTGTGTGTGTGTGTGCGTGTGTGTGTGCAGTTGTTGGTATTTAACATGCAGGTCGCCATTTGTGGCTGCTAATGAAGTAATTTCGAGGCATATCACGCATAATCCAAAGCACGTGAGCTACTTACAATGTAATTCGTTGTCTATTTGTTTGATATTGAAAAACGTACAGTTAGAGGGGCGTGGCAAAGCGCTTAAGCCCGCCCTCTACCTATTTGCTGCATACTTTCAGGCGACTGACTGAGCTTCTTAGCCCAGTAGCCAGAGAATACTTTAAACGGGCTTATGGGTTGCTCACAAGGTATGTGAAATAGCTGTTTTAATTGAAATAATTGTATATAAGGGACATTTTTAAACTTCAAATTTCAGATATAGCGAAAGTTTGCTTAAAAATTCATCTCCATTGGTTTTCATTTTAATCTTTGGCTTTTTGAAACAAAAACATTAAATAAAGAAAATAAAATGCGGATAGCTTTATTTTATAATATTTTTTTTTATTATGTTAAATATGTATTTTTTTTTTAATATCGAGCTCGAATTCAGATTTTGTTTATAATCTTCTGTTAATAATTTAATTTAGTCTATTATTTAAACATCAACTAGAATCCAGAAATGGTTATTTCTGTATTTTGTATTTTTTAAATATTTGTTTTAAAATGTTTTGTACCTACTTCATTTTGTCTGTTTATATATCTTTAGATTTGCAATTGATTTCACCTGCCTGAACGACTTAAAATTTACGTATACTGGGTATTTAACAGTCGAGCAGCATTACTTGTTTTTTTTCCTTGCTCTCGCAGCATTTCAAGTGCAATTCATTGTCGTTATTACGTGCCATGGCATTGAAAATATCTGCTAAGACCCAACACAACAAAAACTGACATAGAAAGAGAGAAAGAGAGATATAGAGGTAGATAGAGATAGCGTTATCGGAAAGGCATCGATGCTATCGATGCCATTGATGGGCCCAGAAAGTGGCCTGACCATGGATCTGTTATTAATTGCTTACAGCATATTTCAATATTCCTTTGGCCAAAAACAACGCCCAATGAGTTAATAACTTAATGCCCCAAAAACTTTCACACCCAGCCAGAGAATGTTCTTTCCTCTCCCACTTTACCCACTCTCTTCCCGCTCTTGGCCAGTTTATTGACTGTGTTGTAAGCCAATACTGAAATATATATGCGAGAGTAAGTAACGATTACAATCTCAATTACTTGCTCCGTTTCTCTGGGTCAATTTTGGTGTTGTTTAGTGTTCAGATTGTTCTGCTGCCACGCCCACTCATAAACAGCACACACACACACTTACACACACATTGAGTACAGTGAGAAATTAACTTAAATGGTAGCAGATACGTTAACGTGGCCAACAAAATAATCTCTAGGGCAGAACTTGCTCTAATTATACGCAACATAAAATTTACTCAGCACGCATAAAAGTTGGAATCTTTCTTTCTCTCTCTTTCTCTATCTCTCTCTCTCTCATATTTATTGACTTGGCAGATACTTTCTCGCTCTTTTAATGCCACCTGCCCTGAAAACAAAACAAATTACTAAAGATTCACTCGGGGCAACAGATTCGCAGTTCGCAGTTCGCATTTATTTATTTTCTTTTTTTCCTTAAGTAAGTCAAAGTTTGCTCATTTACAGAATATTTTTAAAAATTGATTAATTAATGAACAGCTGAACAACTAACGAAAGAAGTTAATAAATAAATTGAAGTTTGCTAAAAGAAATCAACTTCAATTAATGCATCAGTTAACAGCTTAAAGTGCAATTATAAATGAGAATTATGTATAGATTGAATAAAAGTTGTAAGAGAGTTGGAAGTGAGGAACAGTCTTTTGTTATTGTAATTACTACAATTACTTAAAAGTAAATATACCTAAAAATATTTAAAAAGCAAGCTTTCTAAGCATGGATAAATTTAATTTGTAAATGATTCAAAGAAGAAGTAGAAGTCTTGTTAACTATTTAATATTTATCTTAAGATATTGCTGTGCTTGTTATAATTTTAGTATTTATTTAATTTTGGCAAACATTTATTTTGGTATTTTATTTTTTACTACATTTTTTTGTCAACCCCTTTGCCAGCTTTTCAACTGCTTACCTGGATTTATTTTTCCGTTTTCCGTTTAGTTTGTCGTTGAAATAAAAATATTTAAATAAAATATGTAAAAAATATTTATTCCTATAGATCGCGATTTCAATGGTAAGGGTCTCCCATTTGGATTTTTGAAAATTAAAGATTTTAAATCTCAAGTTTTCACTTTTAATCATTTAACCTCTTAATTCAGTTTGCATTCAAATTTCATTAAATTCCTTAAAACAATTTTTTTATCTATTTCTTTATGTACGAAATTAAATTATTCCTCCCAACAGATATTGTGGTTTGATGTGAACTATAAAACTATAAATACTCGCACATATCTACAATAAATTCAACGATGACTCAAAGTCGACCCAGTGATATATATTTGTGGAATGTATTTATTATGGGAATTGTGATTGTAAAAGTTTGTGTTAGAACTCAGATATATAATTAAAAATAAATATTTATTTTATATTAAAATAATGTATGATCAAATGATTTAAAAAAAGAACAATAGGAATGTTAGAATATAAATTATACAACAAATCCATTTGGTTTCACAAAAGCTTATTTAAAATCAAACAAAGGAACTCATAAAGTATAAAAGTCGATGCAAAAGCTGCATCAATAGCTCTTATAATATTTAGTCTCAAAGTGTGAAGATCAATCGAATAATAATGATTTTTAAAATGTTGATGCTTTTTTTTTACTTGTTAATTCAAACCGTAAACTCAGAGGATTTGACAGGTAAAATTAAATAAAATATTTCAATGAAATTAAATGATTTATCAAGTGTTTTTAAAGGCATCAATACGCACATAAGCCATGTTTCTGGAGTACCCAATGACTTCAAAGAGATCGCAGAGCCATTTAAAAAAATCGGATCAAAGTATTATTTTATTGAGAATGGAAAATCCGAGAATTGGTTTGCAGCTGCAATGAAATGTCGTGAAATTGGCGGCAATTTGGCAAATATTCAAAGTTATGAGGACTTAAATGCCTTGAGTACTCAATTAGATAAGTCTAAACGCTATTGGTTGGATTTAACAAATTTGGGAAGTACACGTAAATCGGACTATCGTTCATTAACTACCGGTCAATTAAAGAGCACATATCCCCAATGGGACTCTAATGAACCTAATAATTTTGAGGAAAAAGAACATTGTGCTCATCTCTTTTTTAATGGTAATCGTTTTGTTATAAATGATTACTTTTGTGAAAATTCATTTCCATATATTTGTGAAACAAATTATCCCCGAACCTTTACAATTGTGACATGGTAACTTTTAAAAATGGAACTCAGACATTTCAAAATAAGAAAAATCATTTTTATCTGTTTACATTTTTTTGAAATTGAATTTATTAAACTAGTTATTTTTTAAGTGAGTAAATTTTCACGGATTGTATTTATTTAAAATTTGTGAATTTAACACACTAAGCATTAGTGAGAAAAGATACAAAAGAAGTAATAAAAAAATATTATATTTTTAATTAAATATCATTTTTGTTGTAGATTTTGTTTTGGGTTTTATTGCTGCAACATTTAGTGGCAAGTTGCTGCAGCATCAGCATTGATGCAACATCCAGATTGTCATAAAAATGTGCAGCTTGTTGTTGGTTTACTTTTAGCAGTGACTGTTGAAGCATGCACCACATGGCAGTATGTGGAATTTATGAAGCGCAGCGAAGTGTGTGTTTATTTAATGCGAAAGGGGTTGGCAAAGGGGGAGGGGGGGTGCAAAAGGGGGTAGAATGGGAGGGGGAGAGATATGAGACCACATCATAAAATGTGAGTAATGTGGGATGATAATAACAAGAGGCTAATGCGGCACTTTAAGCCCTTTTTAAACAGTTAACGGCTTTATGCACAGCTCATAAACTGACCCGCATTAAGTATACGCATGTGTGTACAACCATTTTTGTGTGTATGTGTCTCAGTGTGTGTGTGTGTATAAAGTGTGTAAATTCAGCTTGCAACTTAATTTCAAGCAGCTGCAGCCAAGAAACTGTCTATAAATCTTAAGTGGGAGTTGCTGTCGCTGCATTTTCACTTCACAGTTTGTCTTCGACTTTTGTGGCATGACTTTTAAGCCAACTTGTTGTCAACAAAGTCGACAAAACTATGGACAGTCAAGTGGAGATATATGTATAAAGATAGCCAAAGTTGTTTGTCTTTGTTGTGAGCAGCCAATTTAGCAGCTGGTTAGAGTATTCGCCAGTCGTGTATGCTGGAAAACTTATTTAACATCCAGGGGAAAAGGCTATCAACATTTAATATACACTTTGATTTAACTATGGAATTTGGAAAAATGATTATTAAACTCGAACTTATTCAAACAAAATTCAGTTTAAATTTAATTAAAAACTAAGTTTTAAAGAAATTCGAACTAAATACTCTTGCCGAATATTTAAATGAAATTATTTATCTTTGATATTAAGTTGAATGAAATTAAAATAAAATTAAATATTTTTGAAACCCTTGAAATTGGAATATTGCAAAATTCCGTCATATTGCACAACAAAATTGTCTTAGCTACGTTGTGTAAAAATTTCAGCGTCATAGGTCTTTTGGTTTGGGCTGTGCAATGGTCATTTAGTCAGTGAGTCAGGACAAAGTATTTTTTATTTAATTGAAATACTTTTTAAATCAAATATTTTACTGTGCGTTTTTTCTCCGAGTGTACTAAGTGTATGCTGGGGTATTTGTTATAGAAATATGACAGAGACAAATATGGAGAAGGAGATGAAGACGGAACAGGATGTGGTACAAATGTCAGAGTAGCTAGAGAGAGAGACGTAAACAGAAGGGAAGAGAGAGAGAGCGAGAGAGAGAGAGAGAGAGAGAGAGAGAGAGAGAGAGAGAGAGAGAGAGTTGGAGACAGAGTTGAAATGGATGTGCACATGCACAATCTGCCATTTTGATTTGAGTTTTTGTTTTGAATTTTTATTTGACATTTAATGTTGGCATTTTTCGGTGCCTTGGCTTCTCTCAATTTATTGCATTCCATTTGCATGCCAGATGTGGCATTCTGGTTTCTGTTTTCTGAATGTTGCATCCACATGACTTGCAGCATGATCCACAAATTGTACTGTACTCGTATTTATGCACAGCAGGCGTCAATGTTGACGCTTAATGTTCACAAAAGGACCAAAGTACCAAAGGACTCAGGACAATGGACAGTGAAGCAAAGACATCGAGGCTATCAAAATATGCATGTGTATGTGTTGAAATACGTGTGTGTCCTTGCAACTCTGCGGCAGCATTTTAAATAAACATTACAATTCAAGTAGAACAAATTACAGTCGAGTTACCTAAACTGTGAGAGGCCCTGTATTTAAAAGGTTAAAAAAGTAATGAAAATAAAAAGAAAATTTTATAGATAAAAAGTAAAAGTCAAGTAGTTAAAATTACACTGGAGCAGACTACACTGTGAGAAACTAAATCTGTGACAAAATAATTTAAAAATATACAAAAGAAAATTTGCGAATATAACCAGATCTTATACTGCTTATTTTGAACTTTTTTTTGTCTTAAAAATTTAATTATTTATACATTTTTTTATATTATTTACTATATTTTGTAGTTAAAATTTAATTTATCAAATCTATTTCTTTCTGCATTGTATTGTATTATATTTCTAAATCTTCTGTATTGTATATTTTACATTACGGAGTACATCTTTTATTTACAAAATTAATAGCTCTTTTTTTCGATTTAGCTACAGGGCTTAAAAAAAAACACAACTCTCGCTTTTCTTGTAAATTACAAAAAAAATAAAAATGCGGGGTGGCATTAAACGCATTTTTAATTAAAATGAAAGCAAAGTTGAGCATTAAAAAAACATGTCACGGTGAAAATGCGAACGGGAAAACGAGACGAGAAGTCGACAGACGACAGACGACGAACGACAGTCGGAAAAGCGGCAACTTAAGCTGACCGCAAAAAATTAATTAAAATTATATAAACTGAGCAGTTGCCATTTGGCATTTCATTTTTTTTTCTCCATTTTTGCCATTTGCCAAACGCATTTCGAATTTCAGTCGCAACGACGCGTAATTCACGGCCGACTGCAACTTCAGTGGCAACAACAACAACAAACAACAACAAAAACAACAACAACAAGCAACAACAACTGCGCGATTCTTTGCCAACTTCATCAGTCCATCAAAGCGAAGTAAACATGTCTACCTCTCTCACTCTCTCTCTCTCTCACACACAGACTCCCTTCCTCTCTATTTTACTCTTTACACAGACAAAAACAATTGTTTTTAATTATAAAAAATTAGACTAGATGATTAGATGCAATAATGAATCTTAAGGGAAAAAAAGAGAACAACTATCCAATAATCTAAATATTAATACAACAAAATTTTTATCCACAATTTAGGCAATTTACAATAGCACATATTTGAATTTTTCAACAAAAAATAATCAATATTTTTGATGAAAAACTAAAACTAAAGCTCAATTAATAACCATCTCTTCTTGAGTTATGTATTTTTTTGGTGTTGCTCACAAGTAAAGCATCTTTTTGGAATTGTTAAATAAGACTTCAAATTAAATATCACATTTTAAGTAAATTAATAAAAATTGGAAATATTCATGATACTTTCATCATTAAGTAAATTTTTAGTTCAATTAAATTGTTTTTTCTTTTTCTTATGTAAGTGTTTTATAATATAGTAATAGAATCTGACTGTATTAATTTTTTTTACTCGCGTTTATTTCTCTGAGTGCATGTGTTTGATTTTCAGCAAATAGTTTGCAATGCGTTTCTCAAAATCTACGTTATTTGAATTGTGCAAATCGCATTTATACGTGACCAGGCCAAAGCAAAGTAGTATTGGGGGTAAGGGGGGTATAGGGGCTATAGGGGGTATAGAGGGGGATGCGGGCAGCCCTTGCACTAATGTTTGGCCATGCGGTTTGTGTGTGTGTGTGTATGTGTGTGTGTGGCTTTGTGTTAACATTTGTGCCCAGATCGTGTGCATCTTTCTGTTTGCCTTTGGCTCCACGCAGTCTCAAACACACTCACACAAACACACACACACACACACACACACACACACACACACACACACACAGACACACACACACACACAGACACACACACACACACACTCATATATACACATATACAATTGCATTGCTTTATTTACTTGTCTTTTTTGTTTGATTTCAAATTTAGCGCACAATTTCGTTTTTTGTTGCATACTTTGAAGCGCACACACTTGTGTGTGTGTGTGTGTGTGTTAGTGTTAGTGTATTGGGGTTTGGCAAACGTTATTTCGACCCGCCTGGCTGACTGCCACTTTGACCCATTTGGCATTGGCCAAGTCAACGAGTAATTCAACCAAAACTCAACCAAATTCAACTCAACTCAACTCACACGGCATTTGAATTTGAATTTGCATTCGCCGTTTCAGTTTCAGTTTTTCCCTCTCTCTCTCTCTCTCTCTTTCCGTCTCTGTCTCTGTTTTCGGTATTGGTTTCTGTTTCGGTTTCTGGCTCAGAAGCTGCTGCAAATATTGGTAATACTCGTACGGCAAACACAGGAATGAAAACGAAAAAACAACATTGCGGCCATATTTACACAGTGGGTCGCGAAAGTATGCAAACAGTGGAAATTATATTGGTAATTGCTTGAACCATTCAGGCTAATAGCTGCAAGTGCCAGTTTTATATGCGATTCATTTGAATGCAATAAGAATATAATTTGGCTATGAACTAACACCAATTATAATTATCAGTGTTGTAAAACTGTAAAAACTTTATTTTTGTGAAATTATAATAAAATTTAATAAGCTCTATCAGTAGAAAAAATTTTAATAGTAAATTTGTATCTTACTTTTTTTTTGAATCTTTTCTAAAACTTAGGGAACAATACCTAAAATAGGGCTGATATCTTAATATAATTTTTTTTTTGCGATTTGGGGATGTGATTTTATGAGTGTATTTTTAAGAGTGTAAATTTATTGATTAATTTTTGATTCAAAGCAAAGTAAGTAAATATAATATGTAAGTAATTCTTTGGAAATTAATTTGTACTATACTTTTTACAATTTACTTTTAAGCTTTCAATATTAAATCTATACTTTATTTAAACATTTTTGTTTTTAATGATTTCTTTATTATTTATTAAAAAAAAATATATATCTTTCTTATACTTAACATTTTTCTTAATGATAAATAATTTTTCTAAGTTACCTTATTTTAGTTGACGTTGTATAAATAATATGCCTACTTTTAGCACTCACTGTGCATGGAACATTTACATATTGTCCTTAGCATTTTCGGTCAACAAATTTATGTGCATTTGCAGTTTATTGAGAGCTCGTTATAAACATTTTTTCTGTGTCTTTTGCTCATTGTCTATAAATTTGTTTATTGAGAGCCTTCGCAAAATGGCGCCGAGGCGACGATAGAATAAATCAGTGCATGAAAATCGGAACTGAGAAATGGAGACTGGAAAATGGAAAATGTTGGTTCCAAAGATTTAAGTTCGCTGTGTATATACGAATATCAATTTAATTTTAATGGAATTTCCAATCGTCTCATAAATAACTTGCAGTCAATAGTTATTAATTATTAATTGCGAAATCTGCGAATTTTTTGTTGTTGAATTTTGATGTTGCTTTATTGACACATGACTCTGGGGATTGGCACATGTGGTTTATATTACGGATATGTAATTACCGTGTACTTTATTTATAAATCCGAGCACTTGAACATACTCGTATAAACAATATGTGAGCTGTGCCACAAATGCCACAAAATGTGAAAGGTTGTGTGGCACATGTTGTGTTTATTTCTCTCTCTCTGACTTTGCAATCCGATTAAAATTGTATTTTTTATTTGTATTTATTATGGCAGCAATATAAATTGTATTCTTAATTTGTTATTGATTCTTAATAAGAATTTCCGAAAATAATTCTTGAAACTTAAAACAAAAAACATTTAATTTGGTAACAAAAATTATTTAATCAATAAATTAACTTTATTAGAAAATTAAAAAAAAAACAATTTTAGTTTTATTTCAGTCAAATTCACATTTGTTTTATCCCCATTTGGTTTCTCTAAATTTCATTCTTTAACTTTATTAAATTATTTTTTTTGGATTATATTATGAAATCTTTATCAATGCCAACTGATGAATCGACCCTCGCGTATGTGTCAAATCGTTTATTGTGTTGGCAACAATTGCCAATTGCCAAATGAAGCCTCGAGGTGACATGAATACGACGGAAACAGGAAATGGCAAACGGGAAACAGGAAGCTGGCGGAAGAGGAGAGCGGGAGAAGAAGAATGAAGAGGAAGGGGAAGGGGAAGAAAGAGGCAGCTAATGGCTTTCATTTCGCATATCATTCTCATGTTGGTTTTATTTTTGTTGTTCTCATTATCATTGTTGTATTTGGCTCAAACTAAAAGTAACTCGCTTGCATTTCCTCTCTCTCTCTCTCTCTCTCTCTCTCTCTCTCTCTCTCACAATCTATCTGTCTCTTTCTCTGAGCCGCTTTGTTTATGGCAATTGCAACGCTAATTATGCAGTTTGCCGAATGACTGGCAAATGGCAATTGGTGGAAATTGCGCTGCAATTGTTACGATTTCCCATTTACCGTGCACTATTCTCCGTATTCCATATTCAGTATTCCACACAAAAAAATTTGTAAAAATATTTTAAAACAAGCTTTGAACTTTTTATCTAAATATGAATTTCTCCAAGAAATAATTGTTATTTGATTTAAATCTAAATATCTAAAATATATTCGGAAAGTGAAATTAAAAATGTTTTCTTAAATCAAGTATACGTAAGCTTTTGACAACTTTTCAGATTGATTTTATTTGTAACTTTTTCTCTCAGTGTAAGCAGTTTTTCAGCTTGCTGCATGCCACAAGCCGCATGCATGTCGTCAATTAAAGACTCAATAAAATTCAATTGGAAACGCGTTCGATTTCAACCCATTCACTAATTAAGATTGGACCATAAAATGCAACTGAAACTCAAATTGCAGTTTTCAGTTTTCAGTTTGCAGTTTGGCAGATACCCGTCAAAGTTTCTATGTTTTCCGGTAATTCGGCAATTTCAAAATTCTCAAACTGCCTTTGGACATTAACTGTCTGCATTTAGCTGAAAATTGCGGGTTTTGTTAGTGTGTTTGTTCATAAAACAATACAAAATTTTCATTGCTCATTTTGATGAGCTATTAACAGTCAATTATTAACTGGCGAAATAAAAAATTGCTTGGCGAAAATATAAAAAATGCAGCTAAAATGTTAAGCATTGATGAACTAATATTAGCAGGCAATTAATAAAGTATAATTCAAAAAATCTGACTGATCCCCGTGGGGAAATATAGCTTGCTGACAGCTGAAAAAAAACTGTTTAGTTTATTAACAGTAAACAGATTAAATTTATAACTTATAAATTATTTCCATGGCATAAAAATAGCTATAAAATATTTGCAAATTAAACCAATTAAATTCATTTAAAAAAAATATATAAAATTGTTTTATAAACTGTACAAAATCGTATGATTAAAAGTGTAGTTTTAATAAATCTAAACTTATGTATTTTCTCTTTCAGAAATGTGATAAAAATTAAAAATAAATTAGTTTTCAATTAAAGTCAAATATTCTGACTCATTTCTGACTCTTTTAACTGCGTTTTCAGTGAAGAAATAAATGAAAAGCATTTTCATTACACACTGAACATAACGAGAGCAGTTTTTCGTGGTTGTGCGGAAACGACAAATGAAAATTAGGGAAAAACTGTGCTAAAAACAACCAGAAAGACGAAAAACGAAAGAAGAAGTAGAAGAAGAAGAAGAAGAGGATCTCATTTTCGGTATCATTGCACAACAAAATGCCCCGGCAATTAATACAAATGACGCTGATGAGCAGGATAATGCTCCAGAAGCACAAGATAAAGCTGAAAGTTACCAACGCCCCAGCAGCGAGAGAGAGAGGGATAGCGAACAGGAGAGAAAGCGAGAGAGCGAGAGAGAGAGAGAGAGGGGCCAACATGGTAGGAAAAGCCAAGCCAAAGCTAAAAGGAAATGGTTACAAGTAACAACACTAGAATCAAGGTGCTCGACTTTTAGATGTCCAGTATACAAAATAATAAAAGTACATAAAAATGTAAAATATAAACATTTTTTTAAGTCTATCTAGATTTTAAATAAATATAATAAATTAATATGACTATTCTGAAAAAATTCAAATCAATTTTTACTTTATAATAAAAAAATAGTGTTTTTAGACAAAATATCCTATCGGAATATGGAGGGTTTATTTCTTCTTCTTATTTCAATTAACTTTTCTGTTTATTAACCGATTAAATGAAATTTTCAGCAAATGTCTACAAAAAATCACTCGTTATGTGTAGCAATTTTCCAATCTTAAGCTTTAAAATTGCTCTTAATAATCGATATCTTTTCATTTTTTTTAAACAGTAATTCCAACGTTAAAATAAACTAAAACTGTGGGCAGAGTTTAGGCATATTGTCAGCAAATTTAGTGACTTTAACTTGCATAGTTCCAAAGATATTGTTATTAACACGGCTAGAAATAGATTGTTAGTAATGTATAAGCCTTGGTTTCCTTTAAGTACTGGGCTAACAACGTCACGTGTGTGTGAAGGGAGAAAGTGGCTAAAGGGGCAGAGATTATGAGAGAAAGGGAGGGAGGATGGCACAGTGGGTGTGGTAGCTGCAATCTCAACTTCGCATGCATGAAAAATGCAGCTCATCTTCTTAATGCGCGCGACGTGCCGCACAAAGTTGTAGGATGGATAAAGGGGGAAGAGGAGGGAAATGGAGGGAAGTAGAGAAAGAGAAGAGGTGAATGGGTATTCCTGGGATGAGCTGGTAAAGCAGCTTACAAGCCAAATGAATGCCACTTCCACTCTGCCATCTCTCTTTCTCTCTCTCTCTCACTCCTCTCTCTCTCTCTCTTGGCATTCTCTGCTGCCAATGTCTGACTAGCTGGCTTGCTTGTTTGTTTGTTTGTTTGTTTGTTTGTTTGTTTGTGCTGTGCTCAGCATGCTCTTTTGGCTGCCTTGGCAAATTGCCGTTGTGTGTGTGTGTGTTTGTGTGTATGTGTGTGTATTAACGCTTTATAAATTGTTAATTATAATGAGAGTCCAACACACACAGAAAGATAGAGAGAGAGACTAATTCTCTGTCCCACAAAACATGAGCTTAAGTCCAACAATGTCGACATGATTTACATGAGAGCTTAGCTTTTTATGCTGATGGCGAAGCTTTTTCCAAAATCGTGGTAAGGGAAAGCTAGAGAGGGGGTAGAAAGAAGCAGACAACCCCCTTGCCAACATGGCAACCCTTTAAGCCAAGGTCCAGTTTAGCAATGAGAATCGATTAGAGCTTAAAATAGTGATTACATTTTTATTTTAATTAAAAAACCACTTTTTACTGCTGTTTTTCAGCTATAAACCAATGATTGATTTGATTCAATATTATTACACTATATCAAATTAAAAAATGCTCATGTATTAGGTCGATTTTCGATTTTAAAGAAATTTTACGGGGACTATAATTAAAATTTCTAAATACAAAATGTAACTAAATAAACTAATGTGAAAAATATGAATAATGCAATAAAAAAATTGGAGTACATCAAATTTTTATATTATTTCATAATTAAATATTAATACCCCCAAAAAAATATTTATAAGAATATAACAAAAAACTCACTTAAAAAAAATAATTATATAAATAAAATAAATATTTTATGTAATTTTAATTTAAATAAAAAGAGATGAAGAGGCATATTTACCAATAAATTAATAGAAATTTACATGCAAGGAAATCAGTTTGGTTTGGAATATGGGGATAAGTAAAAGAGGGAAGAAAGAAGAGGAAGATGTAGAGTGTAAGAAAAAAAGACAAATGTTTTTTAGTCTGTCTTTCAGTCGCACTTTTATCGCTGTCGCTTCTGGCGCTAATCCGACTGACATTTCATTTTACACATGAGCAACGACACACACACACACACACACACAGCTCTAAATACTGTCATTGATAAAACTGAAGCACGTTTTCACACACACACAAATACACACACCGAGACTGATTCACATGAAACTGTTTATTTTACAAGCTGGCAAACGTGGCGTATGTGTAATATGTGTAATATGGCCTCGCAAGCAGCATAATTAGAATTACAACAATAATAATAATGATTATAATGACAGCTTGCCACGCAAACAAACACAAAATGTTGGCTGTATGTGTGGGCGTGTGTGTGTGAATTTATATGTGTGTGAGTGCATAATTTATATGCAACTCAAGCAAAAACGCAGCTTACAACTAAAAATATCTGTTCATTTATAATGAATGCAATGCAATGCAAAAAATAGAAAAAAATGCAGCAAAATTTGCAGCAATTTCTTCAAGTGCTTACACACACACACACACACACACACACACACACACACACACACACATACTCATATACACATGTATAGCAATGCTGCCATGTGCTTAAGAAGATGATGATGATAGATTTGCCAACAATTGCCACGCTCAAGCTGAGCTCACTTCTTCTGCTTCCTCTTCTTCTGTTTTCCCTCCTTCTTCTTCCTCCCTTACCCGCTCTTTTCCTCTCTCTCAGCACTCTTGGAACAACGTACCCAACAATAGAATGAATTGAATTGAAACTGGCAAAATAGCATTGCACTCAGATGGACAAGAAGATACTCTGCAACAACTGGGAAAATTCTATGGAAAATGCATGCAACAAATACAAGTACTATAAAATGATAATAATAATTCATATGTGGGCTTAAGATGTTCTAATTACGATTACAATTAGTTTAATTAATGGCCAAGGCAATGGCATAAATGTGTAAAATAATTGCATCTTCAATAAACATTTCAATTATTATGAAATGCAATCAAAATCAATCAATCATTTAATGATAGAAGTATGCTAAGGAATTTAGAAAATTAATTAACATAAGTCTCTAATATAATAAAAGCTTAGTTAAATATTTATATGTCTAAATGTAAGTCGCTTTCAAATTCAATTGCTTAGTAACAAATATTTGCTTAGTAAATAATAATTATAAAGAGATGATATTTTAATAGGAGTTATTTAACTAAAAAAAATAAGTTAAATATTTGGTATACCTGGAAACAGTAAGAGCTTATATTTTTTAGATTAATAAATTTTTACTCTTATTTTTAATAAAAAAATGAAATACTCATATAATAACTTCTAATTTGAATTATAAAAAAAAACTGTAAATTTTGGAATGCGTTATTTAAAAAAATACACAAATAAATAAATTACATAAAATTTTTATTAATGTTTTATTATTTCTTAATTGGTTACTTGCTTTCATATCTAATGCTCTTAACACAATAGATATCTTCTATCGCACAAGCCAAATATTTAATTGAATATATTTAATATCTTATTTAATTCATTATCTGCAATTTGTTATCACTTTTTGTATCCTTCAAGTTGCATTAATAAATCAATATGCTTTCTACAAATAACTTCAACACATTGTTGCCACTTTTTAGTCTCTCTGCATGTATCTGTGTCTCTGTCTGTATCTGTGTCTCTGTCTGTATCTGTGAATGTGTGTGTGTCTTTAGCCACGTTGTGATAAATTTGACGGCATTTAATGGTGGAGCAACACCCACACGATCAGCCGACAGTCATCGCAATTGATGATAATATTTCATGCAGGACACACAGGACATTATTATCATCATTATCATCATCAAGGCTAAAAATGTTGCTGATCATTTCCACACACAATACCCAAGAGAGAGCGAGTGAAAGGCCAACAATCAATCAAAAAAAAAAATACTTGGCTCAGATTTAGCTTTTATAATTTTTATTAATGGCCAAGAGAATGCGCTTCAAAATACGAGTACTCGTTTATAAAATGAATGAATGCTTAAGCTCGTAATTAATGAAAACATTTAAAGTAAGAAGACACTTGGATAATTGTTGTTGTTGTGATTGGCACATATGTTTGTTGTGATTTGGTGGTCACACACTTTAGATTTAGCTGCTCAGCTGTCATCTAATTGGGATTCAGCTTGAGTTCAGCACTAGCTGCATTCAAGCGAGATTTGGTGGGAAAATTGCGTTCCTTTTTCTCCACAAATATCTGATAATGTCCCTCGCCGTAACCGAATCCGTGCATGGTTTTCCTCATTGCATCCGGAATAATCTTGAATCCTCCACGACGCTCGACAAGTGGTGAGTCCTGGCAATTGTCCTGTTCCTTTTGCTGTCCTGGTTCACAATTGCAATCGTCCTTTTTGCACGCCTTATTCTCAATGATGCAGAATAATTGCAAACACTTGCGCATTACATAAATCATTAGCAGAATTATTAAATTGCTCGCAAGCAAATGCTTGCGTGGCGCCAGGAACAGCATCCTGAATCCTTGGCTAAACACTGGGCACTGACTATCACAGTACACTGAAAAAAATTTGTGGTAAACTGACGACCTTGTCACTTGAAGAACCAAACGCTGACTGAGTGAATATCACAAACAACACTCGAGTATTTATAGTTCTCTTTGTCTCTACCTTTTGACCCTCATCTAGGTAGGGAAATTTACCTCAATCAGGTAACTGTAACTGTAACTGTAACTGTACTTGTAGCTAGGTAAAAATCCCTCAGTTTAGGTAATCAGCATATAAGTCTTGGCCAAATGTCTTTATGAGTTTGTGGAAAATATTAACTTGAAATTACTTGAGCTACCAGCTCAATATTTCCAGCGAATACACTCACACCACTCACACACTCAGGCAGACACTCACACTTTGAGTGCGAGTTACACATGACGGAAAACTGAATTTCCCGTCTTGAGCAAAAAAAAAAATATGGCATAAATTCACAAATTGAATATAAATAAATTTCCTGCAGCAGCAACGAACACAAAATAGTAGATAAATATTACAGGAAAGTAAACTCGACTCTAATAGACAATGTAATCAGCGCTTAAATAATAATAAAAATATCTTTAATAATAAATTAATTATTAGGAAAACAATTATTAAAAACAATTATGGTTATCCGTAGAGAAATTTTTCAAAAAATACTCCTTTAATAAAAGATTTAAATCTTGATAAATTTTTAAGATTACATTTTCTACATTTATGAAAACATGTTGATTTTTAGACCTTTCTTTCAACTAAAAATTCTTTAAATAATAGAAAATATCTCCCTTTTGGAAAGCAGTCTCTATTCTCTCTATATATCAGTATATTCGTGTATTTAAATATCATTGGAAAATGGAAAATAAGAATAGTATCCAAACGCTAAACCCAGAAGGATAAAATTTTGACACAACATGGCTAAGACAAATTTAATGTGCAATAAGACGTTATATTTTGGATATTTAATAAACAAAATTTCACTTAAAAATTATTTTTTCTTAGCCAAAAAAATTACTTTAACTGCTTCAATTAAAATTGTTAAAGGGTTGCTGTAATTTAAAGGCATCTCCTGCTAGTACACTCTTTGAATTTGTCAAACACAGGGTTTAAAAAAGGAAGCGAATTCAATCTGTAGCAAAAGATGTGAGTGAAAGCATATGCTCTGCATGTGGCACGTGCCACGCCCCAAACTTAAATAAATTCAATACGAATTTAAGCAAGTGCAAAAAAAGGGATGCACCGATAAGGGAGAAAATTCAGAGTGTCAATTTCAAAAAAGCCACCGCTCATTAGAGAAGCCAAAAAGTTGGACAACTTTTTTGTGCAGCTGCAAAATCTAAAATTTACCTGTTACCTGTTACCTATTAACTGCCCCTTCCCCTCTCCCCTTTATTTGTGGCACAAAAAGTTGGACAAACTTTAAGGGAAGACCTTCATTTTTTTTGGACAAAACTCCGATTGGTTGCATCTGCATTTTCATTTTGCTTCAATGATTTAATTTTAGTTTTTCTCTTTTTTTTTTTTGTTTGCAATTGCGAATTTCTGCGCAATTTGCCAATCTATGGAACTTGTGGCAACACTGTGCAACTTGTGGCAGCCCCAACAATTTGCCTTCATTTGTTGACTTAATCATTTGATTGCGTTTTTCTCTGCAATGCGCTGATTGAATTTCTGCACCAGTTTCGTGTTCAGCCTGAAGGGAAATCAACCTAATTAGTTTAATTGATCGTTTTTGGCCTGGCTTACAACTATTCTCTAGCTGCTTCTTTCTCTCTTTTTCTCTCTCTCTCTCTCTCTGCCTCTCTCTCTCTCTCAGACACCAATCAGCCAAAGGAGCAAGTTTAGCGTCAGGATGTGTGAAAAAGCTTAGAAATGTTGAAAAATAATTGAGTGAGTGTGTTTGAGTGTCTGTTTTCCTATGTGGGTTAAGGCCAGTTGGGAAAACTCTTGCCAGATTGACCAGCTGTCTAGTTAAAAGATAATCATGAGCATCTATTGCAATTTTAGATTACATCATTAAGCTGCCCATTTAATTGAAGACTTTTGTGGGCATTTCATTCAATAGACACAAAACCTTTATTTTCACTAAAAGTTTTTCTGCATTTTTACACACTTTTTATTCAGTATATAAAGTATATGCAAATTTTGTGAAATAAGATAGGTCCAAAGTCTAATCATCTCCAAACTTCCATAACTTTGTCAAAACTAAACCCATTTTTAAACGGAATACCATTTTGATCATGATTTAACCTCCGAATTCATGCTCAAAAAAATATAACTCCTATAAATTGTGATTTCAATGATTAAGGGTCCCCCCTTTGAAATGTTGAATATTCAAAATTTTTAAATTCAAGCTTTCACTTTTAATCAACTCTCTATATCGTAATTAGTATAAAGCAACACTTTAAACTTGATTCAGAAACCTTTCATTTTTCTGTAAAATATCAAAACAAAACTAAGAAAAAATTTGACTTGTGAAGTTGTCAGAAAAAAGTTTTATCAGATTTCGAATTCTCATAACTTTGCCAAAACTAAACCGATTTTGATGCGGAATGTCATTTTGATCATTATATTGGCTCTTAATTGAGTCTGCATCTAAAGATTATTTTTTTAACATTTTAAACATTTTTTATTTTAAATTTCCTGGCAAAACTAAACCGATTTTAAAACGGAATACCATTTTGATCATGTTTTGGCCTCTGAATTCATTCTGCATTCAAATATGATTAATTTCTTAAATTTTCCCTCGTTATATAGGGTTTCTTCCTTTGGAATTTTGAATTTTCGAATCCTGTGCCTCTTGCAATCTATTTGCTGATTTTTATACTGACTTTTTTATTGGAATGCTTACAAAATACAATTTGAATTGTGAATATTTAAACAATATGCTACATTTGATTATGATTTTTATGGTTTTTTTTTGGTTTAACTGTTTGAAAGGTGATTCATTTTGTGGCTTGTTGCACCTTAAGCAAAGATGATCAGCATTGAGGCAATTGAATATATTTGTTTATGCAAGACAGATAGAAAAAGAGGGGGAGAAAGAGAGAGAGAGAGAAAAAGATAGAGAGAGTTTATGGATTTCTCAGCTTGTGGCAATATTTATGTGCCGCATGTGCTGGCATTTAAGATGAGTTTTTGATGAAAGCAAATATATATTGCCTCCAATGGCGGCATATAAATTGTGGCATGCCACACGGCGCACGTGCTGAGACACGAACTGAATTCTTCTCTTTCTCCCTCTCTCGCTCTCACTCTCAATGAGCACTTTTGGCAGCTTTCATAAATATTTATGATATGACAGCGAAACATTCCACAGCTGTCCCTCGCTATAACTGATATGTCTGAGACTGAGACACACACACACTTAAACGCACACACATACACACACACACACACCCATACACACACACATACAGACAGAAGAAGGTGCGTTGCCTTAACCCGCCAGTGCACAGTGGTCATTCTAGTACGGTAATGGACAGTGGGCAATTTCAAATCATATTTTTATTTCGATGGGCCTGCTATTTAATACTTATTTTTTATTTTTTAAATTTTCAGAAAACTGCCCTTTGGAAAAATCAATCATATTTTAAGATTAGTTAAGTACAGTAAATGAAGTGATACTTATAAAAAAATTCCTACAGTCCAATTAATTTGTATAGTGTATTACAAAGATTAGTTTTACGATAAGAAATCCAGCTTTGTTTTCAAAAAGTAAAATAATTTGTACAAATAATTAAATTATCGTACAAAATCGACAGGATAATCGACAGGACCTATTTTTCGACTGTTACCATATGGCAACTCTGGGACGAGCAGGGTACAGGTTTTCTTAAAATTACAAATTGCAAATATTTGAGAAATAATTAAACAAATACAGCTTGATATATATGACCAAATTTGGTACAAATCGCTGCAGTATATCATATATATAACATAACTGTCATAGGAACATATTTTAGAATACTATATAAAAGTTAATCTAATGTTAATATGTTGTCTAAAAATTAAGTTTTTATTTTTATACTACACAAATAATTTCTTATATTAGAGAAGGAACTTTGTTGACTTGACTTGAAGGGCTTAATAAATGCGAGCTAAAATCACTGTGCAGTGGCAACATGCAGTCACCTTTTTAGACTTCACATAGTGTCCCCCCCCCCCCCCTCTCTCGACATTGGCCCGCCAGTTGGCCATAAATTATGCATTAAAAAGTTCAACGTTCAACTTGATTTTGATTGTGTTTTCTAGCGTAGTAATTGCGGCGGGGAAGTGCATGCTGTTGGCTATGCTTCTCCCTTCCCTTCCCCTTCTCCATTCCATCGTGCCCCATGTTGCATGCCCCATGGCTGATGCCTCTGCAACAAGCAGCCGGAATTATCTGTTTGCTACCTGTCGCCAAAGTTTGTTGTTCCAGCTATTTTAAGGACATTATGCAGCAACGATACGAAAACCAGGACAAAAGCAGCTGAAAGAGGAATGGGGTAAGAGGTAAATAGGGAAAGCGAGAGAGAGAGAGAGAAAGAGAACGAGACAAAATTTATTTTAATGCGATTTGCATTTATTTCGCCTGGTTGCCTCTCACTCTCTTCCATTTCTCCCCCTCTCTCTTCCACTTGGCAACAAATTGCGCCTTTAATTCTATTGGAATTGTTGGCCCAAAATAAGAGAGAGACAGAGAGAGAGTGAGAGTGCAGTTAGCTTGGCTAAAACTGTCTGCTTACTTAGCCCAGACGCTGCCCGAGACCATTAAGAGACACAGCTCATTGTAGGCCATTTTTTGGTAACAACAACAGCAACAACAACACTAACCAGAAGAAAAAGAAGAAGAGCAGCATCTGCATCCATCAGAGCAAACAATTTCCGTCAAATTTCCATGCGCTGACAAAAGCTTTTCACTTTTCACATTTCACATTTCACTCGAGTGCCGGGACAAAAGCCAAGAGCAGGCACAAAACCTGGCTGAGAAATGTTGGCATTAGACACACTAAGCAATCAAGTCGAATTTTACATGCTCTTTTTATTAATTACAGCAATGTTTAAAAAAAATACATAGAAAAAATCAAATTAAAATAAATTTGTTTTATACATTTCAATATATTTAATTTGTTTTATTTATCAAGTCTGTTGAAATGTTTAATTTTAATTTTTAGCTCAAAGACATTTTTAATCTCAATTTAATTTGAATCAAATATTATTAGTTGATATCTATATATAAAAAAATGTATCTTTTGGTATCTTTTAAAAGACAACAATAAAAATGTATGCTTTTTTAATTTTGTAGAATAATATCAATTCTTTGAGATTCTTAAATTTCTTGAAAAAATATATATATTTCACTCGGAAATAATATAAATATCATAAATTTGAATGGTTTTTTTAACAACAAACTTTAAGTACAGTTTGATTCTTGAATCAAACTTTTGTATTTATTAATATTTCACATAAAAAATAAATAAAATTACACATATACTCGTTAGTGGAAAAAGGGTATTAAAGGGTATTATGATGTCGATGTTGATGTTGATGTTGATGCTGTTGGCAATGGCGATGTGGCTGCCAGGCTCTTAGCCAAGGCATATTTAAGGCCATTACTTTGCATTTTACACCTGACAACAAGGTGGCAAGGTGGTTTATTGTTGTTGTTGCTGCTGCTGTTGTTGTGGCAACTATGAATTCCTCTTGGCAAAGATCCTGGCAAACAAATATACACACAGCAAAGCATAGATATTGTAGAAATCAAGTTTAATATTGTCAAGTCATCTAAAATTTGCTATTCTTCAGCGATAATGAGCAAAAAAAATATTACAAATTAAATCAAATATACAAATATATATAATAAGAAAAATAGGTAAAAAATAAATTAAATAATGACAAAAATAATAAATTTTAATAGTTATTTCTTGAGCAATTTAATACTATTTGTACGTTTTAATATCTTCTCACTATCTTATCCGGAAATCGTATTCGATTATCTTTTCAGTACTGAGTATCGACATTTCTTATCAGTTGTTTAGTCATTTTTGTTAACTCGACAAATGTAGACTGCAATTCTGGAGCAATATTTCAGCTTATTAAATTCATTTGCGTCGATCAAACATGGAAAACGAGGTGGATATCAACGTGGACATTAAAGAAATAATATTATTAGAAAATGTAAGAATTTGTTGAATTTAATTGTGTTGTATTTGGTATCTTTTGCACCACTTCTATCTCTAATAGACAACTCATATAATATAAGTATGTTGGTAAATATATTTTTATCTTTTAGATTGGATTCGGCTCATTTGGCGACGTCTACAGTGCAAAGTGCCCCACTAAATTTGGATACAAGACAATTGCAGTCAAAAAGCTGAGGCATTCACAAGATTCCATCAAATATCTTGAGCGGGAACTCATTATTGTATCGCGTTTAAAACATCCGAATATTGTCACATTATACGGCATATCTAAAGATCAAACGAATAGATTTCACATTCTTTTAGAGTATTCAGAGTGCGGATCTCTCTACAATTTATTGCACAGTGTACAATATACAGTTCTAGATATTTGTAGACCTTTTTGGATGCTTCAGTGTGCCAAGGTATGTTTTATAACCCTTGTACAGATATATATAACATGGTATATATAATATTGCATTCCATTCTATTTTACAGGGTGTTGCGTACTTGCATGACAGAAATATAATCCATCGGGATCTAAAAACAGCAAACTTATTGCTTTTTAACAAGTTTCATACACTGAAATTATGTGATTTTGGTACAGTGAGAGAAATCGCAACTAATAATACAGCAGAAACTGGAACCGCAGGTTATATGGCACCAGAGGTTTGTATTTGTAAAGTCCATAAGTAGAGAAACTATAATATACAGATTTTTTTACTCAGGTTGCAAATGGTGAAAAATACGACACAAAGTGCGATGTTTACAGTTTCGGAATTATTTTCTGGGAGGTTATGTCAAGAAAAAGGCCTTTTTACCACTTAGGAGACATTCATCCAGTAGCTCTTCACAAAAAAGTCGCTGAGGGTAAGAAAATTTCTAAGAAAGCTTACAAATAAGCATTTCCAATATCTTTAAATTTGCATTGGAAAAGCCGTGTTAGTGACAAAATTGTTATATTTATTAATTTTAAATTTTATTTAATTTTAAAATATTAAAATGTTTTGTTTTTAAATGTTTTGTGTTTAAATACAAAAATTAAATTGAACTTGTACCATTTCAGGTGATCGTCCACCCATGAATGACATCCAGAGTTTAAAAAATTTGGATGGGATAGAAGAATTGATAGAAAAATGTTGGCATACGGAATCAAAGGATCGACCGACAATACAACAAGTACTCAAAAAACTTAAGACTTCTTATGGATATATTGAATTCGAAGAGGATCTCTTCAATGTGGAGATATCGGAAACGAATGACAGCTTGAAAGTGAAAGATCTAATATTGCAAGTACCGAGCACGATTAATAAAGTTCATTGCGAAGACATTACATTAGAGGGAAAGGTATAAATTCAATGTATATTGATCAAACTAAGTCAACAGTTTTTCAATTTTGTTTTCTTTGAAATCTAGTATATTGGAATTGGTGCCTTTGGCGACGTCTTCAAAGCCAAGTGGAGAGCTGTAGACGGTGAAAAGAGAATTGCCGTCAAGAGATATAGATACCTTGGTAATGTAGACAATTACCTTGAGAGAGAGCTTAAATACATATCGAGTCTTAACCACGATAATATTATAACATTATATGGCATCAGTGTGGATAATGATCATAGAGTTCTATTACTATATGAGTATGCGGATTGTGGATCACTTGATTCTGTCCTGTATGGGAATGAGGGAAGTATGTATTACTCATATCCTAACGCCTTGAATTGGATGCATCAATTAGTCAAGGTAAATTCCAACTTATCTGTATTTATTAATTACATCACATTGAATTCAATATATAATTTCTAGGGAATGGCGTACATGCATGACAGGAATATTGTTCATCGTAATTTGAAGCCATCAAAACTGCTATTTGTAGATAATTTTCGAATAGTAAAAATTGGTAGCTCCAGCTGCATGACTGAAGTCTCTACTCAGATGACTTTTGCAACTGATCTTACCGTTTATATGGCCCCAGAGGTGTGTATTTTTTAACTTTCATATGCAGATAAATTTACTATAAATCAATGAATTCTTTAATTAAGTAGGTCTTAAAAGGACATACATTTACGAAGAAGTGCGATGTCTATAGCTTTGGAATTATATTGTGGGAGGTCATGTCAAAAAAAAGACCCTTTGTCAATAAAGGCAATTCCCTAATTTGTGATCTAGTTTTGAAAGGTTAGTAAGTCAAATAAATATCAAACAGTTTTAAAATACTTTTTATTAACAGGTACTCGTCCCGATCTGAATGATGCGAACATTTTTGATAGAAACCCCAATTACATCATAAATTTGTTCTCCAAGTACTGGGATAACATGTCTGCAAATTCCCATCCGATTAATGAATTGATTTCCAAATGCTGGCATTCAGATCCACAGGAGCGACCTACCATGAAGGACTTAATTGAGTCTCTTGGCAACTTATTAACGGGTTTTTCAATAGGACCATAGCAATTTGGACTCCATATAATATATATATTTATATATATTGATAGAACCTGATAGAACGGCTCTCAGGTTTTTATATATTGTAACGAACGGAAAAACTCCGTTCCGTCAATAGCGGCTGGTCGGTCGGATTTTGTAATTGGTGAGGGAATGTTTACCCTGTGTCCAGAAATACCCTGGAATTGTTGAATACACCGCTGAAATGTTAAGTCTTTTTAAGCTCCTCTGAAGCCATACATTCTTGTCAAAAAATAACCGAATTCATAAGATTGTTTACATATGTTTAGCGACGTGTTCACCGTACTTTTCTTAAAAAAATCATGTTTCTTCGAAACTCATAAGAATATGTAGAATTTTATCAGCACAACTTCCGGACTCTAAAGTTAACTATTGCAAGCTTATCACTTTGCGAGTTCCAATCGCAAGTTCGTTATTGGGCATTATCTATGAGGATGTTATTTATTATTTTATTAGGGTAATAAAAAATTAGTCATTTGCTGATGTCTCCTTGTAGAATAAACATACTCGCAGCGCTGCACAGTGGTTCAAATGACCAAATAACTCCAAAAAAATATAAGGAAATTAAGGATACAGATATTTCTAATATATTCACGTATAAATTGTAAGTTGCAAATTATTTATTTATTATTATATATTTTTATACTTTTGCTTATCTCTTCTTGTGAATTCATGTTATTAGCAGTTTTTAATAAAAAGTATTTGTATTTGTTGCAAGTGTTAGTGTAATATTTCTCCTAATGTATGGTATAATATGATTGTGAACCGAAATCGCACCGGTATTTTGAAACCGAAACATACAAAAGAAAAACAGTAATCGAATTGGCTTGATATCCTGATTAAAATTAATAAATAAAAATATTATTTATTATAAATTATATTAATGAAATAAATAAAAGTATCAACTGAAATTGTTGTCAATTTGTTTAATTTCGGACCAGTGTGCGCTGCTCTATAGCTATATAGTTCTAGTAGCTCTGCTAGCGTTGCTACAGTCGAGCATGCCCTAATGAAAAAATAAAGTATTGAAATAAAATATCTTAAGAAAAATAATAAGAATATATAATACATTAATTAGTAAGCTAGTTAAATAAAGAAAAATAAAAGTGGATTATTTTAAGAGGTGTGGGTTTTTCTCTTATACAACAAACCATTATCGAATTCGATTATGTCTCCAGTAATATGTATCGATATTTCTTATCAGTGTGTTGTTCTTTTTTTAAATTCTACAAAGGTAGATTACGAGCACAAAGCAACATTTTAGTTTAAAAAATTCATTTGGGTCGATCAAACATGAATAACGAGGTGGATATCAACGTGGATATTAGTGAAATAATATTACTAGAAAATGTAAGAATTGTTTTAAATAATTGTGTTTATATTCGGTATCTTTTGCATTTATTTTACCCTTAATAGACGACTCATATAATATTTAAATGATGGTAATTATACTTTTTATCTTTATAGATTGGACTCGGCTCATTTAGCGACGTCTACAGTGCCAAGTGTCCCACTAAATTTGGAGACAAAATTATAGCGGTCAAAAAGCTTAGGTACCCACAAGATCCAATCACAAATCTTGAACGAGAGCTTATTATTTTATCGCGTTTAAAACATCCGAATATTGTCACATTATACGGTTTATCTAAAGATCAAACAAATAGATTTCACATACTGCTAGAGTATTCAGATTGTGGATCTCTCTACAAATTCTTGCACGATGAAAAGAATAGTGTTCCAGACAATAATAAACTTTCTTGGATGCTTCAATGTGCCAAGGTATGTTTTATGGCCTTTTTTGGTATATATAATATAAAATTGGTATACCGTTTTCCTTTACAGGGTATTCAGTACTTGCATGACAGAAACATAATTCATCGAGATCTCAAAACACACAATATATTGCTTTATGACGAGTTTCAAACACTGAAGTTATGTGATTTTGGCACAGTGAAAGAAATTGCATCAAATAATACAGCAGACACTGGAACCGCAGAATATATGGCACCAGAGGTTTATATTTTTTATCTATCATATGCTAAGAAGCATGATCTCCAAATGACGAATTATTTTTTACTCAGGTCGCACTTAATGAAAAATATGACACAAAGTGCGATGTTTACAGTTATGGCATTATTTTCTGGGAGGTAATGTCACGGAAGAAGCCTTTTTACCACTTGGGAAATATTGCTTCTTTGACTCTTCTAAATAGAGTCACGCAGGGTAAGAAACCTTCGCAAAGAAATCTAACAAATATCTAAAAATTTAATTTAATTTGTGCAATTGTAGGTGCACGTCCAAAAATGAGTGACATCCAAAGTTCAACAAATTTGGATGAGATAAAAGAGTTGATAGCAAAATGTTGGCTTAATGAATCGAAGGATCGACCGACAATGCAAGAAGTTCTCCAACAACTTGAATCTTCTTATGGATATACTGAATTTGAAAAGAAAATCTGCACAGCAGAGAAAACAAATGATAGCATGGATGGAAGAGACTTGATATCAAAAGTTAATTGGCAAGACATTACATTAAAACAGGTACTATTTTTAATAAAATTCATTACGTTAAGCTTAAAGTTTTACAATTTTGTTTTCTGTAAAATATAGGCTATTGGATCTGGCAGACTAACTAAAGTCTACAAAGCCAATTGGAGAGCTATAGATGGCGAAAAGACAATTGCGGTCAAAATATATAAATACCTCAGAAATGAAGGTCAATTCTTTGAGAGAAAGCTAAAGTACATATCGCGAATTAGCCATGATAATATTTTAAGATTATATGGCATCAGTCAAGATAATGATAATAGATTTGCTCTTCTAATGGAGTATGCAAATTGTGGATCACTTGACAATGTTTTGCATGGGAATGAAGGAAGTATGAAATACTCATATATTGACGCCTTGAATTGGATGTATCAAGTTGTCAAGGTAAATTCCAGCTGGCTGCATCTATTAATTACATCGTATTGAATCTAATATATAATTTTGTAGGCAATGTCATATTTGCATGACAGAAATATTATCCATGGTCATCTAAAACCCACAGCACTGTTTTTTGTAAACGATTTTCAAAGATTAAAAATATGTAGCTCGAGCTATATGAATGGTGAGATCACTATGATGACTGCAGCCGTTGGTACTCCTCAGTATATGTCCCCAGAGGTATGTATTAATTAGCTTCCAGGTGTATAGAGAAATTGAATCCAAATCATTGAATATTTTATTTATGTAGGAGATGGATGGTGCTAAAAACACGGAGAAAAGCGATGTCTATAGCTTTGGTATTACACTCTGGGAAATCATGTCAAGAAAGAAACCATTTTCCAATATGGACTCAGCTCTCCGAATTGCGATTGAAGTTTCAAAAGGTGAGAAAGCTAAATCAATATGAATCAGTTTTTTAATAATTTCATTTATAGGTATTCGTCCTGATCTGAATGATGTTAATATTTGTACAACTTCCGATCCGATAAAAGATTTGATCAGCAAGTGCTGGGATTCAGATCCCAAGAAGCGACCTTCCATGAAAGACTTAATTGAGTCTCTTGGCAACTTATTATCGTCAACATAATTCATATACAGATTCGTTCGAAACATACAAACCAACAGGAATCCGACCATAAACCAATTTTTTTAGTTGGTTTTCGGTTGGCTTACATTTCTGGAACACCTAGATTTTTAAGCCTTTATTTTTAAGCTAATTTAAGCTATGTATATACACAAAAAAACCTCTACACGAGGTAAAAGTCTAGTGACGACGGCATATTCTAGCCCCAAAATTTCTGATATCCCACTTTGTGACGAACAAAATTAAGTTTAATATAAAAATATTAAATAGAAATAAAAAACAATACCTGAAAATTGGCATTCTGCACTGTGCGCAAAAAGGGTGAGCTTTTTTGTACATAAAAATTAATTTTTGCGCGTTGCCATTCACATTATTCGCATCGGTTTTCACATAGCGATGCCATCGGTTAATTTCTCATAAAATCTGGGAACACTTTATGAATTCTGTATGGATTTTAGTGGCTGGAGTTGACAGACGCAAAATACCGATGGATTAGGACGTGATCTATTTCCATAAGATTCATAAGATTGTTTACTTATGTGCAGTGACGTGTTAACCGTACTTTACGTTAAAGAAAATCAAGTTCCTTAAAAACTCGAAAGAATATGTAGAATTTTATGAGCACAACTTCCGCTCTAATAATAGTCTAAATCGCAAGTTCGTTATCGGGCATTATCTGTGGGGTTTCTTTTATTTTTTTTATTAAGGTAATAAAAGATAAGTCATTTGTTGCTGTTTATTTGTAGAATCGCAACTGCACAATGGGATAAATGTCCAAAGAGCTTCAATGAAAATAAATATGGAAATTAATGATACAGGTATTTCGAATATAATTACGTATTAGGAAGAAATTTAATTTACATGTGGGATCATATTAAAAGTTATTAATTAAAAGTATTTGTCTTTCGTAGAAAACAATTGTATTTTGATTTTTTACTGTTGCCCAGTGTAAGTCGAAAAACATTTGCCTTATGTTATATACAAAATATGAAAAAAAAAAAAAAAAATAAAATTTATTTAATTACTTACGACAAAACAAAAAAAAATGCATTTTATAATCATTTCAATATTATTGTGGGTTAAAGTACCTCCCCTCTAACTTATTGAGAATCGTAATCGATTATCTTTTCAGTACTAAGTATCGATATTTCTTATCAGAGTGTTAGTCATTTTTGTTAGCTCGACAAAGGTGGACTGCAATGCTCGAGTAATATTTTAGTTTATTAAATTCAGTTGCGTCGATCAAACATGGAAAACGAGGTGGAAATCAACGTGGACATTAAAGAAATAATATTTATACAAGATGTAAGAGTTGTTCGTGTAATTGTGTTAATATCCGGAATCTTACTTTTTGCACTACTTTCACCTTTAGTAGACGACTCAAATATGTTTGCATGTGTGCTGGTAATTATATTTTTCGTCTTTATAGATTGGATGCGGCTCATTTGGCGATGTCTACACTGCAAAGTGTCCCACTAAATTTGGAGACAAAATAATAGCGGTTAAAAAGCTGAGGCACTCAGAAGAGTCTAGCAGAAAGGTTAAGCGAGAGCTCATTGTTTTATCGCGTTTGGAACATCCGAATATTGTCACTTTTTATGGTATTTCCAAAGATCTAGCGAATAAGTTTCACATTCTCTTAGAGTATTCAGAGTGCGGATCTCTCTACAATTTTTTGCACTATAGCAAAACTATTTTTCCAGTTATTTATAAATATATTTGGATGATTCAATGTGCCAAGGTATGTTTTCTAACCCTTATACTGATATATAACGTGGTATATATAATATTGCATTCAATTCTTCTTTACAGGGTATTGCGTACTTGCATGAAAGAAATATAATTCATCGGGATCTAAAAACAGCAAATATATTGCTTTATGACAATTTTCAAACACTGAAATTATGTGACTTTGGCACAGTGAAAGAAATTGCATCAAATAATACGACAAACACTGGAACAGCAAGTTATATGGCACCAGAGGTTTGAATTTCTCAACGCCCTTATGTAAAAAAAAATGATCTCCAAATGAAGAATTCTTGTTATGTAGGTCGCAGATAGTGGTAACTACAAAACAAAGTGCGATGTTTATAGTTTCGGCATTATTTTCTGGGAGGTAATGTCAAGGAAAAAGCCTTTTTACCACTTGGGATCCATTTCTGGTCCGCTTATTCAATATAGGGTCGTCGCTCGGGGTAAGAAATTTTTTTGAAGAAATCTAACAATAATGCAGCAATTTAACCAAATTTATACCATTTCAGGTGCTCGTCCACCAATTTGTGATATTCAAGGTTCAGAAAATTTGGATGGAATAAAAGAGTTGATTATTCGCTGTTGGCATAAGGAACCAAAGGAACGACCGACAATGCATCAAGTACTCCAACAACTTGAACCTTATGGTTATACCGAATTCGAAAACAATCTTTTTAATGTGGAAATATCGGAGACGAATGAAAGATTGGAAGTGAAAGATCTAATATTGCAAGTACCGAATACGATTAAAAGAGTTCCTTGGCAAGACATTATATTAGATGAAGAGGTTGTTTTTTAAGTTATTTACTCACATTAGGTCAAATGTATTTTAAATCGATTTTCTGTTTATTATAGACTATTAAAATTGGCGCATTTGGCGCCGTCTACAAAGCCAATTGGAGAGCTACGGATGTAGAAAAGACAGTTGCAATCAAAACATATAACATAGAATATATTAATCATTACTTTGAGAGAGAGCTCAAGTGTATATCATCTCTTGAACATGATAATATTATAACATTTTATGGCATCAGTGTAGATAATAATAATAGACCGGTCCTGTTATTGGAGTATGCGGATTATGGATCCCTTGACATTTTTCTACATGGGACTGAACGAATTATGGACTACTCATATATTGACGCCTTGAAATGGATGCATCAATGTGTTACGGTAAATTCAATCTATCTGTATAAATTAATTACATCGAATTGAATTTAATATATAATTTCTAGGGAATGTCATATATGCATGACAGAAATATTATCCATCGTAATCTGAATCCGGAAACCCTGCTATTTGTTCACAATTTTCAAACATTAAAGATTTGCAGCTCGATCTACATGACTGAAGAGGCAACTCTGATGACTAAACTTGTTGGTACTACGGAGTATATGGCCCCAGAGGTTTGTATTTTTTACTTCCATATGTATAGAAAAATTAACTTTAAAATAATAAATTCCTTAATTATGTAGGCCATGTCTGCTGATACATACTCAAAGGAGTGCGATATTTATAGCTTTGGGATTATACTCTGGGAGGTCATGTCAAGAAAGAAACCATTTGCCAATATGAGAAATTTTGTGGAATTTTTAAATGAAATTCTGATTGGTGAGAAAGCTTACAAAATATCAAACAGTTTTATAATAATTTCTTCTAAAGGAACTCGTCCTGATCTGAATGATGTTAACATTTTCACACACTCCGAACCGATAAAAGATTTGATGATCAAATGCTGGGATTCAGATTCCAAGAAGCGACCAACCATGAAAGACTTGGTTGTGTCTATTGGCAACATATTATTAACAGCATAATTCATATAGTATGGTTTTAAGCTTATATGTATACAACAAATAATAAATATATGATATGCAGGACCGATTTGAACCAAATATGGTCAGGGTGTATAATGCCAGCCCAGATGAATATTCTATCAGTTTGGTTCTGATATCTCAACTAACAAAAAAACTTTTTCATACTAAAACCTCATTTTCGATATATCGTTCCAATGGCAGCTATATGATATAGTGGTCCGATGCAAAAATAAAAACAGACTTGATCTGCGTACGGTATCCAGGAACCTCTCTACTCAGTTTAAAGTCTCTAGCTCCTATGGTTTCTGAGATCGACGAGTTCAAACAGACATCTTTTCTCAAAATTTAAGTATATATTAACTGTCTTGTCTATTTTTTCATTTATTTAATTATTTACAAAAACTTTGTCATTTGGACCAGTGTGCGCAGCAGGTTAAAACCTACGATAAAGTTGAACGTCAATTTAATTGCAGGAAACAATTGTATGGTATAGATTTTGTATGCGAGAGCGATAGCGATCAAAAATACCCAGATCCAAAGAACTCACCCATAATATAATATCTTTTTATTTCATATTTTTTTATCAGGGTGTAGGTTATTTGTAGACTGCATTGTTGAGCAATATTTTAGTTTATCAAATTCTGTTGGGTCGTTCAGACATGGATAACAAGGTGGATATCAACGTGAACATTAGTGAAATAAAATGGATAAATCATGTAAGAATTGTTCAACCAATTGTGTATATATCGACTCAAATGTGGTAGTGTGTGTGCTGACAATTTTATTTTCCGTATTTTAAGATTGGATTCGGACAATTTGGCGACGTCTACAGTGCCAAGTGTCCCACTAAATTTGGAGACAAAATAATAGCGGTCAAAAAGCTTAGGTACCCACAAGATTCAATCACAAATCTTGAACGAGAGTTTATTATTTTATCGCGTTTAAAACATCCAAATATTGTCACATTATACGGTATATCTAAAGATCAAACGAATAGATTTCACATACTGCTAGAGTATTCAGATTGTGGATCTCTCTACAAATTCTTGCACGATGAAAAAAATAGTGTTCCAGACAATAATAAACTTTCTTGGATGCTTCAATGTGCCAAGGTATGTTTTATGGCCTTTTTACTGGTATATATAATATAAAATTGGTATACCGTTTTCGTTTACAGGGTATTCAGTACTTGCATGACAGAAATATAATCCATCGGGATCTAAAAACAGCAAACTTATTGCTTTTTAACAAGTTTCATACTCTGAAATTATGTGATTTTGGTACAGTGAAAGAAATTGCATCATATAATACGACAAACACTGGAACAGCAAGTTATATGGCACCAGAGGTTTGTATTACTCAACTTACATATGTTAAGAAGAATGATCTCCCAATAAAGAAATATTTTTTACCTAGGTCATGCTTGGTGGAAAATACGATACAAAGTGCGATGTTTATAGTTTCGGAATTATTTTCTGGGAGGTTATGTCACGGAAGAAGCCTTTTTATCACTTGGGAGGCATTCCTGCTTTGACTCTTCTAAATAAAGTCGCTCAAGGTAAGAAACTTAACTGAAGAAATCTAACAAATATATACTTTAATTTATACCATTTCAGGTGAACGTCCACCAATCAATGATATCCAAGGTTCAGAAAATTTGGATGGAATAAAAGAAATGATAAAACAATGTTGGCATTCGAATTCTAAAGAACGAACGACAATGCAGGATATTCTTACAAAACTAGAATCATCTTATGGACATACAGAATTCGAAAAGAGTCTCCCCAAAGTGGAGATACCGAAAACGAATGACATCTTGAAAATGAAAGACTTAATATTGCAAGTACCGAACACGATTAATAGAGTTCGTTGTGAAGACATTTTTATCGAGAGTAAGGTACTCTTTTTCAGTGAATTACTCAAATGATGTCAAAAGTTTTTTAATTCTAATTTCTGTATATTATAGGCTATTGGATATGGTGCATTTGGCGACGTCTTTAAAGCCAAGTGGAGAACTGTAGATGGTGAAAAGAGAATTGCCGTCAAGAGATATAGATTCCTTGGTAACGCAAATAGTTACTTTGAGAGAGAGCTTAAATACATATCGAGTCTTAACCACGATAATATTATAACATTATATGGCATGAGTATAGATAATGATAAAAGAGTTGTCCTACTAATGGAGTTTGCGGATTATGGATCGCTTGACAATGTCATACATGGGAATAATAGAAATATGAATTACTCCTATTATGACGCCATTTATTGGATGCTTCAATGTGTCAAGGTAAATTTCAGCTATCTGCATTTATTTATTGCATCGTATTGAATATTATATATCATTTCTAGGGAGTGGCGTACATGCATGATAAGAAAATTATCCATCGTGATCTAAAACCATCGAAACTGCTATTTGTGCACAATTTGAACACATTAAAAATTGGAAACTCGAACTGCATGACTGAAGTGTCAACTCAGATGACGAACAGAGCTGGCTCTCCCAAGTATACGGCCCCAGAGGTTTGTATTTTGTTTTTCTTTCATGTCTATAGAGAAATTTACTACAAATGAATGAATCCTTTAACTATGTAGGTCCTAAATGATCAGAAGTACACGGAGAAATGCGATGTTTACAGCTTTGCGATTATACTCTGGGAGGTTATGTCAAGAAAGATACCATATTCCCATTTGTCCCAGGCATCTCCCCTGGTACTTATGCAACATGTTGTGAAAGGTAAGAAAGCCAAATAAATATCAAACACTTTTATAATACTTATCTTCGCAGGTACTCGTCCTAATCTCAATGATGCTAACATTTTTCCAAATTCTAATCCGATAAGAGAATTGATCACCAAGTGCTGGGATTCAGATCCAAAGAAGCGACCTACCATGAAGGACTTAATTTTGTCTTTTGAAAACATATTAATGTCAGCAAAGTGTTGCATTTCCTAAAGCAATATTGTTTTCAAACATGCATAGAATACGATGATAATCATTTTTTTGTTCACATTTGCGACTGTATATAAAAAAAATATGTTTAAATGGGACTTTTTCCAAATACCCTACAATTTAGCCCTATTAAAATAGCAAAATTATGTGCAAGAAATTTTACGTTGCATGATCAAGTGCTGGGATTGAGATCCCAAGAAGCGACCTAATATGAAAGACTTTGTTGCGTTTGTTTGGCAACTTATAACAGTCAACAAAATTTATATAAAGATGTATTCGAATCATACAAACCAACAGAAAACCAACCAAAAAACCATTAATATTTTTAAAGCTTCTTCTAAATAAGCTTCCTCTGAAACTTTTTTAAAGAATCACAATAGAGATGGAAATTAAATATTCTCAAATTGAAATTAAAGATTATTTACAGTGAACTTTTGGTCAAGACGGCTCTTTGAGCCACTGTAACTGGACGGTCATTAGCCAACAATGGTTGTGGCTGAGATGGGCCAATTGAAAGACCGAGAAAGTGAGAGAATGAAAGAATGCGAGACTAAGAGATTGGTCAACTGTTCATCTTAGCTGCAGCTGTTGGCTCAATATCCCTGTTGCCCACTGTGAACTGCGTCATTCAAATGTCATTAGTGCAAAGCTTTGGGTCAAGTAATGTAGCAACTGCAGCAGGTGAGACAGGGGGGAGAAGAGAGAGGGAGAGAGAGAGGCGCATGTGGCAAGGTCTCGTTGTAGTACGCTCGTAATTTCATTTCGAAACGAGCGCAAATTGTTGGATGTCCACTTCTGAATCTGAATCCGAATCGGAATCGGAATCTTGCTCCAGATGCGTTTGATTAAATGCTGCTGCAACTGCATCGCTTTCCAACTTCGTCCCCCTTTCCCCAACTACCCGCTGCACAGTGGGTTAAATGGCTAAAAAAGCGATTTCATTTTATTTCTTTGTTGTGTATTATGACAAACTATGGAATTTTTTAACACAGAAAATAAATCAGTTATTTTAAAATAAACTGTAAAGCACACAAATTTTTGTACCACTGAAATTGAAAATATTTTTATTTTTTTTTAAATAAATAAATACATAAAATTAATTTGTAAATTTAATTTAAATATATATGGAAATCTAGCTTTTTAACCTACTGTGCTTTGGCCACTTGTGCGAGTCTGTGGCCTTTGCTTTTTAATTGCATTGAAATTAAAACGCTTTTGCGTACTTCTCGGCGCCAGATTTATGATTGCAATTCGTTATTTATCAACCCCATTTCCTAGGCCCCCAACTCCCTTTCACCCCTCTCCATCATCCTTCGACTATTGGCCGACCAATTTCAATTTTTAATACCATCAAGATTTATGTTTTTGGCATCATTTCCTTTTTTTTCTTTGATTTTTTCCGTTCATTTTCTAAACGAAAAAGTAACCGCAGGCTTCAATTTTCCGACTGTTCATTTTTGCGACTGGGCGTGGGATTTTCCGCGGAAAAACTAACCCTCCAAAATATTTATTGTGTAAACTGTTGTCGACATCGGCATTTTGATGCTAATGGATTTTTGAATATGTTTATACAAGTGCCGCAGAGCTTTATAAATATTTATTGTTATTTTTTATCAGTATTTTTTACGCTGCAATTTCTACACAAAACTGCAAAAAATAAAAATAAATTGCAACATAACTGCAATTGAATTCAATTATATTTATTGAATTGCTTTTTCCACTTGCCAAATATTGCATAAAAATTAAACTAAATTGCCACTTTTTTCAAACAGAGCCACTTTAAATTTTATTAACAATAAAAAATATTTATACTGTGCATTTATGAATTATTTTTATAGCTTTAGTGTGCCAAAAATACAAATCAAATTTCTTTGATTTTTTGATTGTTTTATGAAATTCACTTAAAATTTAATTTTTGCCAAGACAAAAATTAGCGTTTAAATATAACAGCTTATAAATAGATTTAAAAGTAAACACATGTAGATACATACAGAAAGTATATACAGTTAGTAATTGCATTTGATTTTTTTTATTTTAAGAATATTGTACAACTAAAAATTAATCAAAAATAAATAGATGTTTTACTTGACTTCATACTTGGATAGCTTTGCCAAATCTGAACCGATTTTCATTGGGAATGTCATTTCAGTCATTATATGGTCAATAAATTGATTTTGCATTACAAAAAATAGTAACTTTAAACCTTGACATTTTTTCAAAAACTTTGATCTCTCATAGCTTCATCAAAAATTAACCGATTTTCAAGCGGAATGTCATTTTGACCATGATTTGGCCTCTTAATTGGTTCTGCATTTAAATTTTAGTCATCTGAAAAATTTGATATTTTTTCGATTCTAAGCCATCTAATATCCAATTTTCGATACCTAACCCTTGAAATTTTTTCAAAAACTTTGATCTCTCATAACTTCATAAAAAATTAACCAATTTTCAAGCGGAATGTCATTTTGAACATAATTGGGCCTCTAAATTGATTCTGCATTTAAATTTTGATCATCTAGAAAATTTGAAATTTTTTTGCTCTTAACATTTAAAAATTTTGATTTGGTGTACCGATTTTTTGCGTCAAAATCATGTATCACCTTTGAGTTTTTGGAATATTTTATTAAAAATTTAAAAACTTGCTTGCTGGGTATTTAGTTACTCTTGCTCTCAAAGAGAACTGCTTGCCTAAGAGAGTATTTTAGTTGTTGGGCAACTGTTTAGTCATTGTCTACCTCTCGCTCTCACTTTCGAGAGGTGCGATGTTTAGCTGCGCTCTTCAAACGCGATCAAGCGTCAGACTTTTCCTCTCTCTCGCTCGCGCTCTCATTCTCTCTCTGCACGCTATTAAAAGCGTGTGCGTTAATTGACTGATTAAAGGTCACTCTCTCTTGCTCTTCGCTCACACTCTCCAAGTTATTTAAAGAGCTGAACAAAGCGAATTGGCTTCAGTTTATTTAAGGCGCTGAGAGAGTGCGGTGTTTTAGTCGCTTTATAAATACAAGCGCGTAAATTAAATACAACAAACACATGTGATTAAAGGTACACGTAATTAATATACATATGTAAAATAGTGTGAGGTGAAAACAAAATGACAACAACAAGAGAAACAACAACTACAGCCGAGGGCATTGAAATATACACGGAACATACAGAGGTAATTAAATAACAAAGTGTCAATCATAAACATGTAATAAATGTTATCAAACAAGTTATAAAAAAAATGCAGAAACGTGTCTGAAATAACCTTTGAACCCTGAACTGTTTACCTGTACAATTGCAATTTGATTTCTATTGGTATTGATATGTATTTGTATTGATATTGATATTGTTATTGATATTGGCTTATCAGTGGCATTAAGTCGCTGGCGATGTCTGCTTGATAAGATTAAAGCCGTCATAATCAAAAGTCAATTCTGAATTTGTACTCTAGACATGAAACAATAACTACTGTAATTCTTCCTCTTCTTCTTCTGCTTCCTCTTCTTTAAGTTGACATTCCGAATCGAGTTTGTGATAAGTGGAACTTGTTGCAGTTGTGGAACTTGAGAACTTGAGAAGTTGAGAACTTGTGACGCCTTTTCTCTCTTCTCTTATTAAGCTCATTAGAAGTTCATCAATGTGTTTTGGCTCAAAGATACAACTTTTGCTCCCTCTTTCTTTCTCTGTCTCTGTCTCTCCATCTCTCTTTCTCTCTCTGTCACACTTGAAAGCATTTTGCGCTAATTTTCAACTTGAGTTAAACTCTTCGACAACAACAGCAAAATCAACAGTAAAGTCTGCTCGACTTTTAAATGCCCAGCACTTGTAACTTATCACTGAAATCAGTTTAAATGAATTACATATTTAAAAAATATTATTGAAATATACAAAAATAAAATGTAATACTTTTAGGTTCACATCTAAACAATTTTATTTATTTTTTTTTATTTTTGCATTTGCCAAAATAAATAACAAAATGTGAAATATTCGCAGAAAAATAATTAACAAAAATCATTTAATCAGACTTGCTAAATATATAACTCTTTTATACTTTTAGAAGCTAATAACTCTTTTCATTTGCCAGTTACTGGGCTAACAACTTTTGGCTAACAACAACTGTGAAAACTTTTTTGTGGCGCAAAACTACGAAAATCCATTTGTCGACATTTAAAGTTTGCATGTGCTGCAGTCAATTGCAGAATCGAATACCCCCCACAATCGATTGACACCCTACTCTTCCGCTCTCTCACTCCCTCTCACCCTGTCAAGCGTAAAAAAAGAGAGAGTCAGATGATAAATTGTCGACTAGCGTCATTTTGAATGTTGCCCATCAATCTGCACCTGAGTTTCCAATTGTTTGAACTTTTTCACGTGTAAACCAAACGATTGATCAAATCACAGCAAATCTAACGAATTGACAACGACTCTAGCATACACTAACTTGGCTAAAAAGCAACAGATTAGCTGCTATCACTTTAGTTGTTGTACCTGATAAGTTTAAGCAATGCGAATTCTTTTAAATATGTCGTTATCTTGTGTCACTATTTTTTTTTTTAAATGTTCAACACTTTAAGTAAATCTATTTTCGGACTTTGGTTTATATACACAGTCATGGCCATACAAATAGTACAAGAATTACAAGTATATTTTGGTCTAAAATTAAATACAATTTGTAATCAACGATAATAATTTAGAACATAAATAAATTACTTAAAGCGTTAAATAAATATTTCATAATTTTAAATAGTTTGTGTTGTAATATTAAATATTACCTGTAAGATTTTATTTTTTTTGAGTGAAATAAATTCAAAAAAAGGAAACATAATTAATTAATTATTTACATAGTTTAACAAATTAAATAAATCTTGAAATTGTCTATATTAAAATTATTATTTCTTTTATCTATTGACATTTTATTGTTATATATTTTTATTTTACGAAATTATTTGGATATTAGTACCTGAAAATCATAAATATTTAATAACGAAATAGTTACTTTAATGTAATACAAGATTTGTACTATTTCTATGACCAGGACTGTACATGCGTTTGCAGGCAATAATATGAAGGATATTTGAAAATGTTCAGTTACCCTTTGTGTTTTCGGTCAGGTATTATTAACCCAAAATATGGGGCACATACTGACAGACAGACTGTTATCCTTTGTGCCACATTTGCCTCGGGTTATTTCGAAGTTTGGCCTGTCAATTAGCCGCTAACAGCCAGCAAACTTCTCTGCCTCTCTCACACAAACACACACACACACTCACTCTCTCTCTCTCTGTCTCTCTATCTGTTTCAGCCCATGGATGTGCGCATCAATATGCCCTGGGGATATGTGGTAGGTCGTTGGTATGGCAATCGTCAGGTACGTCCCATTTTGGCCCTACACGGCTGGCTGGACAATTTGGGCACCTGGGACAAATTGTTGCCGCTGTTGCCAAAACACCTGGGCGTCCTCTGCATCGATTTGCCCGGACACGGTTATTCCTCAAAGCTGCCAGAGGGCATTGCGTATCATTTTACGGACTACCTGTGTGTGATACTGCGAATTATGGAGGAATACAATTGGCCAAAGGTCTCTTTAATGGCCCACTCGATGAGCGCCATGTTGTGCTTCATCTTTGCCTCTCTCTATCCGCATCGCCTGGACATGCTGATCAGCATTGATATAGTGAGGACCCGATATCGTAAGCCGCCCTCACAAATCGATTATTTGCGCACAAATATCGAGCGATATATGATAGAAGATGAGCGTTTTGCGAATGCCAAAAGAGAGGAACCTCCAGCTTATACCTGGCAGGAAATGGAACTGGTGCTACACAAGGGATCCTCGGGTTCCGTATCCCTCGAGAACAGTCATCACATACTTGCCCGCAATGTGGCTAAATCCACTAAATATCCCGACAAGTATTTCTTTTCCCGAGATGGACGTTGCAAGTATTATTTTGAGTTTCACACAAGTCCTCCATTTGCCGCTGAGCTTGCCAGGACTATTCGCAATGTTCCCTATTGTGTAATCAAGGGTTCCGAATCGAATTTCATCGATGAGGAGAGTCAGGAGGTGATTGATATACTACGCTCCAATAATCCGCACTTTCAAATCCACGAGGTGCAAGGCACACATCACGTACACCTCAATAATGCCTCAGGTGTGGCAGATATTATAAATCCCTTCATCATGCACCACAGGCCACCACATCTGGAGACTTGGACGGTAGATCCCGCTGAATCCGCAGAATTACCCGAGGTGGTTCAACAATTCGCTCTTCAGGTGGATGATGCCGAGAATGTCAAGCGGAGAAAGAGAAAAAGCAACCTATAGCTGTTGCACTCACATCTGAGAGGCGTCGACAGCGCGAGATGTTTTTAAAACCCAACCTAAATTGAGAACTAGAGGCTTTTCAATCAACTAAAATTGATTAAAATCCAGCCACAACTTAGATGTAATTATTTGTTTTAAAGAAAAATGTGATACAACAGACTTAAAACACTTTTGCTGCTATTTCGCCAACTTGCGTTACTCATAAATTCAGACTATCTATTATCAGATAAAAGAATTTGCGAAGATTTTTAAAAACTCTATCTTAATTTAAAATGTATGTTAAATTATTTTTGAATTCTTAAATATTTAAAGACTATTTCACCTTAATTTCGGCAGTTTTTAATAGTATTTTGTATGAAAATGTATAATAAAATAAAAAAAAAACACTTACCACAAAAATTCCTTGTTTAATGGTTTAATGTAGAAAACTGTAATTAAAAAATAAACACATTTTGTCAGATTTAAAAAAAGAAACTAAATTAATGTTTAACATAAGAGCGAATTTTAAAAACAATTGCATTATAATTTCACCAACTCTTAATATGACTTTCATGCGCTTTAAAAGAACAAGAGATTTGCAAAACACTTATGCTGCAATTTCTGCAATTTTTCATATGTTTTAAATAAGATTTAAGAGAGAAAGGTATTTTATTAACTCTTTTTAGTGCGCTCTCCAAACTATTGCCAATTTTTATTACGTCTAACTTTATATTTAACAAGTCAAATTCTAATTGTAGTGTGGAAAGAGATTTGCAAACCACTATCTCCGCCAATTCGCCAACTTTTCTTTGTGTTTAAAGCCCAGTGAATAACTTTTTATACCCTGTGCCCATTAAAAAAGGGGCAAAAAAGGGTATAATGCATTTTAGTGGGTGTTGTCGAGTATCAGGTGTTTTGTAAAAAGTTTTGCTGTTTTTTAATTACTTTTTAAGCTGCACAAAACTCAATTGTTTCGACATTTGAAATTTGTTTTAATCCCCACGCATTCTGAGTAAGAGTTCATTATATACAGACATACAGATTATAAATGTAGGAGCATATGGGAAACTTGTTTTGTTTCCAGGAATTCCATTTTGCCCAAATTACCACATGCACCTTTTTCGATCAATCAACTTTGGGGAGCCATTTAATTCGGCTTTAATCTTTGGGTCGCAGTTCATTGGCCACTTCATTAGTGATAAGGTCATGGCAAAAGGGAAGGGCAGAACAGGGGGAAACGGGGGGCAGGGAATAAGGAGCAAAGGCATCCACTTAAAAACAATGGCGTTGCAGGAAACAAAAGAGACACAAACTGCCTCCAGAGTGTGTTCTCTGTTGTAGTCTCTCCGAGTGTGTGTTGGAATGTGTGTAGAAATGTGTGTATGTGTGTCAGTGTGTATCTGTGTGTGTGTGTGTGTGTGTGTGTGTGAGCATTTTCAAAGTGCGCCTCGAGGTATGCTACACTAAGCAGAAACAGAAGTAGAATCAGAAGTTGAAGCAACAACGACAACACAGAAGAGAAGCAATAAGAACGCTACAACTGCTCGACTTTCAAATGCCCAGTACTTCAAAACTTGCATGTTTTTGATTTAAACTGCATTTTTAAGACAGACTAAATTATAACTAACCAATAACATTTTATTAAACTCATACACATGAACAGTTAAAAATTATTTTAATTTAATAGAAATACAATTTTTAGTTAATAGAAAGGCATAAAACTAAAAAAATGTTTATTGAAGATTTAAATTACAGATTTTGAATTTTTTTCAGGGACACTAAATAATTATTATTTTGTTTTCTTTCAATTAAAAAAATCATTCACTTCTAGTAATTGTAAATACGTAACATATAACAATTCTTTTCATCAATTGTACCATAATCTTAAGATTTATAATTTGTATTATTTTACTCATGAAATAATCATTATTTTGAGCAAAAAATAATTGAACTCATAAAACAATGATTATTTCTTGAGTTTTATTTTTTATTTGGATTTTTTTTTAATAAAAAAGAATAAATAAAACATAATGATTACAGTCCCTGCTTTTTTCTTTTCTATTACTTTACACAAAATATTAAGAAAGAACTTCTGAAAAAAATGTTAAGCCATTTTAAGATCTACAGCCATTGTCACAAATTTATAATCCCATGTACTCATTTACTACTGGGCTGCAACACAGAAAGAGCAAACATCGAAATCGAACTGGGACCATTCAATAGCAAAAATCCCCGAGAGCGTCTCTCCTACACCCTCTACCACTCCCGCTATCTCTCTATCCCACACTCTTTTCCTCTCCCATTTCATACCAAGTGCCTTTGGAAAAATAAACAAATTTAACGTTTTTATTGCCATAGCACGTTGCGGCCGGGTTTCTACGTAAATTAAATTAGGTAGGAGCCGGAAAAATTGTGCCGGCTCCGAAGCTGCTCTAAAGGCAGCGATTGAAGCAGCGGCAGCGACGCTGACAGCGACTGAGGCTGCAATGCGATTACGTTTTTTTTTTCCGACGTAACGAAATTGATAGCGGATATAAATGTTTAATGTTTTGGCAATAAAATTGTGGCAAACCACTGAAAAGTGAAGGAAGAGACAGTCAGAGGGTAAAAAGGGGAAAGAGGGGGTTAAGACGGGACTCTGGTAGGAGTAAGACCAGTTATTTCTGGACGCACTGATAAACCATCTTTATGATAAATTCAGCTTGCGGTTAACGCGCAATTTAATTTGTTTAAAATCAATAAAAATCATTTATGCCGCACATTTTCAGTTTTCCCCAAAATGGCCAAGAAGCAGAAGAGAAAGATGGAGTGGGTTAATTCCGTTATAGCCAACTGTATTAGCTAGAAATCTAAAATTGAAAGATCTGACAAAAAACGATTAGTTTTTATAGGAGAGTAAACTCATTATTACAAATAATTTGTCTTGTTTTCAGCTGTGGATTTGTTTAAAAATAATATTTATCTAGGTTTATGCAACTGAAAAAATTGGTAAAAGTTTTTTTCTCTCTCACTTTTAAAAATTGAGTTTGTTTTGTGAAGTGTAAATATATAAATAAATATTTATCATTACAAATTATTAGATTTACGAAACTTTATTTATTACAATTGGTTGTCTGTAACTTTGATTAAATCAAATTAAATTAAGTAATTTTTATTTGTTATACTTATAAGTTTATTATTGAAAAAATGAAAGAATAAACATTACAAAAATCATTATTATAAACAACAAAATTACAATTAAATACATGCTTAAATCTAAAATTGAATATAAAATTATTATATTCAAGAATAATTATAATTTATATTTTCTGGCATGTGGAATTTAAGAAAATAAAATTTTTATGTGTAGCTTAAGACAAAAAACAAAATTTTTTATAAACTTGTACTTGAATTGAAAAGTAGGTAAGTGTTTGTTTAACATGCGCCTTGTTTGACAGTCGATAAGTTGACAAAGCGTAGCTGATAAATTGATAAGATAAAGAGGGAAATTCGAACTGATGATGAAGACGATAATGATAAAATTGATGAGTAATGAGAGCAGAGTCTCAAAGATTGCAGTGTTCTTAGAACTTGTCCGCTTTGGCATTCGAATCGCTAATTGGAAACTGTTGGAAAATGCGTGATTTGTCCAATTGGACGGTCTGTAATTCGTGAGGTTGTTTATTGTGAGCTAGAAAATGATTTGTATGCCAGAATTGAGTCTGGGCAGCTGGAAGATTGAGACGACGAATGCCGAGTAGACGATTCCGAACATCCACGAGACTTGCCGAACGAGGTTGGAGAAAGAGAACCAAGAGAATGGCCAACAAAGTGATAAATAAATTGGTTAAACTGCTGGCCAAAAGTGTAGTCCATATATAATCCAGATGCATTTCATATTTGCAGGCTTCCATAATAAATAATTGCAGAGAGAAACCCACAGCAAGTGAGAGTTCTGCATAGAGAAAGGGAGAACACTCGAGTAGCCAGTGAATCAGCTGAGAGGAGAGAACTCCCGCACTGGCATAAATGAGACAGAGAAAGAGAAAACAATGCTCTGGATGTTCCTCATCATAAATACAAAGTAAAGCAATTACCAATGTAATTTGTATAACACCAAAAAGCAGATAAACCAATTTCGGAGTATATCTGAGTAAAATCAAGGCACTCAAAACACAACCCGAGGTATAGAGAGCAAATGGAGTGTAGAGTTGAGAACGTTCCACAAATCCCAAGGTTGCACTCCACATGAGTTGCAGATGAACCGGAGAATGTAGCAGACAGCAACGTTGTAGAAGCACCACAAAACCACCTAATAAAAGAATCAACCACTGTCGACTCGGCTGCAATTTATAATCCAAACGATCCACGAATTGAACGAGAATCGCCGGACGAGTTAGGAATACTAAACGCTCCTCGTTGAGTAGATTGAAGACCAGATCCCTTGACTGTTTGTAGTTGTGTATGCCCAAATGTTGCAGCAACTCATTAAGGCAGACAAACAGTAGCAACAATAAGTTCACTCCCAGCTCAATCAGTCCACAGCGCTGTGGCTCAAACTCGTTGAAGAGCACAAAGCCACAGGTTAAACCACACGCATGACAGGCATTCCCCAAGGAAATTCGAGCTGGACGAAGTCCAGAGGCTTCACTCCGAAGACTCACATAGCTGAAGCTCGACACAAAGACGACGCTCAAGCCAACAAAACTGAAATAATAGCTAACAGCTGCAAAGATAGAGAAAGAGAAGGAGAAAGAGAATCAGGAAGAGAAGGAGACAGATGAGAAGACAAGCCAAGTTCTAAAGGAACCTCAACTCAAAAAAAACTGAGTCTTTAGGAAAATTCGTTACTTTTTTCATTAATAAATGCAAAAAACTAAAATCACATTAAACTATCATTAAAAATAATAGTAGTGGATCAATATTAATTTAATGACAATGATAATAATAAAGATTCACATTTGATTTTAGTATCATTAAAAGATTCATGTTACTAAAATCACATTAAATTGGCATTGAAAAAAGTAGTGGATCATTAAAAAATTAATGACATTGATAATTACTCACATTGCATTGACATCAAAAAAGGTAATGATACTTAACACATTTCATTAATATTAAAAATGAAAAAAATGAAATTACTTATCATTACAATAGTAATATGTAAAAATGTGAATAAAGTGATAATTATAAAAAATAAGTAAACAAAAGCATTAGTTATTTATATTTCCTTAGCATGGTATAAACTTTAATTATTTAACATCAATCATATTTTGATCGCCGATAAAAATTTTATTACATTTATAATTTAATTTTATTAGCATGATTTTTTTAAATTTCTTAAAATGTCAGTTTATTAGCTAGGAAAATGTGATTTTAATTATCATTATTTTTCTCAATGACAAAAGAACGAATCCAATGCTATTAAAAAATAATTAAGTAGACCCAAAATTAAACTCACCCAACTGTTTGGTGAGCATAAAACAGCTGCCGAGTAAGGAACACAATAATCCATAAAAGATGATATAGAAATGATCATAGCTATATCGCTGTTTGCCACGCTTACGTAGAGTCCAACCCAAGGCCAGGATCAAGGCCATCAATCCACCCACCAAGGCATACCAATGTGGCCAGAGATTATCGTAGACAAAAGCCGATTTCAGGTAATAGCCCAAGGAGAAACCGCTGCCCCAGAGACAACAGAAGACTGTCAAGTTGGGAGGTGATTAGGAATATTTTTATAAGAATTGCAAACTACATAATACAGTTTAAGAAAACAAAAGGTAATAACAAATTTTTACATTAACAAATAAACTCCATTATTAAATGGATTTTTACAGTTGTTATTTAGTATTAACAATTTTGTTTTCCTAATTTAAATTTCTTTTTTAAATTTTGTCCCATTTAGATATCCTAATTAATTTTTTTCCTCCAAGATACCACAAGTATTCTTTTCAGAATTCTTTTGTGAATCCTTTGTAGAATCCTTGAGCTTACCTAGCAGATCCGGCAGTTGCCACATGATGCGTAATCCCTGCCAAATGGAATCAGCCATCGAAAGATTCGAGTTGACATCTGTGCGTGCTGAGAGTTTGTTTTGAAATGAAACTATGCCAAGAACTAACGAGAACTCTTGATATCTGTTATCAGTATCTTGTAGTAGACAATACAAGCTGATAAGATAACCACAAAACATTGTAATTAAACTGGCCGTGCTCAGTTCTGAGCTCACTTGCAACACTTTAAACAATTTTAAAGCAGTTTTAAATATTTTAATGAAACAAAAATTTATTTCTTATTTGCTTATTTATTGATTTAAATCCCAGGCTGGAATTCAGCTTAATATTTGAATTTCATTTTGATTTTGATCAAATGAAAGGAATATGTACAACATTCATTGACAAATATTCTTGATTTTGCTTGTTAACAAACAATTTCCAGTTATCGATTCGGAAGGATGTTAATAAATTGACTAAATACTCTGACAATTCGATGCAAGAGAAAATGAAACATGATAAATCACATTCGAAAACAAAAGTCGAATGACAGCAAAGATTTATTTAATTTATTTGTCACTGCAGGTCTTTTCTTAAAAACCAAATGTTAAATATAAATAATAAAATAATGAATTAAGTAAGTAAATTTCAGACGATCGATTTTATTACAAAAAATCTTAAATTTAAGGCATCAGTAGGGCTGCTGCATTAAATATTTGCTGTGGCAAATTATCGTCATCGCCCTCATAAAATGTTATAGATATTATATAAACGAGTTATATTTATGTATTACTGTGGCGGCAGTCCGCGCTAGTGACGAAAGCAGCACGAAGCGTGCGGCAGGCGACTAGCAATATATACAGCTTAGATGGATAAGTATAAGAGTTATTTTTTTGAGTTACTTTTAGGTATGAAGAATATGAATATTTATACCCGTTACTGAAAAAATAAGTAAAAGGGTATATTGTGTTCGTTGGAATGTATGTAACAGGGAGATGGAGGCATCTCCGACCCTATAAAGTATATATTATATATTCTTGATCAGCATCAACAGCCGAGTCGATATAGCCATGTGTGTCTGTCCGTCTGTCCGTATAAATAAAAGGATCTCAGAGACTATAAGAAATAGAGTAACCAAATTTGGCACACAGATTTCTATATACCCAGCGCAGATCAAGTTTGTTTCAAATTTAGGCCACGCCCCCTCCGCCCTCGCAAATCGCGGAAAACCGTTCGTTCGTCTGTATCAACATAGGGATCTTAAAAACTACAACGATAGTTCACTTTATATGGTAAATAACGGTATTTATTAATATTATCTATAATCTCACATAACCGCAGCAAGATCGGACAAATAGAACGGGAGTATAAGCTCATTAAAGTTATTAATAAATTTATTATTTTAATACAATCATCAATTAAGTACTAAGTATCGAAATTTTTTATAGGGGTGTTAGTCATCTTTTAAACTCGACAAAAGTAGATTACGACCACATAGCAACATTTTAGTTTATTAAATACAATTGAATCGATCAAACATGAATAACACAGTGGATATCAACGTAGACATTAAGAAAATATGTTTTATAGATCATGTAAGAATAGTTAAATTTATTTGTGTTTATGTCGAAGAATTTCTTGCACTTTCATTATATTCGTTTAGTATATATCTTAAATATTTTTGTACGCGTGCTGGTTGTATCTTTATATTCAGATTGGATATGGCTCATTTGGCGACGTCTACAGTGCAAAGTGTCCCACAAAATTTGGCGACAAATTAATAGCGGTCAAAAAGCTTAGGCTTCCAAAACAATTTATCAAAAGTCTTACACGAGAAGTCATCATTTTATCGCGTTTAGAACATCCAAATATTGTCCTACTATACGGAATCTCTATAGATAGCGAACAAAAACTTTGCATACTGTACGAGTGCTTAGAGTGCGGATCTCTCTATAGTTTATTGCACAGTAAGAAACATGAAAAAAATATCGCTCCAGATATATATAAATATTTTTGGATGCTTCAATGTGCCAAGGTATGTTTTTTTTTATTTTTTTAAATTTTATTTATTATTTTTCACCTAAACTAAGAATTAAAACACTTTAGTTTAAGAAAAATTAAAATGAAATCGATGTTGTATTTGCAAGTCCCCTATTCACACTTTAAGAATATCATTAACTGATTTAAATTGGTATTCCATTCTCTTTTACAGGGTATTGCGTACTTGCATGAGAAAAAGATAATCCATCGGGATCTAAAAACAGAAAACTTATTGCTTTCTAATAAGTTTCGAACACTTAAATTATGTGATTTTGGTACAGTCAGAGAATTTGCATCATATAATACAGCAGAAATTGGAACTCCAAAATATATGGCACCAGAGGTTTGTATTACTCAACTTCCATGTGTAAAGAACAATGAACTCTAAATATAGAAGTTTTTTATGAGTAGGTCGCATCGAGTAATAAATACGACACAAAAAGCGATGTTTATAGTTTCGGTATAATTTTTTGGGAGGTAATGTCGCGAAAAAAGCCATTTTACCACTTGGGCGACATTCCAGCTTTGGCTCTTCAAAACAGAGTCTCTCAGGGTAAGCAAATTTCCCAGGGAAATCTAATAAATATGCAAAAATTTACTTTAATATTTTCTATTGCAGGTATTCGTCCACAAATGAGTGACATCAAAAACTCAATAAATTTGAATGCACTTAAAGAATTGATAGCAAAATGTTGGCATATGAAATCAAAGGAAAGACTGACAATGCAGGATGTACTCAAAAAAATTGAACCTTATGGATATGTTAAACTCGAAAATAATCTATTCAATGCGCAGATACCGAAAACGAATCACAGCTTAGAATGGAAAGAGTCAATACAGCATAAATTGAGCACGCTTAATGTAGTTCACAGGGAAGACATTATATTAGAGAGAAAGGTACTATTTTCAAGTAATTTGTTCACATTCAGTCAATAGTTATACCCGCTACTTACAAAACAAGTAAAAGGGTATATTGTGTTTGTTGGAAAGTATGTAACAGGGAGAAGAAGCATCGCCGACTCTATAAAGTATATATTATATATTCTGATCAGTATCAACAGCCGAGTCGATATAGCCATGGGTGTCTGCTCGTCTGTCCGTGCGTCCGTCTGTCCGTCTGTATGATCAAAAGGATCTCAGAGACTATAAGAAATAGAGTAACCAAATTTGGAACACAGATTTCTATATACCCAGCGCAGATCAACTTTGTTTCAAATTTAAGCCACGGACAAGTAGAACGGTAGTTATGGCGATTATATGTTTACAAAGTAATACAAGTTATTTCTTTAAAGTCATTTTATATATATTAAAATAAGTAACGGGTATCCTGTGGTCGGGATCTCGACTAAAGCCATTCCCACTTGTTTTTTATTCGATTATTTGTATTATATTATATATTATAGGCTTTTGCATCTGGCAGATTTGGTGACGTCTACAAAGCCAAATGGAGAGCTACCGATGGCGAAAGGACAATTGCGGTGAAAAGATATAATAAGCTTAAAATGTTAGGTCATTACTTTGAGAGAAAGCTCAAGTGCATATCGCGTCTTAATGATGGTAATATTCTAACATTATATGGCATCAGTGTAGATAATGATAGTAGAATATTTCTACTATATGAGTATGCAGATTGTGGATCACTTAATAATGTCCTGCATGGAAATAGAAGAAATATGAAATACTCCTATTTTGACGCCTTAAATTGGATGAATCAATGTGTTAAGGTGAATTAAAGCTATCTGCCTTTATTAATTACATCGTATAGAATACAATATATAATTTTAGGGAATGACATATATGCATGATAAGGAAATTATCTATCGTAATCTGAAACCAACAACACTGCTATTTATGCGCAAATTTCAAACACTAAAAATTTGTTGTTTGAGCCTCGTGAATGAAGTGGACATTCTGATAAGTAAACTAATTGGCACCCACAGGTATATGGCCCCAGAGGTTTGTATTTTCTTACTTCCATGTGTATAGACAAATTAACTGCAATTGAAAAAATCTTTTTATTATGTAGGTTATGAGTGGCTATAAATACACGGAAAAAAGCGATGTTTACAGCTTTGGAATTGTGCTCTGGGAAGTCATGTCAAGAAAAACATCCTATTCCCATTTGTCGCAAGTCTCTTCCGTTGAACTAATGAATCGAGTTGTGGAAGGTGAGAAAGCAGAATAAATATTAAACAGTTTTATAATACGGCTATGGCTATGCAGGTACTCGTCCTAATCTGAATGATCTTAACATTTGTGAAAAGAACGGTCCGATAAATGAATTGATCACCCGGTGCTGGCACTCAAATCCAGAGAAGCGACCTACCATGAAAGACTTGCTTGTGCCTCTTGGCAACTTATTATTATTATCAGCATAGTAAGCCTTTAAGTTTATACTTATGTAAATCTTTAAAAAAAAAATCTATTTTTGGGTAAAAAGAATAATACTTTTTTGCGCAATGTGCCGAATGTCGAAATATTTTATGTATAACAACATAACCGATTTTAACCAAAATCGATCAACATGTATAAGAACTTTTAAAAAATTTCAAGAATAAATATTAATAATTGATCAATATGTTTAATATAAAAATAAATAAAGATTGTATTTTTTATAACAAAATAATATTCAATTGTATTCTTAGATATTTTTACAAAATGCTGGTAATTAAGCTATTTTATATTTCCCTGCGAATTTACTGTATGAAGAATCGTCAGTATTTAAATAGATAATTTCATACATAAATTCTTCAAGGTGTTGGATAGTGTTACACATAGATAGTCATTTTATTTTCTAGCTAAAATAAGTGACTTGAAGTGCTTGGTTGGATGCTATGTGGATTCTAAGCAGTCGCCTAAAAGCAGGCAACGCTTTTTATATTACAACCACGCAGCTTGATGCGCTAAATGTGAGTACGAAGTGAGAGAGAGAGAGAGAGAGAGTAAGAGTGAGAGGGGAAAGGAGAGTGAAAAGTGGGGTAAAAGGTGAGTGGAGATCTGTTGCTGATGGGGTTGAAGAGGCCACAACCCTTGAGGCAAAGCACAGGCTAATTAGTTGAAGTTGTTGCCAGTGTTGCCAGTTAATTGACTTTTGACGACCCATTGCGGTTGTTCCAGTTGTTGTTGCTGTTGCAGTTGTTGTTGCTGTTGCTGTTGCAGTTGCCATTACTTTTTATTATGTTTACTTTGCATTTCGCATTTTGCTTTTGGTCTTTTGTTCACTTGGGGAATTTTGCTTTTGACTGCAAGTTGCTTATGGAATTCAATGAAGTGAACTCTAAGCTGCCTTCCTCCACTTAAACAAAAAAAGGACCCAACAGGACATTGCCTGATCCTGTGTCCTTGCTAAGGATGCTGCTTAAGTCCACTAGTTTTTTTTCTTTTTTTAAGTTGTAATTACGCATTAAATAACTCAGCTGCTAAATGCAGTCTAGTGCATGGACATTATGCATCTTATGGCCCATAAAACTAAACACATTGTGTTGCCATAACAATAAATTCCAAGCTAAGGCAGCTGCAACAGCAACCAGTCAACAGTGTTGTCATTTTAGCATATTTATTGCCAGATATTTATTTATCGTCAATTAAAAGTAATCAAATAAATTGACTATATTAAAAAGAAAATAATAAAAGTGATGATTTTAAACTAATAATTTAATTCAATATTATAAAATATTATATTATTATTTATTTATTTATTATTTTTTTATTTCATTTATTTATTTATTATTTTTCTTTTACATATTTTGCTTAAATTATTTAATTTTGGTATTTATATACAAAAACATCTATATATAAATTTTCTTTTTCCTGACCGACTAACTCATTGGTAAGGCATTGCACAGTCCAAACCATATGACCTAGGAGTCTAAAATTTTTATACAACACAGCTAAGACAATATTTTATACATTAAATAAATTTATTAAAATCTGTCGCGTGCTTATCTTCTTATTTAAAATCGAAAGTCTTAAAATGAAAAAATTTGATAGTAGTTAAAATAAAAAAATAAATAATTTAATTGTTATAAAATTTAAAATTTTAAAATTAAATATGATCAAAAATGTGATAAAAAGTCTGTCAAATGCTGGCAACACTGACGAGTGGTAACAACAACATCCGCATCCGCATCAACAACGACAACGTTGTTGAGTGCATTTAATTTTGCTGAAGCGGCCACTTAGTCGCTCCCATTTCCCCTCTTTTCCTCTCGCTGCTGTTGTTGTTGTGCATAAATTAATTTAAAGCAACAGCAACAAATCGTGACCAGGTCAAGAAGAGCCAAAGGGAGGATCAGAATGTACAGTAAGTCAAGAAAGTGTTTTGACAAGATCTAAAATAAACTCAACTTGAAAATCAAAACAAAAATGTTATCTGGTGTGTTCCAAAAATCTCTAGAGATTTTAAAGAGAAATATTTTCGAAAGCAACCGTTCAGGTTGGTGTTGCTAAAATTATAGAGATATATTATTTTCAAACATATTTTTTTTGCATTTATATTCAATTTAAAGATATTTTAGTTCAATTTAATAAATATTCAATTTGGTTAAATCTCTCAAGATTTTTATAGGCATTTGAAAGCAATGGTTTCTTTTTTTTCAGGAATACCAATAATTTCTTTTGGGTTACTTTAGCACTGTTATAATTTTGTAGAACACACCTGAATGTTTTTTTATTTAATATTGTATTTTAATAATCCTACCTGTGGTTCTTAGAACAAGTTAAAAAAATATATATCTTATTAAATTTAAACAATTTTTTAGGAAGTCTTTATATGCACCCGTGGACATTCGATCACTGGACCTCTTGCGTCTGAGTCTAAGACAGATGCTCTCTGCAAGGCAGCATTTTAACTATTTTTAAAAATAAAAATAAAACTGTAAGAATTTTTTTAGTGAGTCAAAATACTTTCTTGACCAACTGTATGTAAGGGGCAGGCACAACAGTGGCATAAAGCCACCGCGCAATTACTCAGTGCCTCAGTGGCCTGGCGCCTAAATCATGTCGCAGTCTCAGTCAGCCGCCCCCTTTGCCACGCCCCCCTACAGCCCCCGACCTGACCTTCAGACATTTGCAAATGTGTAAACATTTTTCAGCAGCAACTTGCACACTCTTTCTCTCTCTCTCTCTCTCTCACACACACACGCACGCAGTTTGTTGTCACAGATACTTTGCACTGATTAATGCAAATTGCTTGCATGGAAAATCATGGAAAATCATGAAAAATCGTTAATTGTGCCAAGTGCTGGACGCACGCATGTGTTGCCATTTGCAACAATTACAGCACAGTCTCCCTCTCTCTTTCTCTATCTTTCTCTCTCTCTCTCTCTCTCTTGTCTGAGTCGCAACAATTATGCAAATTTAAGGGAAAAAGTTAATGCTACTTGCTGCATGTTTGCATTATTAAATTGATGCACTTTAATTTACGTTTTTTTTTCTTTTTGCCTTTTAGTGAAAACAATTTTCTTTTATATTTTTTACAGTGCACTCTTTTTTATTTAATGCAATGTTGCGGGGTCAAAGTGCATATTAAATGCCCGCTCTGTTTGTTAATCCTTCATGCAGCTGGGGAAAATGGGAAAACTGAACGAAAACTGGGTAACTGGGTAACCAGGGGACATTTTATAGAATTTTATTGAAAATGCGATGAACGAGTTTTTCCCTATTTAAAGCAGCATTAAATTAACTTGAGTAGTTGTTAGCCATTTTCTTTTAAAAGGTTTATCATAATTTATTCTCTTTCTCTTGATTTTCTTTTTCTGTGTGGAAATTGACTAGACTTGGGAATTATAAAGAACATACTCTAAAAATCTTAAGTCAATAGCATTTTAAAGCGTTTTTTAACCAAGCAACCAATGCACTTTAGATGTATTAATTTTGATTTACAGTTTTGATAGTATTTTAAATTTATTGAAACTATAAAAATAAAAGACACAACAAAAAAAAAGGCTAAGTAAATTGCACCCAAATAAAATTAAAACACGTGTAAGCATTTTAAAATATGGCAGATATACCAGCTCTGCTGCAAAAATCTTGGGTCTTTAAGTGGAAACCATTTTTTTAAGTGTCAAGATTTGGGAAACTCATCTGATTTTGAGTTCCTTGTTTTAGTAGAAAGTTGCTTTTTTGTCCTTTATCTATTTCAGTATTCATTATTTGGTTCTACTTTATTATCATCTATTCAAACAAAGTCAACGAGCAATTACTAAAAATTCATGGCGTATTCTTTTTATGAAATTTATTAGGCTGCAGTTTTTATTTGCCAAGTAGATATATATATGTGTGAATGTGTGTGTTTGATTGTGTTTTTCAGGTGTGTGTGCGACAGTTGAATAAATGGCGACTGTAAAAGTGCGACTGGCAAAAAACTACATAAAAAGAAGAGGTTATGGACTCGAGTAAAAGAAGAACAATAACTCTTCAGGCTGAATACACACCTTCATCTTTATCTACATTGCCCTCTCTCTCTCTGACACTCTCTCTGTTGCTCTCTTTTCACAAATTGAAGTCCTAAACCAAAGCTGAGACCAAAACCAACGCGTTGGCAGCTTTTATGTGGCGCTATAAATAAAGCAATAACATCATTTTGAAGTATCTCATTACGTGTTACGGCAGCTATGAGTATGGCAATTTTTTACGACGCACTGTCCCCCCTTTCCACCCCCCCCCCCCCTCTATCACACCCCCTCCCTCTATCCGCTCACACCTCAAACATCGACACTTGCCTCAGTCAAACACTGAAAAAGTTTCGAGTAGTTTGGCCTAAAAGTATGCCACAAAATTGTATGTGTGTGTGTGTGTGTGTGTGTGTGTGTGTATATGGGTGTGTGTTGATGTTGCCTAAAGGCATTTTATGCAAAAGTTTTTGGTGTCTGCCTCAAACTATGATGCTTTGGCAATTAGTTTTTTGGCAATGGCCAAGAGAACGACGCACACACATTAAACAAGCTAGAAATTTGCAGTTGAGCTGCTAGACTCTTAAAAGCCCAGTAGCCGTAAAATGAAATAAAACAATAACAGGTCATTAAAAATAAATATAAAGGCAAATATGAAAAAAAGTATTCTTTCCTGTATTATAAATAGGCTTTTAGATTTCACTGCAATTTGAATATGTATTTGCTTTTACATATCTTAAGAATTTTGATATATTTGCAGATAAATAAACATCATGTATAAAAGTAATTTAATAAATAATAATATTATTATTTAATTCAAATTTTTAATGGATACCTTCAAAAATAATAAAAATGTTGAATTTGATAGTCTAAAAAATATTAAATAATTTAAATATGTATAAAATAAATAATTTATTAAATAAAAGGAATAATTTAATCTATATATATTTAACTGCTTGTCCTGACTGACTGACAGATGACAGACTAACTGAGTGAATGACTGACTGATATTAGTGGAGCCCAAACGGTAAGGCCTAGGATGATGAAATTTGGTCACGACATAGCTGAGAAAATCTTATCCAACAATGAGACGGATTTTTGCGATAATTTATAAGATATTTTAAATTTATAATGGATCAGTATAAAAATATTTAAGATTAAAAAAGTAAAATATATATTTAAAAAAAAGTTAAATATTAACTAGTTTAGATTTAAAATTGATGGTGGTATCAGTAATAAATACATTAAGTAATAAAATATATATAAGAAGAGACAGACATTCTCACAAACTAATAACCCTCGGTAGATTTTTAAACATGGGCTCACAAGTCCAATGTCAGGAAGAGGGCGTTGGGGGTGTGGCCGGACTGTGGCTAACTGACTGAGCCCCAAAGCCATCAAAATGATGGCCAACTATCAAATGGCAAAGCACACATTTGCACAGCTGCCGCAATTAGCACGTTTCGCACATTGATTTGACCAAAAACGACAGAGAACTTGAGAACTTGGCCAAGTTGTTGGTTTGAGCCATTTGCTGCTCTTTTCAAGCCTCACGATGGCTTATTAAAATACTTTTTGGACGACAACTATCCAATTTTTGTGTAATTATTAATTATGTAATAACTTGAAATGAGGATGAACAAATGTGCCACATTTGGGTGTCATTTCTCTGGTTACAAGTGTATGGCCAAGTTAAGAGCTCTTATTAAAATACTGAGCTGTGATTCGAATTTTAATTGAATAATTGAGCAGCTGCTAAATGTTTTTTACTTTGTAAAATCAATTCTGTTGAACAAATTAGTATAAAACAACTATTTAATTTTAATTCTGAAGGTATTCATTCAAATTAACATAAGAATTGACTTGTAAAGTTGTCAGTTAAAGTGTTACCAAAATTTAAACTTAAATAACTTGGTCAAATCTGAACCGATTTTGATATTGATCATTATTTTCGTTAGGTTTAATATTACGATTTTATAACATATTAAATTTTTTGCTTTATTCAAGTGCTGTAAGCCTTTTCTTTTTTCTTACTTCAAGCATTGATTTAGTTGCCCATCTCCAGTTTATATTTATTTCCGCTGTGTCTCATTTTCAAGACTGTCTATTTTATGTTCAGCATATTTATTTGACCCCTGCCTACAATTGGAGTCTCCTTCTCTGATTCTGCTATTTGCATAAATTGTCAATTTAATTTTTTTTATCGCTTAAAATGAGAAAAGAAAGAGCAAACTGAGGCCCATTTAGTTGCCCGTCAGCTTTGTTGGCGCCTTCAATTTTTCAGCTGCAATTTAAAATCTTTTACAACGCGATAAGAGGCAGTAAAAGGGAGAAAGTATATTACTCTCTTCCAGCCAAAAGAATCTGTCAATCAAATAGGAATGAAAGTTGAATGCAATTCACTAGCGAGTGCATAAATATTTAGTTCACTTGTGAAGCCAATTTCAATTACAACTTTTTGGCTGCTGGCAATTATCGCGAGTGTTCGACAGGACGAAGCCAGGCAGCGACAATGTCTAGACTCGACCTGGGGCATTCACAGGGGGCATGCAAAACCAGCAACACCAATGAAAGTGGCCTGGGGCCAACACAACAGAGATGCCGTTTTATCTTGTTTATAGCCAGATCTATCTGTTTATGAAAATCCAATTAAAAAATGATTTGATTCTTACATCAATGTATATAAATAAAACCGAAAGACAAAGGAGGCTGAAATTTTGACAAAACATAGCTATGACATATTCATCGAGTAATAAGAAGGATTTTTGAGAAATTCGAATTGCAAGGGGTTGAAAAAGTTGAAGATATCCCCTTGTATCATATAATATTATTTATTATTGACATAATACCTTCAATAGAATGCAATTCAAGTTTCAAAGAATTTTTAAACTAAAATATTACACTGAAAAAATTATATAAAATTTATAATTGTATAGAAAAATTCGATTCTTAATAAACAATTAAGAATGATAAATACTTTTAGATAAAATAATGACAAAATTATTGAATCAAAAATACTTAAAAAAAATGTTATAATTTACAAACATATTTAAAAATGATTTGTATGATTTTTTATGAAATTTTTAGCTACTTTTTTGGATTAAATAAGCTATATTTAAGCACTTATAAATGTGGCAACACTGGAGCACACGTGCCTGACAGCGCCAGACACGAGTGGCAATTGGCTCGCTGACTGGCGGCCTGTCAACAACGTCAGCTTCATCGTCAGCGTCAGCATGAGGAGTTGACTCACTTTTATAAACTGTCGCTAAAGAAATTCACAAGTGACGACGCGACGCCTAAGCAGAAAATTACAAAATTGAAAACAGTCTGTCAGCAGCACAGCAGGACAGAGTAAGAATGAGAGAGAGAGAGGGAGAGTGCAAGAGAAGGGCGCAAATGTTGCTCATACGCACTGTTAACAGGACAGTGAAGAGGACACTGACATGCGTGCAAATTTTCCACTTTTCCACTTAACTCATAGTCGCTACTTGATAAACTACTCGAAGCTGGGGAGAACTTTACATTCTGCACTCCAACGTTCCGACAATCAAAAGTAAAACAACTTTCGCCAAAGAAACAACAACTTGAGTTCGAGAAATTTACCCGTTGCATTCTGCAGTCGCTTTTTTGGGTAAATGCTTTTGGTTTTCAGTATAAAAACTTTTCTTACTCCGTAAGTGACGACTACGAAATTCCCTTTATAGACTCATTTAATTTAGAGGTAATTTATCTTGGACTGATTGAGATTTTCCAGAGATTACCTTTGAGCGGGGTTTGATGTTCTAACTTTGTAGTTAAACAAATTTTAATTTATTAAAGTTCTTTATCTATATATAAAAAACGGTTTGTCCTGACTGATTAACTGATATTTGTGCAGCCCAAACGGTAAAACCAAGGAGGCTGAAATTTTGAGAGATATTTTTAACATTTATTTAAATTTTTCTATTTTCTGAATTTTTAACTTGGTTCTTAATTTCAATTTTTAACACAAAGCATTTAAAATTTTAGTCTACTTAAAATTTATTAAAATTTTGTAAATTTAAAGTTGACAGTTAATAATTTAACTAAAAGAGAATAACTTTCAGTGTTTGACAGGGTATATCAACACTAAACATTTGGCAATATGCTGAGTTATTTAGAGTTGCTAAAATGGCAATCTCCGTGGTTGCATTTTCCCTATTGCTATTTTATTTATATTAAAATTAGTTTTATTTGTACTGCTGCTGGCAATTTCACAGCTCAATTCCTGCCACAAAATGTTGGCCAAAATATTTGCCAAACAAATTAAAATTTACATTGATATCAGAAAGTTGTTGCTGTTGCACTTGCAACAAATTATTCGCCATTCAGCAATTGGCAAACAAGCAGCCAAAAAGTGAATAAATACGAATGCAAATAAACAAAACGAAGGATGCAAATGCAAATGACGAGCTGGCAACAAAGAGAGGGCGGAGAAAGAGTGGAGATAGCGGGGAAAAAGAGGGAAATTTTGGGATATGTACGTGCCACTTTTTTTTCTCTCTCGTTAACTTCTTTTTGCGGCACGTTCGTGTGGCAACTAAAGTACATATATTTTCTGGCTGTTCACCGCAAGCAAATTTCAGCAAATGTTGGCTTAAATAAACTACAAAAATACCAACAACAATAAGCAGAAGAAGAAGAAGAAGAAGAAGAAGAGCTTATCTGGATGAGCAACTAATGTGCACATGTCAAGTTGTCTCCCAACTCGGAGATATTTATCTTGATTGCCCTTTTGTCGTCCTATATAGCTGGGTACAACAGTGCGTATGATTTATTAGATAAAAAGTTTAATTGGATTTCATGCAAATTGCATTTATGAATTTGTTTTTAATTAAAAGCCAGCGATTTATTTGACTTGCATCTCTCATCTGCTCTCTTTTTTCTCTTGTAAATAAAAATTTAATCGATATTCTCACAAGTTTGCAACTTTCAGACCACAATTGAAAGAGCAGTCACAATGCCAAATTCTAATTACTGACCCCGTTGAACTATTGTGACAGTTCAGAGTTCAATTACTGGTCAAAATGCCAAAAGTTACAACCAAACACACACACACACACACACATACACTGAAACACTGCACGTAAATTGGCAAATACAAATCCCAAAAACTGTTTGCCTCAGACTGAAATCAAAAATAAACTTTGAATTACCAACTTTTTAACTACAATTTCCAATTACAAAGCAACCCATGAAGTTTCAGTTGCATTTTCTGGCCAATTCCAGGCTCAGGCATATACATTTTTAAGCCCCCTTCCCATCCATACACTTGAAAAAAAATTGGGATGTATAGTTGAATATTTGTGGATTATCTTTCTACGTAATAAATCAAATGACGATTAACTATTTATGACTTTGACTTAATTCAAAATGTTACCTGAATGCCTAACTTATTATAAATATAGTAAAATCAAATCGAAAAAGCATTAAATTAAATCTAAAATTAACTTAAAAGAAAATTACATTAAATTTAAATCTATAATTCTAATTTGATGTTTCGTTAAATAATTTTTTATTTAATTTAAGTTAAAATTTTTTGTAATTTTTATGAAGAATTTTTAATCGGCTTATGTGAATAATATTTATATTAACTATCCATATATAATACAATAGTAAAATTAAAGTGCTAATTTTTTTTTTTCTGTGTATCAAAAATTCTGGCACTCATTTGTATTTGCAACCTTTTTTTCTCACTCTCTCTGTGACTTTCGATTACCCACTTCACAGAGCAAGTATCTCTCTCTCTCTCTCACTCAATGGGAATTCGAAAAACTGGCAAAACACACTGGGGACTAAGTTGCAAGCAAGTGTTGCAACAGCAGTTAACCAAAAACGCAAATTTATGACCAGACTAAGCACCGAGGCAGTAAATACGAGTACGAGTACGAGTAGTTGTTGTTGTTGTTGTTGTAGTTGCAACTTTGAGTCTGTTGCCAGATATTGGCGATTTTGGTGCAATTGTCTTGGCATTACACACGGAAAACCAGCTCGGAAAACTCGGAAATTTTGGGTAACTGCAGTCGATCGTAAATTACGATTGGCATGCGGCTCAAGTGGCCAACAACGGAGTTCACAGATAAATCGAACTATTTGAATTATGATATGCTCTACGAAAGAGTGAGAGAAAGACAGAGAAAGAAAGAGAGAGAAAGAGCTATTCAGACACGCTGTAAACAGATTTATGCCTGACAAATGCCCAAATATATATGACTCTATGCCATGACAATGCATAAATTAATCGCATTAATTATGAGCACACAAAACCAACGAGGCAACTAATAAACGAATAAACAAAACAAACAAACGGGACAGATAAAAATAACTTGACTCGAATAGTATCATAAATTGTCTAGCTAATTAATTTATTGACAATGGGATTTCCGCATTTGCCACAAAATATGGCTTGTGGCAACGGAGTATTAAATATATTAAGTATACGTACTTTGCGAGACAATTTCAGGGGACAGATTTAGCTGACGAGCTGAAAAGAACAAAGCAGATAATTGAAACTATATTTTTAACAAAAATACTAATAATAAATAAATTCTTCTTAAATGTATTTTAAAATATAAATTCATAAGTCACAAGCTTAAATAATTTGCAAAAAAAACATCATAGAAGTGCCAAAAATAATTGCATACTTTTGTGCGCCAGTTAGAAAATGCAAAGTGGAAAATAATTTCACTCCTCCACTAAATTACACATTTGTTGATCATTTTCAGCAGGTAATTTGATAAATGCGTATTTAAATTTACAGACAATTGAATGCAGTTAATTAAAATTACAGCATATGTAAAATTACCATTTGAATTTGAAAATTGAGAATTTAAATAGAATAAATTCATTTAAAATACAGCATACCCTACAGTAAATCTAGTTGATAATTGTTTGTATTTCTCATTTTCATAGCATTTAATATACCCTGCTTAAGCTTAGCCACAGGGCATTTAGAATGCTATACACTTGTTCAAATTACGAATGCAAATTAGAAATTCTGCCAAAATGTAAATTTTCTACACACACACACGCTTAAATAATCCTGTAATGCACACACGTAAATTAAATGCATTCGTGCTAAAATGAGCAAAGAAACTAAATAAAATAAAATGCCAAACCAAGAAATGAAACCACAAAACGAAACTTTATAGCTTAAGTAATTCTCATGTGAAAATAATTCATTAAAATTAGATTAAAACGTTCGCTGGCAACTGAAAAAAACCTCAAAGCGAAGCAACAAAAGCGCTCTAAGCAAAATTGCACGACTAGTAGATACCCTAACACTACTTGTATATTTAATCTTTAGAAAATTCTGATATTAACATTTTATTTGTATAAAAGAACTGAAAAATAATTAATTTCAGTCTTCGAATTTTCCTAATTATTTTCTAACCAATAGTATTATTTAATTTAAATTCAAGTCATTGTGTGAAACAAATAGAAAAAATCTTATTTATTAATATGAAAAAAGGGTTGTAAGTAATATTATAAATTATAATTTATTTTGTAATACAATTTTATTAAATTCAGTTATTTAATATAACTGTTATACTCTTTGTTCATTAAAATTATTGGTTTCCTATAATAAATGCTGGTTGTTTTCGAATATACTTATACTTAAAAAAAAATAGTGAGTATTTTCATTTTCAAAGGGTATAATGACGATTAATGTAAAACTTGAACGGACTGCACATTTTTGGCAAATGATTTCTTAATGCAATTTTTGCTAACGTTTGTTTTTTGGGTCGGGTCATGAGACCGAAATCCGGATGCCATTGTTGCTCCTAAAGCCCACACAGACACACACACACAAATGGGAAAATGTGGAGGGAAAACAGACAAAAAGCACATAAAGAATAATAGCAGAGAGTTTTCTCCACTTTCCCTTCTCGATCCACACACTTTTTTGTTTGTCTGATGTGCGTATCAGGTGAAAGGTGGAGACTTCCGGTGTTTTCCTTTGTTGAAACATCTCCGGAAGAGGACCGAGGACTGAGAACTGAAAACTCAACCTGGCTGAGCCGAGCTGAGCTCATGGAATGAAGACCTGAAATATGTACACACACACTCACACGCACACACACACACACTTAAAGCAGACAGGTTGAAGGTGACAGTTGAGAGACGAGTGCACTATTCTATAGAATTGAATTGTTTATCTACTACCGTTGAGCAAAATGAAAAATAAACGCTAGGAAATGGCGAATATGCGATATATGTGAAGAGACCCAAAGTTCAAACTTTAACCCTTTTTTGCCCGCCATTGTTGGTTGCTCTTATCAGCAGCGACATCATAAATATTTATCAAATGAAATGCTGTCAACCGGTTTCGCACTTAAGGTGTCAAAAAAGGGACAGAGAACAGAGAAAGAGAGAGACAGAGACAGAGAGAAAAGGTGTGAGGACAATAAGCAATAAGTGTTAACCGCACAGCAAAAGTAGAACAGGATAATTTGGAAAAGCGAATCCAAAAATACTACAGAATGCGACTGTAAGAGACCCTGTATTTATTCTATACATAAATTAAGAAAATTATAAAATTAAATATCTTAGGAAATACATTAAAGTAATTTAAAAATTCGAAATATTTTATAATTATTTTAAATATGAAATATAGGTATATGTTAAATGCTTACAATTTATTAGAATAGAATTTATTAGAATAATAATATAAATATATTATAAAATTAAACTGAATTATTTCTTATTAAATTATATTATTTTTTACATTGAGTAACTTGATGGATCCTTTGTACTTTTAAAGTGCAGAGTCTAAAAAAGAAAAGAATGGAAATTAATTTGCATATGTTAAGTGGCAGAAGCAATTAAAGCCTTGGCACGCAACCAAAGGGCCACAAAAGGGGAGGCTAAGAGGGGGACGAAGACGCTGCCAGGACGCGGTTGATTGAGATGTGAAAAGGCGCACAAAGAAAGAGGAAAAGAAGAAGAAGAAGGCGCTCCAATTCAAGTCTCCAGTATAAGAAGTGAGGAAGAGGGAAGGAGAGGAGTAGCAAGGACAACCGTGGTAAATGTGAAATCATAATTGGCTTCCAAATGCTTGAACTCAATTATGTGCACAAATTTTGGGTTTGCTGTCGTTGACAGGCAAATTATGGATTCAAGGCCAGGCCAAGATCTCAAGCATACAATGCTCGTATAAAATGATATGTACATAGAGAAGTCCTAGTCATATAGGCATATAAATAAATGTGTATGTACACTTTAAAAAATCTAGATTTTCGTACTTAAAAAGGGAATATTCAAGTACAAACGAGATCAAAGGTAGGTCCAAAACTGAATACAAGTTTGATTATTTGCAATTCTAATAATATATTCTGAAAAAATTAAAACTGGGTTATGGAATTAATTTACGTATATAAAAAAAAAAACAAAACAAATAATCCCAAAATGTAGTAGAAAATATTTTATTTTTAAATTTAGTTCTAACTTTATTACAAAATTTACTGTACATCATAAAAATGTTAAAAACAAAACGGTATAAATTCAAGTAAACAATATCTAGTATTAGAATGACAAATTTTGCTCAGTGTACACATATATATCACTTAAATTGGGGCTAGTGAAATGGCACTTTCACTTTGGGGCGTGTGCTCAAGACAATTTGCATAGCATTTTCCCCAAGAGAGAGAGAGAGAGAGAATGAGAGAGTGGGAGGGAGATAGAGAGAAACCGAATTGGATTGGGATTGAGTATGGTTGTGGCATGTGGCATGGGGCATGGGGCATGTGGCAAGCACTGGAAGTTGCAGTCGGACAGCAAAGGACATTTCAGAGCCAGACATGATAAATTACTCAAACACGAATTAAATATAAATCATACCTAACGCGCCTGTAATGCACAGGAAATTTACACAATGCATTCGCATTTAAGGAGGCGTGGCAGGGGCAGGGGCACAGATAAGGGGCAGGATACAGCTCAACTACTGCTAACTCAGGCGACAGGTTTAAACGGAACCGAACAGCTGCAGAAAATGTCACTCAAAAGGTGCAGAAAGCATGACAGACTGGGAAATTCCCAGACCAACAGACAGACAGACTGACAGACGGACTGACAAACGGAAAGTGTAAGGAAAATGTTGAGAAAACTCAACTTTAGAACACTCTATTACTCCCCCTTCGCCCTTTCTCCTTCTCCCATTGATTTTATTTCCCTTCCACAACGAAATCCAATAAAAAACTGTTCTTAAAAGCAATAAAAAATAGAGACTGAGACATGATATGGAATATGCAACTCTCTTAACTTGCAATTAAAAAATACTATAAATACTATTTATTTATATTATTTTATATTTTAAATCAATATGTTATCAATACTTTATATCTATTAAAAAAATTTTCGATTTGGTATGACAACTACATATAATAATTCAAATAGTTTTCTTTTTCAAATAAGTATAAGATAACTATTTAAACTTAAATCCGAAATAAAATTAAAAATTGAAAAAAAAAATATAGTTATTTAATTTTTAAACTAAATTTTAGTTATATTTTGATTTTTTTTGTACCCATATCAGTATCTGTCAGATCACATGATATCTGAAGTTGAACAAATCGGTTTACAATCGCCACAAGGTCAGTTTCCAATAACAGACACAACTCCTGTTTCTCGACATTTTTCAAATCGCGATGAATGCAGCAAAGTTCGAGTACGTGTCGTTCAGTTGCCCAGAGAGACCTCAATGGATTGAATGGACACCAAACAATGACCAGCAATGTGGCAAGTGAAGCGGAAAATTCGATTCGAAAGTCACGTGCTAATCGCAGCATTCCCAAAACCTCCAGACAGTTTATGGACTTTGACAAGGGCAAAAGAGTCCTCACATTGCCGTAGCATTTACGGCTGGATGCATAACATGGCCACCTGGGTGAGCTTTGTCTCTCCTCACAATATCCTTCTGGAATTCACTCGATAAGTAGATGTAGAGTGAGTAACATTCGTCGTTTGGTAGTGCACTTTAAAAAGTCACTTGATTTTAATTTGAACAGGGATTGCAAGAGTTAAAAGTTTAAAAATCGAAACTTGGAAAAGTTAAGTCAGAAATTGGAAGATTTTATTACGGAGGGCTTTTAAAGACGATATGTCCAAAAATTTGACTGTTAAGTAAAAAATCAATTTTTGTAAATAAATACAATTTTTATGCAGAATTAATTAAGAGTGAAAATAATGAGCAAAATGGCATTCCCCATGAAAATCGGTTCAAATTTGAACAAGTTATGCCAGTTTAAAATCCGGTATGACTTTGGTCTGACAGCTTTACAAGTCAAATTTTTGGTTACTTTTGACATGATTTTTTACACAAAAATGAAACCTCTCAGAATAAAATTTAAAGTTTCGTTTTCTACTAATTTGGGCACCAGGAGTTGATTAAAAGTGAAAACTCGAGTTTTAAAATTTTGAAAAAAATTTTTTTTACAAAAAGTCAAAGGGGGGAGTACATGATTTTGAAGGAAAAAAATCGAAAATTAAAAATTTTTTAAAGTTAATAATTTTCAGATGCAGAATCAATTAAGAACCCAAATATTGATTAAAATGACATTCCGCTTGAAAATCGGTTAAGTTTTGTCAAAGTTATAAACGTTCGAAGTTGGTGTCAAGAGGAAAAATACGGAAAAGTCATTTGAGTCTCAAGATCAGACGAATTAATTTAAAAGATATTCAAGTGCAAAACTGAATTCCCAACTCAATTCATAAATCACAAACAGGTTTCACTCACAGTAAAATCTCTTTCACTCGAATGTTCTCTTACGATCGAATCTCGCTCAAGAGCGTATATTGAGCGAAAAGCTCTCTGCGAAGCTTTCGCTAGGTATAGAAAGCACACTTGTCACACACTTTGCCTCAGTTGCCGGTCAGCTTTTCAAGTAGAGAGACATACGTCGCTTAATCGATTAATCATACATTGAAATAGGTTAAGAAAATAAAAGTTATGTGATTAAATGACTAGCATTAATCACATACTACTTAGATTATCGTTTCGACTCAATCCAGTTAATAGAAAATAACCTTTGGAAGTGGCAAAAAGAACAAGAACAATAACAATAACAAGGGACCAAAGTTCAGAGAGGCGCAATGGGAACTTTATCATTGAGCGATGTGAGTAAGCATTAATAAAAGCTCAAGATCATATGTTAAAGCAACAACAACAACATTTGTTTATACACTGCGCTACAAGTAGTTCAAGTCAATTGAAAAATTAAATATTCGAAATAAAAGTCTGTAAATGAAAAGTAAACTAAATTTAACTGAAATTCTTATTTAAAAAAAAATACTATCAGTATATTTCCTGAAATAATCAAATGATTAAATGATCAAATAAAGAATTTTAATCAATATTTGTTGTCAAAATTAATACTTAGTGTTAAAACATGACTGAAAAAAAAAGTCTTTTTTAATAAGTTTTCAAAAAAATTAAATAATTATTTATATAATTATAATTATTAAACTAATAAAATAGGTGTTCTTTTTTTACTTTTTAAAATGACAAAATGGGAATTAAAAACCATTTGTATTGAATGCAGTGTAGATTTATTTCGATAATTGCGATTGCAAATGATATATTGCTCTAGCATTTTCAATTCACATTGATTTATTTAATTAAAATTCGATTAATAATAATAATAATAATTTTTTAATTATTTTAGTATGAAGATGTCCGCATTTGGGCACCTTGGGGTCACATTTCGGGTCGTTGGTACGGCAATCGAACGGAACGACCTATTCTGGCCATACACGGTTGGCTCGACAATCTGGGAACCTTTGACACATTGATACCTCTGCTGCCGGATTACCTGGGAGTTCTCTGCATTGATCTGCCTGGACATGGATGCTCGTCTCGACTGCCTCCAGGGATGCATTACAGTGTGGCCGACTATGTTCTCATTATACCACGCGTTATGAAGGAGTACAAATGGTCGAAGGTCTCCCTGATGGGTCACTCTTTAGGTGGGGTCTTGAGCTACATTTACACTGCACTCGCACCTGACACTGTGGACATGGTCATCGCTTTGGACATTGTGCTGCCTCCGTTGGAGTCACCTGAATTATTATCCTCGTGGTCTACCTTTTTCGACAAGCATCTGGTGGAGGAGGAGCGCTCGGAGCAGGTGGAAATGCATGAACCACCATCCTACACCCTTGCCCAGCTGCGCAGTGTACTCAGCAAGGGCACCTTCGAGTCTGTACCTCAAGAATCGGCTCATCATCTTCTATATCGCAGTGTGTCCAAGTCTCTGTTGTATCCGGATAGATATTACTTCTCCAAAGACGGTCGCGTCAAGTACTATGTCATATTCCCCATGTATCCGGAACTTGCTGCCGAATTAGCGCGTCGTATTAAGAAGAAACCCTATTTAGTAATCAAAGGCTCCACATCCTTTTATATCAACTCCACGTCCAAAGAGGTCATCTCCATTTTAAAAAGACAGAATCAACATTTCGAGTTCCACGAAGTACCAGGTGCTCATCACGTACATCTCACGAATCCCACTGGAGTCGCCAAGTATGTAGTTCCCTTTCTGAGGCACCACCGTCCTCCCCCTGTGGCAAGCTGGTCTCTGGCCGGAGAGGAGGCAACCCTAAGCAAAAAGGAAAGACGCAAGGCACAGGAACGTTTCTTTTCCTGGAACTTGAAGCGACGCAGCAAATTGTAAAGCAAAAACTGAGAGGGGGAAAAGCTCTACACGTATTAATTAACACAGGAAAAATCAATAACCAGTATAAAAAAACTTTACCACTTATAAAAAGAATTTTTGTAACACAATAAAACTAATAATTCAGATTATGACACGAGATTTCATTAGATGATTATTAAGTTACGGCTTGAAATTGACCGATTTCCAAACTGCGGAAAAGTTCACTAATTCACTGACTGATTCCCTGCCAATCAACGCGAAGTACAAACCGCAAGACGTAGGAGGTAGAAATTTGTACACAGCATAGATAAAATAGAATAGGAATGCAATTGTACAGCATAATATTGATTAGAACGAGTCTGATAAGCTTGTCTGATAAGTTTATCTGTTCAAGCAATAAGTGAAAGCTAAAGTAAAGTGCTTATGATCAGATCAGTAATTTACAAAGCTTTCGAAAGTTTTTATTCCCTTCAGTAAGCCATTTTTTGGTCAGTTGTAGACAAACTTTCTAACCAGACGAACCTAATCAATTTTATTTATCGCATTCAAAATAGCAAGCGATAAACATATTAATTCAACTTCTAGCCGATCGTTGGCCTTATCGGGATTACATAGTATAGACTTTTTCAAAGAAAATTGTAAACAGTACAGAGGAGCATCATGGGAACTTTGTCATTGAGCGACGTAAGAATATTATTTATAATAAATTATTCAATTTTCTCACCATTTGCAAGTCCCAATTGTATCCGGAGAAATTCCATGTCGTGAAAGATAATCGCGTAAAGTATTTCAATGAAATACAATTCAGTCAAGAACTTGGGGCAGAAATGGCTCGTAGAATCGGAAAGAAACCTTTCCTCATCATTAAAGGTTCCGATTCAACCGCCATAACCGATGACAACAGTGAAATTATATCCATTCTGGATCAACAAAATCCTTACTTTGAATTTCACGAAGTGCCCGGTGGACACCACGTACATCTCTCCAATGCCACAGAGTGTGCCAAGTACATAATTCCCTTTCTGAGACATCATCGATCACCTTCTGAAGAGCAAGAATTTCCAAGAAATCCACACAAATTGTAGACGGGAAATGGGAGACAAATGTTAACAAAATAAAAGTACAGATTCTGATTATGGCCAGTTCGATTAGATGTTTATAACGTAATAGATTGAACTTATCAAGCAAGTAAAATGTAAAGATAGATTAGTATTGAAGCTTGCATCTCGAAACTGACCTATACCTAACCGGTCTATCATATAGGAAACTGCGGTAAAGCTGATTGAGAGACACATTCACTAACAATCAACACGGAGTCTAAACCGTATGACATAGGAGGATGAAAATTTTACACATAGATGGGTCAAAGTTTTTATGTTTTTTTTTTTTATCAAAAAACCTGTACTAATATAGTATTTCCTATTTTCAAAATAAAAAAAATTCACACATTAAACTTAATATTCAATTCAATAAAAGAAATATGCACTATAACATTACCTCATTCGAAATTAATAATTCTACTGGTAAAAAAGAATCTGATAATTTTGTCCGATATGCTTATCTGTGCCAACGATAAGCGAAAGCTTAAAGCAAAGTGCTAAAGATCAGATCAGTTATTTGCAAAGCTTTTTTTTGCCTTCTTTTGGGTAAGTCATAATCACTGCGAACGGCAGTTCGCTCTAGTGACGAAAGCAGCAAGAAGGGTGCGAAAGGCGACTAGATAGATATACAGCTAATTTGGAAAATTTGCTACGACTGTCCGATCAGATCGAGTTATATACCGATCGAAAGGTTGAGTCCTAACTTACAAAATGGCATACTAAAACTTTTTGTAACTCACCTGGTTCCTGTGATACGGGGGTGTAAGTGGGAGGGGAAAAATTTAAACGATCGCAGCTAATGGGGCCGTTGGGGCCTTTTTGAAAAATTTTTTATTTTTAAAAAATTCTAATCAAAAATACGCGTCGATTGATACCCCGATCACCCAAATCCGATAACTGGTTCGAAAGATAATAAAATTTAAAATTTTTAGTGGACTTCTCAAAATGAGATGAAAAGTCAGTTTGTTTGTCGGTTCGTTTGCGCGTATCAAAGCGCTAAAATAGCTTAGATGTAATGATGAGGATTTGTTTCTTTTCAAAAATATAGAAATGTTTGTTCTACGACTTTTTGAATTTCCCGCTAGTTTAGCGGGAAAACGCTATTTCCCGCTAAAATTGAAACCCCAATAGTTTGCACACCATAGAAGCTACAGATATGTCCTATATATCATTGGAAAGGTGAGTTAAAGGGCTTTTTGACGTACCTTCAAACTTTTTTTCTAAAGTACTCAGGTAACACTTTACAGGTGAAATAAGGTTTTTTAGCTTATATTTTGGCGATTTATGACAAAACGGCTCTAACGATTTTTATTAAATTTATGTATGTTTTAGTACGTAAAATTCTGCGTTTTTTGGTATATAACACATAAATTTTGGTTAAGGGGTTTGGAAGATATTGCCTGTTAACTGAATATATATATTTTTCCATCGGTCGAAAATCACGTTTTAGTTCGAAAATCACGTTTTAGTACTAAAAACTTTTTGGTTTTATGAGATATCTCAACCAAACTGATAAAATACGCATTTTACATTGTTTTATATATCCTGACCAAAGTTGGTTCAAATCGGACCACTATATCATATAGCTGTCATAGGACCGATCGGATCAAAATTAGGTTTTAGTATGAAAAACTTTTTTGTTTTACGAGATATTTTAACCAAATTGATAGAATATGCATTTAAGTTAGTTTTATACATCCTGACCGAAATTGGTTCATATCGGACCGCTATATCATATAGCTGTCATAGGACCGATCTGGTCAAAATAAGGTTTTAGTATGAACAACTTTTTTGATTTATGAGATATTTTAACCAAATTGATAGAATATGCATTTAAGTTAGTTTTATACATCCTGACCGAAATTGGTTCATATCGGACCGCTATATCATATAGCTGTCATAGGACCGATCTGGTCAAAATTAGGTTTTAGTATGAAAAACTTTTTTGATTTATGAGATATTTTAACCAAATTGATAGAATATGCATTATATGATTAAGTTAGTTTTATACATCCTGACCGAAATTGGTAACCGGTAATCAAACCACTATATCATATAGCTAAAATAGGACCGATCGGGCGAAAAGTCTTAGTATGAAAAGTAGACAGTAGTAACGCGAGCGAAGCAAACAGGGGCGGAGTCTCTTAGCTATATTTTTTACTATCTCCCTGCATTTATGATAAAGTTAAAATTTCAAAAGCAAAAGCATTTGCAAAAATTTCTGATATCCCACAAAAAAAACCTCTACACGAGGTAAAAGTCTAGTGACGAAAGCAATTTTTAGATCCAAAATTTCTGATATCCAATTGTGTGACGAGCTAAATTCAGTTTATTATAAAAACTTTAAATAAAAATAAAAATTATTAAAAAAAAAAAAAAAACACGAAAATTGGTATTCGGCACTGTGCAAAAAGTAATTTTTATGTACAAAGAAGCTCTCCCTTTTTAAGCACAGTGCACAATGCCAATTTTCGTGTTTTTTTTTTTTTTTTAATAATTTTTATTTTTATTTAAAGTTTTTATAATAAACTGAATTTAGCTCGTCACACAATTGGATATCAGAAATTTTGGATCTAAAAATTGCTTTCGTCACTAGACTTTTACCTCGTGTAGAGGTTTTTTTTGTGGGATTTAGTTAGTTACCGGCGCACTTCTTAACCAGTCGTACTATACAATATTAACTAATTTTTGATCAATTGGGAAGCGATAAATCAATAGAACTTGAGATTACAAAGTAGAAACATTTCTAGTGTCCGAGTAAATTTCAGAGGAGCATTATGGGAAATTTGTCATTGAACGACGTAAGATTAATAATACAAATAATGAATTATTTGATTATCTCATCAATTTGACTCTCAACAGTATGAGGATGTGAGCATCTGGGTTCCCTGGGGACACATTTCGGGTCGTTGGTACGGCAATCGAAATAATCGACCTATTCTGGCGTTACATGGCTTTCTGGATAATCTGGGAACCTATGATAGACTGATTCCTCTGCTACCAGACTATCTTGGAGTGCTCTGCATCGATCTGCCTGGACATGGATACTCTTCTCCTTTGCCTCCGGGCATTCACTACGACTTCTTCGATTCGGCATTCCTCATAGGCAGGATAATGAAGGAGTTTAAATGGTCAAAGGTCTCCTTGATGGGTCATTCATTCGGGGCCATTCTTGCCTTCATTTACACCTCCCTTGCACCGCACACTGTGGACCTTGTCATCACAATTGAGGGAGTTCTCAGTCCCATGGAAAGTCCTGAGTTTACGGAGTCAAAGAAGCTTCGTATTGAAAAGTATCTGGAGGAGGAAGAACGCAATGCAAGTGCTACAATCTATGAGAAAACTTCCTACACGCTTGAAAGCCTCTACAATTTTGTTAGTAAAATTACCTTTCAGTCTGTGCCAAAGGAATTTGCTCATCATTTACTTAAACGAACCATTTGCAAGTCGCAGTTGTATCCGGATAAGTTCTATATTGCGAAAGATAATCGCGTTAAGTATTTCAATGAGTTACTATTCGGTCCGGAAATGGGAGCAGAGATGGCTCGTTGCATTGGGAAGAAACCCTTCCTCATCATCAAAGGCTCCGATTCACCCTTTATAACCGAAGAGAGCAATGAACTGATATCCACTCTAAGTCACCAAAATCCTTACTTTGAGTTTCATAAAGTCTCTGGTCTACACCACGTACATCTCTCCAATGCCACAGAGTGTGCCAAATATATAATTCCCTTTCTAAAACAACATAGACCAGCTTCCGAAGAGAAAGAATTTCCAAGAAAGCCACACAAATTGTAGACGGGAAAAGGAAGATAAATTTAAATAAAATAAAACTACAAATTCATATTATGACAAGAAATCTGATAAATGTAAAATCTAAAAAAAAATTTAGAGCCATTCTCTAACTATTTGTTTACCTCACAAAAAAACAAAAAAAATAATATAAAACCTACAAAAAACATTATATTATTATAAAATAACAGTTGTAGTGATTAAATTGAACTAAGGTCTGATAAGTTTGACTGTCTAAGCGAAAATTGGAAGCTAAAAAGTAAAAGTAATTAAGATCAGATTAGTTAGCTGATAAGCTTTTCCAAAAGTTTTCCTGCTCTTGGGTAAATCATAATTTGGTCAGTTGCCGGCCAAGTGTTAAACCAGACGGACATAATCCATTTTTCTTAATCATACTCAAAAGGAACAAGCGATAAGCATATAAATTTAATTTCCAATTAATAGTTGGCATAATCGAGATTATACAGTGAAACAAATCGGTCAAAGTTCAGAGAAGCATTATGGGAACTTTGTCATTGAGCGAGGTTAGTAAACCTCATATTGATTAATCGATTATCTCATTAATTTGACATTCAACAGTTTGAGGATGTGAGCATCTGGGTTCCTTGGGGACACATTTCGGGTCGTTGGTACGGCAACCGAAGGGAGCGACCTATTCTGGCTCTACATGGCTATACGGATAACCTGGGAAGTTTTGATAGACTGATTCCCCTGTTGCCGGACTATCTTGGAGTGCTCTGCATCGATCTACCTGGACATGGATGCTCCTCTGGTTTGCCTTCGGGTATTCAGTATACTATTGTTGAATGGTCCTATGTCATAGCCAGGATAATGAAGGAGTTTAAATGGTCAAAGGTCTCCTTGATGGGTCACTCAATGGGCGGCATCTTGAGTTTCATTTACACCTGCCTCGCACCGCAAACAGTGGACCTTATCATCGCGATTGAGGCAGTACTGAATCCCCTAGGAAGGATCAAGGATTTATCGGCATATGCCTTTAATATTGACAAGTTCGTGGAGGAGGAAGAACGCAGTTCTCGTTCGACAATCTATGAGCCAAATTCTCATACACTGGAATATCTCTGCGACTTTCTTAATATGTATACTTTCGACTCAGTGCCCACAGATCGTGCTCAACATTTGCTTAATCGTGTCATGTACAGATCACAGCTGTATCCCGATAAGTTCTATCTCTTGAGGGATAATCGTACCAAGTATGTCAATGACTATAACATGACTCCAGAACTCGGAGAGGAAATGGCACGTCGCATTAGGAATAAACCGTATCTTATTATCAAAGGCTCCGATTCACACTATATTACCGATAGCGACTATGCAGTTCTATCTATTTTGAGTGATCAAAATCCTGAATTTGAATTTCATGAAGTGTCTGGAAAACACCATGTACATCTCTCAAATGCCGAAGATTGCGCCAAATATATTATTCCCTTTCTCAGAAAACATCGACCATCTACAGAAAGAGTGCAAACCAAACACAAATTGTAGGCATAAAAATCAAGGGATTGTGAATAAGGATTATTTTGTTTGGGTTTTCTTTTCAACTCAATGACTATTGTTAAAAAATTAATTTTTGCTCAAAAATAATCATTAGATATATTGTAGGTAAATCAATAAAAATATAAAAATAATCATTGTATTGTAATCTATACAAATACTTTGTCCTGACTGACTCACTGACTAATCATTGTAGAGCCCGAATGGTAAGCTAGGACACTGAAATTTTTACACAACGTAGCTGAGTGATTTTTGTAAAATTTTACCTGCAAGTGGGTCCTGCGAATAATGACGACTAACATCGAAATGATGTTTAAATTTTGCAGGTTTTTCATTTTTTAAAATTTGCGTTCCATGATTGATTAGATTCGGTAAATGTTTCTCTTAGCATACACTGAAAATAAACTATTTGTAATAAAATTCATTGATTAAATTTCAATATACCAATAAAATATTATTATGGTGACTGTCAATTTTTCTGTGGATCAGCAACTATAATTCATAAAGTGGTTGTGTGGAATGCGATTTGCAGATAATAAAAGGTAAATTGATAAGGCTTAAAACTAAAGTGAGAGTACTGTTTTGATAAGAGCGGAAGGTAAGCTCTCTTCTCGAACAGCTGATTCAATTTGTTTACCTCACAAAAAGCTTCTCACACCTGACCTACGTCTAAACTAAAGCTCATTTGGCTGATCACAATAATAAATGGCAGTCGCATTCAAAATCGTAAAAAGTATTGAATGGTTAGAGTTAGCTATATTTTTGTTTAGTTGCTGGCCAAGTGTTTTGGCTGTTAGACATAGAATCTATTTATACTCTATTTGGATAACTGAAAATCTAATTAAAATTTTAGCGCTAATCAATTTATCGGTTAGTTAAGATAAGGCACAGAAACTTAAGGAAGACCCACTGAATTTAAATAAATAAATAGATAATACAAAGAAAGACAAACATTGTTCAAACAGTCTACAATTTGAAGTCAAAGGGTTGTGACAAGTTCAGAGAGTCGTCATGGGGAATTTGTCGCTGAACGATGTAAGTAAAGCACAATTGAAGTTTGAAGAAATTACAGTGGGTTAAAAAATTGTATTTTAATTGCTTGCAACTTTTACCAGGAAAACATGATAAAATAAATTTAAATAAATTGAAAAATGTCCAGTCTTAAATGCACCTCATTTATTTAATTTTAATCAAATCTATTTGGAATTAATTTTGAATATTTAATTATATACAAGATCTAGTATTAAATAAGCTAAATTGGCATGAAAATCTAAATTAATATAAATAACAATTCGGGGATTTGGTAAAAGTTAAAGTTTCCAGTCTATTAAATGCAATTATATGTTATTTAAACAGTTTGAAGATGTAAGCATCGAAACACCCTATGGACATTTGATGGGTCGTTGGTACGGCAATCGAAAGGACCGTCCTATTTTGGCCCTACACGGTTGGCTCGACAATTTGGGAAGCTTTGATACCTTGATACCGCTATTGCCTGATTATCTGGGAGTTCTCTGCATCGAACTAGCAGGACATGGATACTCTTCTCCGTTGCCAGCTGGATTGCATTACAGTGCCGATGATTGGGTCCTTCTCATAGGCAGAGTAATGAAGGAGTACAACTGGAAGAAGGTCTCTTTGATGGGTCACTCTCTGGGCGGCATCTTGAGCTTTATTCACGCCACACTCGCTCCACAAACTGTGGACATGATCATCACACTGGACATTTGTTTGCCACCCTTCGATGCCCCAGAATGTATTGAGAAGAGGGCTCACTATATGGAAAGACATCTGGTGGAAGAAGATCGTACTAGAGTGATGGAAGTTCAGGAACCTCCTTCTTATACGATGGCTCAACTGAGAAACGTTCTCAGTCGGGGAACTTTTAACTCGGTTCCTGTGGAGTTTGCTCAACATTTGCTCAACCGAAGTGTGAGGAAATCGCAGCTCTATCCGGATAAATTCTATTTCTTTCGCGATGGTCGCCCAAAATATCACACTCTTCTACCATTTTGTGCTGAAAAGGGTCTTGAAATGGCAAAGCGTATTAAGAACAAACCCTATCTCATTATTAAGGGTTCGGATTCTCCATTTATTGACTCGAGATCAGAGGAAGTTATTTCCTTTTTGGCCAAGAATAATCCTTACTTTGAATTTTACGAGGTATCTGGTCTACATCATGTGCATCTAACAAATGCCACAGAGTGTGCCAAGTATATAGTTCCCTTTCTGAGGCGACACCGACCGCCTCCTGCAGCTGGAGTGGTGAATTCACCGGGGAAAGGCAAACTGTAGCAACATTTGGTTACTCTAAGTGTATATATATAAAACTTATGGTGACGGATATTCAATATTATTTCGTTGAAAAATATATAAATTGCAGAACACTTGATAAATAAAAAATACAATTGTTTTATACAAAAAATTAATAAATATAAATATCTATATAGTATCTATTTTCTCTCTCTCTCTCTCTCTGATCTTGCTTGGCAAAGACTTGAAGGCGTAAATAATTTATATATATAAAATTCTTTGTCCTGACTAACTATGGTGACTATATTCAACGGTAAGAGCTAGAAGTCTAGGATTTTCACAGTAGTTGCTTACAGTTTTTTGGCGTTGAGAATTTAATCTTTTTAACCAGTTTAGATAATTAATTTTTATTTTTTACAAAAGTGAATAGTTTATTTACACACTTATGTTAACTGTTGTACACACAACTTGAACTGATGTGTTGAGAGATAATTTATTGAATACAATTTGTTGAAAAAATAAATGCAATAATAAAGACTAAAAGTATCAAGAGTGTTTATTTATCTTCATTCTCTGACTCTTTAAGTAGATTTAGCTAAATAATATACAAATAATAAACTAAAAGTCTTACTTTTTTCTTGCTGTCTATATTTCTGTATTTTAACTTTTTTAAAAGAGAATTGATGAACTACATTTTCTTTGAAATATCACTTAAAAAATAATAAAAACTACAATGCGTCCTTTTTCCTTAAATTCTCCTTAATTTCTCTGTATTTCTCGCTGCCTTTGGCTGTTATTCCATTATGCTACACATGGCTCAGACATATCTACTATATAACATATATTCGTTATGCCTTGTGTTGTGTAATTTGAGCAAGTTTAAGCTGCTTAACTACACTTGAGCGCTTTAGAACAATTAGCTGTGGCAAATGTAATGCGATTGGTATTGCCTTGGCTTTGGCTTTCACTTTGACTTGGCCAAGTTGCCAAAGTTAAGCAACAATCAAGGCTTTCTCCAGAGTGGAGACTTTAGTCTTTAGTCTTTAGTGGTTGACAGCATGACAACTGGCTTATAACTTAAGCCATTGTTGCCTACAGCAATGAAATATGAAATCATCAGCAAAAGGAAACGTACAACTTTCTCACAATCTATCGAACAATTAGCTATAGACACACACACACATACATAAACACTTTCATGTACATGTAAAGTCACTTAAATATTGCGAAATATAATCAATTGTTGGTCCTTAAAAGCATTTGAAAATCATTTTATTTGTTGGCGTGACAACAATGGGTGTTGCCTACTTTTGAGCGGCGTCAGTGAAAATTAATTTTTGGCATCCGCACAAAATTTGCCACGCCTACTTTTAGGTGCCGCCTAGTAACTGACAAAGAAGAAGACGAAGAAAACGCAACGGAACGGGAAACAACGAGGCGCATACTTTATTTAATTTAAGCAGTTTCCCGCTGTCGCAAATGCTTGTAATAAATTTATACATGACAAAGGGTATATTAGAAGTTAAATAAAAATATAATAAAATATGAAAATTAACATAAAATCACCCTGTAAATAGGGTATCTGCTAGAAGTTGAATAAAAATATAATTAAATATGGAAATTAACATAAAATCACGCTATAAATAGGGTATCTGCTATATATACCAAAATAAAATATAATGTAGTATAGAAGTTATCAATAATTTTGATTTTGTTGCAATAATAACATTAATAATAATAATAACTTCAACCAAAATCGAAATAAAATTTATGATAAAATATAGAAAAAAAAAAATATTTTGAATTATTATAAATTAAATATAATTAAAGAGTGTCTCACAGTCTTGCTAATAATATAAATTAACACATTAAAAGTTAAGTCAGCTAAGACATTAAAAAGTTCTAAATATTCAAAGAAAATGAATAAATAATATATATAAATAAGATAACAATTAATTCTAAAATAATAATAGCATTACAGGGTATCTTACAGCTATGCCAAATCAATATATAATTGCTTACCATCTACAAAATCAGCTAGTAAAATAAAGAAGCTCTTAGAACTGACCAGAAATTTAATGATTGATAGGTGTGCTATAATTACAGGGTATTTTTGAGCAGTGTTCTTTATTCTACGGGCTGTCCTTGAAACATCTGTTGGGCTGTGTCTGCTGTCAGCTGCCGCCTTGCCACAAATGCTGAATATTAAATATGTATGTATTTACTTTTTGGTCGCATAATTTTCTTGTCATACATTTTGATTGCACACATATTTTAATATTTATATTTATGCTTAAAGTTTACGAATGCGAATCAATTAACGAAACAAAGTTCTTGCATATTTTCATACGTTGATTAAACAACAACATTTAAACAATATCGATTTTGTAATTTAGCTGCTGCTTTTTTAACTCGCACTAAAAAAACACAACATACACACGAGACATACTAAGTAAAATGTGTAAGCGGAGACGCCACAACGCCGCAGGAGGCGCCTCTCTTTGTGGCAGATGAGATGAAAGTGAATGAAAGTAAAGCCATAAACTCAAATTGTGAACTTGCAACGTATGCCTAGATTTTTCAATAAAAGCCAACGCAATGTGGTTGGGCTAAAAAATAAGAGTTTTGAGTTATAAAATAATCAAAAAATATATAAGAAATAAAAACCAAAAAGCTTCCATGAGTAAACTAGAAAATATCAAATAATCGTACCACTTTTAGATAGGGTATATCAGAAGCGGATAAATATTTATTTAGCTCAAAATTGTAATTTTGATAAAGAATTTTAAATATTTATTAAATTTTCTTTATATTTTATTTATGATAAGGGAAAAAATTAAATTTTTTTATTATTAAGAAAATAATTTTGTAATTTTTAAAATCTGTTACTTTTAAAATTATAGTTATCACCCTGCAGGTTATCCTCACAGTTAAGCTAAAAATTGTAAGGCACACTTTTTGGCGGACTCCAAAAATTAAGTTTGTCGTTGAAATTTAACATCTATTTGTTGTAAATTAATCAACTGAATTGCCTGCTCTTGAACTGTGGTGAATTGTGAAATGGAATAGATTCTAGGAATAGCGGGAAAGAAAACCCTTAGGCTGAATGAATTATGCATGTTAAAGCCATCTCATGACTTTCAGCTGGCCGCTTAATAAACTAAACTAAACTCAACTGAGAACTGAAAACTGTTTAAAATTCTTGGTGTGCCACGTTCGGCGCTGCAATAAATCTGAAACTGCACTCAATTGCCACAGCGCATGCAACATCAGGCAACATCAACGTCAACGCAGACTGCGACGGAGACGGAGACGTCAACTAGAAACGTGCGCGCAATTTTCGCAATTTTCTAATAGCCGCTAACGCATCAGGAAAGTGAGCAAGGGAGCGAAAGAGAGGGAGAGAGTGTAAAAGAAAGAGAGAGAAATAGGCATTCGGTCTGTTATTAAAAAGTAAAACAAGCCAAAACACATTTCACGTACGCAGCAAGTTCTGTAGAGAGAGAGAGAGAGAGGGGGGAAAGAGAGCAGCTTGAGTTTTTGTTTTTAACTTGGCCGGAAGTACTTTCGACGCCATTTTGTGGTCGGCTTCTTATGGCCAAGCAGGCAGTGCTGCAATTGAGAGTGCAGCCAAAGTCCGAGCCAAAGTCCGAGCTACAAAACGCACGGGACTCTTGAAAGCCCTTTATCAGCTGCTACGTGCTCATTGAGGTCATCACGCACTTTAACCTCCAGTCAAAGCCAGTCAAACCAGCAACAGAAAATGAATAAGGCGAAGAAAAAAAATATTAAAGAAAACACTTGAAACGAGTGTCCGACTACAAGATACCCAGCACTCAGACTCATTTAGACCATAGCTTTCGCTAACTCCCTACTAAATATTATCTTTATTTCGATGGGTCTTTCTTCTGTATGATTTCACACGTCCCAAAACTTAAGGCTATAAACTGAAAAAAATCCGGTATTGTTTGTTTAATAGTTTTCACAAAATATGCATTTAAAGAATTTATTTAAAATAGAGAATTTAACACAAATAGGAACAAATTAATGTAGAGCTAACTCAAAACCAAGAGTTTTCGGCTATAAATTAATTAAGATTAAGGTTTTTTTTGTATCTTTTAATTTATTTTAAATGTCATAATATGAAATGGAACTTATACTTTATTAATTTAAGCCTCCTGAGTCTAAATGGTCGTGATCAGTCAGTCAGGCAGGACAAGCATTTTTGTAGATAAAGCTTGGGTCATTCATGCCTTCTTTTTTGGACAAACTAAACTCCCCATTGTATATTTAAAGTACAGGGTCTAAATAACGCGCCTATGCTAGAAGATTGCCAATAAATTGTTGCTAAGCAGCGAGATGGAAACACGCTAGAAATGTGGCAAAATGGGTAGAAAAAGTACTTGCTGACAAAGCAACACAGCAGGAGAAATTGAAGAGGAGAGAGGTGAAGAGAGAGTGGAAAGTGGGGGGACACCAGAGGACAACCATTTTGCATTTCCATCGCCATACTTTCGACCCACATTCCGACTGCCCATTAAATCTGCTACAATTTACTTGTGATTGACATGTTTATAAGGGTCGCACACACACACAGCAGGAACTAAAGATTCTTTCATGCTCTTTTCCCTACTCAGGTTTCCCTATTCCCTTTTCGGACCAGCGAGCGGGGGATTCCCCCCAGTTGCTTTTGACCTCCATAACAAGTGAAGCCCAAAACTGGTTTTCCTTTCCTTTTATTTTTCCTTCTTTCTAGTTTCAATAAATCTTTGATATTCGCACTGTCCGAGCATACTAAATATCCTTTTGCACTTCAAGTGCTTTATTGAGACAGCAAGAAGTAGAAGAAGAAGCAGAAACAGAAACAAAACACAACTCAAATTCCTGGAATCCCATACGCACACACAATTAAAAGTTCCCACGTTGCGACACAGACCCATGAATAAAACAATATGATATAGTAAAGTGAACAACCCAATAACAACACTTGCATACTCTTTAAGTAATCAAAAACAAATGCTTTAAAGAGGGACTGTAATCTATGGGTTTTACTATTTTACTTACTATATGATTAGTTTTGAGTAAAAAAATAAAACTCAGGAATAATCATTATTTTGAATTCAATAAAATAAAGCTCATGAAATAATCATTATTCTGTGAGTTTTATTTTATTAAATCATAAATAATGATTATTCCTGAGTTTTATTTTTTTTTTGCTCAAATATAATGAATTTTTCTTGGGTACATAATAAAAATCCTAAATCTTAAGATCATGGTAAAATTGCATAGAAGTGAATGACTTTTTCAATTAAAAAAAATCTAAATAATCATCATTTACTGTCCATGGTTTAAAAGGCAATTTCAACTAAAATTTACTTATTTTTATTGCAATGAGAGTTAATAAATTAATTAGAGGAATTTTAAACAGAAAGTATAATAACCATTGGATGGTCTTAAGAACCGGACATCATAAAGTATCATAAAGTAAATATACCCTAAATATTATAGGGTAATCAGAGAACACAGACTCCGCTATCAGGAGTGGCAGACAAAACGCATGTTTTGTTTTAATTTAGCTGACGGAAAAGAAACTTCAAGTTGGCAACACGCATGTGAACAGGTTTTTTATGCACTTTTAACTTGATAAAAAGAAAAAAACTAAAACATCTGAGAAACTAATAAAAAGGGCAAAACCTGCCGAAGCGATAACAACAACAACAACAACAAGAATGATAAATAAAAAGTCCAATTGATATGCAACATGAGGGAAAAAAACAGCTGACACGCAAGATTTGAAGTTGATGTTGCAGATGCAACTCAAACCGGGTTGCAAAGCTATTAACGCACGCGCCAAGCAACCTACAAGATACAACCTATCAGATACAACAACCTACAAGATACAAAACGAACTTCAGTCGAGCGCGCAAACTGTCGGCAAACGCACGAAGTTAACGAGTTAACGGATCGTCGGCTGGTCGGGTTCGTATCTGACCAAAATAAATACAAATAAATAAACAACTCAAGTGCAATTTTTTGAAAGTCTTTACAAACTGTGTGTGCCACAAAATAAAAATAAAAAGAGATAAACATTAAACGAGATTTAATGTCAAATTACAATTTGAGTAGCGCATAAAAAGAGTCGAAAAATAATTAATTAAACCAAAATACGAAATGAAGTCAAGAGTTGCCGAAGAACATTTGTCAGCTGTTAAAACAAATTCTTTGCTCGAGAAATGCTAATGGGTTTCAAGTTGTTGTTGTTGTTCTTCTTCTTCTTCTTGTTTCGGGTTGTTTGTGTTGTTGTTGAACTTTTCAATTAATTTTACAACCCGAGGAAGCCGAGACGTCTCTCATTTTCGCCTGCTCCGCATGATCTTATCATCATATCATAAAACCACAAACAAAACTCAATTCTTTTCAAGAAAGTTTTTCGAAACGGTGGAAAAATAACGGTTTTTCTGTTTGTTTTTGTTTTAATTGTTGTTAGCCCAGTAGGCAGCAGAGTATACAGGATTATAAGTTTATTTAATTATTCATTTTATGTTAACAAAGTGCAGTTGAAGAAAAGTAATTTAAAATCTAATAAACTTGCGAAAGTTTATTTATTTTAGAAAAAAAAATTAAATATAATTGAAAATATAAAATAAAATAAGATAAAAAATAATACAAATTATTTAACTTAATAATAATACTATATCGGGGAGAATTCTAAGTTCATTTATTTATATTTTAGTGTCAGCTAACAACAGTCAAATTTATTTAATTTTTTTTAAGACTATAATTGGTCTTACTATAATGTTGTGTTTTTAGAACTCAGAAAATTCTTGAATTAGCTAAACTCATTTTTATATGTCTGCATATATTGCAATAATTTAAAAACAAAAAATACAAATTTTTTTAAATGCAATTAAGAAAGTTATTTAATCAGAAGTTTTCTATTAAGCTTTTCTTATACCTTTTTGGTTTATGTTTCTTATTACTTTTATTTCATATTTACATGGATACTGGGTCTTTAATAGTCGAGCAGCTCAGCTGCAGTGTTTTTACTTTTTCTGCCTATTTTAGTAGCATTTTTAAGATGCCGCAAGGCCTAAAAAACTCCATGAAAGGTGTGCCCCAAAACAAAAGCGGGGCATTTAAGTCCCCGCGGGTGTCTGTCTCCCTTCTTCCCCTCTCCCTCTCTTTCCCTCTCTCTCTTTCTTTCTCTGCCTATTCCCCTTTCTTACGGTTTCTGTCTAAATTAATAATTTTTTTTGTCGCTGATTTATTTTATTTCTTGCATAAAATTGTTGCCGCGTTTGCTACTTTTATTTTTTTTGCTGCTTAGCGAATTATTCAATTTGAATCTGACATTTGAAACTTGAAATTCATGTTGAAGTTGTTGTTTGTCGTTGTTTCTGTTGTTGTTGTTGTTGTTTTTGATGTTGCTGCTGTAATTGTAATTCAATGCGGAAGACAGAGAAGGAGAGGCAGAGAGAGTGAGGGAGAGGGAGAAGGGAGCAACGGGCCATAACCGTAGTCTTGACAATTATCAGTTGGGGTAACAGGCAACAGGTTGCCGCAAAGTGCTGCAAATTGTTGCTGCTGTTGTTGTTGTTGTTGTTGTTGCTGTTGAATTCTTATCCATAAAACGGAGCAAGTTTTACAGTCATTTACGCATAACTGTAAGATAGAAACAGACAGAAACAGGATTTTCACTCATATAGGTGTAGTTGACTGTGTGTGTCTGGGTGTGTGTGTGTGTGTATCTCTGCCACGCCTCTTATCAATAGTTAGTTGGCAACAAATTAAGCCAAAAGCCTGCAGCTGTTGGCATAGAAAAAGTTTAGTGCTCTCTTCTTCTTTCCCCCCTGTTGACTTCAATTTGTGTCAAGCAATTTTCGAAATAGAAAAAAAAATCACAAAAAAAAATAAAACTAGTAGAAAAGGCTGAAGTTCAACAAGCTCGACTGTGAAGGACCCTGTACAAATATTTAAACAAAAAATTATTTTGAAATAAACAAAAAATACTATGTCAAAAGTTAAAAAAAACTTTTTACTTAAACTAGAATTTAAAAAAAATAAAAATTTAGTTATTTTAAAAAGAAACAAATACTCCTTCAAAAAGGATTCAGACACAAAAAATAACATAAAACAAACATAATAAAATACCTTTTTTTTTGTAGTTTTTGGTATATGCATTAAACATTTGTATTTTTTTTTTTGATTTTTGGATTTTTTTGATTTTTATAAATAAAAATTTAAACATACTTTGAGTTTTAATTTTTTATAATAATGGATTAATAATAATAAAGGATTGAACAATTTGTTATTATTTTAATGCGTTTTGTTAAAAATAAAATTGTATATTTTCTATTTGTAAATTTGTTTAGCTACAAAAAAATTTGTTTCATTTAAATTTTAGTAACCACAAATAGACTTTCAAACATACTACAGGGTCTAAAAACCATGCGAAAAAATTGGAATTTTTCCATTTACCATTTTCCATTAGCAACAACAAACAGCGTTGAGCTTAGGCTCTTAAGCAAACATGAAAAAATAGTGAAAATCATGTGAGTCTCTCAACTTGAGTCTTCAGACTTGTCAAACGTGTTCCAAGACGGCATTGGAAAATGTGCATTGTGTGGCGGCAACAACAGCAACAGTTGCAGTTGCTGTTGCAGTTGCAGTTGCAGCAACAGCAGCAACAGTTGCCGCACTATAGTAACTGTGACTCGGTATTAATTTTCAACAACAACAAATGAATGTAAATAAAAAAAAAACTAACAACAATGAAAAACAAATAGTCAGCAAAGTCTTTAGTCTTTTTTTTTTTTTTGGTTAACATTCTAACTTGGCTAACAGTGTTGTCATGAAATGATGCTTTCAACAGCTTTGAGGCCTTTTCATAATTAAGAAAAAGAGAAGCAGCTGAATTCATGGAGGAAGATGTCTTGAATGCGCTGCAAATGCGCTGTGCGTATCTTTCGGGTGGCTACGATCGGGAGAAACGAATCATATTCATTGTGAATGCATTCAACGATCATCAATTGTGGAATCGCCGCTGTCTTCAACTGACACTCGACTATTTAAAGCGTTCACTCAGGTGAGTTAAAAAAAAAAAAGGCAAACAGATTCTATAACAAAATAAGAACAAACTAATTAACATAAGACGACAAAGTTTCATATGCAAATGATAAGTTAGGCTTTTAAAATTTAGAGTCTTTTCATTAGTTTCGGGACGAGTTCTATAGGCTTAAGATAAGGAAATATCACTCTCTGTTATTTGCATATGAATTCTACTTTATGAGCTTCTTACGTTCTGTTTTTTGTCGTCTTGTGATCAAAGTTATCGAAAATCCCGAAACATGGATTATCTATTTGGATAATATACACTTCATAATACAGCCGAACTTTCTTACAAGCAAAGTTGTAAACCAATAAAACAACAAAATAAATGATGGCTAAATACATGTATGTAATCAATCAAGCGAACAAATTTCAGCTAGAGTTCCAATCGACAATCAAAATGCTAAACAAGCTTCGAAACAGGCACAGCAATTAAAAGTGATGAGTTTAAGAAAAGAAACCCTAATAAATTATAATCCAAATTGTAGATACACTTTTTTAAATGGAATATTTTGGAGATAATAAATATATATTTGTAATATTTTTAACTCAACGAACTTAATCTCTCAATCTACAATAATTGTTATGAATATTCAAATAGCCAATTCTAAAATTGATTTCTTTAAGTTGATTATTGAACTAGACTCTCTTCTCTCTTCCTCAATCAGTGCTGCCATATTGCAAAATGGAGTCAGTGTCATTGTCAATGCCCAGGAGAGCAGTTCTCGCATCTCCAGACAACACGTGCGTCAAATCTATTCTCTCTTTGGTGGCGACATTAGCGTCGATTTGTATCTAGTCAGAGCGGAAGGTTTCTGGGAAAAGCACGTGGAACCATGCGCCAAGTCGCAGATCAAGGGCGAGGTAAGACATGCAACATGCAACTTGCAACATGCCGCAAGTCGCATGCCACTTGCAAATGAAACAGCTTTGAAGTTTCACCTCTCTACTCTACAGCCCTTGGTGCTCTCGAAGACACGTCTAGCCAAATTTATTGAGCCACAGAATCTGCCCGAAGAATTGGGCGGCACACTGCAATTCAATTATGATCTGTGGCTGCAACAGCGCAAGGTAAGTGCCACAGAAATTCAAAAATAAAATCTATATAAACAGACTTGTTCTATATATTTTAAATTTAGTTAATTTCTAGTAAATGCCTTTGACTTTTAAAAAATATTTCCAGAGTTAATGGAATTAAATTTTTCTTAAATTTATTTAAATTGAAAGTAAACTTTTATTCTTTATCCAAAAATATGTTATATGGATTTAAAAAGTTTTACATTTTTTTAAATTAACACCAATTCAATTTATATTGACTAGAAAGTAATAAATAAAATACTTTTTAAAGTTATTAATTCATTTAATTTACCCAAATCTCTGTTGAAAGATATAACAAAATGTTATATTTCTTTGAATAATTAAAAATCATATATAAAATAAATAATTTGAGCAATTAAAATTTAATTCATTGCTAAACTAAATAAAAAGTAATGCATTTCTTGAATAATAAATTTATTTGTTGTATAAAATATACGTCAATATTTGTTGAAATTTTTATTATGAGTAATGAGTAATTTTATACTCATTGATATTAATAAAAATAAATTAAAATTTCAAATGTTGTCAGCAAAATCTCTGGAGATTTCTGGAACACAACTGATACTCTATTTTTTACAGGCCATAGACGAATTTAGCAAGACGCATGTTCTCACTTTGGGCGCCATGGAACAGCTGTTGACTTTGCTCGCTGGCCACAAGTCGCTGCGTCCGGCGGAAGCGGATGTCGAGCTGAAGAAGTGCGCCCAGTTGCACACGCATGTGCAACGCAGCATTGAGGCAGCTATTGAAATGGGTAAGCGGCAAGTTCGTTGCCTAAGTCTTTCGTTTTGCGTGCGTTCGCCAAACAAAATTAACATATTCTCAATGCCTACGAAACGAGTTGGCAGACAACAACAAAATGTGACAAGTAATTTATAACAACCACAATAACAACAACAACAACAGCAACTGAGACAATGACAACAACAGCAACTGAGACAAAAAAAAAAACAAAAAAAACAAATAAGTCGTGTGCGTGTTTCAATTAGAAATGAAAATGTTTGGCAAACTAGTTTTGCGTGTCTCATTTTGAGTTGTGGGCTGACTTTTATTACACTGCATAACATTGAATTATATTCATGTGTAAAATGAACTTGAAAACTGTGGGAGTCAGGGATAAATTCTTTCGCAACATAATTGAAATAGATCGCTTTAATTTTTAAAAGTAAATACTCATTTGAACATGTAACAGAATTCAGACAGAGTAATTGTTTTATGTTAATGTAAATGTTAAAAAGATCTTATATCAAACTCCGATCTAATTGATATTGATTAGTTATAATAAATTGCTTTAAAAATATAAATGATAAAAGTCAAAATCTCTTTATCTTTACCAATCACTAGAAAAGATTATAATTTCATATATAATTTATTTGCCATGAGTTTTGTTATATCTTAATGCAACTTTCAGTTATTTTTTTTTTTAACTTTGCCTTTAAAGTTCTGTAACACAAAATCAGACTGTCTATATTTATCTAAAATATAAAAAACGATCTACAATCAGTTTTGTTTTGCTGTGTTTCATGCATATAAGTGTCTTGAGATTCTTCAGAGAATACCACAAAAACCGCAGACTTGAAGCTCGTGTCTACAGTTGTTGTGGTGTTTCTTCTTCTTCTTGACTGTGGCACGTGTAGGTGGCTTTGTTTACATCGTGACCCTTCACTCAGCCAGTTTCCATTTTTGAGAGCTACCTTTGTGACACGCAACGAAACTGACATTAAAGTTAAAGACGAGTCGAGATGGGCTGTGAATTTCACTTTTACGTAGGGTTAATAAGCAAATAGAAATGCTAGAAAATGCGGTAAATGTGTTAAACAAGCAAACACTCAATTTTTAAAGAGGTTTACAGTGAAACTAATACGGTTAAAGCTTTTCTCAAATTGGAAACGAGACAGGCGTAACCAGAATTTCAAGAGATTAGATAGCTAATTTTATTTTAAAACTAGAATCTAGAAATAACTCAAAAAGTTTAGATGTGACGTCCGACGTTTACTAGACTTCAAACTAACATAACTTTGCAAAACTTAACCGATTTTTAATCATTCTTTGGATTCTAAAGTGATTCTGCATCTAAAATTTCATGGAATTTTGGATAAAAATATTAATTTTGTGAAGAAAACAATGTAAAAGGTTTAAGGCAAATGTGCATAATTTTCTACATGAAATTTGTAGTGAAAAGAGCGTATAATAAAGAGATTTTCATTGAAACTAATACAGTTAAACCTTTTCCACAGGTAACGCGATCTTGGCCCGCTTCAACGAGGTTTACGAGACACAGACACAGACACAGACACCGACACATGCCACACCTGCTGCCACAACAACAGCAACCTCGACAGTAACAATGGGTCTTTCCAGACCCCTACTCCCCCCTGATCTGGGTTGTGAGAGGGCCCGCATCGAGTTGCGTCTCAATGAGATCGAGAAGAAGCAGACGGCAATAAGAACGGCGTGGTTGGAGTTGTTGCGATCGCTGCGTGAGGCACGTGAGCTTTGTACCTTGGAAGAGGGCGTGGCCTTTGTCACCAACTGGATTCTTAACCAGGCCGAGCAGCTTTTAAGCCGACAACGAAGCATTGGCGGCGATGTTCGTGGCTCGGAAACATTGCGATCGGCACACGATCAATTGGAATTGGAATGTCGAGAAACCTATGGTTGTTATGCCGAGTTGCTCTACAAGATCGAGCAATTCTCCAGTGAGAGATCACAGCTTAAGTGTCAGGATCTTCTCTCTCAACGTGACTTTATGCAATTCGTTTGTCGTTCCTTTGCCGAACGCCTGGAAAGAAGACGAAAAGTCCTGATGACTTCGTTGCGTTTTCATCGTTTATACGATCAATTTGAGGAGGAACTTTTGATCGCCAATCAGGCTGCGGATGCGGAACCCAGTGAATTGAACTCCCAACAGGCCAAAGAGTTGCTAATGCAACTGAAGACAAGTCAAAAGTTGTTGGGTAAGTGAAAAAATAAAAATCAATGAGATCTTTGGGATCTTTCCCATGTCAGTTGAGCAATTTCAAATGCTTCCAACTGCAGTCGTAACTATTTAATGGGCCAAGTTATCAAGTGAAAGTCACTGCATCGAGTTTAGGATGATGTAAACGATCTTCTCAAATGCCTTTTGTTGTATTTTAACTGATATTCAAGTAGTCAGTTTAAGTATATATGCAGAGTTGCCTTCACCTGAGAGTATTTTAATCTCGCAGACAGTTGACAGCTTTTTTTCTTAGTTTCTGTATTACTTTATTTTCAAAGTGTCTTTCCAAATAATATGATCTGTTAAGGAAAAAGTAAGAAACTCCATAACTTTAGTTACATTTCCTTATGAACTTCTTTCATTGCACAATTCGAGAAAAATGTATGACTTTAATCAGGTTTATTTTTTTTTGATTAGACTTTCGACATAGTATTTCAATACATTTCAATTTCATATTCATTCACAGAAGTTGCCTATATAGATAAGAGTCTAGGTCAAACACAACGTTGATAAGCGAATCGAAAAGTAAAAGGAAAAAAAATATTAGAAAATTTTTTGATATTGTAGAATTCAGAGGAATATTTTCGGCAATATTCGAAAACTTTTAATCGTAAGAGCAAATAGCATAATTAGTAAATTTACCCAACTTTTGGAACCAAGATCTTTTCAAATTTGATTCATTCATTTTTAGAATACAATTTTACAAAATATCATTAAATTGATCAGTGAATCAATTCTAACACTCATTTTCAATCACATTAGTATATTTTTTGAAAATTGAAAAGCAATATTATATAAAATGTTCATCAATCTGGTTTTGATGGTTCTTGAGCTTATCAGACAGCTTTTGATTACACTATCAATATTTATGGTTGTTGTTTTTTTGTGTTGCAACTGATTCGAGCCGTGCAACACTTGATGTTGTTGTTGTTTTTCGGTATATTTTCCCAGTCAACATCGAACGCGAACTTGTCCGCGAGGGTGAAAAGCTGAGCGACATGTTGTCGATGCCGGTGAAAGACGCCTTGGGCCGTGACCTCCACTTGGACTACAGCAACGACATTGGCCAGCTGCGACGTCGCCTCGACGCGAGCAGAGGACGCAGGCAGCGGTGCGGGGAGCGGTTGGCGCTGCAGCGGCTCACCTTGGAGCAGGTGACCCACATTCATGGGTATGAGCAGGAGGTGCATTCGGCTCTCAACTGGATGAACGAGCTGTATGCGGTGTTGTTGCGCTGTCATTCCCATGTCGGCTGCAACATCCATGAGATTCAGCTGCAGAAGGACGAGTTGCAGGGGTTCGAGGAAACCGGACGGGTGAGTTTTGTTGACTCAGAGTGAGTGTGACAGAGAGAAATGTAACCAAAGAGAGTGAGAGCATTAGATCTCTACTTATTTTTTGGTCAGCCAGTGTGACTTTACTTTTAAAATTCGGGGGAAAAAATTAAGTTTCCATGAAAATCATGAATCAAAAATTATTTTATTACTAGTTTTTAAAAACGATATTTAAATTAAATTTTTAGCTGTGATAGTGTTAAAAAAAACCATTTTTAAGCTTTTAAATATCAAATCTTTGATATTTTAAGCAAATTAGTTAAGCAAACAATTTGAAAAATTTTAAATATGTATGAATTGAATTGTTTACTATATGTATTCAAATGTTAGCTCGACGCGAATAAACCATCAAGTTTTTTCCCCATTTGATCCACTCCATCATTGCTAATTCTTAAAGTCGATATTTGTGAGATTTTCAACACTATTTAAGACCTCTCTCTCTCTCTGTGTTTTTCTTAGAGCATCTACAATTATGGCTGTCAGCTGTTGGAGGCATCGCAGACACTGCGACTCTGTTGCAAGTTGGAGCAGTCGGAGCCGGAGCAGTTTCTGCTGCAGCTCCAAAGGACGTGGCACAGTCTACAGTCGATTTCGCAGGAGCAGATGACGCGTCTGCGTGTCTCCGCCGTCTTTCATCGCAGTGTGGAGGCTTATTATCGACAACTGCGAGATCTGCGACCTCTGCTCACTCACGAACTTGCCACAGCACAGCTGCAACAGCTGCAACAGCAGCGACAACAACACAATCGCAGCAGCAGCGGCATCAGCAGCGACGCCGACGCCGACGTTGACGTTGATGTTGCTGTTGAAGCCTCTACAGAACTCTCTTCAGGCGGCGGCCTTGGAGCGCGACTGCAGCGCCATCTACTGGCGAGGGAGCAACTTTTGGTGGAAGTGGGTCGCATGGTCCGACTGGGTCGTCTGCTAAAAAAGCGTCTGAAGGAACCATTTGTGCTCGACGCACTCACGGGCAAAAGGTAAGTAAAAGCACTAACGAATTCACTAGCGAAAACAGAAGACGAGAGTGCGAGGGCGAGAAAAAATTAAACTCGGAGAGAAGAAGGAAAAGACACTCAAATGAAATCAGATAAAAGAAAAAAAATATCTGAGAGAACGAAGGAGAACACTGCTCGACTGGCAGATACTCTGTAATCAACTCTAACAGCAAGGGAGTATTCTTCTCAGCGTGGAGGCAGAAAAAAAGTACTGAAATATCTGCAGATAAATGTAAAATTAAATTTGAGAAAACAAGAGCGAAGGGAAACACTGCTCGGCTAACAGATACTCTGCACTCTTCTCTAATTGTCAGAGAGAATTCTTCTCAGCGACAAGGCAGGAAAAACACTCAAATATTTCACTAATAAAAGCATCAGATAAAATTAAAATAAAATATGACAAAACTACAAGCAGAATAGAATAACGACGAAGAGATACCCTGTATTTGAATTTTATATGAGAAAAAATTCAATTTTGCCACAAAAAAACGAAAAACTACTCAAAAGTTTTACTTAAAAACCAATCACATCAAATAAAACCAAAATAAAGTCTGACAAAACTACCGCGTATGAAATCGTTGCACGAATAACTGATACCCTATAGTAATTAATAGTTTATTATGTATACATGACTAAAATCTTTTACACATTCATATTTATTTAAGTACTCCACAAAATTAACAATAATTGCAAGCTATGGCACGCTAGATGGCGCCAGTGTAGTTACAGATATTCCCTACGTAAAATACTGTTTCAGCTATTTATAGTTCGTTTTTTATCGCTTCTTACAAACACTCGCACTAAGTTAGACTACCCAATTTTGTCCGGGTACAGGGTATAAATGTCGAGCAGCACTCACGGAAAAGTGCCGCCAACTATTGTGATTTTTGGGTCCATCAGTCTATTTCGGTGCGTGATCCAGCGAGTTGCGTCGGAAAATCATCGCTGTCGTTTCGGGAAAATACATAAATATATATATAAAAATATATATATACAAAGAACAAATATATAGTGTGGCAACTGTCAAATTGTCAAGTAAATAAAAAAAAACAGCCGGCAATCTTCGTAGTCATATATTTATATATTTGGATCTTTTGAATTCCTACTGGAAAAACGTGTTGTGTGGTGTCAACAAGTGGGTCAAAGTGGAAAAACTCTGTTTTAATTATAGAAAGAACTTTCCGCGCTCACATCATATAATTTATTATCCACTTGTGGTTATCTACCCAGTGTATATTTAAATGTACTTTAAGTAATTCGTCAAGTAATAATTTTTCAACTGGCCGCGTGCCAAAAGCGTGTTTAATGTTTTGCGTCAAACAAATTGCGGAAAGGAGGCGGAGAGAGGCGCCAAGAGAATTAAAAAAATTCAAAAAATTCACTATAGGAAATTCGAGAGATAATACTAAGAATACCAAAATTCGGAAAGCAAATTAGGAAGCATTTAATTTAATAATATTATTAAAAGGAAATTAAAATTTAAAATGAATGATTAAAAAATTATAACTTTAAAAATATTTAACTGAGCAATATTTTTTTATTCTCTAGTTTTTTGTATTCTGAGTAATTTCTTATTTTAATTTTTTATATTTTTTCATAGTTTTTCATTTTTTTTTTTTTAATTTTGGTTAATTCAAATTTTATTATATGTTCTTTTCCTAGTTTGTGTAAACCTTAAATAAAACTCGAGATTTATATGAAGTACCCTCTCTTAAGTTTGAGAAAAAATTAAAAAAATGTTTGCTCGATTTCGGAATATATTTGCCAAATCAAAAACCGATGAGGTGCCCATTATTGTGGTGAATGAACCAGCGGAAGAGTCGCAAAATCTCGTAGAGAATCAGATTGAGATTAAAGCGCCTTTGGCCAGCGAGGAGGAGGAGGAGGAGGAAGAAGAGAATCTCAATGAGACACTGAGCAAATCGAGTCAAGAACTCTCTCAGCTGCTGGATGCAATTAATTTGAGCAGCAAATTGCCAGATGATGAAGAGATCATTGATGGCGATGACGATGATGATGATGATGATGATGATAATGATGATACAGCAAGCACTTCCAGTGTTAAAACTAAGATAGCCAAAGCTTCCATTGAACGTGATATACCCACGGATATAGAAGAAGAGGAAGAGGAAGCTATAGAGCAAAACAGTCTGGACAAGATCAAGGCTTTAATTCGCAACGACAGTGAAACATATCCGCAGAGTGATTACACAGATACCGAGGATAATGCCACGCCCTCGCACTCACGCACCGCCTCCCAGGATTCAACAGCCGATAAACTGAATTTACTTCCCTGTGATTACAGCATTATTCCCGAGGAATTACCCTTCGACAGTCCCGTTCATCCGAGTCCCCTTAACGACAGCGGACGCAACAGCAGCGCCGACAGCGAATCTTGCCCCACTGTGCAACTATCGCCCAGCACAGTGACCGTGACACCAACTGGAAGCAATGAATTAGCCTGTGCCGCCATTTCCCACAAGCTGAGTGCAATTGCCGAGGTGGCCGAGTCCCTGGATGCGGTGATCAGAGACTGCAGTGGTGCCATCGACCTCGATCTGTCCAAGAAACTCGGATCCCATGCAGTTGGCAGCGAGGTGAGTTCGAGAGAGATGTTGTAAAAATAGACAGTGCAGACGAAAAAATTCCAATTTTGATACAGAATCAAAATAGAGGTCACATTATTAAGAAATTGACATTCCGCTAGGAAATCGGTAAAAAATTGACAAAGTTATGACAGTTTGAAGTTTTAGATAAGGTGTCAAAGATCAAGCGTCAAGGATCAAGGTAGGGAAAAAATAGACAATAACTGACAAAAAATTTAAATTTCAATTTTGATGCAGAATCAAAATAGAAGAAAAATAATGATTAAATTGACATTCCGCAATGAAATCGGTTAAGATTTGAGAAAGTTATAGCTCTTTGAAGTTTTAGATAAGGTGTCAAAGATCACGAGTCAAGGATCAAGGTAGGATAAAAATGGACAGTGATTAACAAAAAATTTAATTTTCCAATTTTGATGCAGAATCAAAATAGAGGTTAAATAATGAAAAAATTGACATTTCGCAATGCAATCGGTTCAGATTTGACAAAGTTATAGTTGTTTCCAGTTTTAGATAAGGTGTCAAAGATCAAGCGTCAAGGATCAAGGTAGGGAAAAAATAGACAATAACTGACAAAAAATTTAATTTTCAATTTTGATGCAGAATCAAAAAAGAAGAAAAATAATGATTAAATTGACATTCCGCAATGAAATCGGTTAAGATTTGACTAAGTTATGGTAGTTTGAAGTTTTAGATAAGGTGTCAAGGGTTAAGGGTCGAGGTACGGAAAAATGGGCAGTAATTGAAAAAAATCAATTTTCCAATTTTGATGCAGACTTAAAATAGAGTTCAATTAATGAACAAATTGGCACAAGGAAATCGGTTAAAACTTGAGGAAGTTATGACAGTTTAAAATTGGGAAGAACTATCCCATTTTGATGAAGAATCATAAAAAAAGCTCTTCAATAAATCTTTACATTTTCCAAATTTTTATAAATTTTCGACCAACTATCTTCATTTTTTTTGCAGGACTGGCAATCGCGCTCCACGGAGGATGAATCCTTTGCCACCGCCTCCGAGGGCAATTTCACGCCCAATTCGCACTCTTCGTCCTTCCAAACGGCTTCGTACATTGGATCTGCGAAGAATTCCTTCGATGAGGCGGATGATTCGACGTTGAGCAACTTTGAGATTCCCGAGCTGCCTCAATCGCCTGTTAATATGTCCTTCGACAGCTCCGAGCTGAGTTATTTCTCGGCTCAACAACCTCCTCTGCATCCCTGCGGGGATGATGATGATCAGGATAGCGTTGTAGGCGTGGCCGAGCTGCATAGTCAGAGTGTAACGCCCACTCCAGATATGGAAACGGAATTGGAGGTGCAACGTCCCATCGAATCGGATAGCGAAATAGAAGCTTACGGATTGGACTCTAATGTCATTAGCACGGAATTTATGCCTAGCGTTTCTACGGCTGTTACGCCGGAGGTGAGTTCTGCCGACTGCGCTGCCGCTGCCTCTGCCACGACTAACAACAACAACAACGAACAGAAAACGAATTGGCGTCGCAGCAAATACTACGAGAATATTACGAAACAAACGATCAAGGGATTTCTCTAAGAAATTAATTGAGTTATGATGCGACAAATTGAGAAGAGAGAAGAAAAGAGAACAGACCACGACCAAGACGTAACCCGCCTAATTAACCCGCGCCATTTGCATTGCCGTTTTACCATTTTGTTATTTCTTTTAAGTCTATTTTGTTGTTTTCTTGCCAAAAATTCAAAAAATTGCTGGCAGCTCATTTTTCTCTAATTTATTTAAGTTTCATTTGTATTTTGGCTATTTTAGCAAATGAGATAAATAATGTTTTTTAGTTTTTCGCATGCTTTAGTTGCATTTATTTATTAATAATGAAAATAATCTATTTAAATACATTTAATAGTTTTTATAAATTATGCCCAACAATTAGAGAATTCCAACATTATTAATTTAATATTTATCACTGTGCATTAATTCCAATTTTTATTTATTCACAGTAATTTGCTTCAATTTTTCCCCATTTCCCTAATTCTTTCTTTAAATATATATTAGTTGTATTTATTTATTTATAATAAATATAGTTAAGTTAAATAAATTTTATAACTTTTTAAAAATTATGCTGAACAAAGAAATTTAATATAATTAATTTATTATTTATTTTTATTCACATGATATTTAATTGATTATTATTATTTTTTACCTACAGCTAGTTTCTAGTTTTCCCCGTTTTTAACTCGATCATTTCCCTTTTTTACAGATGCACAATGTGCATGCTCTAATTTAATTTAATTAAATTTATTAATAATAAATACAGTTTGGTTGAATACATGTTATAACTTTTATAAATTAATCGCAATAATTAGTGAATTCTATAAAATTATATAATCAATTATCGCCCTATCCAGTATAATTATTTTATATGTTTAAAATATTTTTAAGCAATTAATTTCAACAAAATTTTGAGTCACAACTGAGTCACAAAATAACTCAATTTAATTGAAATAAATATTATTATTCTACAATTGATTTGAGTAATAATAATAATTACAAATCATATATGATTTTGATTTTTTCTGATGGGCCAAAAGTGGTGCATAACTTTAGGCTGAAGTTTTTAATAAGCGCGCTTAACCCTTGTAAAGTTTAGGGGGTTTATTTGTCCACCAATATATGTTTGTTTAGAAATTGTTTTGTGTTGCGATTGTGTGTGTGTGTGTGTGTATCTGTGGGTGTTAAGTGATGTCAATTAGGTAAAGAGGGAGTTCTCTCTCTGTTTTTGTCTCTCTCATGCTCTCACACTTTTTTAACAAGCCACTCAAAATGTCACATTAATCTCAATAAAAATGTTATAAATTAAATATGTGTGTGTATGTGTGACATATGTGTTAGTGTGTGTGTGTGTGTGTGTATTTCTTGTAAAATATCCACGTATAAACCTGCTCTTAGATTTAAGCGCCAGTGTAGCAATCAAATCAAATTGCAGTCAGTTTTGCCGGCATTTCGTGACTGACCAAGAAAATATCAACAACAAAAATAACAACAATAGTAAAAAAGATCAAACAAGGTACTCGACCATTTGATGCCTAGTACCAGTATCTAAAACTACACTAATAAACAATAATAAGACTCTAGATTATTTTTTGCAAAGTTTTTAAATAGTTGCAGGCTATTTAAGAAATGAACATTTAAAAAATAATACAGATATTTAATAGATTATTGTAAAATTAAAAAGAAACCCCCTAAAAAAAAATAGCTTAAAAAATTACCATAATATTCGTTTAGTTTTAACTGCGTGGACAACCGAAATATGAAACTCTCTAAAATCTATGTTTTATTCTAGTCAAACAGACAATGTCACAAATTTATAAGTCTTTAATTCCCATGTCTACTGGGCTAACAACATTGGCAACAAAAGCGGCGCTGAAAATATAATTCAATAAATTTTGTGTTCGTTGATAGGCTGAAAAATAATAACAGAAAACGTTGATTGGAAGCAAAGGCGGCAACACGAACAGCACGAACTGAATACCCCCCACTCTCCACTCCCTGAATACCCCCCACTCCCTGCCACATGTTGCAGGTTGCGATCAGCAGTCGACCATTCCCTGCCACACGCATTTTGAAGCGCTCAAGTGGCGGAAAACTTTGATAGAGAACTAAAGGGGGAGGTAGAGATAGAAAGGGGAGGAGTGGAATAAAAGAAAATACACTCAAAAAAATAAGACAGCCGAGTACTTAGGAAAGTCTCATTCTTTAAATTTTAAGTATGCTCTGAACTACAATTTTTAAGTTGGATATGAATCGATTTTAAACTGAAAATCCATTCTTTATTTTAACCAAATCAAATCAGAATATATAAGATCATATCTTATATAAAAATCTGTTGTTTTTTGATTTTTTGAAGATACCCCTAGAAAAACAAAGTTGTTTTTATAGTTTTTATTTTAAGATTAATTTGTCTTTTGAATAGTATTTTTTCAATATTGAAATGCTCTTTAGATTGACGAGAAACAAGAACATTTTGAGACTAGATTTAAGAAGTTTGTGCACTAAGACTAGTGTTTTTTTAATTACACAAAAACTAAATTCCCAAACTTTTTTAATTAAAAAAAAAAAAAATTTTATTTAAATTTCGCTTTTTGAAATCCCGAAAAATTAAAATATATAATTTCGTAGACAGTTTTGAAAGTTGCGATCTCAAACGACTTCTAAGATCGTTCAGTACAAGCAATCGCCGGTTAAGTAAGGAAATATTGAATTATTTTTCTGAGTGTAAAGAGGCGAGTATTATGGGTTGGAGAAAGGGGGGAGAGAAGTGGGCTGAGTTTTGAATGCGGGCGGCAGCCTGTTGCATTCTATTAAAACACGATGCCAGTCAGGTTGTTGCAGTTGTTCTTGATGTTGTTGTTATAGTTGTTGTTGTTGCTGAATCTTCGCTGTGTCTGTTATTAAAGTACAAGCTATACTTGAGTTATTGTTGTTGTTGTTGTTGCCGGCGCAGGGCATTAAAAATTGAAATCATGAATTAACGACGCAACGAATGCCAAGAGCACTTGTTTATTTATGTCGTCACCCGAACACCTCTGCCGCCCCTCTCTCTCTATCTCTCTCTCTCACACATGCTCACAGCAATCACAACAACATGCACAAGAGAAATGATCTCTGCCGGCTTTGCAAACTGAGCTCAAAGAGAGTCCAGAGTGAAGAGAGCGAAACGGTTAATTGCCGGCTTGAAGCGCTTAAATACAAATGGGAATTATCTATAAGGTGACTTACTTCAATGCCTTAAGATACTTAAAATACTCCATTGTGTTTTCTTAAATAATTACATATTTTTTTGAATATATTATGTCTGTTAATAAGTCTGCAAGAATAATACAACTATTTAAAAGGATTAAACCAAAAATAAATTTAATTAAAATATAAAGTTTTTAGCTTAAAAAGTTTATAAAAAAAATTTAAGAAACATAATCAAAAAATTATACAAATTACATATTTTAAAAATCCATTTAATTATGGAGTTAATTTATAGTTTATATAAATAAAAGCAAATTATAAAGGGTGTGAATATTTAAAAAAAAAATCCATTTAATAATGTAGTTAATTTATAGTTTATATAAATAAAAGCAAATTATAAAGGTTGTGAATATTTAAAAAAAAATTTAATTTTACGGAAGTATTTATGCATTTTGTGGGCTATTAAAAAAAGAATTTTTCTTGCTTATTTTTTTGGAGTCAAGTAACAGAGAAGTCAATAAATAATTACTATTTCTATGACATTTGCATCAACAAATATAGAGTACAGCTTTGGAGAATAAGTCATCTTATAAATAAAATTAATCTCCGCTCTTTAAACTTAGCTCAAAGAGCGAAACGGTTAAGTGCCGGGTTGACCCGTTAGTCGCTAATTTTGCTCTCCTCACACGATGGTAACCGATCAAAGCGATCGTGTAACCGATCAAACGATCACACGAATCATATGCCAATCTTCGTGTCTTCGTGTCTTCGGGTTGATTCCGTTTCAGTTGTTCAACATTTTGTTTTCAGTCTTGTTCGAAGTTCGCGTCGTTCGGTTGTTGGCAACGCGGCGTGTGCGCGTTTTTCTCTCTCTCTCTCTCTCTAACACACACGTTTTTATTTTAAATAGAAAAATATACAGCAAAATAAAATAAATATGTGCGAATAATGTAAATTTTGGCATAGAAATGTAAATGAATTTGTTTTGTGACGGCACAATAAATTAGCAGCTAACGACATTGAATGCAACATAAATTATGACAAAACAAAAATATATATACAAATTCTACATGAATATTGTATATGAATAATAATAATAATATGCGAAAATATTGTGCGCTAAATTTGCCAATTATGTTGTGTTTTGTTTTGTTGCTTGAGAAATAAAATAAAAAGCAAATTTACAAAAAAAAAATACTTGAGTAAATACAATTTTCTGGGCACAATTGTCTGGGCTACGAAAAATGTGACGACAGGCAGTCAGCCAAATTTTCGAGCCAGCCACGCCCCATTTCCAGGCATGTGCCGAGTGTAGAAATTTTTATAGTGCCCGGCTATATTTAGAAACGGGCCAGAAAAGTACAATTCAAATAGTTTACATTACCCCAAAACGAGCAACGCTATTAAAGTCAAAATTTCAATTGAAATTTAAAAAAAAAAAGAATGGAATATAGAAAGAAATTACCTAATGCCACACACACACAAACACACACTTGAACTGTTCTAACATTGCGTATGCGTAATATTTCAAAAATAAATGCTATGCTGCCATAACAGTTGCAATTGATTTTTGAGCGGATGAGAGACAGCGCCATAACATGACCAAAAGGTTACACATGCAACAATTGGCACATCTGTATCTCTGTATCTGTATCTGTCTGCCGCGAGTATCTCAAAGATACAAACACACAATGATTAGCCTGACGCACATCCGCCAATATGTGGGCTATTCAAATACACGCTACGAAAACATAATAACAAATTAAACCATTATCTCTGACTATCAGACATTAGTTGCAATTTTTTAAACATATTTCTTAGGATAAATAATTTTTTATTATAATTTAATATTTTATCAGAAAAAAACTTGCTTTGAAAAAATGTGATTCCTTTCAATTGACACATATTTTTATATTTATTAATTAATTAATTTTTAAATACAAAACTTTTTTTTTAATTTGAACAAAAATGTTATTTTCTTAAGATATTTTCTTCATTAAATTCGAAAAAGACTTTAACACAATTTTTTCATGTATTCATTTAATTTTTAGAAAATAACCTCATTTCCATATTTTCGAATTGTCCATCTAAGAACTAGTTAAGCACGGTAATTTTTTCTGCAATAAATAAAATAAAATTTGTGATAAGCGAATTTCTAAAATATGCGTCATATATTTCTGCGAGTGTAGAGAACACACGTAGTTCGATTTTAAAAATAGCGCTAAATTCGCATATTGTCATCGTTCTGGGAGCTGAGAGCGAAAATCGCATTATCGCATCACACGCATCAAAGGCAAAAACAAATAATAGGAAAAAGTATCTCAAGCCAATATGCAAAAACAAACACACACAGATACATTAGTTGAGGTATAGTGGAAATCTATATATATAGACATACATAGACAGACATTGTTGTGCTTTTAGTGTACAATAATAAAACAGGCATGAAGTCATAGACGATTTATATGCCATAGTTCTACTTCCACTTCTTCTTCTTCTTCTTGCTCTTTTGCTCTGCTGAGATTCTCTCTGAGATTCTCTCTGAGATTTGAGAATCTTCTATGTTTGCAATGTGTTGTGTGTTTGTCAGACGATTGCCAGCATTGATAGCGATTGCAACTAACGAAAAATACGAGAAAAAATTACAAAAAAAAATATATATAAAAAATATATCAAACGAGCAACGAAATCAAATCAATTTAAAATAAATAGTAATAGAAAAACAAAAATTTAACTAAGCAACGACTAACAAACAAAGTGCGCTGTGCATTATTTATGTTGTAGCCGCTTAAAAACCATAAACAAACAAATAAAAGCAATGCACAAAAAGGCTGAGAAGAGAGAGAATATAAGCAAGCAAAAATAAATACAACGAAATACAAAATAAAAATAAAAAACAAAAAACAAAAGAAAACTAAACGGAAAAGATTAAACGACGCCCACACAAAACATACAAAACTACACGTAGCCGCTAAGCCGACAACAGCAACAACCACAACAGCAACAACAGCAACACTCAACAACACTCCACTGACAACAACAACAACACTAACAATAACAACGACACTTGGTTGTGGCAAACATGGAACGTCGCCAAGCGTTAGACTCATCGATGTCTTCACTTTACTCGGCCAGCTCCTCGAATCGCCAACATCAGCTACAGCCTCTGTCGCTGCCTCAGTCGGCGTCGCAGTTGGCGTCGCAGTCACAGTCACAGTCACAACTAGACGCCTTCAATTATTCAGCAACAATGTCATCATCATCACCAACTCCGAGTCAGGCAACAAACTCCAACTCCAATTCCAATTCCAACTCGAATTCTTCCTCACTCCGTGCCACAACCATCGGCACTGTTGTTGTACGTTGTGGTCCCATACAACTGGTGATAGCACTCTTGCAAGTGAGTTCCTCTTCTTCTTCTTCTTTCTACTTCTATCTACTTGTTGTTGCACTGAGCCCAACATGCAACATAGTTACAGATACCAAAAAGATAACTCCTGACTGCAATTTATGCATTTGTTTGCATTCAGTTTCGACTTTAAGAAAATATTTCCATAGTTTATATACATCGTATGAAAATCAACTAAAATCTTATATAAATTTAGACAGACTGTCAAACTGTCTTAGAAAAAACCCAAAATAATATTTCAAAAGCTTTATAATATGAAAATATTAGATTTTTGTTTTAAATTATTATAGATTGAAAATATGTCTATAGTTTATATTAGAGATTTATAAAGATATAAACTCAACTAAAATCCTATAAGATATGACCGACTGTCTTACAATAGAACAAAAATATATAAGAATTTTGTTTTGAATATGAAAAAATATTTCCATAGTTAATATAAGAGTTTAAGCGGCCAAAAATTCAAGTAACTTTGATACTATGCCTATTTCTGTATTTTCTAAAAACTATTGATAAACTTTTGCTGAAGAGAATTCCAATCGGACATAAATTCATCTTTCAACCAAACTAGCCTTAAAAGTCTCCTTTCCATAAAGATGGGAGAATTCTTAGAAATATACAAAACATATGTTTATATATTTTTGGTACGAAAACAAAAAATAACACGTGTATCTAGAAATGTTTCACAAATATTTCCAAGTCGGGTGGTATTTTCTAAAGTGCCATTGAAGATCTGTGAATTAAATTCACATTTTCTTTTAACTTAATTCAGCTAACTGTAGCTTGAACTTGGCATTGTCTTTTGTATCTTTATAAATTCATTTTTGTTTTTCTTCTTGTAAACCAATTCACAAATTAAAGTCAATGTTTTGATTTATGCTTTTATTTTGTGGTATTTGTATTTTTAATAATAACCAAAAACTGGTTTTGATTTGACTGTTTAAACCGGCTTTAATATAATTTCCGTGCCAATTAGCACATTGAGAGCTCAAACAACGAAAGCAAAAGTTGTTGATAGTATTTTTTAAATTAATGTGTGTACGAGTGTGTGTGTGTGTGTTTGTGTGTGTGTGTACTTATTTGAAACAAAAACAAAAGGTTCAAGGTTGTCTGACATCAGCCGAAATGGAGACAGACAGACAGAGAGCGTGCGCGTTCTTATGTGACAAAAGAAATGTATCTGCAAGATACTTTTTGGCAATTAGGCGCAGCTGCTACCTGCCTCAAAAAAAAAAATTGTAAAAAAATGTTTAAAAAAGAATGAACAACCACAAAAACTGCTACACGAAGCGAAGAAGACAAGAAGAATGTTAAATCAATGAGAAACTTTAGGCCAAACTTGAGGCTGCCAATTTCTGCCCTGAACTTGAGATTGAGATTGAGTTTGAAACATTGAGAAATGGAAGCGCTACAAGTTTCATGTCCCAGACAACAACAACAGCAGCAACAATAAATTACAATAATTATAGAAGAAGGTTTATGGCACAACACACACTTTTTTTCCTCTTTCCCTCTTATTTTTATTTACTTTTTTTTTTGCTGTATTTTGTTCATTCAACTCGCATTGCCAAAACTCATTGAAATTTTTGACCACTTTGTGCCACATTTTGAACACTTCACATGTGTTTAGCATTCGATTTGATTTACACGCAGTCTTTTTTCAGATTTTTCTCTTTATTTTGATTTTCTCCCTCAGATTTTGTGTCTGCAAAATGCATGAGTCAGTTGAGAATACAATTTGTTTAGCAGTTTTCAACACGCTTTTCGCGAATATATAAAAACTATATAAATACTTATACAGTATGTCAAGGAATTGTTTTGACTGAAAACCATATTCACATAATTTCTTTTTTATTTTCAAAAATTAGTTATAGCGAATTGCTATTCTTAAAACCCATTAGAAACAATACTTAACATCAGAAATAAATAATAAAACAATAAAAAATATATTTTTTGAACAAAACATATTCCTTGACTAACTGAAGAATATACATATTTTGTTTGAAAAGTTCGGCAAACTAAAAAGATGTTATACAATTAGTCAAGTTATTGTTTTGACAAAAAATGTACTTATATATTTATAATATTTCAAAATAGTTAATTCCAAATTATTTATCATTTTTAAACAATTTCTAAAAGCTCAAAAAACTTAAAGAAAGAAAGTAAAAAATTCAATTTAATTTAGAAAAAAAATGATATTAAACTATTGCTAAAAATTTTAGGCAAGCAAATTACCTAAAATACTGTAGATTCGATATATATCAATTAAATATAATATAAAGCAATTTGTACATTAAATTGAAACAATTTTAAAATATTGGGCATTCAAATGTTGGCAACAATTTAATTGATTTGTTTGTGGACTTACCTGTTGAAGCTCTCTCTCTCTTTATCTCTCTTTCTAAGTGCTGAAAATAAACACAGGTAAACAAATTAGCGGAGCTGTCAACGTTGTAGGGGGAGCATAAGAATTGAAAAATAAAGAAATATAAAAAAAATACAAACAGATGTGCAGATATAAGCATACTTCACTTCACAGCAAAGAGAGCCCACAACACAGGGCGTGTCAGGTTTTTTAAAAGAGATATTTATATTCTTTTCGATGAGCTCAGTTTTGTTATTGTTATGCTTGTTATTGTTATGGTAAGAAGAGTGAATAGGGAAAACGGAAGCACTTACAAAAGTTCTTCATAGTTTGAAAAAAGATTTAAGTTTTCATATTGTCTAACTATGCAAATAGAAGATAAGTATTCAAGTATATATTCAACATTTCAAAGTTTCGCTTACAGATAAAATTTAAACTCTTTTTTCGAAACTCAAAAAGTTGTTCAAACTAAAAATTCTTTGGCAATTCAGCATGAAAAAGCTTTCAACATATTGCCCAAAAATGTGGCCCAATAAAAAAGCATTTACTAGACACATGTAACTCTTGTGCAACGCTTCAATTTCATTGAAGGTCTGTAGAAATTCAAGTCGATTATTTTTCTTAATACTGTACTATAAATAGTTCTAGCATTTCTTTGCTTTTTAGGCCAGACATTGTATCTTTTTTAACTACATGCCATTAAAAGGCCGAAACAAACAGACCAAGAAAACTTCAAAAGATTGAACATACTCTAAATAAATATTGTTGGAATTTCCTGAAGCGTGCCAGACAAACAGACAGACGGATGGACAAATAGACAGACTCCTCCAGTTGCTTCAAAATTGAAACTAATGCGCGAAATTAATTTGGCATTAGTCTTGGTAATAAAGAGCAACAAAATAATTAAGTGTGTTCAAGGCAATTGGTGCGGAAAGACGACCTGCTTTTCTTTCTCCAGTTTTCCAAGTTTCTTGAACTGCTCTCAGCTCTGAGCTCTTAGATTTGATCAGATCTTGTACTATATATGATATGCTCTGATTTGCAATCGAAGCGCAGGCAGCACTAATTGAATTTATGGCAATTTCATTTGTAAAACTCTTGACTTTTCACTCATAAATTGCAGATATATATATGTATGTACACATGTTAAATACACTGACAGAAAAAATGACTTGTCAAAAAAAAAGTCATATTTTCGTATTTAATTTTATTATAATTTTATCAAAACCTTAATAAAAGTCAGGATTAAAATATAAATATAGTGAAATTATATTTGATTACATATAAAAATCAATATTTTTTATTTAATTTAATGTTAAGTTGAACTATATTTAAATAATATTGGTTTTCAAACTTAGCAAAAGAATCTATATTGTATTTAGTCTAAATATTGCAAACACTATTTCAATTTTTTTAATTAAAATTAAAATCGAAAATTTTGATTTATTTATTTAAATATACTTTGAAAATTTCAAGGTCATATTTAATGCAGAATTCTCAATCAAATCAAAGACTTTGAATATTTTTTTTTATATCTTAAGTGAACATTTTTAAAACAAATATTTTTTTATCAACTAATATATATTTCAAAATCATCAATTATTTTATTTTTTTATTAAAATTTGTTTGATTTTAATACTTTAATATAAAATCTTTTTCTATCTCATATTAAATTTTTATGACTTGTGCATATTTTCTCTGAGTGTATTCTGGCATTAGTTATGTGCCGTCGCTTTGGGCTGGCGTGGGTGAAAGAAACGGCTGCAGCTGCGCAAAAACCAAAAGCCAAAAGACTTGGCCAAAAGACATGGCCACAAAGTCGCAGTCTAAGCCAAGTTGATGTTGCAGTTGGCTCTAAAAGGAGGGGGGGGGACCTGGTCAAAAGAAAGCCGTGTGCCAAGCTAGAGAAATGTTTACGACGCTTGGCAGGCACATAAATTTACGCATGAAAAGCTGCGCATTCCTCTCTCAATTCCTCTCCCAGTCCCCAGTCCAGTTTTGATCCCAGTCCCAACAACACTCGGACGAGGGATGGACGACAACTGAAGTCACAGCATGCCTCGTTGTCACTGTGATTTATTGCACAGTGGTTTCACAAAGTGATTTGCGGCTCAATTATCCAACTGTAAATGCAAGAGTGAAAAACCCCATTCACAATTCTGAGCTTCATTTAAATTGAAGATGGATTTGTTACGACCAATTGAGACAGGAATATAACCGTCTTAATGTTGGAAAGATTTTGACATAAATCTTTATACTAACAATACTTTAGTTTTAAATACGGAGTGTAAATAACAGTGAATAAATACTCAAATAGATTAGGAAACATTAAATGAATTTGAAACCAAAAATAAGTGTTCTTCTAACCTTCTTCTTAAAATTATTTGTGGTATTTAATCCTTAAATAAGTGTTATATTTTATCTTAATAATAAAAACATAATATAATATTAAAATATTACACTAAATTTAAATTGTATTGCACAAATTGTATATATAATATTCATATAAATAATATTCATCAAGAGAGTTACAAAAATGCTGTTATAAAATTAAGATGGGTTCCCTAATTTTTGTAATTCGCCATGTTTAATATCTTAGTATATCCTTCTTATCCTTTTTTATTTAAATTTAATTTGCCATTATCAAGAACTTGTTTTCTATTTATTTAAAGTCGTGTAGTTAAAGAAAGCTGAGCCATAAAAACTTCACTTCTGGTTTGTTTATCAATGAAAGACTTAAAGAGTTGCCATTTTACATTAGCATAGATTTAATGTTCAGTTGTTGCAACCCTAACATGTTGTATCCACACACCAAAAGGTGGCGCTGCATGTTGTCAACATGTCTGGCATTTAAATTTAATTTATTCTACGCATTCACTATTCCGGTCTCTTTGGCCGACTGTCTCTCTCTTGGCCAGCTTCAGGCTTCAGGCTTCAGGTTGGCATTAATGCGGCTCCTACTTAGCGTTAGCTGACAAAACAGTTTTGGCACGCACTGATTGATAATCGAAGTTAGCCAGAGTCAGAGTCAGAGTCAGAGTCTGGCTAAGACCGAAGTTGGCCTGAACTGAGCAGAAAGTGCATTGCCAGTTCAGTTATCTGTTGGCCAAGAAGCAAAGCAGCTGCTGTAATTACCAACAAATGCGAAGCGGGCACGTTTCTGGCCGGTTGTATTAGAGGATTGCACTATGGCCAAAATATACTATATTTTGTATAAAGTCAACGCTTAGTAATTTAAAAATTTGTTTAATTTTCTAAATATAATAAAATATGCAAAATATAAATTGAATTATTTCTAATGGTCGTTGAGGAAGAGGTTGTCAAGACAAGATCCAACTGAAAAACAATAAGAAATTTAAATTCTGAATTTTAAATCCTTTAGCTTTATGTTTAGATTTTATGTAAATATAATAGAGCAATCAAATCGTCTCAGCTACATTGTGTTAAATTTTCAGCCAACTAGGACTTATAGTTTGGGCTGTGCATTGATCAGTCAGTGAGTGAGTCAGTCAGGTCAAAGATTTTTATGTATATTTGTATTCGGATTGGGACATTCTACATTAGTTAGTTAATCTAAGGTCCAAACCAAATTTCAAGTCTTTAGAGTTTATGCTAAATTGTTGGTGCTTTTTACCCATAGTGCATTGGAGAATTGGAGGATTGGGATTGGGAGATTGTGGACTGGGAGATGCGAAATGTATTGCATGTTTACATGAAAACTGATATTTGCCGATAAACGCTCAATGAAAGTCGCCACGGCAACTGTGGAAATTGTGGAAACTGTGGATATTGTGGAAATTGTGGCAACTGCGGCTTTTTTGGCTTCATGCCTTTGGACTGAAAAGCATCTGCAGTCGTGGTTAGCAATTTGTACAAACAATTATAGAAATTATCTTTCGCTTGGCTGCGAATTAAATTGAAATTTAAATTGCATTCGATTTGCCGGCAACATCGCGATTGTCTCTCTATCTCTCTCTATCTCTCTATAAACCCACTCTCTCAGCATTTTCGTTTTTTTATCACGAAAAGAAAAAGCACATAGTGAATGAGAGACAGAGAGAGACAGAGAGGAATATTAAGTTTATATATTTATTTAAGTTTAACTTAAATAAGCTAACTGTAAGATTTTGTTAAGAATTTGAAATATAGCTCGAAAAAAAAGATTCGAATATTCACAATAAAATCATATATATAAAAACATTAAAACTTCAAACATTTACAAATATTTATCAAAGTAAATAAAAATCCACATTTAATTAAAAAATTACTTTTGACAGATACTTAAAGTAAAATAAAAATTAATACACATATTAAAAAAAATTACATTAAAATCAAACAATAATTAAATTCGCAAAAAAAAATTTTATTTAAAGTTGATAAAATAGAAATTTTTCGAAAACATCCATATTTAAAATGTAATAAAATTAACATAAATAATTTTTGACACATATCTTAATTAAAATAAAAATTCATTAATGATTAAAAAATACACATTAAAAAGGGAAAGCCAAAAATAAATTAATGATAAATAAAAATAATAATATTATTGCTTGTTAACCCGAATCTTCCCAGCGTTACCATATGGTAACAAGCAATAGGCATTTACTAAAACTTCATTTTTAGACAACATATTAACGTTAGATTAACTTTCATAAGATATTCTACGAGTAAATTGTTATCTCTAACTGATAAAAAGTTGATTGAAACAATCTCTTGAAGTTAGCTGATCGAAAAATGCTCTTTAAGTTGCTCATTATATTCTGCAGTGCAAAAAAACGGCATTTGACAATTCGTCGCAAGTAAATTTAAATCGTTTAACTAATTTTAGTACAGAACTATATGAAATGCACCCATCATTACAAAGGTAAAAGAGTGCTCTTTTTAATTATGAAACAAATTTTAAATAAAAAACACTTTTTTAAAGTTAATTTACGCTTTTAATTTTCGTGTTACCATATGGTAACGCTGGGAAGTACAGGGTACAGGTTTTTTCCATACATTTTATTCGCGTTTCGCACTGTTTTGTTCATAAAATATGATTGCTCCTATGGCAGCTATATGATATAGTGGTCCGATTTGAACCAAATTTGGTCAGGATGTGTAGCAACATATAAGTCAACTATTCTAAGAGTTTGGTTGAGATATCTCAGAATAGAAAAAAGTTTTTCATACTAAAGGTGAATTTGACCCCGATTGGTCCTATGACAGTTGTGTTATATATACGTTATACTGCACCGATTTGACCCAAATTTTGTCCTATATATCAAGGAAGAGCCCCCCTGTTGGATTAAGTTGTGTTTATTAGACTTTTTCTCAAACATTTGTATTTTGTAGCATTATGAAAACCTGTACCCTGTACTTCCCAGCGTTACCATATGGTAACAGCCGAAAAAATTGTCCTGTCGATTATCCTGACAAGGCCGAACAAAATGAATGTGTTTTTCGGATTCAGCGAACTCAAATTTATCAGTCCTGAAATTTTCATTAAGAAATTCGAAAAAATGTTGCTCAGGACGATTCGGGTTAAAACAATTACTTGAGCTAATGTATAAAACACCAAAAGAATTTAAGAATTTATTTAAATAATGCCATGTAGAAAACTATTTAGTACATACCTGAGAACATACTTATTTAGTGCTTATTTTAGGCATTATTTATAGAACACAAAAGTCTGACATCACACGCTTTAACCTTTGTTAGATCATTAAAGCTGGCGCAATGCAAATTAATGCCCAGCATCAACAACAATAAACACAAAAACAAAAAACAAAAAAAAAAGCAACAATAATTGCGATTTTATGACACAACAACAAAGTCAACAAGTTGAATCGGGCTGCCTGATATGGCAATGCGCTACAACAGTAGCAGTTGTAGCAGCCAGCTTGTGTCCGTCAACCATCAGATCCAGCGACGCAGCAGAGAAACGCGGCAGAACAGAACAGAACAGAACAGAAAATGAACAGAAACAAAAGCAAAAGCAAAAAGAAAATCAAATCAAATGAACTCATTTACAGTTGGTCTAGTAAGTGTGTGAACAAAGAACTAAAACGCATATGTAATTTGTTAATCTTATATAACTTGCTTTAATATTTATTTAATAATTATTATACTATTTAAGAGAATATAACACTGAATAGAAACAAAAGCAAAAGCAAAAACACACAGACAAAATAGAAAATGCATAAATATGCAATTTATTTTGTTTCTTTTATTACAATTTTATTTTATTGCTCTTATTATTTCTCGCCAATTTAAATAGGCAAATGTAAATACATGTCAAATTAAATACTTGACCAACTGTAGATATTTGCGTTTTGTTAAATCTGTCAATTTTTGTTTGCTCTCTCTTTCACACTCACACTACGATTAATGCTAATGTCGTTTTGTATAGTTTTGCACTATTTGCATTTACTTATGCAGTAAACACACTCGCACGCACTTAAACACATTAAAATAATGTTTGATTTATGTTTAATTCACTTAATTGGCATTCAATAGGCACACACACACACGAGTGTAATGTGTAAAGTGTGCAAATAAAACAGCACAAACAACAATTGCAATTCTTATCGCATTTTCACTTTTCACTTTCCGAATTCGCAGGACAAACTGAACTACAGAAAACTGTTATGTTATTTGCCTAACAGACCGACTCCATTATGTTAGCTTCTCATCTGTAATGTTATTAGTTTAACAGACAGACTCCATTATGTTAGCCTTACATAGATCGTCGTGTGTGGCCACTGTTAATGGTAAATTGCAGCGCTGATAACACTGCTACTACTGTTAACATAGAATATTTTAAATATCATATTTTATTTATTGATTTAAAAAATTGTAAACTACATTCTATGCAAAGAAATGTTCTGGTTTCGTGTTTTAAATAAAATAAAGTTTATATAATAAATGCCTTATTTTATTGGAAGCTGTAAAACTGCATTAAATTGCAATTTGATAACAGACCAAATTTAAATTCTCATAACTTTGTCAAAACATTGCCGATTTTCAAGCGGAATATCATTTTGGTCATTATTTTGGTGTCTAAATTTATTCTGCATATGAAGATTATAAACTTTTTATTTTTTATTTTTACTATTTTTCCGTCAAACTTAGTACTTTGACTTTTAAAATAAAATATTTTTTTCAAAATTTTATATCTCAAGTTTTCAGTTTTAAGCAACTCCTGAGGCCCAAATTAGTATAATACGACACTATAAATTTGATTTTAAAGCGGAATTTCACTTCTACCGTTTTTTGGCCACTCTATATTGAAATTTGAGAAATTTTGTTAAAAAAAAAATATTTTCCTCCAGATCTTTGTTTCCATTTTGTTGCAAATGGAATAAAATATACTATAAAATGTCAGAAAATTCACAATTTTGGTTAATGTGCGCCAAATTTATTGTCAATAATCTTGATAATATAATAAGCTGATTTATTCAGCACTGCAATTGGAATAATCTCCAATTTGATGTCGCGTGCCAAGAATTGAAATATTTTTTATTTCTGTCCATTGACAAGAAAATTGGTATGAAATCGCCAAATCTCAATCTCTTCTATTTCCAAATATAAATTCGCCAACGCCTACACTTTAAATGTACTCAATCAACGATCAACACTGAGCAATATTTAATGAAAGAGCGCTCTAATAAAATGGAGAAAAAAAAATATAAAACCCGAAAAAAGAATAAAAAGAAACGCTCAATGATTTCATACAAACGATAACAACGTCAAGGTAATTTTATATCGAAATCGTGTTCTGTTTAAAAACAAAAACATAAACCAAAAACGTGTTTGGGGCTAAACACACTCACACACAGACACACACACACATATATATATATATGTGTGTAGAACCTTTTTAACTTTGGGTTAGCATTATATCATCGATCAGTATCCTATTTTCAATTGACATGATCGTCTTAAACTTCCGTCTCTTTATTACAGAAATTGTCCACTTGAAATATGATTCAAATGTTTCGCAATGAATGTGAATGTGAATTATTATTATGAGTGCAGTGAGTGTTATACGTATACGAATACTCGTACTTAGTTATGGTCTGACTGTTTTGATAGTGATGTCATTCCATATATGGATCATATTTCAGTTAGACGATGGTGACGTGATTTTTTATTTTTTGGGGTGTAACAAAGTCCGTTACATCAAGTTTGCAATTAATAAATACACTCAAAGAAAATATATGCATGGTAAAAATGAAGAAATAAATTATTTAAGCTTATATTATCATATTTACTTAGACAACATGTTAAAAAGAAAATATAAAACACTTTGCATGCACTAAAATAATATTTAAATATCAAAGATTATTGAGTATATTTAGTAATAAATATTAAAGAACGCTTAAAATAAAAAGCGACATATTTTGCTTAACTTAAAATCATATTTATTCAAAATATACACAATAGTTTATTTAATTTACTCAATTTATATTTTTATTTCAAATAAAATTTAATATATTGATTCCATTTAAATAAAAACCTCTAATCAAAGAAAATATTTAAATTAAATATTTTTCATTGGTTTATATTTCTCTGAATTTGAATATAAATGTGCATATGTTTATACATATTGAGAACTCAACTCACGTCACAGTGTGGCACAGTGTGGCACAATCAATGTTGAATGCCCCTGAGGCGCCAATGCTGTAAATTCAGTCTAATAGCATGGTTATTAGTTTGCATTATAATTGATTGATTACTGTCATTAGCTTCGATCTTGAACAATGCCAACTCTCGTCATCGTCATCGTCATCGTAATCGTCATCGTCATTTAACTCTACACAACTTGGCATTTAATTTCTCCAAGTTTCCTCAGCAAACAAATTAAAGATCGATTTAATAGACGTCTAAACGACTTTGAAACTTTTAAAGATGCGTAGTTTTTATTATACACTTGTAAAGGGTATTTTAATTTTCCATGAAATATGTAACGCCTTCAATAAGTAAAAAAATGTAACTAATCAAATCTATTATTAATTTGAAACTGATTGCCAAATAGAAATATGTTTAAAAAAAATCTATTTAAAAGTTTGCAAAATTAATATTTGAGTAATACTTTTAAAAAGTTTTAAATTTTTAAAATTTTATTATCATATATTTTTTATTTTAAACTGTTTTAAAGACTTTCATATATTTTAAATTAACCCGAATCTTCCCAGCGTTACCATATGGTAACAAGCAATAGGCATTTACTAAAACTTAATTTTTTGACAACATATTAACGTTAGATTAACTTTTATAAGATATTCTAAGAGTAAATTGTTGTCTCTAACTGATAAAAAGTTAATTGAAACAATCTCTTGAAGTTAGCTGATCGAAAAATGAGCTTTAAGTTGCTCATTATATTCTGCAGTGCAAAAAAACGGCATTTGGCAATTCGTCGCAAGTAAACTTAAACCGTTTGACTAAATTTAGTACTGAACTATATGCAATGCACACATCATTAGAAAGGTAAAAGAGTGCACTTATTAATTTTGAAAAAAATTCTAAATAAAAACCACTTTTTCTCTCTTAATTTTCATTTTTTATTTTCGTGTTACCATATGGTAACGCTGGGAAGTACAGGGTACAGGTTTTTTCCATACATTTTATTCGCGTTTCGCACTGTTTTGTTCATAAAATATGATTGCTCCTATGACAGCTATATGATATAGTGGTCCGATTTGAACCAAATTTGCTCAGGATGTATAGGAACATATCAGATACATATTCTAAGAGTTTGGTTGAGATATGCCAGAATAGAAAAAAGTTTTCCTTACTAAAGGTGAATTTGACCCCGTTTGTTCCTATGACAGTTTTGTTATACATACGATATACTGCACCGATTTGACCCAAATTTGGTCCTATATATCAAGGAAGATCCCCCCTGTTGAATGAAGCTGTATTTATTTGATTTTTTCAAAAATATTTGTATTTTGTAGTATTAAGTAAACCTGTACCCTGTACTTCCCAGCGTTACCATATGGTAACAGTCGAAAAAATGGTCCTGTCGATTATCCTGACAAGGACGATCAAAACGAATATTTTTTTCGGATTCAGCGAACTCAAATTCACCAGTCCTGAAAGTTTCATTAATAAATTCGAAAAAATGTTGCTCAGGACGATTCGGGTTAATTTAAGAAATTTACATTGAATTAAATATTATTTTAAATATTTTTAACACAGTTTTTAGACCAATTCCAATTTTTTTTTTCAATTCTAAACTGGTTTTTTAGGGTATGAAATCTTCATCAAGCTTTTGATATTTTTAGTTTCTTGTTTAAATCGTAAATTGGTTTTGAAAAAAGGCTTTTTCGTTAATTCGTGACTGTTGAATTAAATTAACGCCCACGTGAAATTTACTTAAGTATTTAATGTGTGGCAGAAGCTGCTTTTAAATTTGTGGCAGCAACTTGGGGCAGAGTCAGTTGGAGATTCACAGACATGGCTTTCACTGAATAAAAGTTCTTACGCTGTTGCCCCGGAGTGTGTGTATGTGTGTATATGTGTGTGTTGTCACATAACTCTGGCCAAATATGTAAGCTGTGGAAAAGTAAGCAGAAAAGTAAGGGGGTAGAGTGTAACAGGGTTAGGTGGGGATAGGGGGAGGGGGAAGGGGGAGGGGAATATCTATACATATATCCCAACAGGAAAAATCTAACGGATGCCATTACCATATAAAGTCAATGCTGACCTTCATTGCAATCACACACTGAAGAAGCAGAAGAAGAAGAGGAGAAATTCAATTGGAAGTATTGTTGTTGTTGTTGATGTTGTTGTTGCATCGATGACTCGACTCGTGGACTACCAAAATTAGAAGCTGTTGTGCAGCATTGTCGTCGTCTTCTTCTTCTAAGCAGGTTTCCTTCCACACAAGATCTTGGACAATGTCAGCGACAAGTTTCATGAATGAGAACGAACACAACAACAACAGCAACAACAACAACATAAACAACAACAACAACAACAACAGCAGCAGAAATCATAAACGTGACTTTAAAAAATGCCAAGTCAAGAATTTTATTAGCCCTTTTCAGAATGGAAAGAGTTTCTTAACTGAATTCTAATGAAAAAGTGCAAAGTTTAAAAATATAGTTAAATATTTAGTGAAGATAAAAATCTCAACTAAAATAAATATAGCTAAGATACAAAATCTAAGCTGCATTTTTACAAGTATAGAGTTAAAACTGCCAAAAAAAATATCTAGTGGACATAAATAACATTACTAAAATAAATATAAAGTGAAGATAAAAAATTCCAACTTAATAGAAAATATAGTAGAGTTAAAACTCAACAACAAAATAATTTAAGTGGTAAAAAAAAGTACAACTCAATTTGATGGAAAACAAACAAAAAAATTAATGTGGTGGAAGAATTTTTAAATAAATTCTTACCAAGTAATTAATTGGAAATTTTTCTGCATTTCATTTCTGTATTTTGAAATTAAGTTTTATATTAAATAATTGATTATGAATTATACTCCCTGACAGCATAAATATAATCTTAAATAATATAATATTGAAGCAAGTCGATTCAATAATATAAAGTGATAAAAATACTATTTGATAATTAAATTTTTCCCTTTGCGAATGAAAGTGTTACTTTAAAACTATGATTGTCATTGCGTCAGCCACAATCTGAATTATTTATTCAATGTCTAATAAAAATTATTTTAAAATTAACATTTAAAATTTATGCACAAGTTAACTTTGATATTGTCAGCATTTAATTTAATTATTATCTGATTTAAGCATATGTTATTCCTTACAAAAAATCTGATTTTTTAGCAATTTAAACAGTCAGCACAAGGAGTTATCTTTATGGTTATCGATAGTCACTGATTTTATTGCCTTTCTGTATACGAAAGATTATTGGAATATCTCTTTGCAGAGTCCCGAAAAGATTTACATTAAAGTTGTCGAATTGGAGCCAAAAATTACAGCATTGGGTGACAATTTTGATGAATCGCTGCAAATGCAAAGGGAACACGATGAAACACTGAGGAATCTACAGGTAAATTAAAATCCTCCTAAAAATCCTATTAAATTACGTAAAATAAGTTTAATGATCGAAAATGCTGAATAAATAAATAATAGAAATTCTCAAAAAATAAATATAATACATAAACAAGCATATACAGATAAAATATCATATTTTATTAATGTTTTATAAATAATATAATTTTGTTAATAGAACCTGCCTGGTCCCATGGATGAATTTGTGCAAAAAGCCGACAAATTGTTGGCCAGCAAAAGAATTAGCTCCGAGTTGGTAAATGCGATGGCAGACACTCTAAATATCATCTGGCAGGATATATTGAATCTGCTGCAGGATCGACAACATATACTGCACTTGTGTACACAATTTCACGACAAGATGACGCAGTGTTTCCGCCGAATGGATCAATTGGAATTGGCCTGCAGTGAGTCCATGTTGCCCACAGAAGTCGCTGGAGTTCAGGAGTTTCTCAATAAATTCAAACAATTGCGGATTGATATGTTAACTGGAGTTATGGCGGCTTTAAAGGATGGCAACGAGTTGTTGGCCCAGTTGCAGGAGCTGGAGAAATTGGAGACTTTGGACACGAGACCGGAGCATATTAAGAGAGATGCCACAAGAGCTGTGCATCAGGTGCAACAATGGCTGGAGGCATTGCACGACCGTCGCAATACCCTCGAATTATCCTGGCAAACGCGCAAAACGCAACTGGAACAATGTCTGGCATTGAAGCTGCTCGGACGGGAACTCATCGATCTGGAGGCGTCTCTCCAACAAGCGAGACACGAACTCAACTCGATGTACAGTCTGGGAGAGTGCGAACACTCGGCGAATCAGACTCTCCTCAAGTATCGCGAGTGGAAACAACAGGTGAGCAATATCTTAAAAATCAGCTCAAAAACATTATTCTCAATTAAAAATTAAAAGTAAAAAAATACAAATCTTAATTAATTTATCTTGTATCATTGCGCTAGTGACGAAAGCAGTACGAAGGGCGCGAAAGGCGACTAGCAATATATAATTTGAAAAAAAAAATGGTATATCAGAAATTTTGGGGCTAGAATATGCTTTCGTCACTAGACTTTTACCTCGTTTAGAGGTTTTTTTGTGTGATTATTATATACCTTACTGGAAATATAAGTGAAAGGGTCTTCTTCTATTTAATGAGCGATATATTCTTAATCAGCATCAACGGAATAGAGCGCCTAGATCTCAGAGACCACAATAGCTAGAGCTATCAAATTTGGCACACAGACTTTTATAAATCGCACCTACAGTTTATTAGATAATTCGGTTCTTAAGGTTATTAACTTCATCTATTAGTATTATCGATTAATCCACTTAATCGCAGCAATATCGGATAAGTAGAACGGCAGTAATAGCTAACCAAAGTTATAATTAAATACGACAATACATGCACCTAAAAGTATGCAGTACATTTTTTAAGATAGTAATTTTTATAAAGTACCTCTAGATATTTTAAAATCAGAGACGGGTATTCTATTGTCGGGATCTCTATAGCCTTTTCGGCTAGTTTTGAATATGAAAAGTTCATTAATCACTATTGTTTTATTTTTCTTAAAGGCTTTAATCCTAAGAGATCGCGCCTTAAAGATCACTCGAGCCAAGGAGAAAGTGCAGGCTTCCGGTCACTTTGCCGGAGAAGAGGCTTGTGCTCGTGCCTACGCCGTATTGAGTGGTTGCACGGAGCACCTGGATTTGGTGGATCAGCGGGAACATTGGCTACAGCAGTCCAGGGATTTCTTTGCCAAGGCGGAGCATACTCTGAGTGTCCTAGAGAAACTCGAATTGGAGCTGGCCAGCGTCAAGCTGCCGCCCAATTCTCCGGAGAGTTATGCCATGTTCGCCAAAGTCTCTCGAGATGTGCGCAACTTTACGGAGGAGCCACTGCGTCTGGGTTACAGCATCCTGGACGAAGTTGGACGCACTCAACCCGAGACACAGGGCATTAAGCGAGTGCTCGACGAGCTGGAGAATCGCAAGGCGTACATCGAGAACATCTGTGCGAACAGCAGCGAGGATCACCAGCGTGTCCAGCGTGCTCTCTCCGAGTTCCTCTCTCAGCACAACGAACTCCTCGCCTGGTTGCGTGCTTCGGGACAACTGCAACTGCAACAGAGCGTCAACATGGGTCGCAATCTGCCACAGGCCAAACAGTTTCTACTCCAGCATCACGAACTCATGCAGGATCTGGAGGTAAGCCTCTCAAAATATGACTACAGATACGAAATTGATGGAAAATACTTCAATTTTGATGCAGAATAAAAATTGAGGTCAAAGGGTCAAGGGTTAAGGCTTAAGGTACTATAAAATTAACAAAAAAATTTTATTTTCAATTTTGACACAGTATCAAAATAGAATAAAAATAATGAAAAAATTGACATTCCGCAATGAAATCGGTTAAGATTTGACTAAGTTATGGTAGTTTGGAGTTTTAGATAAGGTGTCAAGGGTTAAGGGTCATGGATCAAGGTAGGGAAAAAATAGACAATAACTGACACAAAATGTAACTTCCAATTTAAATGCAGAATCAAAATAGAGGTTAAGTAATGATTAAATTGACATTCCGCAATGAAATCGGTTCAGATTTAACAAAGTTATGGCTGTTTCAAGTTTTAGTTATGGTGTCAAAGGTCAAAAGTCATGAATTAAGTTAGAGAAAAATAGACAGTAATTGACAAGAAACTAAATTTTTCCAGTTTTGATGCAGAATCAAAATAGAGGTTGAATAATGAAAAAAATGATATTCCGCAATGAAATCGGTTCAGATTTGACAAAGTTATAGTTGTTTCAAGTTTTACATATGTTGTCAAAGGTCAAGAGTCATGGATCAGGGTAGGGAAGAATAGACAGTAATTGACACAAATTTCAATTTTCCAATTTTCATGCAGAATTAAAATAGATGCCAAATAATGACGAAATTGACATTCCGCAATGAAATCGGTTCAAATTTGACAAAGTTATGACTGTTTGAAGTTTAAGATAAGGTGTTAAAGGTCATGAGTCAAGGGTCAAGGTAGGGAAAAAAGTGATACTTTAAGTGTTTATCTTATATTGTCTCTTATTTTTTCTTTAGCATTCTTTAAATTGACTTTTAATTCGTTTGTCTTTGATTTTGTATTGTCCTCTCTTAATACGTTTTCCAATTTTCCCCCTTTTTTATCTTCCAGATCAAAGGCGAGCTGATTAATCTGCTATTGGAGTCTATCAAACAACATTTGGAGTCTCTCAGTCCACAACAGCGCTACGATGTGGACTCCAAGGCAGAATCGCTGCACAAACATTGGATCGAGTTGAAGGATTTGGTGTTGAAGAGAGTCGATTATGTCTCTTTGCTGATTGAGTTCTTTGAGCTGGCAAACGAGCTCTCTAGTCAACTGGATCATCTGCAGCGACAACTGCAACAAACTCCAGACGAGCACAAATTGCAGTTCCTTAAAGCCACTTGGTCGAATATTGCCGCCAGTTATGGGGAACTTAAGTCATCTGGAATGAGATTCATCAGCTTGAAAGTCGGTATTCATATAACACAATCATCTTTTATTTCATTTCTTTTCATTCCCCTTTTCTTTATACCATATTTTGTTGGAATTCTCTCAGCTTTGCATGCATTTTCTTTAGTTAAGTTTAGTTTTAGTCTAGTTCCATTTTTTACTAACCGCTGACAGCTTTGCACATTTGCCGCTGTCTGTCTTTCTGTCTCTCTCTGTCTGACAAATCTGTCAGTTCCAGACAGGAACTAAGTTTAGACTCATCTAAAATGCTCCAATATGTGATGCAACGTTCGTTATTTTTAGACTAACGTCTGCAAATTGCCAAACAGTCGACAATTCATCGTGTTGTGACTTATACAGCTTTATTTATGGCTTATATCCAAAATTAGATATAATAAGTTTACTTGAGAAGAATGCTAGCTCAAGCAGAAAGAGTTTTGTAGTTAAACTACTCAAAGAGAATGGGAAGATAAGTCTGAGATTGACATTTATAGGGAAGTTATATTTATAATAAGTAAGATGGAATTGTTACTTCAAATTAAGGACATTAAGAGAGACATTACTTCTAAAAAGAAAAATTTTCTAAGTGGCAAGCTTTTAGAAAGAAAACTTAAGCTTAAAAAAAAAATAGAAAGACTTAAAATTTTAAAAAAAAATGTACATACATTTCTAAAATAATGTAATGTACATCAATTTAGAAATGTAATTTAGAACATAACAATAATCTTAATAATAATAGTGACATTTGAATTAAAAATAGTATTTTAGAAAATAGTAATATTCAGTTTTATTTTAAAAACTGATTAATTAACTGTATTGTTGAATAATTAAGTAGTATTTCAATAAAGAATTTTTAATTTCGATCAGTGTAAAAATATTCATATTCAAAGACAAGTTAAGCAATTAATATTTTTGTTAGAAATCACAAAATGAAATACCAAATATTCTAAAATGAATCAAATTTAAATTAAATTTTTTTATTAAAAAAAATTGATAAACATGCCAAAATTAGAAATCAATGATGTGAAAATTAAGAAGAATGCGTTTTAAAAATATTGCGGCTGATTTAAGATATCAGAGAATATTGTGTGATCTAAAATTGTTCGACTGTTTTCCTGTATTCCAACTTTCAATAGAATTTCATAACAATATCTCCAGGAATGTGTTTGCAATTATAATTATGAACTTTAGGTATTTTCCTTTAAAGTATAGTATCTTTTCTACCTGTTTTCTTAACTACTTGCAACTAAGCCACAACTGGAATAACTCAATTAAGAATTATTGCTTTTTTAGTTATAATAGTTTTACGAGTAAATTTTCCACCTGAGGCCAGAGTAATTCATTGTCAATAATTACAGGCAAGGCAAGTATGCTGCAACTTCATTTTTGCCTGGCTAAAAACGCGGCACATAAATTGCCAACAATATGATTTTGGTTTAGACATAAAATAGCATAAGCATATATCAGAAAAAAAAAAAGACAAACGTCATTTTTAGCCGCAAACGAAAGCAAGAGAAAAGAGGAAGAGAGAAAAAGAGAAATGGGATAGAAAAGATAAATTTGAAATTAGAAAATTCGCTTGGCTGCCAACGCCTCAAGTTGAGTTGAGTTGAGTTGAGTCGCTTTGAGTTGAGTTAAGTTGAGTCCATAAATAAAAGGCTGGCAATTTTAGTCTATAGATAGAGATAGAGATTGAGAAAAAGAAAGAGAAGAGTCTGTGCTCTGGACTCTTTTTTGTGAGGCAGAAGACAGAAGGCGACAGACTCTGACCGAAGTCAGATGCTTGCCACGTGCCACACGCTTTCCACGAATTTTCCAACTTGTCAGCCAGACACTTTTCAACCCAAAAGGCAAAAAAAACAAAAATAAAATAAATTAAAAAAAAAAAAAAATATAGAAACTGATTTTTTTTTTGTTTTGCTATTTTTAAACATAAACAGATTGTGGATCCATATCTCGAGACGAAATCCTCAGTGCAGTCGGTGGAAGAGACTTTGGATAGCTTCAGTAAGCGACAGTTCGACGTGACGAGCAGTTTGGAAAACTGGACAACGAATATACAGGAAAAGCGACAAGTCGAATATCTACTTGAAAAAGTCATGAGTGACAACGAGGAGGTAAATACATTTAAAATTTAACTTGTTTGCATAATTTTTTATATATTTTAAAATCTCAATTATTTAAATTATTTTAATATTTCCACAAACACTTCAGCTTTTGTTAATTTATTAAAATTATATATTCAAATCAATTGAACATTTATTGACTATTTTCCACATAAGTCTTGAAATAGTTAAAAAATGTATTTCAAATATATTTTAGTTAAGAATTTATGTTCCATTGCAAAAGCTGCAGTTTCTTAAATGTTTTTGTTTTATTTTAAATGATGAATGCTATATCCCTTCTCATTTTTTAATGATAAATTCTTAGACAACTAAGAATTTAGTAATAGTAAAAATTCTAAAAAATATATTAAAGGAGTTTAAAATTATAGCCAAAACTTAATTTAATATTTAAGCTTCTTTAAAAATGTGTATCAACAAAAAATATATGTTTTAACTAAAGATTTAGTAAGGATAAATAATTTCAAATTAAGTTATAGTGGAGATTAAAGTCCCAAAACAAATTTATTAATGATTAAAAATTCTCTTTTCTTTTTTTGGTGAGAATTTAAATGAATTTAAGATCAAATTTTTGCTTTTTTCAGACTGTGGCCAAGAGCACACAGGTGGATACTCAACTGTATCCCGTGTTTAGCACTTCCAGTCTGGACTCGAAGCAATTATTGACGAGTACACGAGAAAAGCTGTCGGTTGTCAGTCAGGATATTGAACGTGCTCAGGAGGAGATACAACAACGCATACAGACAACCTTAAGCATACAGACAAAGGATCAGCAATCGTTATCCAAGATCGAGCAAGTGATCAACAATTTGAGAATGCTAAAGGCCAAATTGGATGGCATCAAATACGATTATCGCACCTTGTTGGAGAGTGTACTGCAATTCTTAGAGAACATTGTGCAGTTGCGTACAGAGATCGATGCATATTTTGCAAGATCGGGATCGATCGCATCGGCATCGGGAATGGGATCTACAACTGTCGAACGTAACATTGCCGAGCATGAAAAATTCCGTGATCAGTGTATGGATAAATTTAGATCGTTAATCACACAATCCGAACTGTTGATCGATCGTGTGCGAGTTTTGGAACCGCCGGGTGCTCGCGAAATCGACACTGATCGCATTCTCAAGTTGTTGGAGAATCTGCGCATTCACTTCGAGTCGAACAGCAGAGAGAGAATGTCGTCGCTGGAGCGTCTCGAGAAGATCGAACAATTCCGCAACGATCTCGATGACATCGATCGCAGTCTGGATAGCGTCAGCAAACAATTGCACGATATTAATGGACAGAGTGTCGATAGTCTGGCTGCTGCGAAGACCACATCGTTGGCATTCGAGTATTTTGAACGTACCATAGAGGTGAGTGACCTTTCAATCAGTTCAACTTTAGCCAAAGATCATCGTTCAGTTTGCTATATTTCCATGTAGAAGTACTTAAGCGATACAGGCATTGTTCTATAAATCTCTACAAAATTCGAAAATCAATTTTCAGTATTCCTTAAATTAGTTTTAGATGTTTTTAAATATTAGTTAAGGTTATTGATACAAGTCAAAAATTTATTGCTTTAATTTAATTCATTTTTAAACATAATAAAAAGTATAAAACTTATATTTTAATTCGATGAATTAATTGAAATTTAGTATAAAGTTTACTAAGGAATCATTTGAAATTTGACAAAATATTTTAACTTCAGTTTTGAAATGTATATACAATCATAAAATACATTTTCAAGTATTGCATTAAAATTAATTTGTTTTTAAATTTAATAAAAAAGTGCAAAGTTATAATTAATTTATTGAATCAAATTAAATGCGCTTTTAAAGTAAATAAAATGTTAATAAATTGAAAAATTTTAAATTATTAATATTCATATTGCAAAAAAAACAAGATATATGTCTTAAATAATTTCCAAATTAAAAGTGATTAAAATGTTAAAAGCTTGAAAAATTTTAATTAATTAGACTGCAAAAAAGACACGAAATATATCTTAAATAATTTAAAATTATTTGGCTGGTTTTCGAAAGTAATTGTCAGCAAAAGCTCTAGAGATTTGTGGAACATACCTGATAAAAAATTCTTAACTAATTTTCTAGTGTTCAATGCCCAAGTTTTTGAAATCAACGGCACACCAACAACGCTGGGGTCAAACAGCGCCAACAATTGAGGTAGCTCCGTTATAAAGAGACATGTAGTTATCACCCTTAATTTCTCCCAGTGCATGTGAATGGCCCTTTTGGGTGGTCACAGCTCACAGCTCATAGTTTGCTCGGCAGCCTCGGCACATTCATCAAAATTATCCAAAAAAGCGTTGGGACATTTTCGAAAATAACTACAAGATTCAACTTTCAAAATGCTTTCGTTTTGTAGTTGTTGTTGTTGTTGTTGTTGGCTGTCAGCGGCGTTGAATGGACAGCGGCAGCTGTCGTTAGTTTGTAATTAAAAACTTGAGAAATACATCTTGTGTGCAGTGCCACAGATACAGATACAGATACAGATACACTCTAAGAGATACAGATACAGTCTTGAGATACAAATTTAAACGCTTGCCACTTGGTTGCACTGCGCATTTGCTATTATAAATTGCTTTTGACGTTCTCAATTTTATTTTATGGATTTCTCACAAAAAAAACAAGAACAACGTGCCGAAGATACAAAAGTATCTTTTAAGTTGTTTGCTGGCTGCACTTGTTCGTGTGTGTGTGTTTATTTGCCCAGACATTAGTTTTAGCTGCTGTTTAATGGGTTAATTAGACAGATAAATAGAGAGTGCTCTGATATTTTTGGCACACTTTTAACTTTTTGGTTTTCTTTCTCCCCTTCTTTTTCCACCGTTTCGCGAAGCTGCTTGAGAAGCGCATTGAAAAGTTCACGGATACGACAAGTCAACAGCTGCTGATCAGCAATCCGGAAAGTGAATCATATGTTAAGGACGAACTGCGAAAGCTCAACGATAAATGGCAGAGCTTCAAGGATCAAGTGAAGCAGAAACGAAAGAGCCTCAATCAGGCAAATGAATTCTTCGAGGTTGTCGAGAAGGTAACTATCATAGTTTCTTTTATTCAGTATTATTTTTTGTAATCCTCAATTGAAATTAGATTTAAACTTACCACATTAAAGCTTATAAAAAATCATATTAAATCCCTTAAAATTTGATTTTTAAAGTAATAGGGAAAATATATTTTATTTAAGTAGTAATTTTAATATTTATATTCCTTTTTTAACACCAACTTAAAGATTTATAAAATATCCCTAAATCTAAGAGGGGATTTTTTTTTGATAGGCCAAGGCTTACAATTTCATATATAAATTCCAAGAATTAAAAAAAAAAATCCATGTTTATAATTAGAGATATTAACTAAATAGTTTAGAAAATTAAGTTATAAAATTTATATAAATTGATTTAAATTTAACTTCGAAGAGACAAAATTATTAACACGTATTAAAATATCAATTATAAAAAATATTAAATCTGTTAATAGTTCAAAAATTATTACTTTCAGAGATGATAATTAAAACTAGTTGCAAATTTAAAAAAAAACAATGAAAATATTTTTAATTTAAAATTTAAATAAATGCTATTCTAATTTTGTATTCTCTTAATTTTTTTTGCAGATCGATGCAGAGTACCGTGAGATTAGCTACTTCTACAGTAGCGTCTCCAACAAGGTGCCCTATTTAAGAGATCCCGTCGAGGCCTCCAATCTGGTGAATGACATTGAAAAGTATGTGACCAGTCGGGAAACGGGGCTACGAGCCAAGTTGGACAGTGCCTCCCAGTGTGCGCATGACATGGGCAAAGTGTCCACTCTCTACAACGATGTGATGAACATTTTCCAATCGTTTATCAAGTTAAAGATGGACATTAATATTGTTATCGAGCGTCTCAAGCAGGAGCAGCGACAGCGAGAGCAACTGGAGAGAGAGGCACGCGATCAGGCGGAGAGAGATCAGGCACTGAGAGAGGCGGAGGCGAGGGAGAGAATGGCCAGAGAGGAGCAATCGCGATTGGAGGCACAACGTCAACAGGCGGCCATTGAGCAGGCACAACGGGAACTCGCAGCCCGGCAGCTTTCCCTGAGGGAACAGGCGGTGCGGGAAGAGGAAGCACGACTGCAGGCGGCCAGGGAACAGGCGACCAGGGAACAGTTCGCTCGGGAACAGGCTGCTCGGGAGGAGGAACAACGCATACAAACTTTAAGGTGGGAATAATCTATTGATAAAGTGATATATAGATATAGAGAAATTATATATAATTACAAAATACAGTTGATGTGAATCAAAGCTGCAAACCGGTTCACGAACCGAACCGAAAAATAACTACATACATTTTATGGTTTTCTAATTTTACGCAATTATTTGAGACTTCGGATTAAAATAAGTCATATTTAAATCTTCAAATAAATTGAAATTACCATCAAAATTTGATTTCTAAAAACAAAAAAAATTAATAACATAGTTCAAAGTGTAGAGTAAAATGTAAAACAATAAAAATATATTTGTATGAAATTGAACCAAGGTTCAAACCCAAACCTTGGGTTCCGAACCGATGTCTTGCTCTATGGTTCGAACCGCCGAACCGAACCTTTAACAAAACTTTGGAGATTTGCAGCCTTGATGTGAATCACTATTGCCTGAAATCGAACGTTAAAAAGTCAGAATTTAAAAAGATATATGATAATGTGATATATGTATTTACCATATATGGACTTCTAGTTCGATAAATCGAAACATATTGTACTGGCAATTCTCTTTGAAGGAATTTTGGAACATATAAACCTATTTTTAATTCTTTTCACATTCTACATCGGTGCAAAAATTGATTTCAAAATCATAAGTATATATTATTTCAGAATTTTGCTTGTGCGTCTGACTGGCGCCATAAATTGCATATTATGATAGCCTGGTAGAGGATTCGCTCGAGTGCTTATGCGCCTATCTGGCTCCACTTACGAAACTAACGATATTCAATGCAATATTTTCAATAATATATTCTAAATTATATATTTTTTTTCAACCCTCAGGGACATTGCCAAGCGAGAGGAAGAGCTGCGACTGCAAATGCTGAGAGAGGAGGAGACGCGACTGCACAACAAGCGAGAGGAGGAGATCAGAATGAAGCGAGAGGAGGAGATCAGAGTCAAGCGGGAGGAGGAAAGCAGACAGAAGCGAGAGGAGGAAGCTCGCATCCAAAGAGAGGAGATAACACGACTGCAGACACTACGGGATCAGGTGGATCAACAACGCATTGTCACGGAGAATATACGCAAGGACATTCAGGTGAATCAGATCTTCACCGAGCTGCGTTATGCCTCTCCTCTCTTTGTGCGTCCCCTGAAGGACGCCTTGACCCGCGAGGGAGATCGCTTTGTATTCGAATGCGAGGTTACGGGCACTCCGGAACCAAATGTGGAGTGGTTCAAGGATGGCATCAGCATCCAGAGCAATGCCGACTACAAGACCACCTTCGACAAGGGCATCTGTCGTCTGGTCATCGAGGAAACCTTCGCTGCCGACACCGCCCGATTCAGTTGTCGTGCCTCCAATCTGGTGGGAACCTGCGACACGAATGCCACATTGACAGTCCGCGAAAATGCCGCCGAGTTGCAACTTGTGGCGCCACGAATTGTCCGATTCCTGGAGAGTGGCAAGGCCACTGAAGGTATTTCATTTTTCTATATTTTTTTTTTTATTTAATTACTACTTAAGACTTAGAAATTCAACTGTCTATTAAATAATTAGTGATTAAAAGAATTTAAAGTGAATCCTTAGCGAGAATAAATGTATTATTTTTGTTAGTTTAATAGATTTTAAATATTTAGCGCAGCTAAAAATCTAAGCCGAATATTTAGTGGAGAAAAATGTTCATCTAAATTTTTAAATTAATTATTTTTTTTGAAAAAGAAAAGTTTTAAATAAATATCGAGATTTTCTAGACATTCCACCAAATTCTAAACTGTAGTCAAAAAGAAATATATAAACTAAATTTTAAATGATTCAATAAATAGTAAAGAATGTATTTTACAATATATGTGAGGTGATAACTAATTAAATTTATTTCTATCTTAACTTTACTAGGTACCTCCTTCCAATTCTCCTGTGTGGTCAGTGGGGTTCCTCTACCCACTGTGCAATGGTTCAAAAACGACAAATGCATCGATGACTCACAGGATTACATTATTAGCTATAATAATGGCGAAGCCAACTTGAGATTCGATGAGGTTTTTCTTGAGGATGACGCCGTCTACACTGTCAGTGCCTCAAATCCCGCTGGCATCGAACACTGTTCAGCCAGTCTTATTGTGGAACGTAAGTCATAACAAAAAAATGGATCAATATTACCAAAATTTTGACTGTTTAAAATGCCAATTTTAAATAAAAGTTATATAATTAAGGCAAAAAAAGCAGGAATAAAAATATGAATACTAAATTAACGTAAAAGCTTTCGTATTTCTTGATAAAATGTATATTTTACACCCGTTACTTATAAAAAATAAGTATAAGGGTATATTGTGTTCGTTGGAATGTATGTAACAGGGAGAAGGAGGCATCTCCGACCCAGTAAAGTATATATATTATTGATCAGCATCAACAGCCGAGTCGATATAGCCATGTCCGTCTGTCCGTCTGCCTGTCAGTCCGTCTGTATGAACAAAAGGATCTCAGAGATTATAAGAGATAGAATAACCAAAGTTGGCACACATATTACTATATTTAGTACCCCTTGCAGATCAAAATTGTTTAAAATTTTAGTAATTTCAAAGTCATTTTTTAAAAGTACTTTTATATGTATTGAAATAAGTAACTATAAATAAGTCCTATGGTTGGGATCTCGACTATCGCCTTTCCCATATGTTTTTTTTATTTAAAAACTATTTGAATGCTAGATATTAAAAAATAGCTGATTTGGCAACACTGCAACTGTAAAAAATTCATCTAAAATTTTATAAAAACCTTTTTATTCTTTGTTGCAGCCCTGGAACCCACTGAGCTGCCCTGTTTCAAGATGCCACTACAGAATGCAATGGCTCGTGTTGGCCAGAAGATCAAACTGGAAGCCCTGGTTACTGGCATTCCCAAGCCCGAAATCTACTGGCTACACAATGGAAAACCTTTCCAGCCACGCGACCTAAAAGTAAGTTTAATCTAATTCCAAAATTTGGTTTTCATAACTGAAATTAAAAAAGTCCATTAAATTTCCTAGTAAACTTTTAATATTTATATTATGACAAACAAATTTGAAAAAACATGTAAAAGCGCAGAAATAATATATAGAATCTTGTTCAGATTGATGAGCTAATTTTTGTTATAATAGACTAGACCATCCATCTATCTATTTATAAAGAAAACATGCGAAAAGATTTAGTAAAACTATTTGTTTTTGTTGTTTTAAAGTGAGGGTTTTGCATAGTAATATTATATAGGAATGCTAGGAACAATAGTTAAATCAGTTTGGGAATGGAAAAAAATGAATGTAACTACATAAATCTCTAGCAAATTTTACAATTACAATTTTGAATATATTTTACATTATTTAATAAATTTTCAGTACAATCAAATGACTTTCCTTTTTTCTTAAACTATCTTTAGACAACATTATCTGAATTTCTTAATTTCCATTAAACCAATTCAAAACGATATATTTTTATGAGTTCTTTGTCAGTTATCTTAATATTATTCCAAAATTTTTCATGTCGCAAGCAGACTGTGCTCAATTTGTGATTCCTTTGGGAAAATACACAAATTGCGAATAAAAATTGCACAGAATATAATTCCCCCAATGGTCGATGGCGCGATCTACCAGTGATATACTATAAACAAGTATATATATTTACACATATGTATATGTATAAACAATCTTTTGCTATTCCAGCAAAAAATCAGTGAACATTTTGTGGTGGGCGTTGTGTGTGTATTGGGAGACTCTAACCGAATAGTTCCAAAAAAATAATTCAAAATATATTCAATGAACATGTTTTATGCTGACGTCAGCAATGCGTATTCCAAGAGGAATCAGGGAGGGAATTGGGGACCCAGGGTAGATCATTAGCATCATTAGATAGATCTTATTGCAAAATGTAGAAGAGCAACAGAAATCAGTTTGTTGCAAAAATATATGCATATATAATTTGTAAAAATGTAAAATTCAAGGCAAATGTTTTAAAAATACGCCAACGCATAGAGTACACTGCACTACGTGGCAACTGAGGTTAATACTGTGTGTGTGTTGTCTGTGTTGCAGTTGCAATACTATAAATTACAGGCAATATATGAGAAGAGAGCAAGAAGAAGAAGTTGCAACCAGCCGAATCCATTGCGAATTCAATTCACCACAGTCATCGTGGGCGCTGTCAGGCAATTTGTTTATATATCTATATGGTACATATCTCTATAGATATACTATAATACATACTATACATGTTGAAAAATTTTGATATGATATTTAATTTGGATTTTTTTCATAAAGAAAAAAAGCGTTGCAAAATGTTTTTCATTGCTTTTTTTTGACAAGCCAAAAAAACATGATCTCATTGCAGATTAAATGAAATCCACAAATGAAACGATTAAACCTATTGTACTTGTAATTGTGCCATTATGCGATTATATTATTGTTCGATTAGAACAACACCTGTACAGTGTGTACATACACTCTCTACACTCAGTAGACGCTTCCTGCAATTTGGGGCCAAAACAAAAGGCGAGCACTGTTAGTTTCTTTCATAGAAAATAAACAACACGTCAGTGGCAAATATGAGAGGAAAATACAAGTACATTGTACAACATTGTATTCAAGACTCCCGCGCCGGATACGCTCACCGAGCAGCGGTTTACGGCGTAGCAAAGAGGCGGGAGAAGAACAGAAAGAGGAGATCGGGAATCGGGGGATCGGGGATTGGAGATCACACATCCGCGCCACAACATAAATAAGTTGAGATGGGTGTTAAATGAAAATTGAATTGCAAACAAGTGAAAATTATGTAGTTCAAGAGCAGTCGACTTGAAGATACCCTGCTTTACATGCACAAGTATCAGACTTCAAACCTGCATAACTTCACCAAAACTCAACCGATTTTCATGCGGAATGTCAGTTTGATCATTTTTTGGTCCCTAATCTAAATCTGCATCAAAAAATTATTAACTTTAAACAATTTTTTATTTTTGATTTTTTCCGTCAAAATCATGTACTCCCCCCTTTGAATTTTTGAGAAAAATATTTTTTTCAAAATTTTAAAAGTTTAGTTTTTACTTTCAATCAATCCCTGAGACCCAAATTAGTATAAAACGACACTTTAAATTGGATTTTGAGAGGTCTAATTTTTCTGTAAAAAATCAAAAGAAATCTGACAAATAATTTGACTTGTAAAGTTGTTAAGTCCAAGGTTTCACCAATTTCAACCGTTTTTTTAAGCGGAATGACATTTTGGTAATAATAGGGTCTCTTATTTGATTCTACATTTAAAAATCATTAACTAAAAAAAATTTTATTTTTAATTTTTTTTCGACAAAATCATGTACTCCCCCCTTTGACTTTTTGGAAAAGATAGTTTTTTCAAAATTTTTAAACTTGAAACTTGCATAACTTTGTCAAAACACCACCGATCTCTATCCTGCATGTAATTTTATTTATTATTTGAGCTCTAAATTGATTCTGTATCGAAGTATTGTCGATTTAAGAAATATATTTCTTTCATACATTTTGGATTATTTACACACTTAATCAATATACCAATATACCTATAAGTAGGGTATAAAAACTGCTCATACTCGCATATAAACTGACACAAATTGAAATTGAAAGCATTAGCCTGGCCATAAGTTGAATAGCTGAAAGTTGAATAGAAGAACGGCCTCGTCTCGATCGGTTGGTTGGTTTTATTCACCACATGTTGAATACGCAGTCAGTGGTTAACACAAATTTCGGACTTTTGCATCTTTTGATCTTTCAGTACGAAAACGGACGCGTTACGTTAATAATCGCACAGGCGTATCCAAACGTTGCCGGATCCTACGTGTTGAGTGCCAAGAATTTAGCTGGCGAGGCGTACAGCAGTTGCAATATCATTGTCAAGGGTCGTCTGCCAAACGAGACGTCCGATTCGGAGATGGCCAGCGATATTGAACCGATACGACCGGCTGTCCATATGCCCCTCAAGGATGTCTCCATGTTCGAGGGTAAACCCGTTCGATTCGACTGTGTGATTGTCGGTCAACCAGAACCGGAGGTCATTTGGTATCACAATGAGCGACCGGTCAAGGAATCTGCGGATGTACAGCTGCTATTTCAGGTACGGTTGTTTATCTAATATATTTAAATATCTTATTGGTTTGGCAAGTAAGTCATGCCAGATTATTTCATTAAATTTGACTCTCTTTTTATTTAAAATAAGTTTTGATTAATTTTGTATCGACTACTTTTGCATTGTCTAGAATAATATTGAAATGGCTTCGCAACAAATTAGCATTTGATTAAATTTTATATTATATTTTTTTTTAAATAAAATAAACTAAAACTTTTTTTATTAGAAATAATATTTTTTTGGTTGGAAATATCATAGACAATATTGTTGTTTTTTTTCTTTTAAGGTATTTAATTGAAATTACTTTATTGTACTTTTGAAACTTATTTGAAAATATCAATATTTTCAATTTTAAAAATTGTATTTTTTAAAAGTCATAATAATATCAATATTTCCTTGCCAAAAACATCAAGTATGCGTTATTTTTGACTATAATAAACTAATTGATTTTTGAAAATATCAATATCATCTATTTTCAGGGCGATCGTTGTTCGCTTTTCATACAGGAAGTTTACCAGGAGGATGCGGGGAATTACAAAGTGGTTGCCATTAATTCGGCGGGTGAAACGTCGAGCAGCTGTGAGCTGAAGGTGACACCACTCAACATGGCCGAGCCGGCGACCCGAGCACAAGTCGAGCGACAATCTCTGCCGAAGGAGACGCAGCCGAAGTTTGAGAGATTACTCTCGGATGTGTTGGCCGATGAGGGTGAACAGGTGGTACTAGAGGTGCAGGCGAGTGGCGATCAACCGTTGAGGGCACAATGGTATCTGACCAACAAGGAACTGCAATTGAACGATCGGGTGATCACACAATCCAATCCCGAAGAGGGCAACTTTAAACTGATCCTCAACAATGTGGAGGCCAATGACAAAGGAGTTTACACTGTCAAAGTCTCAAATAATGCCGGAGATGCCAAGTGTTTCTCCCATCTGATTGTCAAGTCGGTAAATATGCCGGAGAATCGTCGGGAAAGTCAATCCTCTATAGAGATCGTGGAGCGTCATTTGTGTCCCGAGTTCAAGGAGCTTTTCAGTGATAAACAGGCTCAGATCGATGATGTTGTCAAGTTCGAGTGCATTGTGATTGGCAAACCGATGCCCAAAATACACTGGTATTTCAATGATCAGCCTGTGCATGGACACAATTTCCTCGTCTCCACGAGCGGAGATCGTCAAGTTCTTACCATACAAAAGTTAACCCATGATGCCGTTGGCAAGATCAGTTGTGTGGCCGAAAACGAAGCTGGCAAAGCGACCTGTGTTGCCTTTTTAAACATTATTGGTAGTGGTCCTCCGGCCTCAAGTGATCTTCAGACCATGACCCAGGAACACAATACGGAATCCTCTCGTGTCACGATCAAGAAACAAACATTCACGACCACATCAACATCGCAGGTAGGAATATCAAAATATCAATAAAATGGGTCGATCTATTAAATAAAAAATATATAGTTATTTCGATATTGATCCTATTAATCGATATCTATTGGCTTTTGAGAAAAAGTAGCAAGGATTTGAGTTTTTCATGATTTATTTTTCTGTAAATCTTTAACTGCAGGTTAATTCCTATGAGGGAAATGTACCACAAACCGAAGTGCATCATTCCTCTGCCCACATCGATCAGTCCCTAAAACAATTCGGACAACAGAGACCCGAGATCGTTGAGAGTCATCATTATCAGGAGCTGAACAAGAGCAAGGAAATGAGTATTCCGAGTCTACAGCAGAAGTCCTTTACTCTCGTACAGTCCTCCAATGGAGTTTTTCCCTTGCCCGATTCTCCCACACGTCTGAGAAAGGAGATCGCACCACGTTTCACCACTCCACTGACTGGAAAAATTGTGGATCAGGGTGCAAATGTGAACATGGAGGCCATTTATGATGGTTATCCCTCGCCCGAGATCAAGGTGGAGAAGAATGGCGATCAGTTGTTTGATAATGCCCATACCAAGATCTCTAACAAGTGCAATCGTGTCACCATCGAACTTAAAGAGGTGGGCGTGGCAGATGCTGGGCGTTATGCGGTAACTGCCTCCAATACAGTGGGTCAATCCACAAGCACCGCCGATTTGGTCGTCAAAAGTAAGTAAAATTTATCTATAATCAAAATATTCCTAATAACGCAAATACAAAACAAAAATCTATACGAAACGTATGAGAATATGCGCTAATTTTTTAAAGTGTGTTATTATATTAAACAGTAATATAAAAATCTAATAAAATTTATTATATTATATTATTTATATTTTTCGGCTTATTCTATTTTTTGTCTCCCAAAATTTTAATTTTCTATTAAAATATTTTCAATTTTTATTTACAAATGATAAGTATAAATTCTTCTTGTTTAAAATTTTTATTTAAAATTTCTATATGATTCAAATTATTAAAAAAAAAAAAAAATGTTTTCCCAACGAATTTTGCAAGCGATAATTTTTTATTTTGAGATAATACATGTAATTTAACGATCTTGCCTCTAAAATTCTAATTTAATTAATACTATTTATTTAAGATAATCATTTTCCCAGAATTGAATTAATTTCCCAGAACTAAAATGAGCCAAAACTGGAAGTAAATCATTCGAATTGGGTCGGGCATATGGCCTATATCGTATGTCAATATTTCTATAGTCCATCAATCAGTTGGGTTAACATTAAAGTGTCATTGTCGGGGGCGTCAATAGATCTTTAAACGTCAATGCCGCCAGTTTGCCATATTGATGAGTTTTTAGGTGGCTTTTGCTGTTTTCATTTTCATTTTCTTCTGTTTTGTTTATATTCAAAATGGGGAAAAAAATCAAAGATTCAAAAGATTTTTCTTACAGCATTTTTCGAAATATTTTTTTTAAATGGGGCGCAAAGAGAGAAGAGAATGAGAAATGGGCAATAATTATGTAAATTCCGTAGAACACAAGTTGGTTAAATGTGAACTCTATTCGCGGATTTTGTCGTCTTCTGTGTGGTTTCTCTGCCCGAAATCTGTTTCAAGATTTAAAAAAATTTGTATATATTTTTACTGCCTGTCTACATGAATTACTCATTATAGCTGATCGCTGTGTATCTCGGACATATGTACAAGTAAATTATAAATTATTTGGCGATCTTTAAGATCTGTTGCAATGACATACATACAAACAAAAAAAAACCAAGCAAATATTTATTTTTATTCGCTTTTTGCTGTGGTTTGTTTGTTGTGGCTTTCAATCGAAAGTGGATTGCAATGACAGGCAAACCACAACATATGTTCCACAACTATTTTCCAATTCTTCTGCTAATAATGCCGACTTCTCTTCAATTCTACAGAGACCATCTTTCCGCCAGTCTTCGGTCGTCGTTTGCAGGCGCAGGTTAGCAAAAAAGGAGAGAAATTGATCATGGAAGTGGAGGTGACAGGATTGCCGGAACCAACAGTTACCTGGCTCAAGGACGATAAACTCATCAAGGATGCAGGACTCTCCGAGCATCGTCTGCTTGCCCAGGGCAACTGCTACAGGCTGATCATTGAGAGAGGTAAACTAATCTTTAATATTTTATTATAAATTTAAGAAAATCCTGTTTAAAAAAAATCCAGCTTGAAAAGAATTATCTGAATATATATACAGTTTTCAGCTATGAGATATAGTATTTTTGAATGTGGTCCTATCTTTAGTGTTTTTAAAACAAATTGGAATAATAGTATCTCTGATGTTTTTATATAAACTACAATAATAGTAAACTAATAATTAAATTTATAAATTTTTTCGGGAATAAAAATATATGTAAATATTATTTTTAATTTTTGTTATACGAATTTTAAAAAGAACATTTTTAAAATATTATTATACAAATTATAATAAAATTTTTAATCAAAATATTTAAAATCGATATATTATCTTATTTCAAAAGATATTTGCAATCAATTTGGATTTAATAAATGTAAATATTTATGTTTTCTTAATTTTTAGAATATTAATTTAAAAATATTTTTATTATAAATTAAAAAGAAAAAAACATAAAATGCATGCTCTAATTTTTTTGAGAATTGTAAAATAATGTTTATTTTTAATTTTTTAAGTTATATAGTTTTCGTTTTTGACATTTACAAAGAATGGAAAAATAGCTTTTACTTTAATAAATTTGTTTGCGAATTTTTATCACGCAAAATATTTTAGAATGTTTATATTACAATTTTCTATTTAATTAAAAAAAAAAAAAAAAAAAAAAAAACAATTACTATTACATTTTATAAATGTTAAGGTAGTACAAATTAGACCCTTATTACTCTGTATATAATCGAGCAATTATAATTTATATTTTATTATTTTTATTCAAATATTTATATTCATTTCTATATCTTGTTTGGCTATTCAGCGCAAATCTCAGACTCTGGCAAGTATATGGTGAGGGCAACAAATGCCGGAGGTGAGGCGAAGAGTATTGCGGACTGTGCTATATTGGAACCATCGCCGGAACGGATGCAGGAGGTGGTCAAGACAATTATCTATGAGGCACCAGCCAGCAGTGAATTTAAAACTGAAGTAAGTGTGCATGTGCTCAATATCTAAATAAAACCACATGACTGCAAACTCCGAAAAACTATCAAAAATCTATCAAATTATTAATCTATCTATCTATCTATCAATCTATTTATCTATCAATTTTACCCCACCCAAATATGCTATATAACTCTCAAACTATCTTTACTATATAAATACTATATTTATTTATTTATTTTCTCTTTAATTTGTTACGTTGATTTGATTTATACACATATATATATATATGCCATTTAAATATTTATAATAAACAATTATTGTGAATTCTCTTCTCTCGTGATTTCGACGTTGTTCGTTGTTCGCTTTGCTCATAAAAAAACACCAACATAAAATCATTATTTTGGTTTGTTATGCTACACTAGAACCAGTTCAATCGAGAGCCACAGTCGTATCAGAGAAATCAAAGCGATGCAACCACTGAGAATGATATGCATGGTCTCTCCGAGTCGAAAGTAACCACTGAGCATCGTTGCACCACCGAGGCAACAATGCGTCTAGAACACAAATCGACCTATCTTGATCTGCCCGATGAACTGACACCACAGCGACCAAAGACACCCATAACCACCACAGCAACCACCACCACAACAACCACACCAACAACAACCACCAACAACAACAATAACAACAATAACACTGCCAGCATGGATCAAATCGATACACAAAGTTCCACATTTAAAACAACAACCCAACAAATTCCACCACCAGTGCCACCCAAACCCTGTACGCCCATTGTGGCCACGCCCTTTGGCCAATCACTCAACGAGCAACCACTGCAATTGGAAACGCGTTACGAGATCAGCACAAACGAACATAAATCGAGCTCATCCTTTGAGTATTTCAAGAAAATGGATGAGAATACGGTCACCCAGCGACCCAAACCACTTGCCCAAAAGCCCCTAAAGACGGTGGTGCGTCAACCACAGGCCCAAACACTTGCCGAGGAGCTGAGGAGCTTAAATCTCATACCAGGAGCACCACCAGAATTTTGTTATACACCCAAGACGGAGGTACCAGCACCCAAAAAGCCCTTAATACAGGATAAAATAAAAATATTGGAGGAAGTGCAGCCAAGGGAGACACCACCACAGGGTGGTGTACCTGTCTTTCCACCACCCTTAAGTCTACAGAGTGTGCAACATGAGACCACGATGACCAAGGAAGTCAAAGTGGAATATGGTCACCCTATTTTGCGTCCTGCTGCAATTTTAGCCACTCCGGCGCAACAAAATACGCGTTCGCCTTCGCCTAAACCCTCCGCGGAGGGCGTGGCCATGTCCAAGCTGTGGACACCGAGTGGTGTTGGTGTTGTTGTTGGTGTTGAAGTCGGTGGTTCAAGTGCTGCAGAGACGGAATCCCAAACGATCCTCAACAAATTGTCAACTCCGACGCCGACAAAGGAATTGAATGCTCCCTTTTTGGTACAACAGGTGGCTAAAACAATAGCAGCACCCACTGTACCATCCACTGTAACACCCGTTACCCACCTGGTCAACATTGAACTGGATCCTGGAGAGCCACCGGAGATTTGTTTTGCTCCCAAAGCACAAGAAGTGCGGCGTCCATCTTTAGTTGAGAGCATGGAACAGAAATTGGAACAGAATTTAATACAGGGACCCAGTAAAGTATTGCCCCACTCGGTGCCCACGTTGACACCACCACCACCAATAAAGTCGAATGGCGCCATCTATCGGCCACCGCCGCCTGTTTTGCCCACACGAAATCTTCTCGGCGCCTCCTATGAAAGCGATTATGAAAGCGATCGTTATAAGTACAGTGGCAGCGAATCCGATGAACCACGTGCACGTCAACAACAACCACAGCAACAACAACCACAGCAACACCAACAACAACAACAACAACCACAGCAGACTTCAAGTTTTTTCAAGTCCAGTGGCTATGCAGCCGATACTGAGGAACATTCAAGTTATCGCAAATCCGAGTCGAGTTTCTATGAGACAAAGTCTTCATCTTCCACGACAAATGCACCACCAACGAAGTTACAACCTGAGCCACCAGCTCAGCTCTACTTTACACCACAGCCACCGCAGCAATCACAGCCACCGCAGAAATCACAGCAATCACAGCAATCTCAACAATCTCAGACGAGTTACAGTCAGGAGGCGAAGGTTCGCATAGATCGATCTTAAATTAGAGCTGGAGAAACATCGATTAAAAATTCTTATATAGAAAATTCGATATTATTTAAATATTTCTTACTATACAAATTTTTTCAATTATTAACATAATTTGTTCAGTGGATTTTATAAAGAAGTAAAGGGATCTATTCAAAGTATTATTTTATTTGCATAATATATAATGATCCGAGCATCAGCTTTTGATATAATAAAACTGACAGTTTAAATTTTAATTAAAGTATTTATATATTTTAATTATTGTAATTTTCCAAGTTTTCTGCCAAACTAGTATTTCTTTAATTTTTTTAAATTCCATAAAATTGATGTTTTAATTTAAATTAATTTAGTAATAAATTTTATATTCTTTTAATGTAAAAAAATGTAAAGGATATTTTGAGGGAATACTTAAAGAATATTTTCAAAATAAGGTTAAAATATTAATTTTTATATACAAAATCGATTTTTCTTCAGCTCTATTATAAATCGATCTCAATTAAATCTATCTGTTGTTGTCCTTGTTATGTGTTGCACTTGGAAAATTGGCAATGCCATTTTCCTTTACTCTGCAAATGCCTCAGTGTTGCTGTCTCTCTGTTCCTGTCCTTCTCTAACTATCTTCATAAGCTCGCTTGCCCCTAACTCTGTCTCTCTTTCTCTCTCGTTCTGCCTTACTCTCTCTCATACAGTCAGAGATCTACAAATCATATCAATAAGTTCATCATATGCCATTTTAACCCAGCGATTGCTCAAGTTTAAGTTTTTTATTCTAATATCTTAACTACATTTACCTATACAAAATTTACAGACTAAAGATTGACTGACGGACTGACTAAGTGATAGATCAGAATCCTAAAATATTGGGGAAAAAAGCAGGGAGCGATTATAATTATAAAATAAATCAAATATACAAATATAATACAATTATTTTTTTTTGGATTTTTATCAACAAATTATTTTGACTCTTTAAAAGCAGTAAAAGAAACATGAATACATAACTCAATTCATGTTATATTTAAAAGTCATAAATAATATGAATCGCAGTATCTCTTGTCTTAAAATTTGTTATTATAAGAAATCGGAAATAATTTTGAACTAGATCGTGAATTTCTATTAGATGTCAGAATAATTAACTTTCTGTATATTATTAAATAATTAATATGCATTGACTTTTATTATTTATTATGTATTTGGCATTGTTTATTTAATTGTTTATTTAAACAGTTTTATGCATCTGCCTGTGTTCTTAACTCATTTTAGTTGTTCTTTAATTATATATGTATTTTATTTTAATTAATTATTCCCATATTAATGAAGTAATGCATTTCCCTTCACAGAATTACAAGTACAGTTCGAGTATGCAACAAAGTAGCAGCAGTTCGATGCAACACGAGACCAAGTACTCCTCGACTGCCACGCCCCTAATTACGCCCAGTCCAGTGCCGGCACAGCGTAAAACACCCGCCGGTGAATTCAGCGATTACAGCAGTGAAATTGATGAACGTTTCCGTTCCGTTTCCCGTGCCAATGAATCTGATGCGGAGATCAAAGGTTATCGTGTGGTTTTCCCACCAACTCCAACACCGAGAACCAATGTTGCCAATGGTCACAAATCTCCAGTGGTTGTGGTGACTCCATCTCCCATGGAATTTGAGCCAACTCCAGCTGAAATGGGCAACTATTCGAGACCCAAATTTGAGCCAATTGGCAGAGAAATTCGTCATGAGATTCGCACGGAAAGCAGCTTCAAGAAGAGTCAGCAACAACAACAGCAGCAACAACAACAACAGCAACATGTCTTTAAGCCAAAACCTGTGGCAGCCAAGTTTATAGCTGCCACACAGCAACAACAACAACAGCAACAGCAACAACCACGACCCACCATGTACTACAATGCGGTGGCAGGTGCACCACTGCACCACACGGCAAAGGTGGCACACGAGACCAAGAACGTGATGCAGATGCACGAATCCACAGAGAGTTCGCAGCGCGTTGTCAACATGCAGCAAACAAAGCGCGTCATTCACTTCGATAACCCGAGGTAACACAATATCTATGTCCTGACTCACTGACTGACTGATCATTGTGAAGACTAAACCGTCAAGTGTAGTAGTAGCTGAGTTAATTTGATTAAGTATACATTTATTCTTAATCCTTTCACCTGACTCACTCACTGACTGACTGATCATTGGGAAGACTAAACCGTCAAGTGTAGAAAGCTGAAATTTTCACTCAAAGTAGCTGAGTTAATTTGATTAAGTATTAAGTATGCATGTATTCTTAATTCTTTCACCTGACTCACTCACTGACTGACTGATCATGGTGAAGACTAAACCGTCAAGTGTAGAAAGCTGAAATTTTTACCCAAAGTAGCTGAGATAGTTTGATTAAGTATAAAGTATAATTATATTTATGAACCTTTGTCCTGACTCACTCACTTATTGACTGATCATTGTGGGGACCAAACTGTAAGCTCTAGAAAACTGAAAGTTGTACACAACATAGCTGGGATATTTTTAATAAGTATAAAGTATAAATATATATTCTTGAGCCTTTGTCCTGACTTAATCACGGACTGACTGTTCCTTGTGGAGACCAAACCGTTGAATCTAGAAAGCTGAAGGTTTTACACAACATAGCTGGGATATTTTTATAAAGTATAAATATATTCTTGAGCCTTTGTCCTGACTCACTCACCGACTGACTGATCATTGTGGAAAACACCCGTAAGAACGGGAAAGCGGAAATTGCCACACAACATAGCTGAGACGATTTGATAAATATAATAAGTATATAAACCCTTTCCTTATAGTTCAACAGGCTTTCGCACGCCCTCGCAGCTGCCACCACCACCGGCCACGCCCACCAAGTTCATACCGGGCGAGTGTCGGGAGAGCGACTACGAGAGTGAGGTGGAAGGAGCACGCATACAGCCGTTGTGGTCACCCTACGGCGATGGCCTGACTAAGGGTTACCGTCGTGTAGCGCCTCCACAAACTGGAGGAAGGTCCTGCAGTTTGCCCCGCACCTACGAACGTGTGCTTTCCCCCATGGAATTCGATCGTGGTCCCGAAATGCCCAGTAAAATTCATGTCGACATTAATACGCTGAGGAAGGAACAACGTGGTGGCAGCACAGTTACCATTCAGAATCGCACACAGTCTTTAAATCGCAACAGCAGCATGAGGCAACAACAACAACAACATAAACAGCTACAACAACAACATCAACAACAACACTACGGTCAAGATCAACTTGATAATCAACAGCGAGGAGGAACTTTGCCACGTTATGGCTACAGTTCCCTACAGCATCAGGCGGAAGGACAAGGCAAGCGAATGAACTCGACCTTTCTGCAAAAGTCGCATCAATTCATCGATGAGATCAGCAGGGATGTCCAGAGCTCCTCTGGATTACGTCCCGGCTTCAAACGCGCTCCCAGCGAAGGCAGCAATCAACCGCAGGCTTACAGGGATGAATCTCGGGTCTCTCAATATGGTAAGTTCTTTGAATTATAATTTGTAGTAGAAAAAATTACATTCCCTTTGAATTGGTTTTGAAAGTTGAGATTGAGATTTGAAGTATTGAAATTGAACATTTTTTGAGTGCATTAAACTAACCCCGACCCCGCTCTAAAAAGCGTATCCTCATTTAAGACTTTTTGTAAGGATTTGGAAAAACAATACAAGGAAACCAAAAATAAGGGACAAAATTAGGAATTTAAAACTAGGAAAAAATAGGAAATACGATATCGAATTTGAAAAAAAGTATCAAAGTATCAAAAGTATTATAATTTTTTGAAAAATTTATTAAAATAATAGCTAACATTTTAAAAATTAGAAGTCGAATATTTTTTTTTTTTTAATTTCTACAAAAATATATGTTAAATCTGAAAGCTGTTCTTATTTAATAATCCAAGTTCTGAATTCAATTAAAATCCATATTTTTTTTTGGTTTTCTTAAATTTTTTTCTTCGTTTTTTGTGTCTTTGTTTTTGAAATTCCTACAAAAACATTTGAAATTCGCATGAGGTATCCCTACTAAAAACCTGAATTATTTTTGAACATGTTATCGATAAGTTTTTGTATACAAAAAAAAAAAACCCCCCCTAAACGTAATTCAGGCACCAAATGCGTCGATCCCAATACCGGTTTAATCTATTTCAAATATGACTTTGGCTATGAGTTTGGCATACTGTTTCCGGGCGAGGGTCACAAGTTTGTGAGCAGCCAATGGAATACTCAAGGAAATAGCAACAACAACAACAACAACTCCATCAGCAACAACAACAACAACAATATTAATAAAAATGAACGACACTCGCTATATCCATTGAAACTTGCCTCCGGCAATGAGCTCGTGATTCCGGTGCAACATGAACGCACAACCGGCTACAGTTCGGACAGCAGCATTGCACCGTCTTTGAACCGTGTGAAGTCAAGGTCAGCCCAAGGTCAAGGTCAACGTTTCGCACACAAACGCTACAGTCTGCCGAGCAGTCACAGCCTCGATATTCACCTCGATCGTCTGCACGCTCAGGCGCCTCGTTTGCCACCCGAGCAATTGGTGCGCACAGGTATTGAAAACACAAAAAATACAAATAAAAATGAATGCTCTATACACTGGCAGAATACTCTACTCCGGCTACTCGATGTTGTCACTTAGTCTAGGACATGTTGTCGTTATTCTTGTCATTGTCACTGTCATTGTCATTCACCTGCTAAAGCAGCATACGATTATGCTACACTGCGTATACTTAATATGTGCAACACACTGCGTATACTTGATATGAAATGCCTTTTAAGCCACATCAAAGAAAAGTGCATGTCTATTAAAAATTAACCTTAAGTTTGAATCGTTTACATTTTTAAGAACATAAAAAAGCATGCTAAATTAAAAAAAAAAGTTTTCTTCGGCAAACCGAAGCTATGATACCCTTGCGGAGCACTGTTGATTCCTAAGAAAAATTATAGAAACTTTAAGTTTTTATATATTTTAAAACTAATAAAAAATATTTCTTTTGAATAAATTAAAGCTGTTCTGTAACACAATGTTTTATGTTTAACTAAATTACATTACAGCTTTTTAATTTAAATGTCAGGAGTGAAAAAATTATTCCAACTATTTCTGCAAGGGTCTAAAACTAAAAATATATTTTAATTGTTGTGCTCGTTTTTATTGCATGCATCTCGTTTCCACAATTTTTGTATTGTGCTTTAAAGTTTAAAGTGAACAAATATTGGCGAATGAAATTAAAGCTTGTGTTGTGTTATTGCCTTGCTCTATATTTGTATTTGTATTTGTATCTGTTGTGTGTGTGTGTTTGTGTGTTAATCCCACTAATGGACGCTGTCTGAGCTAAGCTGCAGTTTCTAATGATTCTCGACCATCATTAGTGCCGGAATTGCCCAATACGGAGCCCGTCAATGCCCATTTGAACCGCGATGAACAGGCACAAAGGCCGCCATTATTCATAACGGTAAGCGGGAGTCATTAAACTGACCCAATTGTAATGTGTACTATCTCACTCTCTCTCTCTCTCCCAGCCTCTGAAAGATATTGCGGTGGGCGTGGGCGGCACGGCGAGATTCGAGTGCATTGTGCAGGCGCATCCGCAGCCGCAGGTCAACTGGATTCACAATGGCCAGCATTTGGAGCTAGGCAGTCCGGCGGGTCATCACATTGAATACCGGAATGGCGTGTGCCGTCTCACATTGCCTCAGGCGTATCCGGGTAAGTTTGGTCCGGAATCTCCGGCACCACACAGTGGTTCTATTACTCGCTTTAGCTCGGATTTATAAACAATTCTATCGAAAAATATAAGTTTTTTTTATTTCGAAAACTAGCTTATGCAGGAAAATAAAAATCATTTTTTATATTCCTTAAAAATATAACTTTCAAATATTTTTCAAATTATTTCAATTTTTTTTTAGATTTCTAAGATGATTAAGAAATAAATCTATTATGGCTTTTTAGATGTTAATTTTAAATTTTTTAAATTATAAAAAAAATATTTATTTTAAAGCCTCCTTAGCTCTGGATTTCCGTTATCACATTTCAGTATTTAAAATAATAATTTAAATTAAAGTTTTTTTTTGACTTTTTAAATATAAAAATATAAAATATTAAGAGTTGTATATTTTTAACTTAATTTACTCAGAAAAATGAGATAAAAAATATTCTTAATCCGAATTCCGTATGTCCGTAATTCATATTTTCAATAACATTTATAATAATGTTTTTTAAGTTCAAAAAATTTTAAAATTTGTGTCTTTCAAATATATGAGAAAATAATTATTTTTAATCTGAGAATGTACCTAATTCCCTAAATAAAAATACAGCTAAATCTATTAGTTATCAATGGAATATTAGCTACAGGTATTATTTAGCAAATTATAAGCTTGAAATAATCCGAGCTAATTTGATTAAAAGGTACCACTGTGCCACAATTTGACTGCTTCATGGAGCTCATTAATTTCATGTTTGATTTAATTTCATCTTTGCAGACGACAATGGCAGCTATATTTGCACCGCCATGAATCCACTCGGTGCAGCCAGCACTACCGGAAATTTGAACGTTTCGAGCACAAATCGTGGATTTAGATATTAAGCATACATATTTACATTACAAGCATACGTATATTATTACAATATTTATTTATTTTTATGATTTGTTCATGCCAAAGTTTGAAATATTTAATTCTTCTCTCTGTGTGTGTGTGCGTGTCTCTAATTCAGTTTTATAAAAAAAAATGTTTCGTTTCAAATTCTCTCTACGTGTTGCGCATCCTCTGATCCTGCGATCGCACGGATCATCATTAACTAGCCGCAATCTTCGACTACGTTCAGAATGAGAGACTATAGTATTACTTGTGTTTTATTGTCGAAAAAGCTAAATAAATAAATTCGAAAACGTGACAAAGTTTGTTTCTTATTTTTAATAAATATAAAAAATTCGTTATGATGTTTTAATACTTTACTGACCTTCAATATTTATTGGGGTAATTAAATAGAAGAAAATGTATGCCAAAAGAAAAAAATTCTCCACAATAAACTGATCATTTTGCAGTTTTCCAAGAGTCTTTTTTTAAATTTAATTTGGTAAAAGCTCTTTTTTCGCGCTTTTCGAGCGCTCTCTATGGAAAATTTTATGCAGCGACTTCGAAAAAAGCTATTTTAAATCTTTTCGAAAGCTTTCGAACTCGTTATTAACGTAAGATGGCGCCAGCGGATCGTTGATCTTGAAAATTGTAGTTTTACGGTTTATAAAAGCTAAATATTAAAATATATCTAATAAAGAATTTTTATTAGATAAACAAAGTGATTGCACATTTTCTAAATATCGATATCGATTGGCCGTGATTTATATCGATAGATGACGCCTAGGAAGTGATGATTATAGATTGCTTGGTCAAAAAAAAAAGAAAATTTCCTGAAAATAACTATTAAAATAATGTAGATTAATGGCTTTCAGATGTATACAATTAATATAAACAATTCAGCCAAAGGAAAATCATTTTTCATAATATTGTTTATAAATATAATAAATTACAAGGTTATCATAGCAAAGTGCTTTGTTTGCTTATGAATAATTGCAGACTCTTGATAGATAGTTTGTATATTCCAGAATTCTCAAATAAGAGTTATGAATCAAACATGAAAATAATTATCTAATAGTTGCATAAAAAAATATAGATTGAAAAATACATATAATACAAAATTTAAATATTATTTAAAAATAAAATAAATATTTTTGTTTTTAATTGTTTTGATGCCTGTTATATCCTGTGGATTGAGGTCAACCTTCAAATTGGGTCAGACAATTAGCAGCTGCCAGATGGTTTTATTTTTTTTTTGTTTTTTTTGAGAACATCCAAGTGTTTTTTAAAACAACATCTTGTCGTGAAAAATATGTAGAATAATATTTCATGTGAAAGAAAAGCTAAAAGAAATGTTTGTTTGACTAAGAGAATGATAGAATATGGGGCCATATGTGTGGGTGTCTGACTGACCGACATGAATATGGCTATAAGTAAAGGTATGAGTGTGTTGTTGTTATTTCGTTTTGCTACTCATAAATGATTTATTTAAATTTTACCAATGTTTACTTATCTATTTTTCTTCAAATTTTCAAAGCAATGTGAGCGCTTGCCAAGAAAATAAGATAGAAGATAGAAAAATCGCGCAATATGCAAACAATTCGAATACAATAAAGACAGTCAGACAGTCGGACAGACGAGACATAAACAGACTGTTTAGACACATTACGACTCGTCTCGACTCGATTCTCAGGCCTGTCAATAGAAACTAGTCCAAAATTGCGGGCCCAAAGTCCTTGACACTGACCAAAAACTCTTACCTGATTTGTTATTTATAGCCTGCTGATTCGAATAAACATTGTGTGAGGATGACACATTTTTATATATATATTTTTTTTTTGTATTTTTTTTCTGCACTCGTTGTTGGCCAAATTGTCCGAGTCATTAGACCACCTGAGTGGTAAATGAAACAATTTGGATGCGAGTCAAAAACTTAAAAAAAAAAAACTACTCTGAATCATTTGTTCTACAATTGTCTATTACTTAGTTTTAAACATTTATAATTGCGCGATAATTTTCTTGAAAAATACACGAAAAATCGCATTTCAATTCGTTTTGCCTTGTTGCAAACATCTGGCTAGATTTTCTTCTTTAAATGATTCATTAAAAAGCTCGATTCCACATTTTCGCAGCATAAATTATCAACTTTATAAAAGAAAGAATTTCGCAACTTTGCTTTAACTTTTTCTCGAATTTTTTCTACTATTTTCTCTACTTTTCTTTTCATTTCCTCTACTTTTATTTTACTTTCTATTGGCCTTGTGCACCACTTTTTTTTGGCACATTGGCCATTTTTATATAAACATCACACAATGTTTCAATAATGTTTTCACAGCCTTGTTATTTTCCTAACTCTTTTTAAGCTCAAACATTTTTAAATTTTCCAACAAACGTAATGAAAATGATTTACACTCTGCAGAAATGAAAACTTTTGCCTCAATTTTATTGCCACGCGTTCAAAAAAAAATACAAATAAAATTCAATATTGTCCACTAAAAATTCGTCAAGTCGAACAATCTGACAATCTCTGAAGCTTTCACTTAGAACTTTAGGAAATACATATAGAATTTTTGTGTGATGAATATGCCGCATTCATTTTGATGCTGTTTTCTCTTTCTCTGTGTGTTTTCCTAAATTAATTAGGCAATTTCTAAAAATACACAAATGAACTCAACGCGAGTCACACAAATGTTCTTTATATTTTTTTTCTTTTTGCTACTTAACATTTTTCAACATATTGACCCCTATTTTTTTTTTCCAATACTTCCAACTTGTAAGCCAGCTGAAAGAATAAATGATGTGGAAAAATATGTTGGATTTATCTAGAGAAAAATAATATTCTCAAGTTTTTGAGCTATTAAATATCTTAATTAGAATTAAAGGCAGTTAAAGCTACATTGTGAAAAAATTGTAAAACTCTTGAATTGAGAAATTTGCTAATCAAATTTTAAGAAAACTAAAAATATAATAAATTTACATTTGTAAACTTAAATGTTTTTAGTTTTTTTGAATATAGATTTAATTAACTATACTTCTTAATTTTTTTTTTTATCTAAATTCATATAAGCTTAAAATAAATTGAAAAAAAATAAAAACAATTATAATATTGATAGTTTTTTAAACGTATAAAAAACCTTCGAACTAAAAGTCTCTAAATGATAATTTTTTTGTCTTTTGACCGAAGTTTTGATTTTTCAAGTGCATTCTTTATTTAAGTCACTTCCTGAATATTATGTCAATCCAATAACTGCGTCGTTGTGAGTATTTCATTTCATGTCTGGCATAATGAGTACTCAATGTGAATTATTTGAATATTTGGCCAAGAAACTAACCAAGAACAGAGACTGGCACTTGTCCCATATAAATAATAAGATATTTCCGCATGAGTGTGTGTCTCAACTAAAATATACATAAATATAATTACGAGCATATTATATTTTGAGTTAATGAATATAAATACTCATATAAGCCTTAAGACAAAATCTACTTATACACATGGATAAAAGCCAACAATATATGATATTAAGTATACGCAGCAGTTGGGCGCATCGTTAAATTGTTTTTGCCGCCCACATGAATTGTAATAAAACAGAATCGGTGAAAATCGACGATTTAATCGCGAAAAACTACGCAAATCGCAACGGAATGTGGTTGAAAACTTTTAGCACTTCAATTTCAGCTAATTTTAATGTCTGCTTATATATTTTAATTAGCCCGAACCCGAAACAGAGACGCCACAATTGAATATCAAATTAAATAAAATCAAAGTCAAAATCAAAATCAAAATCAAGAACATCAACATGAATATACAAAACATTAAATGTGAATCCCAGGCGCACATTCAATTCAATTACATAATCCTCGTTGACAGACTGTCTTTGATATTATACAGATAGAAATTTATATATATATATATACACGATCTATAGCTGTTGCTCTGGCACGCGTTGTCCCTGTCAGCTAACAAAAAATAAATAAGAAAAATAAAGCGAAATCTTGGCAACACATTTATTTATACGCACGCTGTAAATTAGCAAAAACATCTCTAGGTACAATGGCGAAAATGCACTTTAACAAGGGAAAACTGTGAAAATGCCAAACGGAGATAATGCGAATTGAGCATTTGTTTTCAATTCAATTGCTATGAAAATTGGGCCAAGTTTTCAGCATTCAAATCTAGAAAATCAACTTAATTCGCGCACGCATTTCACAAAACATTCAAGTGCGAGCACTGTGCTCGTAAATAATCAACTAATTGCCAAAATTTGTATAGCAACAACAACTTAAATAACAATAACAACATAAAGAACAGCTACAACAATAGCAAATATTTTCTACATTGTCTGCAGTTGGAAAATTATACTGAAAACCTGCTGTTTTTGCAGGCAGCTTTTGTAACTAAGTAGATACTTATGTAGTTATATTAGGGTTGACGCACTAAAAAAATACCCTTTTAGAATATTTAAATAGGATAAATATTTGGAATTGTAAAGTCTGACCAGCTTCAAACTTCTATAACTTTGTCAAAAATCAACCGATTTTCATTTGGAATGTCATTTTGATTATTATTTGGTCTCTTATTTGATTTTGCATTTAAAAATAATTTATTTTAAAAATTTTTTATTTCGATTTTTTTTGGAAAAAATCATGTACTCCCCCCTATGACTTTTTGAAAAAAAAAAATATTTTTTTTTTTTTAATTTTAAATTTAGAGTTTTCACTTTTAATCAACTTGGGTTCCCCAATTAATATGGTATGAGTTTATAGCAGAGAAATATATTCGTTTTTGGTCGATTGCAGATCAGGGAACTCAAACGGAGAGTCTGCTTATAACCGAGGATGAGGAGGGGAAGCAACAGTCCGCAGAAGCAGAGGGAATCAACAATAAAAGTCCTCTACGCAAATCGGCATCCTTTTCATCCTCGACAACAGCCTCCCAATCGCCGGGCAGCTCTTCATTGGGTTCGGCCACATCGACAATGTCGCTGCGCTCCTCAACACCTTTAAAAAATCATGGTAGTTCGAGTTTATCACGTGCTTTACACAGCGATACAATCAACACATTTCAAAAATGGGAGACAACTGTCGAGTCCATCAGCTATGTGAGCACAAAGACCGTTTCCATTTCGGATTTTGGCCAAGATCCACAGCTGCAGAATGGCCAACAACAAATGCCACAAGCAGGTAAGCTACACTAATAAATATTCATGTGTTGTATAACATCAAAATTACGAAAATTCATAATTCATATCAAACTATAAAATTATTCAACTATGAGATACTTTGATTCAAAATATTTCAAAATATTCTTAAGCTAATCTGAATATATTTAAGCAAATATTATAAAAAAATTAAAGTTAATTGAATGTTTACTCATATATATTTTATTAAAAAACTGAATTTAAAGTGTGTAAAAAAAAAACAAAATATGAGAAATATTTAAATCAATTTTACTCTTTGCTTTTACTCTCAGTTTAATTGTTAATTGGCTTAAATATGGACTAGTTTTAATGGCTTTTAGTTGCATTTCATTTTTGTTATTGTTTTTAATTTTTGTTTACTAAACAAAGGCGTGCACATACATAATTAGTCGTAATTCATAAACTAATGCATCAACAACATTTTCATTTAAACAATTTCCATCAGCGATCTGGAAAATTGCTGGTTACAAATTGAGATATCTATATATATGCGAATGCCTGAGAGTGTGTGTGTCTGTGTGTGTCTGTGTCTGTGTGTGAGTGTGTCGAGCATATTTCGAATATCTTTTGAGGCACCGCATGTAAAATCACTAAATATAGATTACAACCACACGCACCGCATCGCAGCACATTGCAACTTTCATTTACTGAGAGATAGAGAGAGAGGGAGAGAGAGAGCGAATGAGTGTGAGAGAAAGAGAGAGAGAGAGAGACCGAATAAAAAAGGGATGGGGAACAGAGGGAGCAAAAGAGACTCCTATCTTGGCATCTCCAGTGAGTCTTGTGTCTAATTGTTATACTCTCTCAATGGGTATTGTGAATTTCTTACAAAATAAGTAATATTGCCAGGCAGAATCTTTATAAAGATTTATAAGCAAAGAATTTTTTCATTTTCTAAATAACCATTTTAATATAATTCATAATTTTATTATTTTACTTAAGTTACTATATGATTATTTTTTTATTTTGGCCTAGCTATTTTTCTTAAAAAAAAAATAATACATTAAATTTATTCCTAGTCTACACAGTACATTTTTAAAATAAAAAAAATTCACAAAGTATATGGTATAATTTTTTTTAAATATAAATAAATAATAAATAGTTTATTTGCATTTAAATACAATCTAATAACTGTAAAAATTTTTGAACTCATAGAATATGTACGATAAAATAAATCTATTTTATAAAGAAATAAAATAAATCTATTTTATAAATTTTTTTTTTATTTTTTTAAAAGATGAATATTTTTTCTATATAAATCAATATAAAATAGTTTTTGAATCGAATAATTATAGGCTACTGACGTTATCACAATGCATATTGAATATATAGTTTTCATAGAAAATTAGTATTTTATTGAAAATTAAAGCTAAAAAAAATCAATTCCAGATTTTTTTTATATTATTGACTATGATTACAATTTTAGACCACTTATTTATTTTGATTAGTTACTTTTATGAGAAATATCAATAAAAGATACTATCTTTATGTTATAGGGTACTTAAAAATACAAAATTAGTATTTCATTGAAAATTAAAGCTAAGATAAATCAATTTTAGATTTTTTTTTTATATTATAGACTATTATAACACTTATTTATTTTGATTAGTTACTTTTCTTAGAAATATCAATGAAAGATACTATCTTTATGTTGTAGGGTATTTAAAAATGCCACAGTTTGCAGTGTTTTTTGTTTTTTCTTGTACTCTCATAAACAATTGATATGAAAAACGAGCACTTTTGGACATTTTATACCTAAATTGCCGCTTGGCATGCAGCTGGAGGCGCAGCCCGAAGCAACATCAACAACAACAACAATTCGCCGAGTTTTCGTCTCGACTCGACTCGTCTCGATTCGTTTCGGTTTTCTGGGTTTACTGAATGGTTGCAGTGGTCGCGAAATTTGATGCCAAGCGGCAAACCGAATTAAAATACAACTCTTTGAGGCAAGCAAGAGAAATAGCAGCAGCAGCAGCAACATCTGTGTGTGTGTGTGTGTGTGTATGTGTGTGTGTGGCAATAAGATACAAATGTATCTGAAACTGGGTGCAACTTTGCTTGGGGTCTTTGGTGCGGGTGTGCATGTGGAATGGTGGGGAAAGGGGGAACGTGGAACGGGAGCATTCATTTCATACATTTTGACAGCATCCTCATCATTCAGCATGTGTGAACTTGTAGTGTAAAATGTGTTCTCCTTTAATTGATATATGCGAATATTCTTCTTCTTGTTTGCAGTAAATTGAATGCCAAGTGCCACTCCCACAAATATTGAGTTGCCTTCCACTCCTCGGAGCCCACAAAATGCAACTAACTAACGAGCAACTAAACACACAACAAATATAACAAATATAACAAATATAACAGAGTTGCCGGCACTTTGACAATTAAAATAAATAAATTAATAAATAAGCTGGATTTTAAAAAATAATAATAATAAAAATATAAAAATGATTTCTTTCAATTTAAAAAATGTTAAAACATTTCAAAAAACTATTAATATAATTCAAAATTTAAAAAAGCTTAATTTTTTATTTTTTTTAATTGAAAAAATGTTTTTTATTGTAGCTACATCTAGCACTAAATAAGCTAAGCTGGCAACACTGACAGACAACTAAATCTAAGTTACTTTTTTGCTATTATATTACTTACAACTTATTACTGATTCACTTAAAAGATTTATTAATAATACTAATTAAAAGTATAAAGAGAATTAATTACTGGTTTTTTTTATTCTTTTTTGATATCTATGACATAATTGGGCAAAAATTTTTTGCAAATCTTAATCTTAGGCTAAGATAAGATACGCGTACGCTAATCGCACACACAGCTGACAGCGAGAAGATACAAGATACATTTTGTAGCGCATCGCTGCAATCTTTATTTTTTTTTTTTTTCAGTTGCCTTGCAGAACCGGCTAACTGTTGTTAATGTTGTTGTTTAGCCACTTTAGAAGATTGGCTATGCTGCGTGCTTAGCTTATCTCTATGACTGTCTGTAGATACATTTGTATTTCGCGAGTGTGTGCCTCTGAAAACTGTTCTTTGAGTCGCAGTGTGATTTCATAACTGTAACACGAAAATTGTCAAGCATGTTCACAATTAATTTGAGCAAAATAAATCAAGAAAACGTACAAATAAATTAAAAAAAAAAAATTAAAATTAAAAAAATAGTTTGCAATAACAATAACAATAACAACAACCAATGCCAACCGGGTCGATTTATTTAGCCTTATAGAGTCCCCTTAAGGCTAAGCCAGTCTCTGAGCTACCTAATAAGGCCTAAAACAAAATGCAACTCGGCCAATTGCAATTTGTTACAGACGTTGAACGCCTAAAGAAATAGAAAGTTTATTACCAAAGGCGTCTTCTTCTGCTTCTTCTTCTACTGCCTCGAATATCTTTGGGTCTATGATTAAGACACGAAATGAATAATCAGTTTATATCTATTGAAATGGTCAGCGAGCCAACATTTTATGTATGTGGTTTTAATTTTAGACAAATCAAATAAATTGTGTGGAAAAATTTTAAAGACACCCAAAGCAATGAAATATATTTTAAATTGTCCACAAATTATTCCAAATATATTAAATATTTCAAATAAATATATCTAAGATATTTATAATATAATTCACTAAATAGTAATCTACTGGTATTGAAAGTTTTTTAAACTGCACTTTTCACTGTCCACTTTTCGACAGTATCTAGAATTTCCGTTAGAATTTTCTTAATTTTTTCATTTTCTTCTTTTGCATACAACAAAAATGTTGAAAAATACGTGTCAAAAATAAATCCAAATATATTTTTAGCCAACTTACTCAAAACCCGAACACTTGCCGAAACACACACACAAAGAGCGGAGAGCTAAAAAAGCGAGAGATTGAAATTCTCTAGAAGTCAAATTGCTGGGCAAACTATATATTGATAGAGCATAAGATTAGATATAAGAACAGCTAAAAAGACACAGCATTTTGGCTTTGGGAATAGCAGACGAAAAGTGAGCTTAATTAGCTAGAGAGTTGATTTAAAGTCGCATTAATTGGTATCTACACAGAAGACTATATATATATATATGATATTCTAATACGAGCTGAAAAAAAATCAGGCAAACTCCACATAGATACACTGATAAAATAATAGCCGCTAATTTAATATATTTATCTCAGTACTAGGAATTTTTCTACAAAGAAAAGCGTCGAAAATCAACAATTTCAGGTATTATAAAGTAGAGATAAATTATTTGTTGATTAATATCAAATATTAATAGATATTTCTTAACTATTTATTTGTTAAAAAAAAATATATATAGAACAAAGTAAAAATTCTATTTCAATTGTTAATGAAAATATGAAAACCAAATTTTTGTTTGACTTTTTTCATTCAAGTTAAATACACATTAAATGCTCATACCAGAAAAAACTATTATTATTTATTGTATTCTTAGAATTTTGATAATGTGCCTAATTTTTTTCAGTGCAACAGACTCAATGCAGTTGTAATATGAATCTTTCAGCTACTTTAAAGTGTCATAGAGTTGTCTATTTTTATAAAGAAGCAACCCGTAAAGCCAGTTTCAGAGATTAAACAACATTGAGTACAAACTCAAATGCCCCCCACAGTGAGTGTAGCGTATCAGCTCTACACTCGCTCTCGCTCTCACTCCCGCTCTCTCTCACAGTTTTTCCGACAGCAACAACAACAACAACAAAGCAGCGGGAAAAGTGCAAAAATATCTCATGTGGAGCGAGAGCCAAAGACCCGAAGTAGACATCGTTGTATCTCTCGGCTAATTCGTGTGCCTTGTTGCAGCTATTTGATAGCATTCTCAAAGATATTTTGTCATTCTTCGCTCGCACCTCACAAACGATCGACGTCTTGGTTTCAGTCTCGGGGATTATGACTTGAAACAGTTTGAAAATAGATCTATTTTAAAAGAAGTACATATATAATCGGTAAATATATATATATATTCATTTTTAAATATATATATGTATATATCGTCGTATAGTTCGCATAGAGTTTTTTACGAATAATAGTCGCAGCATATACATATAGAACGTCGAAAGGATAACGCAATAAAGTAAGGATCAACGGATTTTGTGTGGAAAAAGTGTGAAGAAACCCAGTGAAAATATTGAGAAAAATTTTCGAATTTGGTTTCGTAACCACTTTGAAAATTCCGAAAGAATTTTTCAGTGCGCTAAATATCTAAAAATAACGATACGATCCACGATCCACGATCGTCGCTGCCGTCGCTTCGTGTCGTGAATCGACGGGTGGTTCGGTTAGTTCGGTTATTTCGGTTAGATCGGGTATTTCCCCTCAGCCCCCTTCTAGACCTTAGATCGTGGGATCCGCACCCAATTCAACGAATGGACTGTGAATTTCGTGTTAGATGTGCATATAGATAGCATATATGAATATGCGATCTGTTCAAAAAGAAAAGAAGAAAAAATAGATATCTAACATATATATATCTTGTAGATACATCTAGATATATCTATTACTCGAGCAGATGTGTACTAAGTGCATTATCCTGGCTTATTCTGCCCCAGGATTACAGGCTGGAATAGCTGCGATAATGCACGGGATTGTGAAAAATTCAATGAAAATATATATATATATATTTAAATAAAATAAATTGATATTGGAAATATTTAAAAGAAAATCCATATGTATTATTTATAAATAGAACCGTGAAAAATAAGAAGATCTTGGCATCCGTAATCGCTGCATGTGTGTTTGTGTGTCGTTGTGAAAAATTCGAGTATTCGAACAGCTAAAAATAGCTAAGAAAATGCCTCACAGGCAAAGAATATGAATATGAAAGAAGGATGGATGGTGATAGTGAAGATGAAGATGAAGATGAAGAGATCTTTCTTCGTTTCTTTCAAATAAATATATATCTATTGTAGATGAAAAGAATGAACCACATAGTTCAAGTGTGTGACAGAAATAAATAATAAGAAAAACAAATAAAGAATTGTTGAAAAATCTCAGCGTTTGCCAAGTGCTTAATGTTGATGTGAAAATGCATTAAATTTAATGAGCATTTCTATTTTGTATTCAATTTCAGCAATATAGAAGCGAAATATATATATATTAATATATATAAAGTCAATTAAAAAGTGAAGAAGCAAATCAAAAAGAGAAAAAGTGATCGAGAGGTGTTTTTTTCCGTTTAAGTGCAGTTTTCACTGCATACGATTTGGTTGTCATTTTTTCAATGATATATAGTGATATATAACGATATTAAAATGCAACGACAAAATCCGAACCCGTACCAGCAGCAACAGCAGCAACAACAACAACAACAACAACATCATCAGGAGCAATACTCCACTCAGGAGTATTCTCACTCCAGTCAGGAGCAACATCAGCAGCAGAGAATTAGTCGAACTGAACAACATGTTCAACGGAGTCAAATCACCACTCAGCAACGAGGTCAGTCAGTCAGACTGACAAACAGTCAATCAGTCAATCAATCAATCGATCAATTCAGCAGGCTGCCAATGTACAGTGGGATTCACACCGTGGATTTAGAATCCCCACTGTTCCAAGCACTTGCAATTGAATTTCCTTTTTGCATGCGAGTTTCCTTTAAAAAAAAGCTGATGGCTTACTCATTCCAACTCCATTGTAATTTTCATATTAGCATGTTCAATCAATTGCTTCAATCATAAACTCATTCTATATACTTAGATATGTTTCATAATAATATCTATTATTATTGTATTAGAAAAAAACACTCGTAATTTCGTCAAACCTATAAAGAAATTTTCATTCCTATAACAATTTGATTACATTAACCAAAACTAGAACCAGATAGAATTGTATATTGATCATGTTAATGAAAATTAATGTATTATAATTGAAGAGCATAAATTTTATTTAGTATTGAGTATCTAAAAAAATTTTCTTTTGGTCAAAATGGGCTTTAAAGTTTTCTAAATTTCTATTGTACTATAAAAAAAATTAATTATTTATTTACAAGGGCGTATGTTTAAAGGTGAAAATTAAGCTACAGGGATATAAGAGCTGCTGAGACTTTCAGGCTAATAAAAATATGGTCTTTAAATATTTTTTATAAAATTAAACTAATTTGAGTGCTAAATATCGTGACTAATTTCATCTACTTAAAAGAAGAACCTTTTGTAAGTTAATTAAATATAATCTACATTCAATTCGAATGGCAAATTTCATAGCTAATTCTTAGAGAAGATCTTTTATATTTTGTTTGTTTTATTGAGCATAAACAGTAACCATTAGTGATATTCCCTTAGATTCCATATATTTATTCTTTGAATTGAAGTAATATATACTTATAAACATGCTGAAAATAAAACAACTAGATTCGTCTGCATTTTAGAAGTATAACATATCAATAGTCAGAATTCAGTTTCAATTAGTCTTTAAATTAGTTATTAGTTAAATAAAAAATACAACTTTTAGTATCAAGACGCAGTTTTTTAGGTCGCATTATATACAATAAAAAGTAATAAGATTATTTACCTTGTAAAATATCAGTGTAATAAAGAAAAATCTTTAAAAATGTTTTATATCATCTTACAAAAATATTGATCTGCAAAGAAAATAAAATAGACCAAAATAAGTGTCAAATTTATGATTCATTCTTTCAAATATATATGTTTTAGAATAATGACTCATATTCAGATATATAGAATTGCTTAAATATGATTTAATTTCATCATCAATTAATGATCTCTTACAAATAAAAAAATTACTTCAAACCAAGACTAAAGAATTGCTTGGTAAAGTAATTTCAAATTGAATCTGTAAATCATCTGAAAAAAAACAAAAAACAGAAAAGTATGATTCATCATAGAAGTATCTGAATATGTATGTGCACACATTACTTATATTCCATATCTCATCTTATATTTCACCACTTTAATTTTTATTGATAATCACAGCAAACGAAAAATTTGCGATCTATTTATAAATCTATTCATTCAACTGCCAAAATTTTAAAATGTTCACTGCACTGACATACAAAGCCATAAATACATATAGTGCGTATGTATATGTGTAGAGCAGTGTATAAGAGTTCTCTTATACGGCACAGACTTTGTTTACATCTCTAGGATCTTGGAGAGAGAGCGGGTAATATAAATAACAGATCGGCATTCTCTTATACTGACAGCCGAAGATCATTTGCCGAAGTCTTTGAGTCTGCGCACAAAATAATGAGAATAGAGAGAAAAAGAAAGAGAGAAAAAGAAAGAGAGAAAAGTAGAGAGGTTAACGAATAAGAGCCTCAGAACAGCTGATCTCAATGTTTGTTTATATTCACCAGTTTCAGTTTAAGAATCACAACAAATAACAAACTTTTCAAACTATCTATATATAGTGCATATATAATTATAACTAAATATGTATAGCATATATATAGATATGTATAGATAAATATAGATTTTAGACGCGTGTGCCAAATTCTAAATATATATTTAATTTAAACTGACTATTTATCTATATCGGCTGTCAGACTTCAAGTTCTTGTTTACATTTATATTTGTAAATTTTGTAGAAAAAGGAGATAGGAAAAAAAGCTTCTACCTTGAAAAATAAATTTCCATAGTAGAAGCATGGTTTTCTTAATCAATTCAAAAATAAATAATGAAGAGATAAAGATAAATAAATTTAAAAAAAATTCATATATCAACTTAGTGACAATAATTTTTTTATACTAACCGAAAAAAATATATTAATCAATTTACCCAGCAACTAAATGACAAGTTTTGAAAACATTTTAATGCATGGGCTTATTCTTAAATTATTTACAATTGTTTTTGAATTTAATTAAATTATAAAAAATCATTGAATTTATATGATTAATAATTTAATTAATAATATTGAAGTCTGTATTTATTGTAAGATAAAAACCCCTCCACACGGTATATTTATTTAGTTAATAAAGCGCATATATAACATCCAAAAGTTCTGATATCAATTTAGTGACGATAATATTATGTACTATACTTTTTTGCAGTGCAACATCAAGGCGGTATCGGAGGCACCTATGTACCGCCGTCGTTGACACACGTCTATGCCCAGGGCGATATTTCACCGCCGGTGTTTGAGCAGATCTTTAAGAACGCACGCTTCGCACAGGGTGGCAACGCTCTGTTCGAAGGTCGCCTGCGTGGCAATCCCAAGCCATTCGTGACATGGACCCGAAAAGCTGCACCACTTCTCGAGTCGCAAAAGTTCCGAATGAGCTACAACGAGGCCACCGGCGATGTGTCCCTGCTGATCAATCAGATTGGACCCGGAGATGAGGGTGAATACACGTGTACGGCACGCAATCAATACGGCGAAGCCATCTGCAGTGTCTACATTCAACCGGAGGGCGCTCCAATGCCCGCAATGCAACCGCAACCCATCCAGAATCTGGAGAAGAACATCTACTCCAATGGATATTCGTATACGTCCATTGAGGAGGAGTTCCGTGTGGATACCTTTGAGTATAGACTTTTGCGTGAGGTCTCCTTCCGTGAGGCAATTACACGTCGTTCTGGCTACGAGCAGGACTCTCAGCTCTCTCAAGAATTGGATCGCTCTCTGGGTCCTGCGCATGCACCACAATTGGCGCAGAAACCGAGAAGCTCCAAGCTGATCGAGGGCTCCGATGCGGTTTTCACCGCTCGGGTCGGTTCCAATCCGAAGCCGCGTCTCACCTGGTTCCATAATGGACAGCGATTGGTCGCCTCGCAAAAGTATGAGATCTCCTATTCGAGTGGCGTTGCCACCTTGCGTGTGAAGAACGCAAATATCAAGGATGGCGGACATTACACTCTGTTAGCGGAGAATCTGCAGGGTTGTGTGGTTTCTTCAGCCGTCTTGGCCGTTGAACCGGCAGCGGAGACTGCCTATGAGCCCAAGCCTGTGGATCAAATGGCCGAGCAACTGGAAGCTGGCAAAGCATTGCCACCTAGTTTTGTCAAGGCGTTCAGTGATCGCGAGGTGACCGAGGGACGCATGTCCCGCTTCGATTGCCGTGTCACCGGAAATCCCTATCCCGAGGTCTTCTGGTTCATCAATGGTCGCCAATTGCTCGACGATGCCTCCCACAAGATTCTGGTCAATGAATCCGGCAGTCATTCGCTGATGATCACCAATGTGAGTCGCATGGATGCCGGTGCTGTGCAATGTCTGGCAAGGAATAAGGCTGGTGAGGTTGCCATCGAGGCGCAGTTGAATGTGCTGGAGAAGGAACAAGTTGTTGCACCACAATTTGTCCAACGTTTCAGCACAATGACTGTCCGCGAGGGTGAACCCATCAGTATGAGTGCCAATGCCATTGGAACACCTGTTCCACGCATCACCTGGCAAAAGGACGGTGTCCAAATCTCATCAACTGCTGAACGATTTGTGGGTATCGATGGCGGTGCCACCTGCCTGGAGATACCCCACGTTAGAGCTACCGATGCTGGCTGGTATCAGTGTACAGCACAAAATATTGCCGGTTCGACGGCGAACCGGGCAAGACTCTATGTCGAAGTTCCCAGAGAGCAACCAAGTCACGAACAAAGGCGTCTTAATCTCCCAAGACCAACGAAAGTTATCGAGCCTGAGTGAGTATAAATCATATTCCCAATAAATAAAGAATTTGTATACTCTTGGGACTCTTGGGAACAGACTCCATAAAGAGCAAGAAATACAAAATTTATGTCAGATACAAAAATCTTCTAATTTCAGTCTGTTTCCATTCAAAACCTTTTAAGATATTTTTGGCAGGTTAACTTTTAAATCTTTTCTTTGTTTTAAATAATGTGGTTGCAGGCCAATTCCTGGTCCTGAAATCATCTATTTGCGTCACGTGGAACGCGCCAAGCCCCATCTGCGACCTGGCGAGGAGGATCGCGTTTACCCTCCACCACAGTTCATCATCCCGTTGCAGAATGTGCAGCAAACCGAAGGAGGTCGAGTACACATGGAAGCGCGCATCGAACCTGTCGGCGATCCCAGCATGGTTGTCGAATGGTTCCTCAACGGACGTCCACTGGCAGCCAGTAAGTCATTCTCTATTCCTGATCCTTACTAGCTTAATTGGAGAGTCTTCCGTGTAGATAGAAGATCATTTGATGTTTATTATAAATGTGATCCTCTTTCTTCGCAGGTGCCCGCGCCACATCTGTCTTCAAGTTTGGCTTCATTGCTCTCGATCTGTTGAGCATTATGGGCCATGATTCTGGAGAATACATGTGCCGTGTCAGCAATGCCAGTGGTGTGGCCGAATCCCGTGCCATTTTATCGGTGGTGCAACGTCCATCGATTGAGCAGACGTCACAGAATCCCAACAGCTTGCAGTACATCAATCAGCTGGAGGATTATTCGCGTTATCAGCGCCAGGAGAGCTCAGAGGAGTTGATGAATCAAGCTCCACAATTCATACGTCCATTGCGCGATCTGGGTGAGTTCGAGGAGGGCAAAAATGTGCACTTTGAGGCACAGGTGACGCCCGTGAATGATCCCAGCATGCGTGTGGAATGGTACAAGGATGGTCTCCCAATTACGGCCAGTTCCCGCATCACGGCCATCTTCAACTTTGGCTATGTCTCCCTAAACATTTTGCACCTGCGTGCCGAGGATGCCGGAAATTATACAGTGCGTGCCGTGAATCGCATTGGCGAGGCCATCAGTCAGTCCACCATACGGGTCATATCGCGTTCCCAGGTCACCGCTGACTTGGGCATTCCCGAGCAGCAGCGTTATATTGAGAAGGTCGAGGAATTGGAGGATTATCGCAAATCCCAGCAGCGTCGTCATGTCCAAGAGGCGCCCGAGGCGATTGCCCCTCCCCAATTCAAGACTCCGATTCAGAATCAATTCGATCTACGCGAACACGCGCATGCGCATTTCGAGGCACGTCTCGAACCCATCGGAGACTCCACAATGCGCGTCGAGTGGCTGAAGGACGGACAACCCTTGGAAGCCAGCTCGAGAATCACAACCTATCACAACTTTGGCTATGTCGCCTTGACCATCAAGCAGTTGACGGTCTACGATGCAGGTACCTACACCTGTCGTGCCTACAATACCATGGGACAGGATACAACCACCGCCCAATTGACGGTCATTTCGAAGAATGAAATCGTCTCGGACACTCAACATCCAGGTGGTCTGCAGAAGATCCAACATCTGGAAGATGCCTCGCGTTACGGTCGCCGTGAGGAGGAGGAAACTTACATTACCCAAGCTCCTCGTTTCCTGGGTCCACTCAAGGGTACCACCAAAATCCTGGAGGGTCAACGCGCCCACTTTGAAGCTCGTGTCGAGCCCCAGAGTGATCTGGGCATGCACATTGAGTGGTATCACAATGGACGCGCCATCACTGCCGCCAATCGCATCCAGACCTACTATGACTTTGGTTACGTAGCCCTGGATATTTCCCAGGTGCGAGCCGAGGATGCAGGCATCTACACTGTGGTGGCCAGAAACAAGCTAGGTGAAGCTCAATTGCAAGCAACGATGGTAGTGGAAAGTAAGTAGAATCCATCATATAAAATCCCTAGGGATTCTTCAGTGATTTTTTAGCGAGTCCTAAGTAATTCTTTAGTGATTCCCTAGTCATTCCCTAGTGATTCCCTAGGGATTCTACAGCGATTCCTAAGTGATTCTTTAGTGACTCCTAAGCAGGGAACTAAACCGAAACAAATATAGATTACGGTTTCGGTTTCGGTATGTCCCGAAATAGCTATTTCGGTAAAAGGTTCTATTTTAGTTTTTTTCTTTCGGTTCCGGTATCAGTACCGTTAAGTAACGGTACACCAAATCAATTTTGAAAATTTTAAAATGTTAAGAGCAAAATAATATAAAATATTCTAGATAAGTCCAAATAATGATCAAAATGACATTCCGCATCAAAATCGTTTAAATTTTGATGAAGTTATGAGAGATCAAAGTTTTTGAAAAAATGTCAAGGGGTAGGTATGGAAAATTTGATATTATATGGCTTAGAATCGAAAAAATATCAAATTTTCTAGCTGATTAAAATTTAAATGCAGAATTAATTAAGAGGCAAAATCATGATCAAAATGACATTCCGCTTGAAAATCGGTTAAATTTTAATCAAGTTATGACAGTTTGAATTTGGTTAACTCCTTCAGCTAGCAATTTTATTACAACCGTACAGGTACAAGCGTATCGGTATTCGGTTCTTGACAGAGAATTTATTTCGGGTACGGTTGCAGTTCCAGTACCAAAAATTAAACGGTTAGTTTCGGTTAACGGTTCCGGTTCCGGTGTTATTCCCTGCTCCTAAGTGATTCCCTAGTGATTTCTTAGTGATTCCTTAGTGATTCCCCATAATTTTTATTTATTATGCTTACCAACACATTTTATCCAATTCTTTTCTTCCCAACAGCTCGTTCCAGCATCGACACATCTAGCATGCATCGCGGCCTCTATGAGAAGACGCAGAATTTGGAGAACAAACCGTTCGTGGAACCTCAATACGACATCGAGGAGATCTCCAAGTCGAAGCCGGTCTTTGTGCAGCCCCTAACCGATCCCAAGCCCATTCACGATGGCAAGAATATTCATTTGGAGTGCCGTTTGGAACCCATGGGTGATCCCACAATGCGCGTCGAGTGGTTCCACAATGGACGTCCAGTAACAGTAGGTTCTCGTTTCCGCACCTACTACGACTTTGGCTTTGTCGCTCTAGACATTATTCAGGCCTCGGCTGCCGACTCCGGAGAGTACACGGTGAGGGCCACCAATCATTTGGGCTCGGCTCATACCTCGGCCTGTGTGCGTGTCATTGATCGCACCGATGTGGTGACTGAGACTCAGAATGAGCAATCCTTGGAGCAGATTCAATTGCTAGAGGATTCGCGTCGTCGTCATCATCATGAGGAGGACATCACCGTAATGCAGGCACCCCAATTTACACGTGCTTTGCACAACATTGAAACCATGGAGGGCACTAATGTCCATCTGGAGTGTCGTCTCCAGCCCGTGGGAGATCCCAGCATGAGGATCGAGTGGCTCGTCAATGGTGTACCTGTAAAGACCGGTCATCGTTTCCGTCCAGCCTATGAGTTTGATTATGTAGCCCTGGATCTGCTGGGTTGTTATGCCATCGATTCGGGAGTCTACACTTGCCAGGCTCGCAATCAACTGGGAGAAGCTGTCACCTCTTGCTCTGTGCGCATCATTGCCAAGAACGATTTCATTGATTCGCAGACGCAGAACAAGTCGGGTTTGCAGAAGATTCAATATCTGGAGGACTCTTCTCGCTATCGTCGCAATGAGTTCGTCGATGAGGTGGTCAATATTCGTCCACGTTTCCTCACCCATCCCAAGAGTCTGCCAAATACTCGAGAGGGCGCCCACGCCCACTTTGAGTGCAAGATTGAACCTGTCACCGATCCCAATTTAAAGGTGGAGTGGTTCAAAAATGGACGTCCTATTACCGTGGGACATCGTTTCCGTCCCATTCATGACTTTGGTTATGTCGCCTTGGACATTGTTGGTCTGATTGCAGAGGATTCTGGTGTTTACACCTGTCGTGCTGTCAATTTGATTGGCTCCGATGAGACCCAGGTGGAGCTGCAGTGCCGTAGCAGCGAGCAAATTGTCACGGTTACCCAGAACGAGGCGGGACTTGAGCAGATCCATTATCTGGAGGATCGCAGCCGTTACAGTCGCCGCGAAGAGATCGACGAGAGCACCAAGCAAGCTCCAGTCTTCACCACTTCGCTGAAGAATGTGGAGATCAAGGAGAATCAGCGTGCTCACTTTGAATGCCGCTTGATTCCCGTTTCGGATCCCTCGATGAGAGTGGAATGGTATCACAACAATCTTCCCCTCAAGTCCGGCTCTCGCTTCACGGAGACCAACAACTTTGGCTTTGTTGCCCTCGATATTATGTCCACACTGCCCGAGGATGCTGGTACCTACACCTGCCGTGCCTACAATGCTGTGGGTGAGGCTATCACCTCAGCCGTTGCCGTAGTGCACACCAAGAAGTCTATTTACCTAGAATCCCAGCACGAGACAGCACTGCCACGTCTGCAGCATTTGGAGGATGGATCGAAGCGTCAACGCATCAGTGTTCAGGAGGAGTTTGTCTCACAGGCTCCAGTCTTTACCATGCCTGTGAGGGATGTTCGCGTCGCGGAGAATCAGGCGGTGCACTTTGAGGCTCGTCTGATTCCCGTTGGGGATCCGAAACTCACGGTGGAATGGCTGCGTAATGGACAACCCATTGAAGCCTCCAATCGCACTACCACCATGCACGACTTTGGCTATGTCGCTCTCAATATGAAGTATGTGAATCCCGAGGATTCTGGCACCTACACCTGCCGTGCTGTCAATGAACTGGGTCAGGCCGTGACCTCAGCCTCCCTGATTGTCCAGTCCAAGACTGCAATTCAGCTGGAGACTCAACATGAGGCTGCCATGCATAAGATCCATCAACTGGAGGATCACAGCAAGTACCAGCGACGTGAGGAGGAGGAATACTCCGTTACCACTGCCCCAGTGTTTGTTACCAAGCTGATTGGACCCAGCAATCTGCATGAGGGTCAGAGCGCCCATTACGAGTGCCGCATTGAACCCTATCCGGATCCCAACCTTAAAGTTGAGTGGTTCCACAATGGTAAACCACTGAGCACCGGTCATCGCTTCCGCACCACCTACGACTTTGGCTTCGCCGCCTTGGACATCCTAACCGTCTATGCGGAGGACAGTGGGGAGTACACTTGCCGTGTGACCAACAAACTCGGTGAGGCCGTCAACTCGATTGCCCTTAATGTCACTTCCCGTTCGTCCATCATTCATGAGACCCAGCACGAGGAGGCTCTGCAGAAGATCCAACATCTGGAAGATACCTCACGCTTTCAGCGCAAACCCGATGAGGATCAGTTCCATGCCGAGCGTCCGCAGTTCGGACGTCCGTTGCGTAATGCCAAGGTCAATGAGGGCACTCCAGTGCATCTGGAGGCTACCCTCATTCCAGTCAATGATCCCACCATGAAGGTCGAGTGGTACTGCAATGGCAGACCCATCCAGACAGGTCATCGCTTCAAGACCACCTACGATTTTGGCTTTGTTGCCCTGGACATTCTGTATGCCCATGCCGAGGACACTGGCACCTACATGTGCAAGGCCAAGAACGCTGTGGGAGAAGCTGTCACGACTTGTGCTGTAAACGTCACAGGTAGGTCAAGGGTCCTTCAGTTATTCTTTGGTTTCTTTAGCCATTGTATTGTCAATATACTCCTACTGACCACCTTTTCTTTACAGCAAACAAGACACTGGATATGGATACACTTGATGCTCAGCGTCTGGAGAAGATCCGTCAGCTGGAGAGCTATGTTGCACCCAGCAAGGTCGAAGTGGAGGAGAAGGGACAGAAGCCCATCTTCCTCACCCCACTCAGCAATCTGGAGCATCTGAAGGAGGGCGAACACGGCCATTTGGAGTGTCGCGTTGAGCCCATCAACGATCCCAACCTGAAGGTCGAATGGTTCTGCAATGGCAAGCAATTGCCCACTGGACATCGTTATCGCACCACCCACGATTTTGGCTACGTTGCCCTGGACATTCTCTATGTGTATGGCGAGGATACCGGCACCTATATGTGCAAGGCTACCAATCTTCTGGGCGAGGCAGTCAACACCTGCAATGTGCGTGTGTTGAATCGTCGCAGCATGATCCTGGATACCCAGCATCCCGATGCCCTGGAGAAGATTCAGAAGCTTGAATCAAAGGTAGTTACCACACGCACTGAGGTCGGTGATCATCCGATTGGCCCGCCCCACTTTACGGCTGAGCTACGTGGCTCCACGGAGATCTACGAGGGACAGACGGCTCACTTTGAGGCCCAGGTTGCGCCCGTGCACGATCCCAACTTGCGCATTGAGTTCTATCATAATGGCAAGCCTCTGCCCTCGGCAGCTCGCTTCCACATCACCTTTGACTTCGGCTATGTCTCTCTGGACATTACTCACGCCGTAGCTGAAGATGCCGGCGAGTATTCCGTGCGTGCGGTCAACGCCTTGGGACAGGCCGTCTCCTCAACCAATCTGCGTGTAATTGCACGTGGTACAATCATCTCGGACACGCAACATCCGGAGGGTCTGGAGAAGATTCGCAAGCTGGAGTCTGCGGCGCCACATCAACGCCAGGAGATTGAAACTCCCGGTACACGCCAACGTCCAATGTTCACTCAGCCGCTGCAGAACATCGATCGCATCAATGAACATCAAACGGCGCACTTTGAGGCTCGTTTGATCCCGGTTGGAGATCCCAATCTGAAGGTTGAATGGTATCGCAATGAGAAAATCATTGAGGATAGTTCGAGAATAACAAAACAACACGACTTTGGTTTTGTTTCCCTGGACATTTCCCACATTCGCAAGGAGGATGAGGGCGTCTACATGTGTCGGGCAATCAATCCTCTGGGCGAGGCTGTAACTACCGCCTCGATGCGTGTAGTTTCCGAGGCTACCATTCTAATGGATACTCAACATCCGGACAGCATCAGTCGCATTCATCAGCTGGAAAAACCACAAGCACCACGTCCCACTGAACCAGAGCGTCTCTTTGAGAAACCAATCTTTACTCAGTTGTTGACTGGTCCCTCTGAGTTGTGGGAGGGTGCTCACGCCCACTTTGAGGCACGTGTGGTGCCGGTGGGTGATCCATCACTTAAATTCGAGTGGTTCGTCAATGGTGTAGAGCTGCAAATGGGCTCACGCCTGCGCACTACCCACGACTTTGGCTTTGTCACCCTGGACATTACCGCTGTGGTACCCGAGGATGCCGGTGTGTACATGTGCCGTGCCTACAATGCAGCTGGCGAGGCTGTATCCTCTACTGCCATGAAGGTGAAGACCAGAGCGAATATCGATGGACAGCCTCTGATTCCCGAATCCTGGGAGGCCATTCGCCTTAAGGAGGCCGCCATGAACCGTGTACCCGAAATGTTTGTTGACTCGACACCACAACAAGCTCCCGTGTTCACCACGCACTTGCAGAGCTACGACAAGTTGCACGAGGGTCAGCATGTGCATCTGGAAGCCCAGGTGGAACCACGTGCGGATCCCAATCTGCGCATCGAGTGGTTCAAGAATGGAATCTCCTTGACCACAGGTTCCCGCATTCGCAGCACCTTTGATTTTGGTCTGGTTACCCTATCGATCAATGGACTTCGCGAGGATGACTCTGCGATTTACACCTGTAAGGCGACCAACCAAGTGGGTGAAGCTGTGTCGACATCTTCGCTCAAGATTGAAGATCGTCACTGGCTGCAGGCCGAATCATTGCATCCCGATTCGTTGCCTCGCATTGGACAGCTGGAGGCACCCAAGGAGGGACGTCCTGAGGCTCCAGAGCCGACCTATGAGACCCCTGTCTTTATCACTCACCTAAACAACCTTGAGTGCAAGGAGAACGACAGCGTGCGCTTTGAGTGCAACGTGGAGCCGGCTCGTGATCCCACCATGGGCATCGAGTGGTTCTACAATGGACAACCCCTCCAGGCAGCTGCCAAATTCAAGTCCATCTACGACTTTGGCTACTGTGCTCTGGATTTGACCAACAGCTATGCAGAGAATAGTGGTATTTACACCTGCAAGGCCACCAACAGCAAGGGATCAGCCACTACTTCGGGCACCTTGAAGTGCACCGGTGGTAAGACCATGTTCCTGGACACCCAACATCCGCAAGGTGAAAGCGGTCTGGAAGCTGTCCAGGAAACTGAAGCTGAGCTGGCCAATCGTTATGCTCAGAAATCTACCAAGCCAGAGACTCAGTATCCGCCTCCAGTGTGGACCAAGCCATTGCAGCCAGAGTTCCATCTGTCCGAGGCCCAGCCCATCCATTTGGAAGCCAATGTGGAACCTAAGGAGGATCCTAATCTGTATATTGAATGGTACTTTAATGGCAAGCTATTGCAACACGGTTCTCGCTTCAAGATGACCACCGAATTTGGCTTTGTAACCATGGACATGATTGAGGTTTACTCCAGAGATCAAGGAATTTACACCTGCAAGGCCTGGAACAAGGCTGGTGAGGCCTTTACATCCACCACCATCTTCTGCTCGAGCAAGGACAGCATCATTGACTCTACGCAGCATCCAAAGGGCGCCGAGGGCTTGGGACAGATCCAGGATCTGGAGGATTCCCTACGCAAGGACGGCAGCAAACCGGAGCAGCCTGAGCAAGGCATTGCGCCTCGTTTCACCACGGAGTTTGTCAACATTGTGGACATCGGTGAGGGTGAATTGGCCCATTACGAGGCCAATCTCATTCCTCTGGGTGATCAGAGCATGGTCATTGAGTGGTTCTTCAATGGCAAGGTCCTTGAGGCCAGCCATCGTGTGCGTACCATTTACGCCTTTGGCACCGTTGCCCTGGAAGTCCTGGGAACTAAGATTGAAGACACGGGCACCTACACCTGCCGTGCCACCAACAAATATGGCACAGCCGAGATCAGCTGCACCTTGGAGTGTGTGGACAAGCCACGTGGTCAAAAGCCACACTTCACCTCGCACATTCAACCGCTGCAGGGCCTGAAGGACGGACAATCGGCTCACTTCGAGTGCACTTTGATTCCCGTCAACGATCCTGAACTTAAAGTTGAGTGGTATCACAATGGCAAGCTGCTACGTCACTCGAATCGCATCAAGACTGTGTCCGATTTTGGTTATGTTGTACTGGATATTGCTTATCTGCAGGATCACGACAGTGGCGAATATGTTTGTAGGGCTTGGAACAGGTATGGCGAGGACTTTACCCGCACCACCCTCAATTGCGGTGGTCGTGGTGGTGTCTTCTATGACAGCTTGCAGCCTGATTCTCTGCAGAGAATCCGTGAGCTCGAGTGCCCGCAAGGACAGCAGACGGACACGGGAGCTCCTCTGGTGGCTGAGCCACCCAAGTTCATTACACAGATCAGTGATGTCACCAAACTGGTCGAGGGACAAAGCGCTCACTTCGAGGCTCGCCTTACTCCCGTCACAGATCCCGATTTGGTCGTGGAGTGGTACTTCAATGGCAAGAAACTGCCACATGGACATCGTTTCCGCACCTTCCACGACTTTGGCATCGTCATCCTGGATATTCTCTACTGTTATGAAGAAAATTCCGGTGTCTACGAGTGTCGTGCTCATAACAAATACGGCGAGGATGTCACCAAGGCGACTCTGAAGTGTGCCTCGAAGGCCAGTCTCATTCTGGACTCCCAATTGCCACGTGGCATGGAGGGAGGTCTGGAGAAGATTGCCAATCTGGAGTATAGCATGGTGCGTACTCGCGATGAGACCACCGAGGAGACAAAGGGCAAGGCTCCAGTCTTTACCGTGCCACTGGAGAACATTGAGAATCTCCGTGAGGGAGAGAACGCTCACTTTGAGGCTCGAATTACGCCTGCTGATGATCCCAAGTTGAAGATCGAATGGTATTGGAATGGACGTCCATTGAAGGCGGGTTCCCGCTTCCGCACCTTCTGCGACTTTGGCTTTGTTATCCTGGAGATTTCCCCTGTTTATCCCGAAGACTCTGGCGAGTACTCTTGCCGTGCCATCAACGAATACGGTGAGGCAGTGACCACAGCCACCATGAAGATCCAGGGCAAGCGTAGTATCATCATGGAATCTCAACTGCCTAAAGGCATGGAGGGAACCATTGATCGCATTGCCGAACTCGAGGGTCTCGGCTCCCGTAGCACAGAGTTTGTGCCCGAGGACGATACTGGCAAGCCTCCCGAGTTTATTACAACTCCCTTCGACATGGTTATTTCCGAGAATGCATTGGCTCACTTCGAATGCCGTCTGCAACCCATCAACGATCCTTCCATGCGTGTGGACTGGTTCCACAACGGTAAGGCCTTGTGGGCTGGCTCTCGCATCAAGACCATCAATGACTTTGGCTTTGTTATCCTCGAAATTGCCGGCTGTTATCAACGTGATACGGGTCTGTACACCTGTAAGGCAACCAATAAGCATGGCGAGGCTACAGTGTCCTGCAAACTGCAGGTCAAGGGTCGCCAAGGTATTGTAATGGAGCCGCAGTTGCCCTCGAACTTCCGCACTGGTACCGAGAGCCTACAGAAGCTGGAGGAGAGCATGTACAAGCGCGAGGAGATTGTCGTGGATGAGGAGCAACCCAATCCACCCAAGTTCATTGAAGACATTAAGGACAACTTGGACGTACCCGAGGGTGGTCCCATTCACTTTGATTGCCGCGTTGAACCTGTCGGAGATCCGACAATGCGCATCGAATGGTTCTACAATGGACGTGTTATGGCAACCGGTTCCCGAGTTCATCAATTGAATGACTTTGGCTTTATTGCTCTGGACATTGACTATATTTATGCTCGGGACTCTGGAGAGTATACTTGCCGTGCCACCAACAAGTGGGGTACTGCAACCACCACCGCCAAGGTCACCTGCAAGGGCAAACACAACATTGTCTATGAATCCCAACTGCCTGAAGGAATGACCGCTGATAAACTCAAGGAATTGGAACGTGGACGCATTCCAGATGCTCCCAAGATTGTGGAAGAAACATTTGGACCACCAAAGTTCATTACCCAGATTGCTTCGGTCACTGCCGAGGAGTCTGAGGCCGTGAGATTTGAATGCCAAGTGGAACCCAAGACAGATCCTAGTCTGCGTGTCGAATGGTATCGCAATGGCAAACCCTTGCCCTTGGGTCACCGTTATAGAAACGTCTTTGACATGGGCTTCGTCTCCCTGGACATTTTGTATGTGTACAGCGACGATTCCGGCGAATATGTTTGCCGTGCCGTCAACAATCATGGCGAGGATCGCACCAAGGCTACAGTTTCCTGCAAGAGTAAGATCTCTTATATTTTATAATAAATTCAACTTAACATATCGTCTTTATCTTTAGAACTGCCTACAATTCTGCTGCAGAATCAAGTGCCACGTGGCATGAAGCGTTCGGATGCGCTCACTCAGATGGAGGCAACGATTAAGAAGTATACCTCCGAAGTCCATTTGACTGAGGATGATCTCTTCGATCCCGATCGCAAGCAGCCTCCTCGCTTTGTCACACAGATCAAGGAGCAGACTTCACTTACGGAAATGGCCAAGACCAAATTTGAATGCCAATTGGCACCCGTTGGTGATCCCAACATGAAGGTTGAATGGTTCTTCAATGGCAAGCCTTTGCTCTTCAGTAAGTGCTCTCAAATATAAATAATATGCAAGATTCTACAACTTGTACTCTTCCCACAGAGAATCGCTTCCTGCCCATCTATGATTTCGGCTATGTTGCCATGAACTTTGGCTGGGTTTATCCCGAGGATAGCGGTGAATACGTTTGCCGTGCCACCAATTTATATGGCAAGGACGAAACTCGCGCCATTATCAAGGTGTCTGGGAAGCCAGGAATTGTCTATGACTCCCAACTGCCAGCTCATATGCAGAGCATTGATCGCATTCGCGAAATGGAAGCCTCTTGGCAAGTGTAAGTATAGATGGTTTTTGTTTTAAAAGGAGTAATCGTTTAATGGATTTACTTTTAATCTCTGCAGTGTGCCCGAGGAGGCTGATCCCGATGCAAAGCCAAGAACTAAGCCAATCTTTGTCAGCAAACTGGAGCCACAGACTGTGGAGGAGGGAGATCCCGCCAGATTCTGTGTGCGTGTCACCGGACATCCACGTCCTCGTGTCATGTGGCTAATCAATGGACACACTGTTGTTCATGTAAGTTAACTCTGATATTTATAAGCTTAACTAAGACTGATATCCTTTGCTCACATTGTCACAGGGTTCTCGTTACAAGCTGACAAATGACGGCATGTTCCATCTGGATGTTCCCAAGACGCGTCAATATGATACTGGCAAGGTTGAGGTTATTGCCCGTAACTCTGTGGGAGAATCGATTGCTTCCACTGAACTCAATGTTGTGGCCCGTTCCGATGACTATCGCAATGTTCTAAAGAATTCACCACGTCGTAAGTTGAACATACACCCACTTTCTACACATAAACACTATGGTTTACATCGAATAAACATATAGATATGAATTATATTAACAGCTATTAGAAATTAACACAGTGCCAGGGCTGTCACAAAAGTATCTAATCAACAATGAGATAATTTTCGAAATAAAGGAAATCTGGGAGACTTTTATATTAATCTTTTGAATCTCTAACTCACAGAAACACATTCCAATTATAAAATTAAAAATTGTGTAGCTATATAATAATAATATTTTTCCATTAATTTTGATACTTTTAGGACAGCCCTCTTAGCTTTTAGTTAGCGAAACACTCACACACAAAAATCACAATAAATACGCATTGTAAATATATACATCAAATATCTATACATACTATATAGTACAATTCGAGTAGCACTAGAACCCAAGTTATTTGCGTTTACAATCACATGCCACAAATTCCAGTTAAAATAAAATAATGAACAGACCAGACAAATAGAACCACAAACTGCCCCCAAGCAATACTATACCTAAATATCCCAAAGAAAAGATAAGATATTCCCTCTAATAATCCCTCCAAGAGCCCAATATTGTCTCTTCAACGAGTCATCAAATCGAGGAGCGATTCAACAATATTGAATCTGAAGAGCTGAGGACTTCATCAGAATAAGTATCATCATGGACCATGGGTAGTATGGTTGTGCAAGTTTTTAGTGTCTCTCTATATCTGTCTATATTCTCAACTCTGGCTGATCATTCAATTTCTGTCTGTCTTCATATGTCTTCCCTAAAGGAGTTACCAAGCCTCTGTGAGAAATAATCATCTCATCATAATCTAATTCACATCGATATGTCATATTTTCTACTTATTTAAATTCATGTACTAAAACTAATGCTTTTATAAGAATGCTGTTGATTTTCTTAACCCAAAAATGCATGCAGATAGTTTTACTTTCATTTTCATCGTAATGCTCCGTTTGTCAACCCTAGAGAGTGACTAAACATATAAAATTGCCTTTAAATATAGCCTGGTACGATTATGAGCTAACTGCCTATCAGAAGGAGCGTCAGGATAACGAATTGGAAAAGGTATTCGATGAGCGTAAGCAATATTTGTCCGAACAGAGTGCACATACCCTGAAGGGTGTAGAACACCTAAAGCCCAAGCAATACAAACCCCAGACTCCCGAATGGCAGCAGAGTGTCAAGGCCAAGAAGAGCGAGGAGTACTACAGCAAGCTGCAGGAACTGGAAACCGAACAGCTGCTCAAGGAAACCAATTTGCGCAAGGATCATCATCAATATGCCATACCCGGAGAGAAGGTTGTCAGCAGCTCAGCTGCCAAGGGAATGGCTCACTCCTACGAGGAGAATCTGTAAGTACATGGCTGGTCTTAAACTTGCATAACTTTGTCAAAACTCAACCGATTTTCATGCGGAATATCATTTTGGTCATTATTTTGTCTCTTATTTATTCTGCATTCAAAATTAATCAACTTTACAAAAATATAATTTTAATATATTTTTCAAAATATTAAATCCTGAGTTTTCATTTTTAAAAAAATGTCCTTCACTCTCTGTACAGTCAGGAGAAGACCAGCACAACTCAAATCAAGGCCGCACCACCAAAGGGCACCGCTGAGCCATCCGAGTCCTCAGTGCATGGACGTGAAGTGCACATGAATAAGCAGCAGCAAGTGCAGAAGGAGATTCAGGGTGACTTGGAGATTACTCGCAAGATCACTGCCACCGAGACGACCGAAGTGGAGCACAAGGGCACCATTCAGGAGCGCGTTGTCAAGGGACCCGTGAAACCCGCCAAGGCGCCCGTCTTCACCAAGAAGATTCAGCCATGTCGCGTCTTTGAGAACGAGCAGGCCAAATTCGAGGTAGAATTTGAGGGCGAGCCAATGCCTAATGTGAAATGGTATCGCGAGAGTTTCCCCATTCAAAACTCCCCGGATCTGCAGATCCATACGTTCAGCGGAAAGTCTATTTTGATTATACGTCAAGTCTTCATTGAAGATTCGGCCGTATTCTCGTGTGTGGCTGAGAATCGCGGAGGTACCGCCAAGTGTAGTGCCAATCTTGTGGTGGAGGAACGCAGGCGCGCCGGCAAGGGAGGCATTCAGCCACCGAGCTTTGTCACGACCATTCAAAGCACCACTGTAGCCACCGGTCAATTGGCTCGTTTCGATGCCAAGGTAACTGGTACTCGTCCCATGGATGTCTACTGGCTGAAGAACGGCATGAAGATTCAGCCCAGCATTAAATTCAAGATGCTCGAGGAGGATAGTGTGCATACTTTGCTGATTATTGAACCGTTTGCCGAGGATTCGGGTCGTTATGAGTGTGTGGCTGTGAATGCCGCTGGCGAGGCACGTTGCGATGGTGATTGCATTGTGCAGTCTCCCAATAAGCCGGAGAAACCCAACACACCGGGCAGTGAGAAGGCACCACATATTGTGGAACAACTAAAGAGCCAGTCCGTGGAGGAAGGCAGCAAGGTGATCTTCCGCTGCCGTGTGGATGGCAAACCAACGCCCACAGCTCGTTGGATGCGTGGCGAGAATTTTGTGAAGCCATCGCGTTACTTCCAAATGACACGCCAGGGAGAATACTATCAGCTGATCATCTCGGAGGCATTCCCCGAGGATGAGGGCACCTACAAGTGCGTTGCCGAGAACAAACTGGGCAGCATTCAGACCAGTGCCCAGCTGAAGGTGCGTCCCATCGAGAACCTCGATGCTCCACCGACCATCACAGCCCTCAAGGATGTCTCTGTCACCGAGGGCATGCCCGCTCAGTTCAAGACCACGGTTACTGGCAAGGTGAAGGCCACAGCCGTACAGTGGTTCCGCGAGGGTCAGCTGATACCGGAAACACCCGATTTCCAGGTAAATATACCTCCGAAAAGAAGTACAGTCAGAGAAAAAACATCATATTTACAGAAAATGTATTAAAATATTTAATTTAAAAAAAATCTTCGCGAGGTAACAGTCTAGTTACTAAAGCATATTCAAGTCCCAAGATATCGAATATCCAAATTTGTGGCGAAGGATTTTATATTTATATATATTTGTATTTATTAACAAAGTTTACTAAATTGTATTTCACATATTTTTGGGTTTTGTCAATAGGCTTTACCTCGTGTAGAGCATTTTCTTAAATTTAATAGTAATATTTCAAGGGATTTCCCTTTGAACTTTTAAGAAATAATAGAATTAGAAATTATTAAAAAAACATTATTTTAAAATCATTTCAGATGATCTTTGATGGCAACAGTGCCGTGCTATTGATTGGCACCACCTACGAGGAGGATTCAGGCATCTTTACTGTGCGTGTGACTTCGTCTACGGGCCAAGTCGAGTCATCAGCCAAACTGACTGTTAAAAGTAAGGATTAAACTAAAAACTAAGCAAACCAAAAAAAAAAAAAACAAACCAGAGTTCAACAACAACAAGAACAACAAGAAACCGTAAGCGAACAGTGTTCGAAAACTCCAAAGAATGCTCAAAACACACAACAACGACCAAAAAACGATAAAAAAAATATATATAGAAATATATTTTTATTTTTTCTTTACGTAACGGATCCTTACCATACTCTGACGTTTTACAACAAGTCCAACTACTAGTCGAAAAAGTTTGAGAGAGAAGAATATTTCAAAAACGAAAGTTTCTTTTAGCATCAATTCTACTTTTAACTATGATTTTTTATTTCTATTAAAAATGCAACGAACGAGTTTTTATTACTAACAATTTTAAAATGTGAACCCAAGCAACAATTAAAAAAAAATAAAATATGTTTAACACGGTAAATAATAACCAAGAAAAGATGAAAAAAAAAACCAAAACTAAAAGCCAGTTTAATGAAAAGAGAAATGAAACAAATAAAAAAATAATTACAAGTATTTTGCAATATAAATATTTATAGATCATTTTCTTTTGTGGCAGAGCCAATCAGAAGGGAATTGCTAGTCGGTTGAAAACGAAATTCGAAAATTTTTCAAATTTGAGTGAAATGTGCAAGAAAGAAAAAAGCACTCAAGAAATATAGGAAAATAAAAAGAAAACTCTTGCCCCTTCGAGTTGAGTTGAATTATAAATAAATAAGGCTGCTTATGTACTTTCATACTTGAGCGTGTGTGTGTATAGACGGCACACAGGCACTTTATAAATACAATATACATAATTTGAAGATTTTTCTGTATATCTACCGCCCCTCTGGGAATGGAAACATTTTGTCGAAATAGTTTTGGGGCCGTGTGCAAAACGCACATTTGTCCCGCCTCCGCTCGAGCATGAAACTTGAATGTTTCATTTTGAATTTCGAATTTGAATATTAGCATAAAATATTGTGGATGACACATCTAGCGCAGACAGATCTTTGTAGCTGCTGCTGCTGCTGGTCCCATAGATATCGCCCATATAGATACCAGAAATATCTGAACACTCAGCATATGAACGTGCGCAAAACTAGCACAATGAGAAAAGAAATAGAAAACAGTATTGAAAGTCATTTCAGCTGCCAGCAAAGACCAGATTATCTATACACAGTATAGATATATATATATATATGAACCGTTCTATTTTCAATTTGTTTTTGGAAAATGTTTGCTTTGAATACTAATTTCCAATAGATTAGCTAAAAAACGTTTTTATTTATAGATATGTCTGGATATTTGACTTTTTTCCTTTTCCTTTGTAGCTACAATGAAAGACGGCATTTTATGTATTTGTTTTTCAAGTAAATCGTGAAATTTATTTAATTTTTTCTTTATAATTTTCGAAGCATATATATTGGCTTTCAATGTACAAGCGCTGTTGAAAATAAACTGACATTTAGTTCATGCAAAAATAAAATAATTAATTACCTACAAGTTTGTTTGTTTCAATGCAGACCACAAGTTGCCAGGGCACTAAATCTATGTAGATATAGATGCAGATATACCTGTAGTTTTATGGGTGTCATTAGACAAGAACATGAATAAATGATTCTGTTTATGGTGCAGAAATGATTTTAATTAATTCAATCAGTTACGGCTCAGTCATCAACATCTTTGCCTCTGAATCTGAATCTGAATCTGTCTCTGATTCATGTTTTGTTGATTTGATCTATTTATTTTTAGATGGTAGCCCATTTTTGAATTGTGTTTCCAACCGACATCTAGCAGCAGTACCTTTCAAATGAAAATGTATATTAGTATAGATTCATTAAATATTCAATTGGAACGAATCAAACTTTTACCAACTACTCAAACTCAGACTCAGACTCAAACTCGAACTCGAACTCGACGTTGACGTCCCGTTGCAGCATTGATTAATTGTTCGGACAACCCTCGAGACAGTTGAAAATTTTGTATTGTTTATTTTATTTAATTTACATACATTTATTTATTTTGTAGTGATGTTGCATGAGATTTTATTATTCATTTTTTAATGCCGCTTTTTACTACTAATTCGTTTAGTTTCGTTTCCATATTTTCGTTATCATTCTTACACAAAAACACAAAACAAAAAAACGAATAAGACGAATATAATCTCAAACTCTCAATCGATACGATCCAAAAAGTATTTGCCGCTTCTGCTGCCAATATATTTATATATTTTTTTGTATCTTGTGGTAAAAATGCTTTACTAAAAAATTAATCATAAAAACTCATGCGACTTTTGTTTTAAGTTTTATCTACAAAATACACGGAGATACTTGTAATCTGCCAGTTAATTAATGTTTATGTTTATGTTTACTTTTCCATCTGTGTATCTCTTTAAGTGTTTCGATCCTTTCCACGATTGATTCAATTCAAATTACACATTTTTTGTTGTTTATTTGTATTTCTATATATATATATAAAAAAAAAACTATTTCTCATGTATTTAATACTTAAAAACAATAATATCGCGTCTTTTTTTCAATAAATCAAAGCAATTGCATTATAAATATAATTGTTATTCGTTTTTTGGCTCCATGCTTTTTGCATCCTTTGCTGCTGCTGCTTTAATGCAATCACAAAAAAAATCACAGGTAAATTGTATTATTATTTATGTTTATTGCACTTTTATTTTTATTTTTTAATTATTGTTACGATCCACATGAAATTTGGACCCGTTTGGGCAACTGTCTACCTTCTGTGCTCGATTGTTGTCTACATGAGAATGAGATGTCGGTCGAATGCGCTCCGATGCGATGCGATGCTTACCCCCAAAAAAAAAAATAAAATAAAATGTATACCCAATATAAACACATACACCCCGCTCCCCTCCCCATCATTGATACTGCTTCTCTCGCCATTACCCCACCTGGTGACGTAGTGGCCACTAATCATTAATCTATTTTTGGGCGTATTGTAAACACAGCATTTCAAATTTTATGTTCGCTCTCAATTGTATTTGTTCTCAACTCATTTTGGCACTCGATTTTAATAAAAGGTATGATGACGATTCGAATAATGATGATGAAGCTGCTGTACTTAGACGATGATGAACAATGACTGTCGCATTGATGAGGTGCCAAAAAAAAATAAAAATAAAAATAATAAGATACCAACAGGTATTTAACCTGTGGCTAGCGATTCGTCACAACCCATTAATGATTCATGAATAATACGCATATATATTCATTTTTATCAATGTCACTCGAATCATCCAATTATTGATACACGGTCAAATTAAAAATGAGCTGTCACCTAAACACAGTCATTTAGAGCAGAATGATTTGTGAGGGTCGTATTCCTCTGGATTCTATAACTGATTTTATATATACACTAGCAACTTAAAGCAGAATTATTTATTTGAATATTTTGTGCACTAAATTTATATACTCGAGTTTATTGTGTTTACACTCAGAGAAAAATCATCATAGATCATAATCTCAGTATAGTAAAGACAATTAAAAAGTATACTTTTAGTTTTCACTATTGTACTTTCACACTAAGTGAAAGCTCTTAAAATCCACTCAATGATTTAAAAATTTTTTTTTTAGAACTGTGATATTTTGGAAGATGCAAGAAATTTTTTCACTTACCATTAAATTACATACGATTTTATTAATTTTATTCAACATTAAAGCATTTTAACCATAAAATATTTCAAAATGAAATTGCCCAATTTAAATATCTAGAAATTTTTAATTGATGAATATTACATATTTTAATATTTTATTTATAAATAAAAAGCATTTAGTTGAGACTGACTAATTTTAGAATGAACGCTAAATCATAGGACAAAATATTTGAATCAAATTGTAAGAATTATATTTAAAAAGCATGTTTCTTAACTTGTATACATGCTCATTAAACCAAAGCAGAATTATTTATTTCAATATTTTCTGCACTAAATTTAAATATTCAAGTTTATTGTTTGCCAAGAATTTTTATTTATTTTTAATATGCATAGCTCCATGTCAAGATCTGATTGTGAGGTATGTATCAAGTTGCCAAGGTTGAAAGTGTTTATTTATATGTATCATGGGCAAAATAAGGTAAGCGTTTGATTTTACAGGTTTCTCCCTCCTGTCTCTCTTTCTCTCTCTCTCTCTGTTGTTGTGAGCTCTGGAACTTTCTTCCCTCTTCTTCTTGCCTGTATTAATAGAGAAACTTCCCTTTGAACTTTTAGAACGACGTATCTCGGCTTATCAATTACGTACGATTGATTCTGTCGAAGATGAGTCTTCATCCTCTGGAAGGGAAGATAGTGCACCCGATTCACCCCATCAATTTCCACAGCAGCAACAACCTGGCGAATATGGCCAATATCTGGGTGTTAATGGCCAGGTTCAACATCAGGGTCGTTCTCGCACCAAAAAGCCCAAGGTACGGAGCAAATCTCTGCAGCCTCCGACAAATGTGGTTCCTTGGAGAAAGTCTTCGCGTCCTCATCGTGGACGTTCCCTAGACAAGCAACCATTCCTGCCAGGTTTTAAGCCCGAACCCGTCAAGTCCTGGACCGAAGAGACAATCAGTTTGAAGGCAACGCCTATTGAGAAAAAGAAACCTACTCCTAAATTGGAGGCAGCTCAGGTTGTGCTCAAGTCGATTAAAACTGAGAGAGATCAGGGTATCATGAGTTTGGGTGCAACTTTGGAACAGATTATTGCCGGCAAGACTGAAAAGGAAGCTGTGCCCTGGATAACCATGAGGGAGAAACTTAAGCAGGTTGAGAGTGTCCAGCAACAGTTGAGTAAATTTGACCTGGATGAGGTTTATTTGCGGCCACTTGAGGGTCAAATTGAGACGGACGAGCAGCTGCCACAACAGGCTCAAGTGGAGCAGGTTCAACGTAATCAGGAGATTCAACGTCTCAAGAGTATGGAGAGTGTTGAGATCATGGAAATGACGGATCAGATAGATAAACTTATTACCCAGCAACAGAACAACAAGGATCTAATTCCATGGAAGGAAATGCGACAGCAATTGAAGAGTGTGCAGCGTGTGACAAAACAAATCGATAAGTTTAAGATTGAGGAGGTCGAACTACGTCATCTTCAGGCTCAGCAGGCGATCAGTGAAGAATTCCAAACTGAAGAATCAGTTCTAATGACTATCGATGATAGTTCCAAGAGCTCCATTTCCAAGGTTATGCGCCGCGATGAAGTGCAGCATTATGAAGATCAGTCGAATCTGTATAAGCAGCAGTTTATTAGCACAGAAGAATCGAATATTATGCACGTTTCAGAGCGTGAGAAATTAGAGGCTCAAAGATTGATTAGGGAACAACAAGCTGTGAATTGGAGACAGCAACAACAACGTCCACAACTGCAACCCTTGACTTCAGTGGAAGATACAATATCTCAGACGAGTGAGAGACAGCGACTTGTCCAACAACAGAGTCTTTTAGAAGAATCCCAGCGTCAGCAGTTTGTGCAAGTCGAAGACTCTCAGATGATGAGTCTAGAGCAGTACGAACATCAGAAGATGATCAATCAACGCACTCAACAGGAAGCCTACAACTGGCGTCAGCCTCAGCAGCCTCAGAAGTTTGTGCAGATTGAAGATTCTTCCCTGCTGCATCTTCAGGAACGTCAGGATACACAGGAACAACAGTTGTTGCAACAACAGCCTGTGATGTGGGATCGTGGCAAGAAGAAACCCGAACAAGTACAACCCCAGCCCCAACACCAACCCCAAGTTCCAACAGTTCCTGTCGAAGAAAAGCCAAAGACATTTGAGGAAATGCATGATGAGCTCATTGAACCAGTTCCAGTTCAGCAACCCGAACCGGTGCCTGTTCTATGGGAGCGTGGCAAGAAGAAGACAACTCAACCACAACCAAAAACCTTTGAGGAACTGCACGATGTGTTGGATGAAACTGTAATTCCCCAACAACCAGAACAAGTTCCAGTTCTGTGGGAGCGAGGTAAGAAGAAGCCGGTTACTCAGGAAGTAACGACAGTTCAGGAGACTCTGCAGACATCACAAGTAGTTGAAGAAACCAAGAAGACTGCAGTACGTCGAGTGATTCCACCACGTGAACCTGAACAAAAGGTTGAGCAGGTCTCGTTGAAGCCAACGCCACGACAGCGTCCCAAGGAGGCACAAAAGGTTGAGGAGTTCCAGTTGAAGCCTCTGAAGACTACGAGAACAGTACAACAATCTGTGGAAGAGACAGCTCTGAAGGCATTCGAAGAAGCTACAGATGAGCTGGTTGAAGATGCACCAACTCAGGAAGAAGAGCAGCCACAGCCTGTGATGTGGGAACGTGGTAAGAAGATAAAGCCACAGCAGCCAGAAGAACAAGTGTTGGAAATTCCCAAAACACTTGAAGTTGCAGTTGACACTTTAGAAGAAGAGACTGTAAAGATAGACGAACCACAACCACAGCCTGTGTTGTGGGAGCGTGGCAAGAAGAAACCTCAACAGACTGCTCCTCAGGAGATTCCCAAGTCTCTTGAAGTCGCCGTTGATACAATTGAGGAAGAAACTCTACCATCTACTCAACCTGAACCACAGCCCGTAATGTGGGAGCGTGGCAAGAAGAAGAAGCCGCAGCCACAGCAAGTTGTTGAACAAATAGTTGAGGATGTTCCAACAAAGACTTATGAAGAAGCTGTGGACGTTCTTCCGGAAGAAGTTAAGGTTGAAGAAAAACCAGAACCTGTTCTTTGGCAACGTGGCAAAAAGAAGGTACCACAATCTAAACCGACTGAAGAACAGCATCCAGATGAAGTAGACGCCTCAGTAGTAGAAGTTGAAGTAGAAGAAGAAATTGTTGAAGAAAAGCGTAAGGTTAAGAAGGTGAGGAAACCTAAGCCAGCTGTCGAAATAGTCGAGCAAGCTGAAGAACCTGAAGAGGAAGCACCTGTGGAAGAAGTAGTTGAGGAAGAAGAAGAGATTGTCGAGGAGAAGCGAAAGGTAAAAAAGACGAAGAAACCAAAGAAAACTGTAGAGGTGACTGAAGAATTAGATCAGCCCATTGAAGAAACTCCTCAAGAGGAAGTCATAGAAGAAGAAGAGGAGATCATTGTAGAACAGGATGAGATCGTGGAAGAAAAGCGTAAAGTGAAGAAGATAAAGAAACCCAAGAAAATAGTAGAGGTGACTGAAGAACAGCCTACGGAAGAAATTCCACAGGAAGAAGAAATTGAGGAACAGGAAGAGATTGTTGAAGAACAAGAAGAGACTGTTGAAGAAAAGCGTAAGGTTAAGAAGACAAAGAAACCCAAGAAAACCGTAGAGGTGACTGAAGAACAGCCTATGGAAGAAATTCCACAGGAAGAAGAAATTGAGGAACAGGAAGAGATTGTTGAAGAACAAGAAGAGACTGTTGAAGAAAAGCGTAAGGTGAAGAAGACAAAGAAACCCAAGAAAACTGTAGAGGTAACTGAAGAGCAACCCACGGAAGAAATACCACAAGAGGAAGAAATAGAAGAAGAAGAAGTCATTGAAGAGCAGGAAGAGATTGTTGAAGAAAAGCGTAAGGTAAAGAAGACAAAGAAACCTAAGAAGCCTATTGAGGTGACTGAAGAAGTAGACCAGACAATGGAAGACACTCCTCAAGAGGAGATCGTAGAAGAGCAAGAAGAGATGGTTGAAGAAAAGCAAAAAGTTAAAAAGACAAAGAAGCCTAAGGCTATAGAAACTGAGCAAGAAGTCATCGAACAACCAGAAGACCAACCTGAAGAGGTTGAAGAAATTGAGGAGACTACAGTTGAAGAACCTAAGAAAAAGAAGCCCGTTGCCAAGAAACCAGAAGTAGAACAGGTGGAGAAGGTTTCATTGAAGCCTGTGCCAAGAAAACCACACCAACTGCCTGAAAAGGAACAAGTCGAAGAAGTCACGCTTAAGCCGCGTCCAAGAACTTCAATTGTATCGGAGACGCAGGAGCCTGAGAGAACTGAAACTGAAGTTATTGAGAAAGAGAAAGTTGTCACCTTTGAGGATCAAGTGGTGGATGTTACGAAGAAACGCGTAAAGAAGAAGAAGCCCAAGACGAAACCCGAAAGCCAGGAGTCTGTCGAAGAACCAACTGATGATGCTGAAGAAGAAGAAGAAGAAACACAACCCGAAGAAATCGAGCTTGTTGAAAATATTGTCGAAGAGCAAGTCCTTGAGGAAGAAACTCCCAAGGAGGTCGTTACCAAATTGAGACCCAAAAAGGAGCAGGTCGTGGAGGTGGTTGAAGAAGTATCTTTGAAACCAGTGACACGGCCGAAGAAACAACTACCGCAAGAAGCAACCATAGAAGAAGTGCGACTCAAGCCAACGAAACGCGTAACGTCAAAGCCGGAGGAAGCCACACTGGAAGAGGTTGACTTGCAGCATGTTGAAAAGCCCGAAGAGGAAATTGTTCAAGAAGAGAAACGTAAAGTCAAGAAGGTGAAGAAACCCAAGCCAGAAGACCTGCCAGAAATACCAGACGCAGAGCCTACCGTGCTGGAAGAAGCTGAACACATTGACATCGAGAAGGAGCCTAAACCAGAGGAAGAACAACCACAAGTACCCTGGAAGCGTGGTGAGAAGAAGAAGCCAATCGCAGAACCCTTAGAAGAAAAGAAATGGCCAACTGGCAAACGTCGACCACTTCCAGAAGAACAGCCGGAAGAGGTCCAACTGAAGCCCATTCCGAGCAAGCCCGTAGAAGTGCCTGCTCAGCCAGAGAAAGCAATTCCCGGACCAGAGTTGTTGCCAGAAGAAAAGGTGGAAAGTGAGGATGAGATATCTGACTTGGAACCTCTGAAGATTCCTGACGACAAGGAACCCAAAGAGAAGGTAAAGAAGGAGAAGAAAAAGAAGCCGAAACTTAAGAAGGCAACTCCATCGGTGGATGAAGTGTCCGCAGAAGTTGCCGAGCCTTTTGCTGAGCCAATTGCTGAAGAGGATCAAGTAGAAGAGCTCCCAGTTGAAGATGTTAAAGTCGTTGCAGTATCCGAAGATGTGCAGCCCGAGGAAGAGGTTGTGATTACCGAGAGTTCACCCGAAACTAAGCAAAAGGCGCACAAGAAACGTACAAAGCCCCTGAAACAAGTATCGGTTGAGGGGCAGCCACAACTTTTAGAATCAGCTGTTGCCGAAATTGAAAAGGCTGATGAAATTTCCCAAGAGATCTCACAAAAGACTATTACTTTACTGAAGAAGACTGAAGACACAAGACCTCAATTCATTACAACGGAACAGCTGATCGAACTGGACGTTGAGGATGTGAGACGTGATCTTGAATTGAAAATCACTTCGAACATTATCAAGAAGGAGAAGCGACGTGTTGTGCTCGATGACAGTCAACCACTTCCCGAATTGGAATTGATAACACAGAAGCGCATTCAAGAGGGCATTGATAAGGTGGCAGATGAGGAACTTATCGAGGATCAACAGTTAACACAGAATCTGGAGGAAACTACAACCTCTGAGGTGATTGGTCAGGAGCGTAAACTGGTCAAGAAGAAGAAGAAGGAGATTAAGCCACCACGCATCACAGAAAAGTTACGTCCACGCCAATGCGTTCCCGAAGAACCTACCGTTCTCGAGTGCAAGGTTGAAGGTGTACCATTCCCAGAGATTAATTGGTACTTTAACGATATGCTGCTGTTTGCATCCGAAAAGTATGAAATCACAGTCGTGGAGCAGGTGGCTAAACTGAAGATTGCAAAGGTCACACCCAGCGATGTGGGTGTCTACACCTGTGAGGCAAAGAACGAGGCTGGAGTAGCGACAAGTCGTACCAACATAATCTTAGGTAAGTTTCACCCTATCCATATCAATATCAAAGTATCAGATGTGCACTACAAATCTCTCGAGATGCCGATGACAACAGCTTTTGAAAATAACCAATCAAAATGTCGGTGTTTCTGAATCCAATCCAAACTTCAATCTTGCATAACTTTATCAAATCTTAACCGATTTTCAAGCGGAATGCCATTGATTATTGATTATTTTCGACAAAATCATGTACTCCCCCCTTTGACTTTTTTTGAAAAATTATTTTTTCTAAATTTTAATATTGAGTTTTTGCTTATAAACGGCTCCTGAGGTCAAAATAAGTATAAAACGCTACTTTAAATTTGATTTTGAGAGTTTTAATTTCTCTTAAAAAAATCAAGAGAAATCTGACAACAAATTTGAATTGTAAAATTCTCAGTCCCAAGATTTTACAGACTGTTAATGTTAAATCTTGAGTTTTTACATTTTTAAAGCAATAAAATTGGTTTAAGGAACACCGACAAATATGTTAGAGATCTGTACAATATGTTTGAATATCTTTCTATTCCCAACCATTGTAAGCGATACAAGTTTTATGGTGTAATAACACTTTAACGTCTTGAAAGTACCCATTTAACAAATAACTATCATGACTCTGTGCCTTCTCTTCTTATGTCCCGAAAAAACATGAAAACAACACTCTTATATACTTTTCATTCACAACGAATACAGAAAAAGAACAAGGAGTCGCGCCACAGTTCACGAAGCCACTTAAGATAGTCTTTACAGAGGAAAAGGAGCCCGAGCGGCTTAAAGTTACAGTTACGTGTCAAGTTGCGGGTAAGCCACATCCTCAAGTTAAATGGTATCGTGGAATCGAGGAGGTTATACCCAACGAAGCCTTGCAAATGTTCCATGATGAGCAGACCGGCGATGTTGTCTTGGAGGTGATGAATCCGACACCCAATGAAGCCATTACTTATTCGATTCAAGCACAAAATCAATTTGGAAGGGCTATTGGTAATGCCAACATTATGAGTCGCCTGGATGAAGTTCCCAGGGAGATCTTGAAAGCACCGACAGTCACTCCATTGAGTGCGGTGGTTATACCCAATGGTGGTACCTTGCTATTTGAGGCCAAGTATGATGGACAGCCCAAGCCGGAGGTTAAATGGTTGCGCAATGGTCGTGAGATCATTGAGAATGAAGAAACTATCATAGAAACAACCGAAAGCACAACTACCATTAAAGTAATCAATATGACGCGTAAGCGAACTGGCAAATATGAGATCTGGGCCAAGAATAAGGTGGGTGAGGCGAAATCGTCGGGTTCGGTGGTTGTATCCGATCAAGCACCCGATAAGCAAATAAAACCACCTCGCTTCATTCAACCCCTGGAGCCCAAATACTTTGGAGAGCATGAAGTCGCAATACTTGAAGCAGTTGTTGATTCAGAGCCACTTTCATCGTTCCAATGGTTTGTGCATAATGAGCCCATTAAGAGCTCCAATGAATGCCGCATTGTTAGCCAGGCCAACAAGTCGACACTTCTGATTGAGGACTTCCAGAAGAAGTTCACCGGACCATTCACTTGTCGGGCCGAGAATGTTGGCGGCTCTGTTACCTCAACGGCAACAGTCAATATGTTGGAGGCATTGCCACAAGAGGAGGCTGTTGAATTTGAATCGCCACGTTTTATTGAGGAATTGATTCAGCCCGTGGAGGTGATGGATGGTGAGGCTCTCCAGTTGACTTGCCAAGTGATAGGCAAGCCCACGCCCAAGGTGGAATGGTATCACAATGAGGAGAAGATTGCCGAAACAAAAGAAACGACAATTTCCCAGGATATGCAGGGAATTTGTCAGCTGCAAATTACGGAAGTGTTCCCTGAAAATCAGGGTCAATATAAATGCGTTGCCACCAATAAAATTGGCAAGAGCGTCACTGCAACAACAGTTAATATTCAAGGTACTTTGATGGTATCCATGGCTTCCATATCACAGTTGATTGTTAACATTAGACATAGATAACTAGGAAATGTAGCATATAGTCGTACCATATGCATTACAATTCACAATTTAAAATAGGTTTTCCAATAACTACACTCTCCTGTCCTCTCTCTCTCTCTCTCTCTTTTTTACTCTCTCTATACTCCTGTTTAATTGCTGTGAATACTTTGTTCTGTTGAATCCTTAATACTAACCAGAGATTGCAAATACAGCTCAACACTTTAAGATTGTTTATCAAATTACTTTTATTTATGCACACTTAGATGTGTGTAATCGAAATTTCACACTAAAAATTTAGTGTTGTGTTTTCAGATGTCATTAATATTTTATTATATATTTTTTTAAATATGTGTTGACTGTTATTGCGACCTCTGATACTAACTCACATCTTGAACCACTTGCATGTGATCCTATCCATCTATCAAATGAGTTCAAAGTCAAGAACTGTTTGTCCTATTCCTTTTGTAAATAATTCCTTACGTTTTGCGTACACATTCAATCGTTTTTATTATGAGCTTTTGCTTATATTGATCAATTTTCAAATATTTTTTTAGCTTTTGAATATATCCCCGATTCTGAAATCACTGGACTCACAGGATCTGAGGAGGATCTACTTGATAGAGTAAGCGTGTTTGTAGCAATTCGAGTTTTGCATAGGTTTTGAAGCTAACATTTCGTATTCCCTATCCCTATATCTAATGCAACCGTTTTAGACCATCTCAATCGACGAACAAGCACCGAAAATCATTAAAAAGCTACCAGAAAAAATCGAACCCAAAGAGGGTGAACAAGCCAAATTGGAAGTTAAGGTTATTGGTAAGCCAAAACCAAAAGTCAAATGGCTACGTGACGACGAACAGATATTCGCATCCGAGGAATATCAAATCGAAAATTTCGACGATGGGACCTCAGTATTGGTCATCAATCATGTATATCCCGATGATTTGGGCACAATTAGTTTTGAGGCATACAATCCGTTGGGAGTGGCAGTAACCACAGCTCTATTTGCAGTTGAAGGTACTGTTTTCTATATCTGTTTTTATATGGAATATATGCTTTATAATCTCATGGAAACGTCTTGGAATTGTCAGTAAAATTCTTTTTCAGATCTGCAGCGGCATTATCCCAAGAACTCCCTTTTTATCCTTATCCCTTTTGTAACTCCCTTGAAAACATATCCAACTCGAATTCCCTGCACACAGAAATTAAAAAAAAATATATTATACAACACATTTTGATATACGTACACTAAAGGGCACAAATGATTTATATTTAAATGAATTATATTTATAGGATCTTCAGCTAATCAATATCTAATATATAATAATAATATACGACTATTATCAATTTCTACTATAAATAGGCATCGTTGGATCCAAGGATTATCGCAAACCAGAATGGGTGACTCACATGGAAGAGATGCAAGTCGCTCTCAAAGGTATGTATCTAAATTCTGACAATAATAACCGAAATCTACCACTGTTATGTGTATATGTGTTTTAATTTTCGTGTTTTCAACACACAACTGTATTCCGTACTATTGTCCTAAATCACAAACAACATTTCACAAAACGTCTGTCACTTCTACTGTCTGTCTCTATTGTATTTGTCCTTGTATTATACAATGTTTCGTACAACAAAACAAACAATAAAAGCAATTTAACTACTATGTGAACATGTCTCAAAGTCGTCCAAACAATTGTGTATCTTGTTATTGTCTCAGCCCTCACAGCAATAAGGCTTATACCCCACCCTACCCCCCATTAAACGCCCCCAATCCAAACTCTAAACATAATACTTGATATATTATTCAACAAGTATACGCCATTAGAACTATTAGTATTAAATTTTGTTATCGTATATATAAATATATATTTTCTTACAGTATCAATATCTCATCTGCAAGTAATTGGTTGTGTTTTTTTTAACTTTAATAATTTTATTTTCTTTTTTTTTGTTTTCAAAATTTACACTAACATTTATTTGAAATAAAATTAAATTATTCAAAAGAAATCGTATGACATTCCCCAAAATGCTGCTTGCACAAAACACTGCTGTACATAAGTATCTATATCTGTAAATCTATCTATTTCTATGTAAACTAATATTTTATTTGTTGGTTTTTGCGCCTTACTATCTCATCACAAAACAGACAAACAATTTACAATTACAAAAAATTACAAATTACTCAAGTAAACTATGTCAAAGATAAACTGATTGTAAGTACAACACAAAAATCACTAGAAACTTTTACTAACACCTGTTGCTTGTAGTCAGAGGTCGCAAATGTTACTCAAAATTAATTTACGACACTTGGAATAATTTTATAAATTTTTGTACCCTGTGTCCATTGAAAATGGGCAAAAAAGGGTATAATGTGTTTGGCAGAATGTATGTAACAGGCAGAAGGAGGCGTGGCAGACTCCCCAAAGTATATATATTTTTGCTCAGTTCAACAGCCAAATCGATTGAGCCATGTCCGTCTGTCTGTCCGTCCTTCCGCCTGTCTGTTTGTACGCGTCGATATCGGATACCATAAGAACTAGAGACTTCTTCCATAGGCAGATCAAGTTTGTTTTTATTTTTAGATCGGACCACTATATCATATAACTGCCATAGGAACGATACATCGAAAATCAAGTTTTAGTATGAAAAAGTTTTCTGTTTGTTGAGATATCTTAACCAAACTGATATAATTTGCATCTGGGCTGGTATTATACATCCTGACCAAATTTGGTTTAAATCGGTCCACTATATCATATAGCTGCCTTAGAGACGCTCAGTCGAAAGTTAAGTCATAGTATGAAAAATCCTTTCGTTTTTTGAGACGTCTTAACCAAACTGATAGAATAAACATTTAACTTAATTTTCTACATCCTGACCGAAGTTCGTTCATATCAGTCGAGTATATCATATAGCTGTCATAGGACCGATCTGTCAAAAATCAAGTTTTAGTATGAAAAAGTTTTTTGTTTTTAGAGATATCTTAACCAAACTGATAGAATATGCATTTAGTTTGGTGTTATACATGCTGGCCAAATTTGGTTAACTTCTGTGCCAAATATCATATAGCTGCCAAAGGAACAATTGGTCGAAAAGTGTTATTCTAAGTTATTACTGCTCAGAGACTTTTGTGTTTTATGAAATATGTTTTGACACCTATTTGCAACCTCTGCTTGTAGTATTTTTATTATTTAAGAGTAGTATCTAATATCTAGATTTATTGTGAAACTTTGTATGCTTATAGCTGCTAAATGCTCGCCATCGCTACTAAATGAAATGCGTGACTGTCGTGCTGCCTTAGGCGAAACAGCGAAATTCTCAATACAATTTGCAGGCAACCCCAGACCAGGTACTGTATGAACTGTAGAGAAACAACAGGAATGATCAGGGGATGATTGATGGAGATTGATTTTACTGGTTGTTTTTGTAGATATACAGTGGTATTTCAACAATGTGCAACTTAGGGCGTCTGAAAAGTATGTCATGGTAGTTGAGGAATCCGAAGCAACTTTAGAGATTCTAAAGATAACAAATAATGATTGTGGTGTCTACATTTGCAAGCTGATCAATGAAATTGGCATGACCATGACGCGTGCCAAATTTGATATATCATCAACTTCCAATATAGAGGAGGTCAAAACGAAGACAACTGTGAAGAAGAAGGCGGGTAGGAAGACATCGACCACAATGGCAAAAAGATCGAGCGCATCTGAATCCCAGATGTTACATAAGACAGAGATCAGAGTAGTGCCAGCAACTAATATCGAAACTACAGTAAACATTATCAAAGTGAAACAGGCTGTACCCATTATAGTGGAACGAAGTGGAGTTTCCGAAGTAATTCAAGTAAAAGATCGCAAGATTGCCGATGCCGAACAGCGCAGCAGTAGAATTATCGAAGAAATCGAAGAGGTGGACGAAGAAGAAGTCGAAATTGATGAAGAAGAAGTGCATATAGAAAAGAAAGAATATACATCCAAAAAATCAATTGAACTAACAGAAACGGTTCAAATAATACGCACAAAAATCACACAGAAAACCATTAAGATTGAAGATATCTATGAAATAAGTCAACATGAAGAAGTTCAATGGCTTCTGGAGTCTGTCGACGCCGAATCCTTTGGCAAAATCGGCGAGTCAGCTCTCAGAGATCTGGCCACAATTGGAGTACTGCTGCGCTATGGCTGTACTCATTATGAGATCACATACATGTACGAACAGAATATATTTATATCTCTACAAAAACCCGAGTCGCAATCGGCTCTGGTTCAACTCGTGGAGCGTGAGGGACACGAGGAGCTGATAACACATATTCTGAGTGAATCCTCCAACGAAGATGAAACCATCTTGGCAGCAACTGTCGGTTTCAAGGCCTTCATTCGCATGATACAGACTTATGAGATAACAATTGAGACGGTCATACGAAAGTTTCATAGGGAGGACTTCATCTCGCACGATTGGAAGATATGCGGAAAGGAGGTTTGCAATTCTGATTTCTTCTTTGTTGTTCTTTGTGTTTTGTTAGCCCAGTACCCAAAGGGTACACAGGCTTATAGGTTTGTCTGTCCGTGTGAAAACCTAAGATTCAAAGTCTAGAAAAATTAGAGCAAAATAATAGAGATAGAGTTATTATATATATAAAATTTAAATGCAGGTTCAAAGTAGAGATCATAAATTTTTTATCTTTTTTTATTATTTCATAATTTTTTCTATACTATTTTATAATTTGTTGCTTATTTGTCTTCATAGATTTTTTTTTTTTTTTTTTAAAAGAATGGGTACTGGGCATGACACAGTCGATCAGCTCGACTGTAGTGTTCCTAATTGTTTGGTCTTGCGATTGAGTAGACAGTTGAAATGCCAGCAAATAAAATTGTATTCATACTTTAATTGGAAAACAATTCAACAACTGGCATTTCAGCTACTGTGCTGAAGTTGTATTAAGTTTTCTAGACCGACATAGAGTTGCCAACAAGCGTAATGATGTTTTCTTTTCTATAAATTTTCGCTGAAATCTAGAGAATAATAGAGACATCCCAGATAATAGAAAGTCACGAGGCTATTACGCATGTAAAAATCGGTGAGTATATTGTAGACAGACATTTATAATTTTATTATATGCTTTTTATGCGCACACAAACTTTTAATTTTGAATACTGAAAAAATATATATTTATTTCTTTTTTATTTTCAATATGTAAAAACTGCTTTGTAAAAAAAAAACCTGCGCTTTACGTGCCAATCCCAACAACAACAATAAAAAAAAAATACAAAATCTAACACAAACGTAGAGGAAACATTTATCGAGGAACGCACGATAGTTGTCGATGAAGGTTTGAACATAAACACTGATCAACTGTAAAACTGTACCCCAAAAATGAACTACTCAACAACAAATGCATAATATACTAGTTATAACAAACAATAATCGATATTGACTTTTAAAAATATAACAATTAAATTATGTTAAACCAAAAAAAAAAAACAACCAAATCATGTGTATATTCTAAAAAAGACGCCTACCGAGTACATAAAATTAAATCCTATTAACCTTTAATTAACTGCCTACTACTTTGAATTTCGATTATTATCGATTTTTCAGCCTGTTGTCATATAAGCTTATTTATATATTATAATTTGTTGCAAATTCAAATGCTTCTACTTACCTGTATAGGACCAGAGTAGAAATGCTTTATATTCTTGATTATTTCTGCACGCAATCTCGAAAGTTGAACCAACTTGAGGTAAGTTATTCTTTCGTATACGTAATATGTATATTTTGTTTGTCTGTTTGGCTTTTGTTTTATGTCACCAACAACGAGCAGTCTGTAAATATATACAAATAAAAATAAAGAATACATTAAATCATAAGCTTTAACGCTCAAGAGCTCAACTATTTGAAATTAACTTAATATAATTGCATTTGCCTGGCTTCAAGCGCGTTTTAAACAATTGTTTTTAAAAGCATCTGAAAGAAAGAAATGCCAACATTGTCATTGTTTAATTACATTACATTCGCAGAAACCACAACCACTAAAGTGGAAAAACAATTCATACAGCAACAACAAGAACAAGAACAAGAACAACAAGTACAAATACAGGCTGAACAAACTGTGCATAGGAAAACAAAAACTAAAAAGCATAAAAAACATACAGAAATAATACAACTACAACAACAACAACCAGAACAAGAACAAGAATATGAGAGAGAAAGTATTGAGGAATTGGTCGATTATGAGCTGAGAGAAACATTTGCCAAAGAATACAACACTGAAACACCGAAACAAGAAACACTTGAGCAACTTGATGACCTTTTGCCACATGCCACAACACTTTCCACCCAAAATGTGTCCAAAAGCATCCACGAAATTGTTGCAGTTGCAGAAACAACAGAACTTTCCACACCGAAACCGATTGAAGCCCAAACACAAAATGATATATTACCAGAAAAGACATTAGCAGTTAATGAGGAATATTTGGCATTTGATGAGGTTAGTTCTGGTTTGGATCAATCCAAACCACAAGTTAGTAAACTTAGAGAACAGGTTGAGGTTCATGAAAGACATGCGATTTCAGTTACTGAGACGCAAACAAAGGAAACTCCCAAAGAGCTGAAATCTTCGAAAATTCCCAAACGTGTCAAAGCCGAGCGAAAAGTAAAGGAATCACGACCACTCTTAATCGAGGCGCAAAGCGTTGAAGATTCTCTTGGAGAAGTGGAATCTCTCAAAGCTCCCACTCAACAGGCTCATGGTGAGATACTCTTATCTCACGAGCTCACCTCGGAGGAGCCCTCCACATTGGAAGGTCTTGACAGCTTTAAGACTCCTACAATGAGCACAGAGAAAGCACAGTCTCAAATTCTAGAGAATGAAGGACTTTTAATCACGGAAACCTTCAGAGGAGAAACTGTATCTAAGGAGTTGCCCCTAGTTAAGCCGAGTAGTGAAAAAATTTCACCACAACTTACTTCAAATGTTAGCCTTGACATTTCCGAGTGCCAGCCCGAAGATTCTCTAAAGGAACTTAAACCCCAAGCAGAAGTTCGCACTGAGAACTTGTCTACAACAGTGCAAGAATTTAAGGTATTTAGTACTAGTGAATCTAAGGCATTGGAAAGCGTTCAAGAAATGATTTCAGATCATCAGCCCATAAAATCCTTGGCTGGAATCTCCATAAAGCCAGAGGAAGTGCCAATTTTGATAGAGGAAATCGAAAAAATGGAGTCTCTTGTACCTGAAGAGCCCGTAACACAAAAAGTAGCTGAATTCCAGGCGGTTAAACAGTTGGTATTCTCAGAAAGTTTAATAAACACAACTGCAGATACGAGAAGTCCTACAGAAGAGAGTCTGCCAACATTCAAGACTGATTCCCAGAAAGTTCAATTTAGCTTAGAGACACAAACTCACATAATTACTCAGGAGACTGCTTTTGAAGAGGAACATCCCCGCGCCTTAGACTCGGAAGTACCTAAAAATGTGGATGCTACAGTGAGTCAAACAAGTTCCCTGCCAGTTGGTGAAACACTTGAGACACATTTTGTCGAAATGACGGAACAACTTGTTGAGCCAACAGTCGAGGCCGCCAAACCTGCGAAGGAAACAATGAGTAAGGCTTTTGGAACGGCTCTAGGTAATCAGGAAGCAATATACGACACTATTGATGTAATAAATAATGTAAAAACCGATCTCAGTGAAGGAAAAGTAAATATATCGGAGGGTGAACTAGTTGCCGAAGTACAGACACAAATTATAATTGACTCGGAACAGGAGCTCATTTCAAATTTACCCGAAATTGTTAAGGCAAAACTGAACTTCGTTGAGCAAAAGGCTTTGGATGTTAAAGAAGATACGGGAGTTGAAAAAGAAACTAAATTGTCTACACAAAGAGAAGCGACTGAGCAAGCTGCTTCGGAAGAAATCATTCCTGCAGACCTAAAAGCCAGCAGTGTGTGGGAAGTGGAATCTCAAATATCCACTGTTAATATTGAAAGTGAAGATATTAAGCCAGCAGCAGCTATCCAAGCATTTGAAACCAAGCCCATCGGAGTGACAAGTCAACAGGACTCTCTGCTAGGTACTGAATATCTGGATGAGCTGAAGCAACCTGATCAAAAGTCTGGAAGAGTAGTGATCTATGAGAATCAACAGCCGTTAGAAGTAACCGATGTGCAAATATCTGAGACAAGCTCAGAACTGATCGATACAATCTCAAAACAACCTTTGACGTCAGCCCATGAAACATCAGATACTCTTACGCATTCCGAGCAAATGGAAGTGGTATTAATGGAGTCCACAAAAGAACATGCTACTGAAAGTAAGCCAACAGCTGCTTTAGCAGATATTTCAATGCCTTCTCAGTATGGTACACATATAATGGAGCAATCAACTTTGGAAACCCTACAACCTCATGAGGAGAAAGCACAACCCCAAGAACAGACAACAGGAGCAACTTTTAATCTTCTGCAATCATTGGAAACAAGTTCATCGCTAACTTTAGAACAAGAAACGACAATGCAACCGGAAGAACCAACTACAATACATAATGCTGCAATTTCTACATCGGGAGCTTTACAAGTGGCAAATAAATTAGATGCTCATCACATGGAATCATTACAAGAGCTTGAAGACAGAACACAACCTCAACAGCAAGCTCAGTTCAATGTAGAAGGAATTTCTCTGCCTGAAAGTGAATATGTAACATCTCTAGATACTCTTACTGATTATGAAACACCAGCGGTTATTAAATCTACCCTAAGCCATATAGAACTGGTAGAAAATACAACTGCTTTAGATACCACAACAGCAATTACTAGTGAGAAAACAGATGAGCTGACGGAATCAATTTTGCTTCAACCAACAGCAATTACACCAAAATTGAGCGATGCTACTAAAAGATCTCCACTGTCAGAAGAACTAAATATTCTGGATTATGCTGCAGAATTGACAACCATAAGTCCCACAATGGAAACTAGCCAACCTTCAATTAGTAAATTCGAGGAGATAAATGTGCAGGAAACAAGAATTTGCGAAAAGGAGGAACCAATGGAAAATTTAATACAACCCACAGCACAAGCGGTTAAAGTATCTTTAGAATCATTAACTGGTGTTGTAACGAGTCGCAAGGAGTCAACTTTTGAATCGGAATGTGATCTTCAAATGCCAAATGTCTTCTTGGAAGAGGCAAAGTCCATTACATCGGAGCATTTAAGAATACCATTGACAGAAGGAGTGCAAGAGTCACAGTCTACCGGAGAGCTTGCAGAGTTCAATGTATCCTCCAAACAGGCAACTTCAAACATTGATGTTTTAAATGAAACAAGAACAACAGAAGCCTTAGTTTATGATAACATCACAACAGCTAAAGTCATTAAGGAACCGGAATGTTTAGGCTCACAAACCATAATTCCACACGAGCATACAATGGTCACCGAGTGTATAACCATAAGTGAAGTAGAACATTTTACTAAGACATCAGAGAAACAAAGAACTGCCCATCCCACTCACGATACATTTAGTCAGTTGGCTATTGCGGAGAATCAAAATATTCTAGAGGCCGAATTTATCTTTAACGCCGAACGTTCACAAGAGATGAGTGCAAGGATAAACGAAGTTATTCCAACTTTATTCAGCAAAGATATTAAGGAGGTTGACGTCTACGAATCAGTTCACGAAACACAACCAAGTGAGAATGTTGACACTGTTCAAGCTGGATTTTCTCATGCAATGACTCATGCACAGACAACAGATCTGCAACAAACCGTAGAAGATGCAGATGATTTCATTTCTCAAGTTCCAAGCTCGGCAGCTGCTAGCTCGACAGAAAATGAATCAACCTTAAAGTTGTCAGTGAATACTGCAGTTCAACTTGTGGAGGATGTCAAGGAGTTTATTGCATCAACAACAAATAAAATCGTTGCTCAGGAGAGTTTGGAAGGACGAAATTATGAAGTAACAGTTACCGATAGTCAATGTGTCGAGAGCACACAACTTATTTCAACGCCTGAACAAGTTTTTGCAAGAGCAACCGAATCGTTAAATTTAATGTTCCAAAGTACTCCTGCATTATTACAAGAGGACACTTATCAAAAGGAATCTGTTATACAGCCCACAACATCTCAGGAAGTTGTTGCTAGGCCAATATTAAGTGATATCCTTCAACACACAACAACAACAGATGTGATGCCTTTTGAGTTATCTGAACAAATAGAGCATATTAAAAGCACTAAACAGGAGGCTCTTGTACATTCATTCCTTACTTCCGAGGCTAATAAACTACATGTTCAACTGGATGAACTCATTCTGCAAAAAGAGGAGCCATTTGAGGATACACATCCGATAGGATACGGCAAACCTTTTATTGAAGGAACGCAACGTGAAACACTAATTTCCGAAATCTTGCCAATTGAAAATGTTGACAATTTAGGAGAAGACAATCAAGCATTACCAATTGAGGCTCAAGTGACAACTGCACAATCTCAAATACATAAAATGGTATCACAAGTTGAAATCTTTGAGAAAACGGATGATTTTAAATCCGAGCTTCCAAGTGAAGAACATTTCGCTAAAATAAAAGGTAATGATGACACTAAACGGGCTAAGCTAACAACTACACAAACATCCTATATCAAGGAAGATGAGTTCGCTCCGCTATCGTTTATCGAAGAAAACGCTGAAATTTCTAAAACGGAGAAAGAATCGCTTGTAACACAGGAAGTTATTAGCTTGAGCTCCATACATGAATCCTACGACCTTCAAGTACCAAAGGAAGTGAATGCAAATATAATAAGTGAGTTTCCAAATGAGGCAGTAACCATTATTGAACAACTAGCTTATGAACAATCTCCAATTATGGAACCCGCAGAGACCAATTTATACACGCCAAATGTTAATTTCGTAGAAAGTTCTACAAAACCAGTTCAAACATCAACAGTAAGCATATACGAAAATGTTGAGGGGCACGGTGATTTTAAGCCTCAAACTGCAAAGCCATCAGCTGATGTGCTCTCAAATTTAAAAGTTTCGGTTGTGGAAGAGGTTTCTGTTGTGCCATCTCTAGGTAGTATTTCAAAAACAAAGCCTAAGGAAGCTAAAGCGAATGCAGAAAACATTACACACAAAAATCTACTTGTAACTGATCAACAAATTTGTGAAAATGTGACAAATTTACCAACGGATATAGCTGCAGCTACGGAAAGTGCGTCTTATGCTCCTATTGATGCAAAAATTGCAGCACTCTCTAGTGAACTTCATGAGAAAGGAAATCTTCTTGAAACTGATAGTTCTTTATTGGATTTAGAATATGCAACTCCATCAATAATGCCATTTAGCTCTTGTATTCATCGGGAAACAATTACAGAAGAGCAAGTCACAACACTACATAAAAAAGACCAAACACAGCCCACAAATGCAAATGTTCACATTGAATCAATCACCAAAAATCAAGTTGAAGTGCTCAGTTTACCAGCGAGAATTAAATCAATTGATCTGGATAATATACAGCCTCTAGAGGTTAATCTTGAAGAAAATGCACAATATATCAACACACAGAAACATGAAAAGCCACGAAAGAAAACAAAACATCTTAAAGAAGACAGTACCACTGACTTGGAGATACATTCTGAGTCACCATTGCAATCAACACCATTAACTGAGTATGAAAGTTTAAGTTTATTTGATACGGTAAAATCAACGCTGGGTAAGTATTTATTAAGGTTAGAACTAAGCAGTACAACAAAAAAGGCGTATTACTTCCATTATAACTTGACCCCAAACTACAAAACACATATTACACAAAACAAAAACGAAGCTACAAACAAAACTAAGTACTAAAATCATATTTTTTACACAGATACAAAACAAGCCACAGACACAAAACACACAAAACAAACAACACCAACACAAATAAAAGAAACACACGAAGTTGAAATATCGGAAATTCCTGAAACTATTCAAGTTTTCGAAGAAATCTCAAAAGATGGCAAGCTTAAGAAAAGAAAGATCCGCACACGTGTCATTAAGAAGGTTAAGGGTGACAAGCAAGAAGTCACCAAGATCGAAACCGTCGAAGAGGATGACAAAGCACCCGAAACCACTGTCACAGTGGAAGAGATTCCTGTGGAAAAACAGCCTGAAGAAGTCAAGGAGCTTCCTGAGGAGGTGCGCGTTGTTGAAACTATTTCTGAAGACGGCAAACCTAAGAAGAAGAAGATACGCACACGTATCATCAAGAAGGTTAAGGGTGACAAACAAGAAGTAACAAAGATCGAAACCGTCGAAGAGGATGACAAAGCACCCGAAACCACTGTCACAGTGGAAGAGATTCCTGTGGAAGAACAGCCTGAAGAAGTCAAGGAGCTTCCTGAGGTGGTGCGCGTTGTTGAAACTATTTCTGAAGACGGCAAGCCTAAGAAGAAAAAGATACGCACACGTATCATCAAGAAGGTTAAGGGTGACAAGCAAGAAGTAACAAAGATCGAAACTGTCGAAGAGGATGACAAAGCACCCGAAACCACTGTCACAGTGGAAGAGATTCCTGTGGAAGAACAGCCTGAAGAAGTCAAGGAGCTTCCTGAGGAGGTTCGTGTTGTTGAAACTATAACTGAAGACGGTAAGCCTAAGAAGAAGAAGATCCGCACGCGTATCATCAAGAAGGTTAAGGGCGACAAGCAAGAAGTCACCAAGATTGAAACCGTCGAAGAGGATGACAAGGCACCCGAAACCACTGTTACAGTGGAAGAGATTCCTGCAGAAGAACAGCCTGAAGAAGTCAAGGAGCTTCCTGAGGAGGTTCGTGTTGTTGAAACTATAACTGAAGACGGCAAACCTAAGAAGAAGAAGATACGCACACGTATCATCAAGAAGGTTAAGGGTGACAAGCAAGAAGTCACCAAGATCGAAACCGTGGAAGAGGATGACAAAGCACCCGAAACCACTGTCACAGTGGAAGATATTCCTGTGGAAGAACAGCCTGAAGAAGTCAAGGAGCTTCCTGAGGAGGTTCGTGTTGTTGAAACTATTTCTGAAGACGGCAAGCCCAAGAAGAAGAAGATACGCACACGTGTCATCAAGAAGGTTAAGGGTGACAAACAAGAAGTAACAAAGATCGAAACCGTCGAAGAGGAAGACAAAGCACCCGAAACCACTGTCACAGTGGAAGAGATTCTTGTGGAAGAACAGCCTGAAGAAGTCAAGGAGCTTCCTGAGGTGGTGCGCGTTGTTGAAACTATTTCTGAAGACGGAAAACCTAAGAAGAAGAAGATCCGCACACGTGTCATCAAGAAGGTTAAGGGTGACAAACAAGAAGTTACAAAGATCGAAACAGTGGAAGAGGATGACAAAGCACCAGAAACCACTGTCACAGTGGAAGAGATTCCTGTGGAAGAACAGCCTGAAGAAGTAAAGGAACTTCCTGAGGAGGTTCGTGTTGTTGAAACTATTTCTGAAGACGGCAAGCCCAAGAAGAAGAAGATACGCACACGTGTCATCAAGAAGGTTAAGGGTGACAAACAAGAAGTAACAAAGATCGAAACCGTCGAAGAGGATGACAAAGCACCCGAAACCACTGTCACAGTGGAAGAGATTCCTGTGGAAGAACAGCCTGAAGAAGTCAAGGAGCTTCCTGAGGTGGTGCGCGTTGTTGAAACTATTTCTGAAGACGGCAAGCCTAAGAAGAAAAAGATACGCACACGTATCATCAAGAAGGTTAAGGGTGACAAGCAAGAAGTAACAAAGATCGAAACTGTCGAAGAGGATGACAAAGCACCCGAAACCACTGTCACAGTGGAAGAGATTCCTGTGGAAGAACAGCCTGAAGAAGTCAAGGAGCTTCCTGAGGTGGTGCGCGTTGTTGAAACTATTTCTGAAGACGGAAAACCTAAGAAGAAGAAGATCCGCACACGTGTCATCAAGAAGGTTAAGGGTGACAAACAAGAAGTTACAAAGATCGAAACAGTGGAAGAGGATGACAAAGCACCAGAAACCACTGTCACAGTGGAAGAGATTCCTGTGGAAGAACAGCCTGAAGAAGTCAAGGAGCTTCCTGAGGAGGTTCGTGTTGTTGAAACTATTTCTGAAGACGGCAAACCTAAGAAGAAAAAGATACGCACACGTGTCATTAAGAAGATTAAGGGTGACAAGCAAGAAGTCACCAAGATCGAAACCGTCGAAGAGGATGACAAAGCACCCGAAACTACTGTCACAGTGGAAGAGATTCCTGTGGAAGGACAGTCTGAAGAAGTCCAGGAGCTTCCGGAGGAGGTTCGTGTAGTTGAAACTATTTCTGAAGACGGCAAAACTAAGAAGAAAAAGATACGCACACGTGTCATTAAGAAGGTTAAGGGTGACAAGCAAGAAGTCACCAAGATCGAAACCGTCGAAGAGGATGACAAAGCACCCGAAACCACTGTCACAGTGGAAGAGATTCCTGTGGAAGAACAGTCTGAAGAAGTCCAGGAGCTTCCTGAGGAGGTGCGCGTTGTTGAAACTATTTCTGAAGACGGCAAACCTAAGAAGAAAAAGATACGCACACGTGTCATTAAGAAGATTAAGGGTGACAAGCAAGAAGTCACCAAGATCGAAACCGTGGAAGAGGATGACAAAGCACCCGAAACCACTGTCACAGTGGAACAGATTCCTGTGGAAGAACAGCCTGAAGAAGTCAAGGAGCTTCCTGAGGAGGTGCGCGTTGTTGAAACTATTTCTGAAGACGGCAAACCTAAGAAGAAGAAGATCCGCACACGTGTCATCAAGAAGGTTAAGGGTGACAAGCAAGAAGTCACCAAGATCGAAACCGTGGAAGAGGATGACAAAGCACCCGAAACCACTGTCACAGTGGAAGAGATTCCTGTGGAAGAACAGCCTGAAGAAATCAAGGAGCTTCCCGAGGAGGTTCGTGTTGTAGAAACGATAACTGAAGATGGCAAGCCCAAGAAGATGAAGATCCGTACGCGTGTCATCAAGAAAGTTAAGGGCGACAAACAAGAAGTCACCAAGATTGAAACCGTCGAAGAGGATGACAACGCACCCGAAACCACTGTTACAGTGGAAGAGATTCCTGCAGAAGAACAGCCTGAAGAAGTCAAGGAGCTTCCTGAGGAGGTTCGTGTTGTCGAAACTATAACTGAAGACGGCAAGCCTAAAAAGAGGAAGATCCGCACGCGTATCATTAAGAAGGTTAAGGGCGACAAGCAAGAAGTCACCAAGATTGAAACCGTCGAAGAGGATGACAAGGCACCCGAAACCACTGTTACAGTGGAAGAGATTCCTGTGGAAGAACAGCCTGAAGAAGTCAAGGAGCTTCCTGAGGAGGTTCGTGTTGTTGAAACTATAACTGAGGACGGCAAGCCTAAGAAGAAGAAGATCCGCACGCGTATCATCAAGAAGGTTAAGGGCGACAAGCAAGAAGTCACCAAGATTGAAACCGTCGAAGAGGATGACAAGGCACCCGAAACCACTGTTACAGTGGAAGAGATTCCTGTGGAAGAACAGCCTGAAGAAGTCAAGGAGCTTCCTGAAGAGGTTCGTGTTGTCGAAACTATAACTGAAGACGGCAAGCCTAAGAAGAGGAAGATCCGCACGCGTACCATTAAGAAGGTTAAGGGCGACAAGCAAGAAGTCACCAAGATTGAAACCATCGAAGAGGATGACAAGGCACCCGAAACCACTGTTACAGTGGAAGAGATTCCTGTGGAAGAACAGCGTGAAGAAGTCATGGAGCTTCCTGAGGAGGTTCGTGTTGTTGAAACTATTTCTGAAGACGGCATACCTAAGAAGAAGAAGATCCGCACGCGTATCATTAAGACGGTTAAGGGCGACAAACAAGAAGTCACCAAGATCGAAACCGTTGAAGAGGATGACAAGGCACCCGAAACCACTGTTACAGTGGAAGAGAATACTGTGGAAGAACAGCCTGAAGAAGTCAAGGAGCTTCCTGAGGAGGTTCGTGTTGTTGAAACTATTACTGAAGACGGTAAGCCTAAGAAGAAGAAGATCCGCACGCGTATCATTAAGAAGGTTAAGGGCGACAAACAAGAAGTCACCAAGATCGAAACAGTGGAAGAGGATGACAAAGCACCCGAAACCACTGTTACAGTGGAAGAGATTCCTGTGGAAGAACAGCCTGAAGAAGTCAAGGAGCTTCCTGAGGAGGTTCGTGTTGTTGAAACTATTACTGAAGACGGTAAGCCTAAGAAGAAGAAGATCCGCACGCGTATCATCAAGAAGGTTAAGGGCGACAAGCAAGAAGTCACCAAGATTGAAACCGTCGAAGAGGATGACAAGGCACCCGAAACCACTGTTACAGTGGAAGAGATTCCTGCAGAAGAACAGCCTGAAGAAGTCATGGAGCTTCCTGAGGAGGTTCGTGTTTTTGAAACGATTACTGAAGAAGGCAAGCCTAAGAAGAGGAAGATCCGCACGCGTATCATTAAGAAGGTTAAGGGCGACAAGCAAGAAGTCACCAAGATTGAAACCGTCGAAGAGGATGACAAGGCACCCGAAACCACTGTTACAGTGGAAGAGATTCCTGTGGAAGAACAGCCTGAAGAAGTCAAGGAGCTTCCTGAGGAGGTTCGTGTTGTTGAAACTATTACTGAAGACGGTAAGCCTAAGAAGAAGAAGATCCGCACGCGTATCATCAAGAAGGTTAAGGGCGACAAGCAAGAAGTCACCAAGATTGAAACCGTCGAAGAAGATGACAAGGCACCCGAAACCACTGTTACAGTGGAAGAGATTCCTGTGGAAGAACAGCCTGAAGAAGTCAAGGAGCTTCCTGAGGAGGTTCGTGTTGTTGAAACTATAACTGAAGACGGCAAGCCTAAGAAGAAGAAGATCCGCACGCGTATCATCAAGAAGGTTAAGGGCGACAAGCAAGAAGTCACCAAGATTGAAACCGTCGAAGAGGATGACAAGGCACCCGAAACCACTGTTACAGTGGAAAAGATTCCTGCAGAAGAACAGCCTGAAGAAGTCAAGGAGCTTCCTGAGGAGGTTCGTGTTGTCGAAACTATAACTGAAGACGGCAAGCCTAAGAAGAGGAAGATCCGCACGCGTATCATTAAGAAGGTTAAGGGCGACAATCAAGAAGTCACCAAGATTGAAACCGTCGAAGAGGATGACAAGGCACCCGAAACCACTATTACAGTGGAAGAGATTCCTGTGGAAGAACAGCCTGAAGAAGTCAAGGAGCTTCCTGAGGAGGTTCGCGTTGTTGAAGCTATTTCTGAAGACGGCATACCTAAGAAGAAGAAGATCCGCACGCGTATCATTAAGAAGGTTAAGGGCGACAAACAAGAAGTCACCAAGATCGAAACCGTTGAAGAGGATGACAAGGCACCCGAAACCACTGTTACAGTGGAAGAGATTCCTGTGGAAGAAGAGACTGAAGAAGTCAAGGAGCTTCCTGAGGAGGTTCGTGTTGTTGAAACTATTACTGAAGACGGTAAGCCTAAGAAGAGGAAGATCCGCACGCGCATCATTAAGAAGGTTAAGGGCGACAAGCAAGAAGTCACCAAGATCGAAACAGTGGAAGAGGATGACAAAGCACCCGAAACCACTGTTACAGTGGAAGAGATTCCTGTGGAAGAACAGACTGAAGAAGTCAAGGAGCTTCCTGAGGAGGTTCGTGTTGTTGAAACTATTACTGAAGACGGTAAGCCTAAGAAGAGGAAGATCCGCACGCGCATCATTAAGAAGGTTAAGGGCGACAAGCAAGAAGTCACCAAGATTGAAACCGTCGAAGAGGATGACAAGGCACCCGAAACCACTATTACAGTGGAAGAGATTCCTGTGGAAGAACAGCCTGAAGAAGTCAAGGAGCTTCCTGAGGTGGTTCGTGTTGTTGAAACTATAACAGAAGACGGAAAGCCTAAGAAGAAGAAGATCCGCACGCGTATCATAAAGAAGGTTAAGGGGGACAAACAAGAAGTTACAAAGATCGAAACAGTGGAAGAGGATGACAAAGCACCCGAAACCACTGTGACAGTGGAAGAGATTCCTGCAGAAGAACAGCCTGAAGAAGTCATGGAGCTTCCTGAGGAGGTTCGTGTTGTTGAAACGATTACTGAAGAAGGCAAGCCTAAGAAGAGGAAGATCCGCACGCGCATCATTAAGAAGGTTAAGGGCGACAAGCAAGAAGTCACCAAGATCGAAACAGTGGAAGAGGATGACAAAGCACCCGAAACCACTGTTACAGTGGAAGAGATTCCTGTGGAAGAACTGCCTGAAGAAGTCAAGGAGCTTCCTGAGGAGGTTCGTGTTGTTGAAACTATTTCTGAAGACGGCAAGCCTAAGAAGAGGAAGATCCGCACGCGTATCATTAAGAAGGTTAAGGGCGACAAGCAAGAAGTCACCAAGATTGAAACCGTCGAAGAGGATGACAAGGCACCCGAAACCACTGTTACAGTGGAAGAGATTCCTGTGGAAGAAGAGACTGAAGAAGTCAAGGAGCTTCCTGAGGAGGTTCGTGTTGTTGAAACTATTACTGAAGACGGTAAGCCTAAGAAGAAGAAGATCCGCACGCGTATCATCAAGAAGGTTAAGGGCGACAAGCAAGAAGTCACCAAGATTGAAACCGTCGAAGAGGATGACAAGGCACCCGAAACCACTGTCACGGTGGAAGAGATTCCAGTGGAAGAAGAAACTCCTGAAGAAATCAAGGAGCTTCCCGAGGAGGTTCGTGTTGTTGAAACGATTACTGAAGACGGCAAGCCGACGAAGAAGAAGATCCGCACACGTGTCATTAAGAAGGTTAAGGGCGACAAGCAAGAAGTCACCAAGATCGAAACCGTCGAAGAGGATGACAAAGCACCCGAAACCACTGTTACAGTGGAAGAGATTCCTGTGGAAGAACAGCCTGAAGAAGTCAAGGAGCTTCCTGAGGAGGTTCGTGTTGTTGAAACTATAACTGAAGACGGCAAGCCTAAGAAGAAGAAGATCCGCACGCGTATCATAAAGAAGGTTAAGGGTGACAAACAAGAAGTTACAAAGATCGAAACAGTGGAAGAGGATGACAAAGCACTCGAAACCATTGTCACAGTGGAAGAGATTCCTGTGGAAGAAGAAACTCCTGAAGAAATCAAGGAGCTTCCCGAGGAGGTTCGTGTTGTTGAAACGATTACTGAAGACGGCAAGCCGACGAAGAAGAAGATTCGCACTCGTGTCATCAAGAAGATTAAGGGCAACAAGCAAGAAGTCACCAAGATCGAAACCGTCGAAGAGGATGACAAAGCACCCGAAACCACTGTCACAGTGGAAGAGATTCCTATGGATGGAGAAACACCTGAAGAAATCATGGAGCTACCTGAGGAAGTTCGTGTTGTTGAAACGAATACTGAAGACGGCAAGCCGACGAAGAAGAAGATCCGTACGCGTGTCATCAAGAAGGTTAAGGGTGACAAGCAAGAAGTCACCAAGATCGAAACCGTTGAAGAGGATGACAAAGCACCCACAACCACTGTTACAGTGGAAGAGATTCCAGTGGAAGAAGAAACACCTGAAGAAATCATGGAGCTACCTGAGGAAATTCGTGTGGTTGAAACTATTTCTGAAGACGGCAAGCCGACGAAGAAGAAGATCCGTACGCGTGTCATCAAGAAGGTTAAGGGCGACAAACAAGAAGTCACCAAGATCGAAACCGTTGAAGAGGATGACAAAGCACCCGAAACCACTGTCACAGTGGAAGAGATTCCAGTGGAAGAAGAAACTCCTGAAGAAATCAAGGAGCTTCCCGAGGAGGTTCGTGTTGTTGAAACGATTACTGAAGATGGCAAGCCGACGAAGAAGAAGATCCGCACACGTGTCATTAAGAAGGTTAAGGGCGACAAGCAAGAAGTCACCAAGATCGAAACCGTTGAAGAGGATGACAAAGCACCCGAAACCACTGTCACAGTGGAAGAAATTCCAGTAGAAGAAGAATCGCCTGAAGAATTCAAGGAGCTTCCCGAGGAGGTTCGTGTTATAGAAACGATTACTGAAGATGGCAAGCCCAAGAAGAAGAAGATCCGTACGCGTGTCATCAAGAAGGTTAAGGGCGACAAACAAGAAGTCACCAAGATCGAAACCGTTGAAGAGGATGACAAAGCACCCGAAACCACTGTCACAGTGGAAGAGATTCCAGTGGAAGAAGAAACTCCTGAAGAAATCAAGGAGCTTCCCGAGGAGGTTCGTGTTGTTGAAACGATTACTGAAGATGGCAAGCCGACGAAGAAGAAGATCCGCACACGTGTCATTAAGAAGGTTAAGGGCGACAAACAAGAAGTCACCAAGATCGAAACAGTTGAAGAGGATGACAAAGCACCCGAAACCACTGTTACAGTGGAAGAGATTCCAGTGGAAGATGAAAGACCTGAAGAAATCAAGGAGCTTCCCGAGGAGGTTCGTGTTGTTGAAACGATTACTGAAGATGGCAAGCCGACGAAGAAGAAGATCCGCACACGTGTCATTAAGAAGGTTAAGGGCGACAAACAAGAAGTCACCAAGATCGAAACCGTTGAAGAGGATGACAAAGCACCCGAAACCACTGTCACAGTTGAAGAGATTCCTGTGGAAGAAGAAACACCTGAAGAAATCAGGGAGCTTCCCGAGGAGGTTCGTGTTGTTGAAACGACTACTGAAGATGGCAAGCCCAAGAAGAAGAAGATCCGTACGCGTGTCATCAAGAAGATTAAGGGCGACAAACAAGAAGTCACCAAGATCGAAACCGTTGAAGAGGATGACAAAGCACCCGAAACCACTGTCACAGTGGAAGAGATTCCAGTGGAAGATGAAAGACCTGAAGAAATCAAGGAGCTTCCCGAGGAGGTTCGTGTTGTTGAAACGATTACTGAAGATGGCAAGCCGACGAAGAAGAAGATCCGCACACGTGTCATTAAGAAGGTTAAGGGCGACAAGCAAGAAGTCACCAAGATCGAAACCGTTGAAGAGGATGACAAAGCACCCGAAACCACTGTCACAGTGGAAGAGATTCCTGTTGAAGAAGAAACACCTGAAGAATTCAAGGAGCTTCCCGAGGAGGTTCGTGTTGTTGAAACGATTACTGAAGACGGCAAGCTGACGAAGAAGAAGATCCGCACACGTGTCATCAAGAAGGTTAAGGGCGACAAACAAGAAGTCACCAAGATCGAAACAGTTGAAGAGGATGACAAAGCACCCGAAACCACTGTCACAGTGGAAGAGATTCCAGTGGAAGAAGAAACTCCTGAAGAAATCAAGGAGCTTCCCGAGGATGTTCGTGTTGTTGAAACGATTACTGAAGACGGCAAGCCAACGAAGAAGAAGATCCGCACACGTGTCATCAAGAAGGTTAAGGGCGACAAACAAGAAGTCACCAAGATCGAAACAGTTGAAGAGGATGACAAAGCACCCGAAACCACTGTCACAGTGGAAGAGATTCCTGTTGAAGAAGAAACACCTGAAGAATTCAAGGAGCTTCCCGAGGGGGTTCGTGTTGTTGAAACGATTACTGAAGACGGCAAGCCGACGAAGAAGAAGATCCGCACTCGTGTCATCAAGAAGGTTAAGGGCGACAAACAAGAAGTCACCAAGATCGAAACCGTCGAAGAGGATGACAAAGCACCCGAAACCACTGTCACAGTGGAAGAGATTCCAGTGGAAGATGAAAGACCTGAAGAAATCAAGGAGCTTCCCGAGGAGGTTCGTGTTGTTGAAACGATTACTGAAGATGGCAAGCCGACGAAGAAGAAGATCCGCACACGTGTCATCAAGAAGGTTAAGGGCGACAAACAAGAAGTCACCAAGATCGAAACCGTCGAAGAGGATGACAAAGCACCCGAGACCACTGTCACAGTGGAAGAGATTCCAGTGGAAGAAGAAACTCCTGAAGAAATCAAGGAGCTTCCCGAGGAGGTTCGTGTTGTTGAAACGATTACTGAAGACGGCAAGCCAACGAAGAAGAAGATCCGCACACGTGTCATCAAGAAGGTTAAGGGCGACAAACAAGAAGTCACCAAGATCGAAACCGTCGAAGAGGACGACAAAGCACCCGAAACCACTGTCACAGTGGAAGAGATTCCTGTTGAAGAAAAAACACCTGAAGAAATCAAGGAGCTTCCCGAGGAGGTTCGTGTTGTTGAAACGATTACTGAAGACGGCAAGCCGACGAAGAAGAAGATCCGCACACGTGTCATCAAGAAGGTTAAGGGCGACAAACAAGAAGTCACCAAGATCGAAACCGTCGAAGAGGATGACAAAGCACCCGAAACCACTGTCACAGTGGAAGAGATTCCTGTTGAAGAAGAAACACCTGAAGAAATCAAGGAGCTTCCCGAGGAGGTTCGTGTTGTTGAAACGATTACTGAAGACGGCAAGCCGACGAAGAAGAAGATCCGCACACGTGTTATCAAGAAGGTTAAGGGCGACAAACAAGAAGTCACCAAGATCGAAACCGTCGAAGAGGATGACAAAGCACCCGAAACCACTGTCACAGTGGAAGAGATTCCAGTGGAAGAAGAAACTCCTGAAGAAATCAAGGAGCTTCCCGAGGATGTTCGTGTTGTTGAAACGATTACTGAAGACGGCAAGCCGACGAAGAAGAAGATCCGCACACGTGTCATCAAGAAGGTTAAGGGCGACAAACAAGAAGTCACCAAGATCGAAACCGTCGAAGAGGATGACAAAGCACCCGAAACCACTGTCACGGTGGAAGAGATTCCAGTGGAAGAAGAAACTCCTGAAGAAATCCAGGAGCTTCCCGAGGAGGTTCGTGTTGTTGAAACGATTACTGAAGATGGCAAGCCGACGAAGAAGAAGATCCGCACACGTGTCATCAAGAAGGTTAAGGGCGACAAACAAGAAGTCACCAAGATCGAAACCGTCGAAGAGGATGACAAAGCACCCGAAACCACTGTCACAGTGGAAGAGATTCCAGTGGAAGAAGAAACTCCTGAAGAAATCAAGGAGCTTCCCGAGGATGTTCGTGTTGTTGAAACGATTACTGAAGACGGCAAGCCGACGAAGAAGAAGATCCGCACACGTGTCATCAAGAAGGTTAAGGGCGACAAACAAGAAGTCACCAAGATCGAAACAGTTGAAGAGGACGACAAAGCACCCGAAACCACTGTCACAGTGGAAGAGATTCCTGTTGAAGAAGAAACACCTGAAGAAATCAAGGGGCTTCCCGAGGAGGTTCGTGTTGTTGAAACGATTACTGAAGACGGCAAGCCGACGAAGAAGAAGATCCGCACACGTGTCATCAAGAAGGTTAAGGGCGACAAGCAAGAAGTCACCAAGATCGAAACCGTCGAAGAGGATGACAAAGCACCCGAAACCACTGTCACAGTGGAAGAGATTCCTGTTGAAGAAGAAACACCTGAAGAAATCAAGGAGCTTCCCGAGGAGGTTCGTGTTGTTGAAACGATTACTGAAGACGGCAAGCCGACGAAGAAGAAGATCCGCACACGTGTCATCAAGAAGGTTAAGGGCGACAAGCAAGAAGTCACCAAGATCGAAACCGTCGAAGAGGATGACAAAGCACCCGAGACCACTGTCACAGTGGAAGAGATTCCTGTTGAAGAAGAAACACGTGAAGAAATCAAGGAGCTTCCCGAGGAGGTTCGTGTTGTTGAAACGATTACTGAAGACGGCAAGCCGACGAAGAAGAAGATCCGCACACGTGTCATCAAGAAGGTTAAGGGCGACAAACAAGAAGTCACCAAGATCGAAACCGTTGAAGAAGATGACAAAGCACCCGAAACCACTGTCACGGTGGAAGAGATTCCAGTGGAAGAAGAAACTCCTGAAGAAATCAAGGAGCTTCCCGAGGATGTTCGTTTTGTTGAAACGATTACTGAAGACGGCAAGCCGACGAAGAAGAAGATCCGCACACGTGTCATCAAGAAGGTTAAGGGCGACAAGCAAGAAGTCACCAAGATCGAAACCATCGAAGAGGATGACAAAGCACCCGAAACCACTGTCACAGTGGAAGAGATTCCTGTTGAAGAAGAAACACGTGAAGAAATCAGGGAGCTTCCCGAGGAGGTTCGTGTTGTTGAAACGATTACTGAAGACGGCAAGCCGACGAAGAAGAAGATCCGCACACGTGTCATCAAGAAGGTTAAGGGCGACAAACAAGAAGTCACCAAGATCGAAACCGTCGAAGAGGACGACAAAGCACCCGAAACCACTGTCACAGTCGAAGAGATTCCAGTGGATGAAGGAACTCCTGAAGAAATCAAGGAGCTTCCTGAGGAGGTTCGTGTTGTTGAAACGATTACTGAAGACGGCAAGCCGACGAAGAAGAAGATCCGCACACGTGTCATCAAGAAGGTTAAGGGCGACAAGCAAGAAGTCACCAAGATTGAAACCGTCGAAGAGGATGACAAAGCACCCGAAACCACTGTCACAGTTGAAGAGATTCCTGTGGAACAAGAAACACCTGAAGAAATCAAGGAGCTTCCCGAGGAGGTTCGTGTTGTAGAAACGATTACTGAAGACGGCAAGCCGACGAAGAAGAAGATCCGCACACGTGTCATCAAGAAGGTTAAGGGCGACAAGCAAGAAGTCACCAAGATCGAAACCGTTGAAGAAGATGACAAAGCACCGGAAACCACTGTCACAGTGGAAGAGATTCCTGTTGAAGAAGAAACTCCTGAAGAAATCAAGGAGCTTCCTGAGGAAATTCGTGTTGTTGAAACCCATACTGAAGACGGCAAGCCGACGAAGAAGAAGATCCGCACACGTGTCATCAAGAAGGTTAAGGGCGACAAGCAAGAAGTCACCAAGATCGAAACCGTTGAAGAAGATGACAAAGCACCCGAAACCACTGTCACGGTGGAAGAGATTCCTGTTGAAGAAGAAACTCCTGAAGAAATCAAGGAGCTTCCCGAGGAGGTACGTGTTGTAGAAACGATTACTGAAGACGGCAAGCCGACGAAGAAGAAGATCCGCACACGTGTCATCAAGAAGGTTAAGGGCGACAAGCAAGAAGTCACCAAGATCGAAACCGTCGAAGAGGATGACAAAGCACCCGAAACCACTGTCACAGTTGAAGAGATTCCTGTGGAAGAAGAAACACCAGAGGAAATCAAGGAGCTTCCCGAGGAGGTTCGTGTTGTAGAAACGATTACTGAAGACGGCAAGCCGACGAAGAAGAAGATCCGCACACGTGTCATCAAGAAGGTTAAGGGCGACAAGCAAGAAGTCACCAAGATCGAAACCGTCGAAGAGGATGACAAAGCACCCGAAACCACTGTCACAGTCGAAGAGATTCCTGTTGAAGAAGAAACTCCTGAAGAAATCAAGGAGCTTCCCGAGGAGGTACGTGTTGTAGAAACGATTACTGAAGACGGCAAGCCGACGAAGAAGAAGATCCGCACACGTGTCATCAAGAAGGTTAAGGGCGACAAGCAAGAAGTCACCAAGATCGAAACCGTCGAAGAGGATGACAAAGCACCCGAAACCACTGTCACAGTTGAAGAGATTCCTGTGGAAGAAGAAACACCAGAGGAAATCAAGGAGCTTCCCGAGGAGGTTCGTGTTGTAGAAACGATTACTGAAGACGGCAAGCCGACGAAGAAGGAGATCCGCACACGTGTCATCAAGAAGGTTAAGGGCGACAAGCAAGAAGTCACCAAGATCGAAACCGTCGAAGAGGATGACAAAGCACCCGAAACCACTGTCACAGTTGAAGAGATTCCTGTGGAAGAAGAAACACCAGAGGAAATCAAGGAGCTTCCCGAGGAGGTTCGTGTTGTAGAAACGATTACTGAAGACGGCAAGCCGACGAAGAAGAAGATCCGCACACGTGTCATCAAGAAGGTTAAGGGCGACAAGCAAGAAGTCACCAAGATCGAAACCGTCGAAGAGGATGACAAAGCACCCGAAACCACTGTCACAGTCGAAGAGATTCCTGTTGAAGAAGAAACACGTGAAGAAATCAAGGAGCTTCCCGAGGAGGTACGTGTTGTAGAAACGATTACTGAAGACGGCAAGCCGACGAAGAAGAAGATCCGCACACGTGTCATCAAGAAGGTTAAGGGCGACAAGCAAGAAGTCACCAAGATCGAAACCGTCGAAGAGGATGACAAAGCACCCGAAACCACTGTCACAGTTGAAGAGATTCCTGTGGAAGAAGAAACACCAGAGGAAATCAAGGAGCTTCCCGAGGAGGTTCGTGTTGTAGAAACGATTACTGAAGACGGCAAGCCGACGAAGAAGAAGATCCGCACACGTGTCATCAAGAAGGTTAAGGGCGACAAGCAAGAAGTCACCAAGATCGAAACCGTCGAAGAGGATGACAAAGCACCCGAAACCACTGTCACAGTTGAAGAGATTCCTGTGGAAGAAGAAACACCAGAGGAAATCAAGGAGCTTCCCGAGGAGGTTCGTGTTGTAGAAACGATTACTGAAGACGGCAAGCCGACGAAGAAGAAGATCCGCACACGTGTCATCAAGAAGGTTAAGGGCGACAAGCAAGAAGTCACCAAGATCGAAACCGTCGAAGAGGATGACAAAGCACCCGAAACCACTGTCACAGTTGAAGAGATTCCTGTGGAAGAAGAAACACCAGAGGAAATCAAGGAGCTTCCCGAGGAGGTTCGTGTTGTAGAAACGATTACTGAAGACGGCAAGCCGACGAAGAAGAAGATCCGCACACGTGTCATCAAGAAGGTTAAGGGCGACAAGCAAGAAGTCACCAAGATCGAAACCGTCGAAGAGGATGACAAAGCACCCGAAACCACTGTCACAGTTGAAGAGATTCCTGTGGAAGAAGAAACACCAGAGGAAATCAAGGAGCTTCCCGAGGAGGTTCGTGTTGTAGAAACGATTACTGAAGACGGCAAGCCGACGAAGAAGAAGATCCGCACACGTGTCATCAAGAAGGTTAAGGGCGACAAGCAAGAAGTCACCAAGATCGAAACCGTCGAAGAGGATGACAAAGCACCCGAAACCACTGTCACAGTCGAAGAGATTCCAGTGGAAGAACAGCGTGAAGAAGTTGAGGAGTTGCCAGAAGAAGTTCGTGTAATTGAATCTGTTGATGAAGATGGTACGCCTCAAAAGAAGAAGATCCGCACACGTGTTATCAAGAAGGTTAAGGGTGACAAGCAAGAAATCACCAAGATCGAAACTGTTGAAGTGAAGAATAAAAAGCCCGAGACTACCATAACTGTTGAAGAATCTGACATCAAGAGTCCATTCGGTAAAAAACTTAACCTTAAAAAAAGAATCGTTGTTCATAAGCCTGAGGACGATGTTTCTGTGTTCGAATTACCTGAAAGAAAATCTGTAATTATTTCTGAAAAGCCTGATGGCACTCCTACCAAAACGGTAATTAAAACCAAAATTATCAAAAAAATGCAAGGGCCTAATATGGAGGTCACCAAAATTCAAACTGTTGAAGAATATGAAAAACCATCCCAGACAACTGTAACAGTTGAGAACTTTGAAGCACCATTCCCAGATCTTCCCGAAGAAAAGATTACAGGAATTGTTGTTCTACCGGACGAAATTATTGAATCAGAAACTGTGAATGAAGACGGTGAACAAAGAGTAACTAAATCTAAAAAGCGTATCATAAAGAAGCCAAAGGATGAGTTCAAGGAAGAAGTGACGGAAATTGATATTAGGGAACAAGAATCAGGAGAACCCATCTATACCATAACTATCAATGAACTTCCAATAACCGAGCCCACTCACACCGATAAAACGTCAGTAGAGTTACCAGAACAGGTAGCTGAAATAGAGGTTATTTCCCCCGATGGAACGAAAAAGAAGAAAACGGTTAAGACACGCGCGTTTAAAAAGAATATTGATGATAATCTTGATGAAATTACGACAGTTAATATTATTGAAGAGGAAAACATGGAACCAATGACTACGGTGCACGTTGAAATTGTTCCAATCGACGAAACTTCGACATCACCAATTCCAATTGAAGAGTTACCTGAAGAAACTGTTATTGAAGAACTTTCGGAAAACAAGCATCCTAGGAAGAAGACAACCAAAACACGAACATTTAAAAAACAAGGTCCCGAGGAAGATGAATATTATCAAATTCAGACTATCGAAGAAGAAGGCAAAGAGCCGTACTCACTTGTACGAGTTGTAAGTGATGAGAACATTGCTGACATTATTGACATCAGTAAACTTGATGATGAACAACTTCCCAAACACAAAAAACAAAAGCCACACAAACAGAAGGGTAAGAACACAAATCACTACACTAGGCATACACAACATTTTACACGAAAACTAAATACGAAGTATACGCTATTTTCATTTTATATACTTTTATATTATTTATAGGGTAAACTGCACTTTAAATTTTCATTTAATATTGCGAAGCATTTAAAGTCTTATAATTAATTTTATTATTTTATTTTATTTTGATTAACTTATTTTAGTAAAAATTATTCTTGTGGACTGTTAATAACCAATTTTTTAATCATTCTAATCATTAATGAAAATACACATCAAACATGAACACAGCGGAGAAACCAGAACACACTGAAACGGAACACCCAGTATACATAACAACATTTAAATCTGTACAAAACGAAGATGGAGAAACAACTATTCAAACAGAAAATAAAAGAATTTCTCAGGAGGAAGGCATCGTTGTTGAGGAGGTACTCAGTGACACTGAACCCATTTTGGAAGACACTACACAATCAAATATTGAAATTACTGAAGTCAGCGAGCCTACAGGTGATTTTTTTGAAATATTTTTTAAACATTTACAATACAAGAACACGTATCAGAGAAACATATAACTAGAGTTAAGCAAATCTTCTCAAATACGTGCGTGATAGGTAACAAAACTTAACTAAAATACATACTTGATTTGAGATTGCGATTTAAGTGTTTTGAAAAAATAAGTGAAACACAAATACTTGTAGCTTCAAATTCATTAACACGAAAACAAAACACAAACAAGACCAATACAAAAATACTCAAATACAAGACATTTTGTTTGAAAACTTTGGCACAATAATTACTAACAATGTTCTGTGGAACACTCATACCTAAGTACGAGTACGTTATATGTACTTAGGTTGTATTTGTACAAAAAAAAAAACCAAGCGTAAAAAGTACATTAAATACAGATCAATATTTTAGTTAACAAAATATGCAACTATATTAAACACTAAACTTTATACAAAGTCAAAAGTTTATGTGTTGTAACGCATTATAAAAAATGCAAATATAATTTTAACAAATTAGTTTAGTGCTAACACACAAACACATAATTTTCTCTCAAACAGACCAATACAACAAAGAGTACACTATCACAGAACCCGAAGATGTAAGTGCAGACAACATCATACATACACCGGCCAAAGATAAAGAGCCCAAACAGAAAAAGACACAACCAAAACAATTCGAACAGATCGACGAGACTGTAGAAGTAGTAGAAGGGGATTTAGGGGAACCAAAGGACAGTATCAAAAAGAAACGTAAGGTTAAGGTTGACCAAGACAAATTAGTTGATGATGTGATTGAGAAGAGTACTGTTGACGAGAAAGAACCAGTAACTGTTGCTAAGAAAGATAAACCTAAAAAGAAGAAGGTGGTTAAATCTAAGAAGGATGATATGGATGAATATATTCAATTCCTTATACATCAGGAGATTCCCAAAACAGTTTTGAGCCCATATATACGAACGGAAATGGAACTTCCTCAAAGAGCGCGACGCGATTCTTCTATAAAGCCAATGAAACTAACTGCAATGAAAATTGAGAAAATCGAAGTTAAGAAACCTAAATTGATTGAAATAAGCTCTGTGGCCGAATTTCCCCAAATGCTAAAACTCAAGACTCCAAAACAACGACCTCAGGAGGAGAAGAAACGAAGATCAAGCGAAGCTTCGTTCAAAAATAAGAAACTTAAGAGTTTGATTAGATTTATACCGTACTCACCATACTGCTTCCCGTACACAGTTATTGAACTAGAAAATAATCGTGATAACGGTGAGCTTTCCCGCAATATAGAAGAGGCTGAAAAAGTCTTAAAATTCAAACCAAAGAAATTCAAGCATACTAAGCCCATAAAGGCTGAATTGGAAGAGCCAAATCTAGAAACTATAGATGATGTAACCCAACCAAAGGATGAGGAACAGGACAAACCTAAGTACAAACGTTCAAAGAAAAACAAAGAATTAACTGAAGATGAGCATAAGAAATTGAAAATCGGTAAGGGCAAAATTCCACAAAATGTTGAGGATATGGAAACCGTAGAACTTAAGCCAGTCAAATTCGATAACGAAGGCGACGAAATAAGTGACAAACCCAAGAAGATCACTGAAGAAAAGGAGAAAAAAAAGAAGGCAAAGAAACCAAAATATTCAGAAGACAAACTTGGCTTAGAACCACTTGTGATTGAAGATGACAAAGAAGAGGATGATGAAAAGCAATTCTTTAAATATGAAGTGATTGAATTGGAGTCAGAAGAAAAGCCAGAGGAGCAAGAAGAAGGAAGTGTGGTAATTGCAAAAGAACCTAAGAAAAAGCGTAAGCTAAAGGTTAAAACGGAACGTGAAGAGAATCTCGTTGAAATTGTCGAAATTTCTTCAACTGATACAGACGATAAGATTTATGAAGTGACCATAACTTGTTCAGAAACTGACGATAATCAACCAAAGGAAAAGAAAATACTTAAAAAGAAAGTGAAGCGTATGAATAAAGAAGAATTGGATGAATTTGTGGTTGAACTTAAAGATGAACCTGAACAAAACGTATATGAAACGAAGATGAGCGATTTCTACGAGGTTAAGCTGACTGAACTGCAACCTGAAGAGACTCCCACTGATAAGCCGTCTGAAAAAACTAAAAAGCGAAGACTTCTTCATAAGAGAGGTGATGATGAGGAAATTTTGGAAATTGTCGAGACTGTTGCTGCACCTGGAGAGGAGCCACTTTATGAAGTAACTATAAGATCGATTGAACAAGAGGATACCATAGATACTGAAAAGCCAACGGAGAAACCTAAAAGGAAAACAAGGAAAATGAAGAAAGACGACTTGGATGCTTATATACAACAGCTGATAAATGCAGAAATTCCAATTACTGAACTTGAGAAATATGAAAAAACTGATATTGATGCGAAGCCCAAGAAACCCAAGAAGAAGAAGAGCAAACCAGTGGAATCAACTTTCGATGAAGGTGAAGCTTTTGAAGTCGGAATCAGTCAGCAAGAGCCGACTAAGAAACCAAAGGCTAAGAAAACTAAGCCTGAGCCCCAAGTAAAAGAGGAACTCAAAGTCGAACCAGAAAGGGCTCCAGAATATGATGAATTCACAATTAGCACCATTGACTCACAGACTCAGCCGATGGAAATTGTAGAAAAGACAGATGAGGAAATACCGCTAAATGTAGATGACATAATTATGGATTTGAATGAAACTCTGCCAATAGTTATATTAGAGGAATATACCGAAGAAATCCCTGAAGTATTTAAAGAAGTTGATCAAACTGAAAAGAAAATTACCAAAAAGCGTAAGGTGAAAACTAGAAAGGGATCGAAGCAATATGAAATCCAAATTGTGGAAACTGAAAGACCAGAAGATGAGGACGATGAAGCAAAGGTTATAGTTATAACAACTGAAATCGTGGAGAATAGTCCCAAAATACCCGATCAGGAAGAACCACAAGCCCCCAAGAAAACTGTTAGGAAAGTGAAGAAGGATAAGCTTAAAGAATACATTGTTAGTGTGGTTGAAGAAGCACCAACAGAACTTCTCGCAAAACTTTCGGAAGAAGTATCTGAAGTGACAGAAGTAGAATCTGCGGTTGTTGATGATATTACAAGTTTCAGAACTACAGTTGTTGATGATATAACAGATTTCGACGTGAAACCAGAAGAAGAAGAGGTTGAGAGCTCAACAAGCTTGCCAAGGGACAAGAAGAAGAAGTTACCTAAGCTGAAAAAAGTTAATGTAATTGAAGATCAGCCGTTGGAAAGCGAACAAGACACTCAGCAAGTAGAATATACTGACGAGGACGTTGAAATACCCGCTGTTCTATCACATGATGAGTATTCATTTGAAGTTACTGAAAATGTACCCAAAACTAAGAAAAAGCCAGCAAAGAAACAGCCCAAGAAACCAGAACCTGCTCCAATTTCTGAACAAGTAATTCGTATTGAGGAAATGGCACCAGAAACAATTACTGAACAAGTTATTAATGAGGAAGGAGAGGAAGTGGAAAGAGTAACATCAAAGCGAAAGCTTAAAAAGAAGGTTGGACCAAAAGAATATCTAATTGAAGTCATTGAAACTTACGAAGAAAACCAGCCCGACGCAGAATTGGTTATTCAGACTACAGAAATTACTCCAGAGCCGGAATTCGAAACTCCTAAAGATCACAAAATAAAAATTGTCAAACAGAAGAAGCCCAAAAAGGAGAGTTTGGATAGTTATATTCAAAAGTTAATCGAAGAAGAAATTCCGAAAACAGAACTTGAAACTTACGAAACAACTATAATGGAATCAACCCCTGATACGAAGAAACCTAAGAAGATAAGGAAGCACCACAAGAAAACCACTGAAATAGTCGATGGTGTACCACAAATTGTGCATGAATTCACCATACAAGAGTTCGAGCCAGAAGAAAAAGAGCAAGTTCCAGAATTCGTTACTGAAGTCGAGGAAGAGGACACCAAGGAGTCAATAGAAGATTTCGAAATAAAGGTGGAAGAAGAAAAAGCAAAGCCTAAGCCAAAACCGAAGAAAGAAAAGAAATCTAAGGTGGAGGTGGTCGAACAGGAACCAGTCAGTATTCAAGATATTGAGGAAACTGTAAAGGTCACGGAGGAAATTGCAGAGGATGGCACAACCAAAGAGGTTCAAGTGAAAAAGCGTAAGATCGTGCGAAAGCAGGGTCCAAAAGAGCAAGTTTTTGAAATAACAGAGACTATAAGCAATGACGAGCCCTTGGCTGAAGTAACAATCGTTGAAGTCACAGAAAGGGACATGCCGGAGGAGACAGTTGAAGTAACTCAAAAACCGAAATCACCAATCAAAAAACCAAAGAAGCTTAAGCGCGAAGAAGTTGAAAACTATGTTATCAGCATTGTAGAAGAGTTCTCCGCACCTTTGGAAGATGAGAAACTGACAGAGGTGATCGAAGAAGAAGAAGCTCCTAAAGTTCCTAAAACAAAAACTGTTAAGCATAAGAAACCTAGCAAGGAACCAATGGATCACACAATTCGTATTGAAGAACTGGCTCCAGAAACCATAATCGAAGATATTGTAAATGAAGAAGGAGAAGCTGTTAAGCAGGTTAAAACAATTAAAAAGCTTAAGAAGAAGGAAGGTCCAAAGGAGTATATGATTGAAATAACCGAAACCTATCAAGAAAATAAACCGGAGGCTGATATAGAATTTACAACCACTGAATTAACTTCAGAAGATATTCCAGCGGAAGAAGGTGAACAACCCGTTAAGGTAATACAAAAGATAAAGAAGAAAAAGCCAGTTAAAGACGATTTAGATAAATACATACAAGAGCTTATTGAACAGGAAATAACAAAAACAGATCTTGAGCAATATGAACCAACGGAAATGGAAACGAAACCCAAACAGCCTAAGAAAAAGGTCAAACATCATCACAAAAAGAGTGTGGAAATCATTGATGGACTCTCTGTAACTGTGCATGAGTTTGATGTTTCGGAAGCAGAGCCTGAGATTCAAGAGGAAGAAACGCAGCCTATACTAGAAAAAACTATATCTTTCCCTTCACTTCCCGAAGAGCATAGCAAGTACTTAGTAAACGTTTTTGACGAAATTGTAGAGCCTACACAATATACAGAAGAAAATGATGAAACACCGACAAAACCAACTAAGAAAGAAAAGATGCCCAAAAAGAAAAAGATAGAGAAAACTCCCATTGTTTTAGATGAAGTCGATGAAACGACTGAAATTGTGCAACAACCGACAGAAGATGGTACTGTAAAGGACGTTACTGTGAAGAAACGTAAGGTTAAGCATAGGCAGGGTTCCCAACAATTTGTCTTTGAGATAACTGAAACTACTAGCGAGGATCAGCCGTTGGCAGAAGTTACAGTCGTAGAATTAACAGAGGACAAACCTTTCATATCTGAAGAACAGCCCATTGTTGAGCAAAAAACAATCAAGAAGCCAAAGAAACTTAAGAAAGATGACATTGAGCAATACATCATTAATGTTATTGACGAATTTGTGCAAGAATTACCACTCGAAACTATCGAGGATGAGATAAAGGATACTAAGGAAGATGTTCCAAAGAAACCAAGAAAATCTCCAAAGCAATATAAAATCAGTGAACATGAAGAACTAGAGCAAGTTAAACCCGAAACGGAAGAAGTTGCTCCTGATGTGCTGGAAGAATCAATTGTCGAAAGCTCGGAAGAATATCCTGATTTCACGATTAATATTAAAGAAGACATCACAACCGAAGAAAAGAAACCAAAGAAATCAAAGAAACAACCAACGGCAAAGGCAGTCAAGGAATCTGAGCAACCCGAACATGAAGACTATCAGATAAAGGTATCATCTACAGAGGAGGTTGAAAGAATCGAGTCACCAGAGCGCGAATCCGTTGTATCACAACCGGAAGAGTTACAGCCCACTGAGGAACCAATTTTCCATGTAGAAGAAATTGAATCTAAAACTGATTTGACCGAGGAAAAAGATGACAAGGGCGAAACTACGCAAAAGGTGATCACTAAGAGAAAAATCAAAAAGCAAATTGGTCCAAAGGAAGAAATTATAGAAATTGTCGAGACCGTAAAGGATGGCTTGCCAGAATTCGAAGTTACAGTTATTACCGAGGAACCTAAGAATGAAGTCGATGAAATTGCCCAAGAAGAGAAGCCAAAGAAGGTGAAGAAAACTAAGAAGGTTCCAAAGGACGATTTGCATGATTATATTCAAAAGCTTATTGAGCAGGATATTCCAAAATCCGAGCTAGAAAAATACGAAAAGATAGATTTTGATGAACCTGTAAAAATGAAGAAGAAGCCAGTGAAAAAAGTAAAGATCACAGAAGAACAACCAGAAGAAACCTCTGAAAAACCGATTATCGAAATAATCAAGGACAAAACAAAACCATCAGAAAGTCCAGTAGAAGAATCACAATTAAGAATCACAGTCAAAGAATTTGCACCAGAAAAACCAAAGGAAACTTCGTTTGAGATTACAGTTCTTGAGGAGTTTGTTGAAAGTAAACCTATTCCTGATGAGAATGGTGAAATTAAAATTAAGGAAATTAAAACAAAGAAAATAAAGCAGAAGAAGGGACCCGAAGAAGTAATTCATGAAATAACTGAGGTCACAGATAAAGATACGGGCGAATCTGAGGTTACAATAGTTTCTTCCAGTCCAAACGAAGTCGAAGATCAAGAAATACCAGTGAAGAAAGAAAAGCGAGTTAAAAAGATTAAAAGGGGCGAAGTCGATGAATTTATTCAAACAGTTATTGGGGAAGATGTGCCGAAAGAGACAGAAGATGTTGTTGATATAATTGAAGATACAACTCCCAAGCAACCCATAACAAAGCCAAAGAAGATCAAAAAGAAAGAAACCGAACCGAAAAAAGAAGAGGAGTTGCCAGTAGATGATACTGTACAGATCTTTGAAAGTGAACCGGAAGAAGAACCAATCAAGGAAGATGTGGTTCAAGTTAAGGACATTGTTCCCACTGAAGAAAAGCCTGAAGAAGAAACTAAAGAGCCTGAAGAAGTAAAAACTCTGCTGAAGAAAAAGAAGCCTTCGAAGGAAAAAGTTAAAGTTGTTGAAGAACAACCACAAGATACTCTTGACAAGCCTTTGAATGTTGTAGAAAAGGAGAGTGATGTTGAAAAGCCAGATACTACAGAATATAGTGTCACTTCCACTGAAGAAGAAATCAAGTCTGAGGAAAAACCGAAAAAGTTGCCAAAGAAGGTGAAGGAAACACCAACTCAACAAGAACAATCAAAATACGAGATCTCAATAACAGAAAGCATCAGGAAGCCCGAAGACACTCTCCCGTTGAATGTGGAGGTTATTGAAAGTGAAACGAAAGCAGAAGAAACCACAGATGATGCCGGTGAAATTCACAAGGTGGTTACAACAAAACGAAAGATAAAGCGTCCAAAGGGAGAAACTGATGAAGTCATTGAAATTATTGAAGTCGTTACCGATGACCAACCAGATGCGGTGGTCACAATTGTAGAATACGAGCCAGAACAGCCCGAACAAAAGGATGAAAAACCTAAAGAGCCTAAGAAGAAAACAAAGAAAATTAAAAAAGATGATATTCACGATTATATTCAAAAGCTCATAGATATGGAAACTCCTAAAACTGAGCTAGAGAAATATGAGAAAATTGAGTTTGAAGTGTTACCTAAGGATAAACCGACTAAAACTACAGAAATTAGTGTAGCCGAAGACACTCCCACTGAAAAGCCAAAGAAAGACAAAAAATTAAAGCCTAAAGAATCGCCTAAAAATGAAGAATCATTGTCGGAACCACTCGCTGAAGTAAAGATAATCGAGGAAGAAGCACCTGAACAGACAGCGGTTGTGGAAGTGGTTGAAATACAACCCGAAGTAGTCGAAATCAAAGAAAAACTTACCGAAGAAGGACTTCCAGTACAGGAGAAAACTACTAAGCGAGTCTTGAAAAAGAAGGGACCCAAAGAAGACACCACTTACAAAATTACAACAATTGAAAGTGAAGATAATGATTCTGTTACTGTCATCGTCGACGAGGAACCAGACGTAGCCCCAGTCGAATTATCTGAAAGCCAACCAGAAGAGACAGAGGTTAAAACACCCAAACAGAAACCAAAGAAAACTGTGAAGAAAATTAAAAAGGATGATTTGGATGATTATGTTAAAAAATTGATAGAAGAAGAAATACCAAAGACTGAAATGGAAAAGTATGAAAAGGTAGAAATGCCGGAAAAACCAAAGCAACAGAAAGAGGCGACAACAGAAAGTGTTCCAGAAGAGGTAGGGGAAGAGGTTCCAGATCTTGGATCAACCAAACCGAAAAAGACCAAAACAGTTAAGCCAAAACCAGTTGACAAAATCGAACAAAGACCAGACGAACCAACAGAGACAATCGTAGGTAAAACTGAAGACGATACTGAAGACGTTACACCAAAACAAATTGCACACCCCGAGGACACAGCCACAGCACAAATTACACCAAGCGCACAAGATGAGATATCTACTCAAGATGACACTAAAGATACAATTCAGAAAACAGTTAAGCATAAGAAAGCAAAGCCAGACACAGTTAAAAACGTTGAAACAAGTAAGTTATTAGATGAGAGTTTATGGAAGCCTTACAATTCTCCCACCGCACACCGCAGCACCTGCTCCTTTTGTCTGTGTCTTTTGCCTTTGTTAATGTCCTTTTGAAAACTACGTTGAGTTCCATTTATTGCGCCTATAACTTCCCTCTCTCTCTCTCTTTCTCTTTCTCTTACTCTTTCTCTCTCTCCTTTTATAAAATGTTTTTATGCTCACTAATTCGAGCATAATTTCCGTTGAAACATTTGGCCGATTACCTTTTATACCTTTATAAACACTATAACCAACCAAACTTTCTAATCTAAATGCATGTTTTTACCAGGGATCGCAAATAAAAGAAAACAGGATACTCCAAACTTTTATGATACAAATTAATTTTAACTCTTATATTTGATCAAAATAAAAAAATTATGAATTAATTATTAAATTTCAGTTTTTTAAAATGATAATGCCGAAATATTGCAAAAATATTTGAATACATTTGGTATTTTTTGTATGTGCATCCAGTTTTTATATGCAGTTCTTAGTACGAATTTTGAACACTAAACATTTTTTATAATAAAAAATGAGAATTCGAAAAGAAAATAAAATATATTTTCATAATTTTTTTATTCCTAAAATTATAAATATTACGATTCCTGGTCTTTGATCATAATCCAATTTATACTACATTTTTTGTTTGCACACTTAAAATTCGTATTCCACTTTTAAATTAATATATGAATTCTGTAAAATGACTAACCGTTTCAATGTACTTATATTTGTATAAACTTATAAATATTTAGGAAATTTTCGGAATATTGGACAAGTGCTCTAGTATTTTCGAAAGCAAAACAAAAAAACTGCTGTAAATATTTTCTTTTTTTTATCAAGCTCAACAATTTGCTTGCATTCTTCTGCGAAAGCAATGCACGGATTCACCTTCTAGCTAAAAGTGTGGAAAATTACTAACTATCTATGCATTTTTACAACAGGTGAAGCACCAGAGGCTCATAAGGATTATCACATAAGCGTAATCGATGAAGAGCCCATTGAAAAAGAAGAGCAGCCCGACAAGATATTGGAAGTGAGAGTTATCGATGAAGTTGCCGAAGTCGAAGAATCTCAGCCTATCGTTGAAGAAGTCGAAGAGGAGGAAGAACAACCGACTGAAGAAACTGTTGGGGATGTCACAAAGCCAAAGACAAAGAAGAAGAAGATTGTCAAGAAGAAGACCAATGAGCATGATGACATTATTCAAAAGTTGCTTGAACAAGAGATTGAGAAAACCGAATTGGAGAAATACGAGAAAATGGAGTTCGATCTACCAAAAAAACTGAAACCAGAGTTTGCAAACCTTGAACCACAGAAAATCGAAAGGACAGAACATAAACCCACAAAGGTGACAATTGTTGATGCTGCAGAAGTTCCCAAGACTGTCAAGTTGAAGCCTGGCAAACGCAAGGAGAAGCCAACTGAAGAACAGTCTGTACAGCTTCCCAAATTCAGGCTGAAGACACGCATGACTATGGTCGAATATCCGCCTGTACCTCTAATGCCAAAATTGACTGAAATCGGTGCAGTTAAGGAAAATGGTGAACTCTCTCGCAATATTGAAGAAGCCGAAGAGCTACTCAAGTTCAAGCCCCGCAAGACAAAGAAAATCAAGAAGATTAAGGACGACTTGGAGAAAGTGGAGCTTGAGAAGTATGAAAAATACGTTAGCAGCGAAGAGGAAACAGAAGAGAAGAAACCATATCAGAAACCTGAAAAGGCACCAAAGATGGAGGAAAGTCCTGAAGATGTCAAACTCAAAATTGGAAAGGGTAAAAAGAAACCCAAGGAGGAGGAGGCTCCAGAAAATGTAACACTCAAGAAGATACCACAGAAACCTTTGGAAAGTGAAGAGGCGGTTGAAATGAAACCAAAAGAAAAAGAGGTTGTTGTCATTGAAGAACAACCAAAGCAGCCCAAGGAGCGGGATATTCAAGTTGAACCATTTGAACCAACTGATTACGAGCATCCCGAATATATTCCTGAGGAACTTGAACAAATCGAGCATCCGGAGAAGCCTGAAAAGCCAAAGAAGAAAGACAAGACAAAGTATAAGCCGAAGGAAAAAACGAAACCCGAACCGGAAACAATTATATCCGAAATTGTACCTGGAAAACCAAAAGAAGAGGTAGAGATCCCTGAGCAAGAGGTTAAGTTCCGCAAACCTGAAAGTGAAGCTCCGGAAGAAACAGAGACTCAAATTAAATTGAAGCCTGTGAAGAAACCCGCTAAGGAAAAATTAGATGAAGATGTGGTTGTCAAGCCAACAGTTGAGGAATCTCAGCCTGAAGAAGAGATAGTTCAGCCTGAGGAGGAAGTGAAGAAACCCAAGAAAACAAAATCTAAGCCCATTCAGCAAAAGGTGGAAGAAACTACTGAAGAAAAACCAATAGAGTTTGAGATTTCAGTTAAGGAAGAAGATGTTACTGTTACTAAACCTGTCGAAGAGGAAAAGCCCAAGGAAGTTAAGGTTAAACAAAAGAAACCGAAGGAGGTACCAACAGCTCAAGCTGAAGTCGTTGAGGAAGCTCCACAGCCTGTCGAAGTACCTGAAGATATTCCCGTAGAATACAAAATTACAACAACTGTGTTGGAACCCGAGGAAGCTCCGAAAGAACACCAGGTCAGGGTTGTTGACTTTGATGAAAGAGAAGTAACTACTGAGGAAGTTGTGGAAGAAAAGGTTGTAACTCGAAAGAAGAAGCCAAAGCCTGAGCAACCTGAAGAATTTGAAGTCACCCTACAGGAGCCAAAGGAAACACAACCAGAAGTGGAAGAAATAAGTGCTGAGGTTGTGATTCCAGCTCAACAACCTGAACAACAACCCGAACAGTTTGAGGTTGAATTGAAGTTAACCGAGCCCCAACCCCAAGAGCAAGAAGTCGTTGTGAAGAAGAAGTCTAAGAAGAAGCCTGTGGAAGAGGTTAAAGAAGTGGAACAGCATATGGTAAAAGAAGTGGAAGTTCAACCAGAAGTGAAGGAAGATGTTATTGTTCAGCAAAAAGAAGAAGAAGTTAAAGAAGAGGAGAGACCGAAATCATTCGAATTCCAAATTAAAGAAACTGATGCACCTCAAAAGAAACCAGAGGAGGTGATTGAAGAAAAGCCAGTAGAAAAGGTGAAGAAACCGGCACCGAAACCAATTGAGAAGCCTGATTCTTACGAAATTACAATTAGTGAATCTCAGGCAGAAAAGGTTATCGAAGAAGCAGAACAGCCCGAAGAAATTCCTGAGGAAGTAGTTTTTACCCCGAGACCAAAAGAACCTGAAACCTTTGAGACAGAGTTTGTAATAACGGAACCTAAACCTCAAGAAGTCACTGATGTCGAAGCGGAAATCAAGCCCAAGAAGACTAAGAAGCCAAAGAAAACTGAAGAGGCCGTTAGTCACGATATCAAGGTTATTGAAGAGTTTTCTGTACCTGAAGAAGTGATTGTTGAAACCCCACAAGTTGATATTGTTCAGAAGAAATCTGCCCCCATTGAAGAAACACCTGATGAATATACCATTCGGGTATCGGAAACGGAAGCCGCACAACCAGATGAACCCAGTGTTGCACAATTCACTGTCAAGAAAGAGAAGCCAACTCCGATTTCTACTGAAGAGCCAGAAGCTGAGTTTGTTTTGAAAGAAAGCAAGCCCATTGAAGAAGTTACCGAAGTAGCTGAAATCAAGACAAAGAAACCCAAAAAGAAGGTTAAGGAAGTCGACGCAGAAGAATTGAAGATAAAGATCACAGAAGAAATTCCTCAAGAGGTTCCACTTGTCCAGGAAATTGAAGAAGTTGTAACAGAAATAAAGGAAGAAGCTCCTGTTGAATACAAATCTTATGAGATTGGCGTAAAGGAAACGGCTCCTGAAAAGCCTGTTGTACCTGTAGAAGAGATATCGGTGGACGAACCAATTATTGAAGAGCCACAGCCTGAATCCTTTGAAGAACTTAAGGTGAGAGTGATTGAAGAAACTCCTCGTGAAATAGTCGAGGAAGTTCTGGAAGAAGACGTTAAGGTTATTCGTAAGAAGAAACCCAAGCCAGTAGTTTCAGAAGAGCCCGAGGCTCAAGTAAAATTTACTGCTCCTAAGCCTGTTGATGATGTTGAGACGGAAGAAAGCATTACTATCGTACCAGAGATTTCTGAAGAAGAGGAAGCTGCAGAGCTCAAGATAACAGTAATTGATGAAGTTTCGCAACCTCAAGAACTTGTTCAGGAAATAGAAGAAATCGACTTCGTGGAGGAAGAAGAAAAGCCCGCTGACTTTAAGTTTAGAATTAAAGAGACTGAGGCACCAAAGGAAACAATCGAAGAATTGCCCGAAGAACAAGTTACCATCAAAAAGAAGAAGAAGATTCCGGAGCAACAGATTGTGGAAGAGCCTGAGGCAGTATTCGAAATAAAACCCAAACAACCAGTCCAGGAAGTTTCTGAAGAAGCCAAAATCAAAAAGAAGCCAAAGAAACCTGTAAAGGAAGACGAAGCGGCTGCAGAGCTCAAAGTAACTATCACCGAAGAAGCAGCACCTGTACCAGATGTAATAGAGATTGTGGAAGAAGTCGAAGAGATTCCGGAAGAAAAACCAGCAGAGAAACCCGAAGAGAAGCCAGCTGAATACAAATTTAAGGTCACTGAAACTCAACCGGAAGCTCCAGAAGCACCGGAAGAGCAGGAAGTAACTCTGCCCAAGAAAAAACCACAGCCCGTTCCCGTGACTGAGGAGCCTGAAGCTGAAGTCACTCTGAAACCCAAGCCAAAGGTTGAAGAAGTCAAGGAAGAAGCGAAAATAGTGAAAAAGAAACCCAAAAAGCAAGTGGTGGAAGAAGCAGCTGAAGAATTGACCGTCAAGGTTGAAGAAGAAACTATTCCAGAGCCCATAATTGTGGAGGAACAAGTTGTTGAAGAGGTTGAAATTAAGAAACCCGAAAAACCAACACCTGAAGAAGAAGTGGTGGATGCTGCTGTATTTAAACTGAAGAAACCAGAAGAACCTGAGGAAGAGGAAGTGGCTGCTGAGGTTACTCTGAAGCCAAAGGTGCCCAAGAAGGTGCAGGATGAAGAATTCTCTGTCGATGTCAAACTGCCGAAGGAGAAGAAGGTTTCCGAAGAAACGTCAAATGAAACTGTACAGCTGAAGAAGAAGAAAAAGCCACAGAAGCCTGTGGAAGAAGCTGCCGATGAACTACAACTTCAACAAACTGTGATTGAAGAAAGACCCGTTGAGATCGAAGAGGAAGAAATTATTGAAGAGGCTGTTGTAATACGCAAGAAGCCAAAGAAACCTTTCGAGCCAACCGTTGAGGATCTGGAAGAAACGGAATTCAGTCTATCATTCAAGAAACCACATACTATTACCGAAGGAGTCGAAGAAGCAGCTACAGTTCTTAAGAAACGTCCTGTTAAGCCTACAACCCATGACGAAGCTGCCGCAGAATTGTCAATTAAACGCCTGGAAGAAGAATACGAAGAAGGCGATGATGTTGAAGAATTCGTGGTTAGTCAGCGGCCAAAACCGAAACCACTACAAGTTACCGACGAAGATGATCAAGAATACACGATCAAGAAACTGAAGCGTCGCAAGAAGGTTGATATTCCAGAATTCTCCGATGTTGAGAACGTTACTTTCCGCGCAAAATCCACAAAGACCAAAGAGGATGTGGATCAAGAGTTCAATATTGCTTTAGATGACTATGCCGAAGAGGAGGTATCAATGTCTGGCAAGGTCAAGTTGAAGAAACCAATTAAGAAGACATACTCTGAGGCCACTGAAGAGGCGAAAATCAAAATTATACAAGACTATGATGATGGTGAGGGTCCAATTATTGAAGAGATACGCGACGACGAGGATACCATTGATGAAGTCGAGGAACCAGAAGAATATATGGTGGAAGAATTGCCTCCAGATGAGGTTGACTTTAAGTTAAAGCCGAAAAAACAACCCAAGCCAAGTTACTCTGTTCAGGATGAAGAGGAAGAACAGTTCCTCATTGGCATTCGTCATCCCAAGCGTGATTCAGTGACGTACGACGAAGATTCTCTGACATTCAAAAAGAAGCGTAAAGTTATTCAACAACTCTTTAACGAAGGTACGTTATTTTCAGCAATATTTTTTTAGTCAATTCAATAATCAAATATAATTATTAAATTGCAATAAATTCTCAATCGGTTTAATTTGTACATCTGCTTATATGGCAATAGCTTAGAAAGATGAGGTAAAAAACCCCAAAATAAACATAACTGTTAGTCGCTAACGCATAATGATCCATTGTTTTTCCACAACCCTATGTTATCTTAATACCAATTCCTTTATCAATTTATAAATTGCATAAATGACGTATTTTTATTTCACTCTGCAACAGATGGCGCTTCTCTTAACATTACCAGAGAAATGGATGTGGAAGGTAAGAAAAAACATGATAATTTTTTTTTTATTAAATATATTAAAAGAATTTTTACAAAATCAAAGAAAAGTAAAGAATTCTCTAGAGGAATGAATAAAAAGTTTCAGATATACTAAAATTTTTTTTCATTTTAGAATCCAATACCGAGAACGTTATGTATTCGATCTGCAATTACATTGCTGACAACGATGAGGCCATCAATTTAGTTGAGGGTGAGAAGGTTCTGGTTATTGGACGTCACAGCTCCGAATGGTGGTACGTCAAGAAGAGCATCACAGAAGAAGAGGGCTGGGTACCGGCACAATATCTTATGGAATCCGAGGAATATGCACAATATGTGCAGAATAAGTTGCATGAGAAGATCGACAAGCTGCCAGTCTTTGAAAGTAAGTCCAAGTACATAATATTTTAAGTTAATGTCTAACAAGGTTCTCGAATTGTCCCGTCATGTGTAATTAACCCACATTATTTAATGTCATTTTGTGATTTTGTGCAAATTAAGGACCCGGCCCTGAAGATAAACCGATTGCGCCACGTTTCATTGAGAAACTGCAACCGATTCATTCACCCGACGGTTATACCGTACAGTTTGAATGCAAGGTCGAGGGAAATCCAAGACCACAGATTGCCTGGTTCCGTGAAACGGCCATAATAAAGCCCTCACAGGACTTCCAAATGTTCTACGATGATGACAACGTGGCGACATTAATCATTCGTGAAGTATTCCCCGAAGATGCTGGCAAATTCACCTGTGTGGCGAAGAATGCCGCTGGCTTTACATCAACCACAACCGAGTTGATTGTGGAGAGTCCATTGTCCGATCATGGCTCAGATGCGACGGCCTTGTCACGCAGAAGCATGTCGAGGGAATCCTCACTGGCCGATATCCTTGAGGGAATACCGCCAACGTTCTCACGTAAACCCAAAGCTCAATATGTGGATGAGGGCAGTAATGTGATTTTGGAATGCCGTCTTGTTGCGGTACCGGAGCCAGAGATTGTCTGGACCTTCAATGGCGAAGACATCAATGAGGAGGAGATTAAAAATATACGTATTGTAACCGAATCGGATATGCACATGTATTGCAGTGTTGTCCATATCACAAAGGTTAAGAAATCCCAGGAGGGCATCTACGAAGTCATTGCCACAAATCGTGAGGGTGAATCCCGTTTGCCCATCACCTTGAAGGTGCGAACCTCCGAAAAGGAAGCTCCTCAAATTCTGGAACCACTGCGAAATATGGTTATACGTGAGGGCGAAAGCGTTATGCTATCCACACAAATTGTGGGCAATCCACCGCCAAAGGTAACATGGTATAAGGATGGCAAACCCATTAAGAATGCCAAGTCTGATAAGGACACTCATACTCTAACCCTGATCACACCCAAGAAATCGGAGAAGGGAGAGTACACCGTCAAGGCGGTCAATCCATTGGGCAGTGTAGAAACCTCTGCTAATCTCACAATTGAAGGTAGGTTACATGTTCTATGTACTTTGCAGAGAATACATAAATTATCTTTTACGAATTACGAATATTTTTGTAAGAATTATAAAACAAATATTTAAAAATTAAACTGGGAGACAAGATAGGAGGAATCAATTTGGAAATTCGATTTAAAAAGTTTTGTATTCCCAAAAATTTTACTTTAATTTATTTTATTACCATTTTTATTCAAAATTTTTGTTTCCTCATATTTGGTCTCAATTTGTGGTATTCTTAGTATTATATAGGAAATCAATTCTTCCATGATTAACATATTTTCTTGTATTTAGAACCGACTAGCGGCAATGCGGAGCCTCCACTATTTGTGGAACGCTTCGAGGAGCAATCGGTGCCACAAAAGGGCGAGATTCGTTTGCCAGCCAAGGTTTCGGGCAATCCAGTTCCCGAGGTTCAGTGGCTCTTTAACAACAGTCCCTTGTTCCCCAGCGAACGCGTGCAGCAAGTCTATGATGGTGAAAATATTGAGCTCATTATACAGAATGCGAATCCCGAAACAGATTCGGGAGACTACAAATGTATTGCCAGTAATCCAATTGGTAAGACATCTCACGGTGCTCGTGTGATTGTTGAGGTTGATGAGGTGACCTTCACCAAGAAGCTGAAGAAGACAATCACAATTGAAGAGGTGCAATCCTTGACACTGGAATGTGAAACGTCGCATGTGGTGACAACCAAATGGTTCTTCAATGGCAAGGAATTAAGTGGCATGGATCATCGTGTGGTTGTCGAGGATGGCAAGACACACAAGCTGGTGATTAGAAATACAAATCTACGTGATTCTGGCACCTATGTGTGCAAGGTGAAGAAACAAGAAACTCAATCAACTGTAGAGGTTCTTCAGCGTAAGCCAGACTTTATCAAGGTGCTGGAGGACTATGAGGTAACGGAAAAGGACACGGCCATTCTGGATGTCGAGCTGACAACGGAAGCAACTGAAGTCACTTGGTTCAAGGATGGTGAGAAGATTACACCCGAAAATAAGAACTGTGAGTTTATCAAGGATGGCAAATCACGACGTCTTGTTATACGGGATACAACGATACACGATGAGGGAGAATATACCTGTAAAATAGAGGGACAGGAGTGCAGTGCCGAGTTGACAGTCATTGAATTGCCACCAGAGATTGTGAAACCCTTGAAGGACGTTTCCGTAACCAAGGGAGAAAATGCTACATTCGAGATTGAGCTGAGCAAGGGAGATGCCTTGGTTAAATGGTTCAAGAATGGCAAGGAAATCAAGTTCAATGAACGTATTCAACTCACAATCGATGGCAAAAAGCAATCGCTGCGTATTAACAAAGCCAAACCCGAAGATGTGGGCGAATATTCCATACAGGTGGGAGAACAAACCTCCAAGGCCAAACTGACTGTCGAGGAGCCTTTGGTAGACTTTATACTGCGTCTACCGGATGTCACCTTGGCCACCAAGTCCACAGATGCGGAATTCACCGTTGAGCTCTCGCAACCGGATGTTGAGGTCACCTGGTGCAAAAAGGGCAAACCCATTAAGCCAAATCAGAAGCATGAGGTCTTTGTTGAGGGAACTGTAAGACGCCTGGTCATCCATGATGCCAGTGACGAGGATGCGGGTGAGATCAGCTGCATTGCCGAAAATGTCACAAGCAGCACAAAACTGTGCGTTGAGGAGCTGAAAATGCCACCCGTAATTACCTCTGACAAGGATCAAACCATCAAGGTGAAGGAGAACGACGATGCTACCTTCACTGTCAAGTACACCGGTGTCCCAACTCCCGATGCCGAATGGACAACACGCAACGTTGTCATTCCCAAGACGAAGCGCACAATCCCCACCATCGATGAACAGTCCGCAACTCTGACCATTAAAAAGGTTGTCGACGATGACGAGGGCGAGTACATCATCAAACTTGTCAATCCCGTGGGCGAGGCCGAGGCCAGCTTACACCTGCTCATTATGCGTAAGTTCCTATAATCAATTAACAATCTGAATAAAGCAGGTACAGTAAATAATGAACCGTGAAATATACCAACATTTTTCTTTAAGGGTTACTCTATACAATTTCACCATGATCTTAAGATTTATCATTTTTAATATTTCTCTCATAATATAATCATTATTTTTGAGCAAAAAAATACAACTTAAGAACTAATCATTATTTTTGATTTAAAAAAAAATTTAACTCCTAGCATAATGATTATTTCTTGAGTTTTAATTTTTTTTAATTAGTTTTTTTTTTGATTAAAAAAAAAGTAAAACTTAAGAAATAATCATTATTCTATAAGTTTTATTTTTGCTCCAAAATAATGATTATTTCTGAGTTTTATTTTTTGCTTAAAAGTAATTACAAGTAAAATAATAGAACACATAGAATAATGATAATTTCTTGAGTTTTATAATAAAACTTATAATGATTACATTCCCTGAAATAAAGTAATATGCGGCACCTCGAATGTTTTCATACCCTTGCAGAAAAGTATCTTAGCATATTAAAATAATTAGTTAATCATTTTAAAAGACATATTTGACTCTCTGTTTAAAAATTGTTTGAGAAGTTCAGAGAAACAATAATTTTTTTTTAGTGTTGCAGAAAAATATCTGCAAAAGATTTTTATTTTAATTCATTTAAAAACTTAATATTTCTCTCTATAAAGAAATTTTAGATATCTTGAATGACTTTTTCGTAAATTAATTATATTTTTGCTTGACAATGCCTAAGCGATGATTTGTCGCTTCGATCCAGAATATATATTTACACTTTATGGAATTTTTCAATATCTTTATCTATTATTATAGGCAAACCCACGGCACCTGGAACTCCACAACCTCTGGAGGTGATGCACGATTCGATAACGTTATATTGGAAGGCGCCGGAAGATGACGGCAAGTCGGAAATTATCGAATACATTCTGGAGTATCATGATGTTAAGGAAGAAAAGTATGCAGTATAACTTGTATATATTTTTAGAAATTATTAAAAACATTTCCTTTAATAGATGGACTGAGATACGCAAGATTAAGGATACAACTTATACGATTAGCAAGCTGAAGATTGATACGGAATATGTGTTCCGTTCGATAGCGGTTAATGAAGTTGGTCCCTCACCGCCCTCGCCTATTTCACCGCCCATTCGACTCGTGCCCAAGGTGGAAACTGAAGCGCCCAGTGTACGAGAACCTCTGCAGGATATGGTCAGTGAACTGAATAAGGAAGTGACCTTGTCCTGTGTCTTTGGCGGCATTCCAGAGCCAAGTGTTACATGGAAAAAGAATGGCAAAATCTTCGAATCGAGTAGCATACGCTATGAGAATCGTGTTGCCAAATACATAATTGAAAAGACAACCATTGAGACTGAAGCCACCTACACATGTGTGGCAACGAATGAGAAGGGCTCCGTTGAGACATCGTGTAGACTGAAGCTGCAGCAGAAGCCCCACATTGAGATCGAGGATAAATATCTATCCCAGAAACTTCGAACTGGCAGCACACTCACCATTCCAACAACTGTTCGTGGCTATCCCCAGCCAACTGTCACCTGGCACAAGGAAACCGTCGAGCAAAAGTCCACTAAGGAAATTACCATTGAAACCACCGAGACAAGCTCCACATATACCGTTAAGAAGATAACACGCGAACACTCTGGACGCTACAAGGTAGGGGGTTTACATTTTTTTAAGTTTCAATATGGTTTGGATATTGATTTTAACCTATTTCAAACTTCTATAACATTGTCAAACCCGATACGGTTGTGGTAAAGTAGCTAGCTCAAAGAGTTGACCAACTTCAGACAGTCATAACTTGTTCAAAACTGAACCGATTTTCATTCTAAATGTCATTTTGATAATCATTTGGCCTCCAAAATAAATCTGCATTTAAATTTTTACCATCATAAAAATTTGATATTTTTTCGATACTAAGCCATCTATCATTCAATTTTCCATACATACCCCTTGGTATTTTTTCAAACACTTTGATCTCTCATAACTTCATCAAAAATTAACCGATTCTCAAACGGAATGTCAGTTTGATCATGATTTGGCCTCTAAATTGATTCTGCATTTAAATTTTTATCATATAAAAAATTTGATATTTTTTCGATACTAAGCCCTTGACAATTTTTCAAAAACTTTGATCTCTCATAACTTCATCAAAATTTAACCGATTTTCAAGCGGAATGTCATTTTGATCATTATTTGGACTCCGAATTTATTCTTTATTCACAAATAGACTTTAAAAAAAATTAATTTTCGATTTTTATCCGACAAAATCATGTACTCAATTTGACTTTTCGAAAAAATAGTTTTTTCCAAATTTAAAATCCTGAGTTTCGACACTTCTATAATCTCTAAATTGTTTCATTATAGGTAATTTTATTCATTTTCCAAAAAGAGTTACTCACTAACCCATAAATGCATTTTAATCGACAAATCGATATACTGATTGATTACTAATCGAACAATTCTTTTAAAAGGTAACGGCTTCCAATGAATCGGGTTCGACGCACGTGGAGTGCACGGTTCAGGTGATCGACAAACCGAGCAGACCTCAATCCTTGGAGGTTAAGGACATTAAGAAGGACTCAATTATGTTGGAATGGACGCCACCTATTGACGATGGTGGCATGGACATTAGCAAATATACCCTGGAAAAGTGCGATATACAGAACAATGTGTGGATGAAGGTGTCCGATTTCGATAAGGAAATCAACTCTTATGCAATTCAAAAGCTTTCCATGAATGCCCAATATATGTTCCGAGTTGTGGCCATTAATCCAATTGGCGAATCCGAACCGACGGAGAGTGAGACAGTCACAATAACCAAGAAGTTCGGTACGTATAACTGTCATATTATTAATTTTCATTTATTTGACCCACAATTTGAAATAATTTAATAAGTTTAATGGCATACATTTCAGTTGATGTTTGAACTAGTACAAAATATTTTCATTTTATCTTTTTTTTTTTAATAATATCTGCATAAAACAATAAAATCAAACATACCTTTAAATAAAGACAATCCAATAAGCTGTGAACCACGGTACATTTATTTTATAACTCACAATTGCTATTTACAAAAACCAAAAAGTAAAAAAAAATAGAAAAATTAAAATAAATAAATTATTCACCAGCACATAAACAAAAACTATAAATAATAATTGTATTTACAATTTTCAATTATATTTTTTTCACACGATTTTTTCGCTCAAAAAACACTCATTCAATGCGAAATTAAACGCAGCTTTAAACTAAACACATAAACTAAAAAGTGTGCTTCATCTGAGTGCCCAAAAATGTAGCTTAAACAAACGCAAGTTTAAATAATTCACATGAACAAAAAAAAATGCTTTAATGTTGGCAACAATCAATGCAAATTTTCGCATACACAAATTCACAATAAGATCGGCTTTACGATGATGGCGTTGCCAACTGATTGCAAAAAAAAAAAAAAATACCACACAATTGGTATTTTCGATAAGTACTTACAATAGTCAATACGAAAATATTGCCAGCCAACTTAACTAGATCTGGCTATATTAAAAGTTCGATTGCTAGAAAAAATTTCTACATTCTATTTCTCTGAAATCCGAGTATTTTAAATATAAATTCAGTTTTGTTTTGCATTTGTAATCGAATGCTTTGCAGGCATTTTTTTTTTTCTAAAAGATTGACAACACTGTTGCCAACTATAACATATTTGGCGTTACCAACTTTAACATAATTGGCGTTACCAACTTTAACATAATTGGCGCTGTTAACTGCAGCATTATTGGCGTTGCCAACTGCTTGCTATTTGTCAAATTTGATTTGTAAACAACAAAACAAAACGTTGAACTTTGATTTTGATTAAAAATAGTTGAAATGAAGACTAATAAATTCTTCTGTGACTTGCAGAGAAACCAACACCACCACGTGGTCCCACCGCCGTGTCGGGTATGAATGACACATCATTCACACTCTCCTGGGAGCCATCGGAGAGCGACGGCGGTTCGAAAATAATCGAGTACATTGTGGAAATCCGGGAAGAGAGTGAGACCGTTTATCGCTCGGTGGGCACTACGACGGGCACTGTGACGAACATACACGTCGAGCGGGTTGTAAGAAACAAGGGGTATCTATTCAGAATATACGCCCGCAATGAGGTCGGCACAAGTGAGGCATTCGAATCTACGGAGAAGATTGTCGTCGGACGCAAGATTAGTGAGTGACCATATTCTTTAAACTGTATGTCAAGTAATTATTTTGTCAGATCCAAAATTCACATACTTTATTTATATGGCAAGCAAAAGTCTTCTCTTTATTCTTGCTATTTTATTATAGTATAAAATATCAAATTATTATACATTTAAAATATATTCATATATTTGAGATATTTTATTATAGTTGCTTATGGTTTTTCTTTGAAATTAATTCATTTAAAAAAATTATTAAAATATTATTAAATATTAACAATTCAAATCAAGGATCTCAAATAATAATTGTTTTAATTAACTAATTTAGATAAATTATTAAATAATAACAAAAATTTCTTTTATTATTACAAAATTATACAAACAATTCTTCTTTTCATTTTTTTTTTATAAAAGTAAAATATTTTATAATTTTCTAAAAATTAAAATCGACAAATTCAAAAAAGACCAGGTTGAAAATGAAATCATGTGATGATTATATTATGCAAATATGTTAATTATTCATGTGATAATAATATTACAAATATGTGAATTTTTTTGCTTGTCAAAACCATTACTTGATGTACTGTAAAATGTTGAGTGCTTTATTGCTTTGCAAATTGCTTTTTTCTTAACGCCACTAACGCTTTTTTCCAACGCCAGCAAATGAATTAGAAAACCAGGGTATGTTTGAAAAACCCAAGAATTTTGCTACAATTCGACTTATAATGAAATCTGCTTGTAGCGCCTCCATCGCCACCTCAGAATCTGAGGGCACCGGATGTGACTGGACGCAGTGTTACCCTGGATTGGGAGGTACCAGCCCGAAATGGTGGTTCAGAAATTACAGGTAAACTGAGAACGGTTCTTCCATAAGACTTTGGAGTTAAAATAAATTAAACCCGAAAAAAATATAAAAAAATAATAATATATAAAAAGAAAAATATTTTTGAATTCTTAAGATAAATATTTACAATATTTTTCATACTATGGGCTATTGTAAAAAATGGAATTCAATTTATTATATGTTAAAAATAGTATTTTTAAATTTTTAATATCATAAATTTTATCATTACAAAAAAATTTTGATGACAAGACTGGTAAATTGAATTTTATTTATTTATTATACGTTAGTTTATTGATATTTTTTGCAATAATTTGCATTACTTTTATTATATTTCAATTAAAATACAAATAAATTAAATATATTTAGACAATGAATAAATGAATAAATAAACTTTATTTTTTATTTAAAAACCATTATAAAACTAAATTATTTCTACATATTTCTCACCTGTAGGCTATTGCGTGGAGAAGAAGTCTTCGACATCAACCAGCTGGACAAAAGTGATTACACTGGATGCACATCAGCTGCATTATACTATAGACAATCTGAAGGAGAAGTGCGAGTATTGGTTCCGTGTCTCGGCTGAGAATGAGGCTGGTTTAGGTGCAGCAGCCGTCACCGAAAGCATCTCGCTAAAGACACATGCAAGTGAGTTGGATTAATCCTTAGATTCAGATACCAATCTGTACTTATATATTTGTTTATATTCGATACATATAAAGCTGTACCTTCGCCACCAACTGCTCCACTGGAGGCGCGAGTTATCGCTGCCAATGCTCATGTATTTGAATGGGGTATTCCCGAGTCGGATGGAGGTGCACCATTGCTCGGATATCACATCGCCATACGTGACATGAAGAAGTCCATGTGGATTGAGGTTGGACGTGTGCCAGCTGGTGTACAGAAATTCCAGATACGAGATCTGCAAGAGAATCACGAGTATATGATACGCATATTTGCCAAGAATGAAATTGGTTTGAGTGAACCTCTGGAATCAGAGGAACCCTACAAGGTCATGACAGCGGGTAAGTCAACACAGAGACTTAACTATACATACAAAATTAAGTAAACTATGAAAAAGAGCTGCCTAGTTAAAAGACTTATAAAATAAGGAATCAAATTTAAAAAAAAACACCAAAAATGAGCTTGGAAAAGGAAGAAAGCAAAAACTATCATATTTAAATATGTAAAACATTCCCAATACAGCAGTTATGAATAATTTAATTCGTTAGTTTTAGTAAGGAATTTTTTCTATTTTCTAAATATACTTTATTGCTAGAAATTTAACAAAATAATTTGTTGATGATTATAAAATAAATTAAGAAAAATTTCAAAAGTCGAGTTAAAAAGAATATTATTAAATAAAACAAAATATTGCTCGGAATTTTCACGGGTTTGCATTCTTTCTAATTTAGATTTTCTAATTTGCATTTTCTAACTATTAGTTTTTTAATATAGTGTCGCACAAGCTTAAAATAATATTATGTTTCAAAATTCTTAAAAGGAATTCATTTATATTTTACATTCTCAATTTATTACAGAAGATTAAAAAAATTTTATGACAAGATGTTCGATTTAATTTTTATAGTATTTCTTAAGCTTTAGTAAAATATGAAACAGTTGAAGGGAAAAGAAAAAAAGCCAAGTCATAAATATTTTTTTTTAAAACGACCATGTTTTTCCTTCATATAATACATTTTATATCGGAACGTTTTAATTTTTAAATTTCGTAATTATAAAGTTTCCAGTTTTGTACCAACAACTTTATTTTTTCTAATTTCAATTGCATAGTTAATAATATAGTAGATAATTTTGCTTTATTTATTGATATTCTTGACAGCATAAGAAATATTTAGTTAAATTCGACTTCAATTTTAATACAATATATATAGAATTTTTCGAAAGTTCTCATTCTTGTCCTACTTTTTTCATTTTCTAATTGAATTATGCTATTTGAAATATTCTAACTTTTAGTTTTATACATTTGAAGTCCCCATTAGAAAGTTCGCTAATCAGTGATTTATATTTGATATTTCAAACACAATTCTTATATCTGTTCCTCTTCTCTTTCTGTTGTTTAGGTCACGCCAGTCTGCCGGATGAGCCGCGTACAGAGATGAGCACCTGCAACACATCCTCCTGGCTGCGGGATCACAACATGGATGCAGATATTCACTCCTACGCTCGAGGCAGACTGCTTCAACGCGATGAGTACTTCTTCCGCCTCTGGGCACAAATACCCAAAAAGAAGAAGAGCTCCAAATAGACAGACAGAAATGAAAACTATAACTGAAACATAAACATAAACTTAGCAAGTGCCAAAAAACGAATGAAACTTAGGTTTAATTTAAGCATATTTCAATTGTATTTAATGAATTCATGATTTTGTAGCTTTTTTGTACTACTTAGTATATTGTAAACCTCAATTGTACAGATGATGTAATGTTTGAAAATGCGTACAGAGTTAACGATGCTTACGTTATTTTCCCCTTATCAAATTCAAAGAGTGCGAGCGAAGACAAACTTGATGATTTGTTTGGAGGTGGGAAACGTAAACGTGGTTAATCTACTGTGACGTCCATTACATAATCTATCTGAAAAGTAATTTTGATTTGCATAAATTCTTATGATTTAATTCGCTTTATTTTTGTAAGCTGTGATAAATTTATCAAATTCGAAAGCGTCAAACGAATCAAAAATGCCATGAATTCAGTGCGAGGACTCAATGTGCAACGGGCAACGGTATTCAGTGGATAACAGCAGCAACAACAACAACAACAATTGTAACAATTGCAACAACAACCAACAACAACTTGAACACAGTAATACAACAGAGCGGACTCAATATTCTCTAGGGAGACAAGAAAAACAAATGGTGCAATTTGATATGAGTTACGATTATGTTGTGCATACTGTGTGTGTGTGTGTATGTGTGTCAAGTGTGTGTGTTGGTTGTGTGTGTTGCTGTTGTCACACTGAATGCTTTTGCCTTTGCCGTGTGCTCCTCAGTGAGCTGCATTTGTGGCAAATATATAGAAAGAGAGGGTTACATAACTATATTATATTATATATTGTGCAACACCCACACACGTCTTTAAACTAAACAAAACTGAATAAAGAATAAACTATTTAATAATAATAAAAAATTAATGCAGTTTTTAACGAATAAATTAAAGTGGTTTCTACGCAACTTTTACACAACTGAGCACGCAAAATCAACTAATTAATTCATTAGAAGAAGTCTGCAAAAGTTGCAGCACTGAAGAGCTATAGTGTTGCCCGGCCTAGCTTTTTTTCCCGTTAAAACTGGCTTTTTTCTTAAAGGTGTTGTCAAAATAAAAAAAAGGGCATTCTGGAATAATTAACAACGTTTTAAATCACTTTTAATTTAGCTGTATTTCACAATTAATTCACAAATTAAAAATATTACATTTTCTTTTGGAAATACCAGTGTTTTTTTGATGTTGATAATAAAATAAATAAATAGAATTTGTATTTAATTAAACAAAACTCAGCTTTCGAATTATATTTTTAATGTAGATAATAAAATTTAATTTTCTCTTATTTATTAGTATAACTTGCTTAGTTATTATATATAATATAACGCACTTGCAGCTTGAATTTTCTAAAACGACGCCTTATCTAACGATAGATTTGCTATCTCAAAATTTCAAACTTGTAACTCGGACAGTTTGGCCTGTACAAAGATACATGAGTGAATGAGTGAATGTACAGGACAAACAGCTTTTATTAAATATAATATTAAATGGATAATTCAACTTTTCTTTTGACCTTCTTGCCGCGAAAATCGGCAACACTGAAGATCAGAAAGGAGTCCAGAGAAGTCGCAGGACTCGGCAGAGTTGCAAGTTAACATAACTTTGCAGGTTGCAAAGTTTCCCATTAAGTTTTTCTATTCGACAAAACTGAGAGTTGGCAGCCAAACAATGGCAGCTTTAGCTCTCAGTTGTGGGCAACACATGCGTGTCCAGAAGCATCCGGAGGGGACTTTCCGGAGAGGGGGCAGTTCCAGAAAGGACTCCAGTTACGCGTCGTTGAACTTATCTGGTGACAGGACAAATGCTGCATAAAGTTTCCACAGAGAATTGTGTGCGAATTTAATTAAAGTTTTTGCGGTTGCCACTAATCAAAAGATATTATCTCAAATGTTATATACTATATGTAGTACTTAGTTACTTTGCCTGGCAAATAACTTTTTAGCAAAACTGTAATTTACACTAAGCTCCTGACACTGACCACTTTGGGGAGGCGGAAGCGTGGGGGCAAAGGGGCAGAGGGGCGAAGGGGGGCGTGACCAGCAGCAAAATACAATTTGAAAAAGCAGCTCATAAAGCTAAACATATTTCCGGCACTTTTAAATTGTGCACAAACAATGCAAAAGGAAGGCAACATTTAGCTATTGATACTGTTAAACAGCCAACATATTTGCCGGTTGTTACACTGAGAAAAACTGGTGGTACATATAAATATTAAATATCAATTTAATTGGTAATACAAATAGTACAACTATTTAAATATTCATTGTGTTACATTGCAATTTTTTCAATTCTTAAAAAGTATATATATATATATTTAATAATAATTGCAAATCGAGATAGAATGAATCTCTGGTGTATTTTGGTGCTTTAACTTCCGCTGTTGTTGCCTTTATCCTGTTTTCTTATCCTGTCTGCTTGAATTAAATATTCGAAGCATTATCATTACTGAAATCCAGTTTTTGAATTTTGACAGATTTTTAGCCGCCCAAGAACTTCTGGAGTTTTCCTGCCATCATGAACAAATTGCTTTAAGATTCAAAAAATCAGTCCACAGAAAAACCATTCGAGTTCGCTGATAAATTCAAGATTTTGAATTTTTTTACCGCGAAATGTAATTTTAAAAATATTTCGAGCCGATAAGGACTTTTGAAACTCTCTTGTTATCATCATCAGTCTGGACCACGTATATTGAAGTCTTCATTCGCAATTCTGCTGAATTGTGTTATCTTTGGAATTCTTTTTGTTATTTTGAATTTAAAAATAATACTAAAATCGAATTGAAATTGATGTAGTTTTTTGCAGTGCATTAAACGGGGTGGGGGCTGTTCTTGGCCAGGTTCTACAGTTTATTTTGAAGGCTGCACTGACAATGGTTGGCCTGGTCTGTCTTGGCCTCGTCGGTCTTGGCCTCGTCGGTCTTGGCCTGATGTGTTTTGGCCTAGCTTGGCACACGAGCGGAAATTTCATTTACTTGTTTGCTTTTTATGCGCTTCATTCGATTTTTCTTGTTTTGTTTGTCAGTTTATTGTGTGAAATTCAAGTTGACAGCTTAGCTGTTTTGGCCTTCGACTTTGCCACATTTAAAGTCCAATAAATTTCAAAGGAAATTTAAGCTTAAAGCGGATTTTATATACATATACATATTTTTTATATGTTTATGTGTGAGTATTGCCATTAGTTATGGTTTATTTATGTGTTTCAAAACTCTACCAAAAAGTCGGCCTAATACAATTGTAAACTTGTAATGACATTCGGCCAAGTTCTGAGCAAAACACACACACACACACACAAATTACATATAAACTTTTATGGTGTGCACGTAGAAAATTGAGGCAGCATTTCCTTTTCCTTTTTTGCCTATACTTTTACTGACACGGCTCGTCAAACGTGATAACTTGGCCAAAACCAAAACCAAAGCCAAAGCAAAGACAAAAACGAACATGAGAAACCAAAACCCAAAACCAAACAAAAGATACCAAATGCAAAAAGTTTGCTTAATTAGTTGCCAAAATAATAAACGAAAATGGGAAGGAAAAACAACAAGAATATACGTGTTGTCCTCTCACTTATTTGTCTGATGTACAAATTGAATTATCAACTTGTAAGTAAGCCCAAAAACATTACAATCTTAGAGTTAGCATTAAGCATATTTTGGAATTTTAATAAATTTATGATGGCAGCACAAATTCTTTTATGTATGCGTTGAGAAAGCCACATAAATGAATTATCTATGTATAAAACTCTTTGTCCTGACTAACTGATCATTGTACAGCCCGAATCGGCAGATCTAGGAGGCTGAAATTTTCATACAACGTACATTTTTTGGACCTGAAAGCTCATTCTTAGAGTACTTTTCAATAAAATTGTTGAACAAAAATACACTCTGCAGAAAAAATGACTAAAGTTCACTTAATGAATCTTTTTTGTTCTTTGATTATAAGTATTAATCTGGTTAGGAAAATTATATTATAATATATTCATGTAATTATTACTTATTATGGAGATTAAAAAAAAGTTTTGAAAAACGACTCTTTAAAACTCTTGCAATGTTAAATTAACTCAACTGATATAAAAATAGTGCATAACAGATTAAATGGCAAAGATAAAATACAAAAGAGTAAACTAACTAAAGGAAATTGGTTTAGAAATACTCGTAATTGCACTTGATATATATATATATATATATATATATACATATATTTCAGGAGTTGTTTGCGACAAAGAAGAAAAAAACATGTAATTCGAAGTAGAAAAAGGTTAATTTCATTTCATGTTTATTGCGCAGAAATAAGTACTTGAATGGGCCAAATAGATAGAGAGAGAGAGAAGGGGAGAGGGAGAGGGAAAGAGGCAGGGAAAGACATTAACGGATGCCTTATAAAAGCCATCTACAGTCATTTATAGCCATGTTGATAAAAGAAGCAACACGGTCCCCGAATAGCCCCCAAATATCAACAAACTGAGTTGTATGCATAATTGCCGCTACAGGAATACTGAATGGCAGTTGGGCGGACCACGCCCATTAATTACAAAATGCAGCGGCCATAAAAAGCCAAAGCCAAAAAGACGGCAACTCCGATGGTCAACTGGAGAGCAGGAGAGCAGGAGAACAGGAGAGCAGGAGAGAGAGAGAGGGAGGGAGCTCATGTATTGGCCGACTTATGTAAACATCTGTGGGTCTTAAGTAAACCTTTAAGAAAATAACTACAGCAAACACAAAGAAAACGAATACGCGATGCTCTTAAAGAAACAACTTTGACAAAATATAAATCTTTGTTGCAGTTAAATATTTTATGGAAAAAAAAAACAATTGTAATAATAATAATGTAAGGATTAACATTAGAATATAAAATCTTGAAAATAATTATATTTTTCATTTAATTATTAATTATTACATACTTTTTAAAATCGTAATTTTATAATTTTTATATAAGACGTAAAACATCGAAAAATTGTTTAATAAATTGGATTATTTAGTAAAGGTAAAAAATCAGATTATAGAAAAAAGATATATACCCAAATCCAAATTTTTAAAAATAATCAAAACATCTTAAGTTTAATAAATAAATTTCCATTTGGAAATAAAAACTTTTTTAAATTTAAATTTACAAACTTACTTAAGAAAAAATAATTTATATATTATTTTTTAAATTTAAATATTGTCTGGGAAAATTAAAAAATAAAGTTACTAATTATTTTTATTTTAATTATTGAAATATTTTCAAATTTTCATTTTCAAATATTGCAAAAATTAATATTTGATAACTTGATCATATTAATTAATTAAATAATTAATATTTTAGTGGTTAGTTAAAATCAATAAATATCAAATTTTTAATTTTAATTTCATATAAAGGGGTATATATATTAAAATTTACATTTTATAATATAACAATATAGTTATCTAGTTGAATGTTTCACCAAAGTTATAAAAATTGAAATAAAATCTGATCTCTCTCTGTTTTTTCTGACATACGATGTAATTGATGTACCCTTGTTATGCTGATGAAAGAGTATTGAATATATAAAATATTTATTGCCAGATTGCACACGCATTCAGCGTCCTTTCGATTCAGAGTCGCAGTTGCAGTTGCAGTTGAAAGTTGAAAGTTGCATTCACAAGTTGCAGCTGTCCTGCTGTTATGCGTACAGTGTACAGTGTACAGTGTATACACTGTATACATTGACCATTCAGGCTTATCCTGTATTTTGACTGCAGCAAGGACAACATCCGTTACAAGCATTTAACACACACATTTCGTTGCCATTCATAACATTCCAAGAGTTTGTCATGCCCAAAAATGTATTTTACAATTTTAATAGAGACAATTTTGTACAAATTAACAGCACATTTCCCTCTACGCTCAAAAGTCATTTAAGAATCAAGTATGCTGAAAATTAAATTCCACAAACTGAGACATTTCAATGCAATGTGAATGACTTTTAGTGGCTTTCATAACAAAAACTAATGAAACTTTTCTCTCTTATTGCCTCTTTTCCTCCCATTTTGAGTCAGCGCAATTAAAGTCAATTGGCATTTTACCAAAATGCGTTCTACGTGGCGTATACGTAATGTCATTCAAGTGTGTCAACAGCATTTCTCTCTCTCTCTCTCTCTCTCTCTCTCTGTCACTCAGTCAGTTATTAGCACGTCTTTCACAACTGCTTACATTATTTATTAGCATTACGTATACGCCTTGTTTTCACTCATAAATTAATTCATTTCATTTGCTTTTTCGACAGAAGTTTTATGGTTTATTGTTTGCCAATTTTGCAAGCCAAAATCACAACAAATAAAACTGGCTTAATAAACTGATTTTATTTGGCACTTACTGTAAGTTTTTTACTGCCTTAAACTCAGACTAGGTGATGTTTATTTTATGAGTTTTTTCTTTTCTTTTTTTTATAATGTGGCCATTTGCATTTTTACACACTTTTTGATTTGACCAGACTGTGATTAGGTCTTATTATAAAATTGTTTAACATTTACGAACATATTTCGGACATTCATAAGCCATAAAATAAAAACTAACGATAATGATTTATGCAAATTTTGACAGATTTCAAAATGATTGTGCTTAGTTGAGTTGCTATTTTTACCATTGGTTTCACTTTATTTCTTACTGCGCCATTTATAATTTAGTTGAGTGATATTCAAATATAAATTATGGCAATCTCTAAAAAAAAAAGAAGAGATTTGTTCATTTTGCTTAGCCATTTTTTATCTATTGCAATGTCAAGTTGCAGCTACTTCACAGACCGATGACTTAATTCTGTGCAAGTTTTTCATTGGCCTCTGCATAAATTCATTTTAATGCCTGCATTTTTACGCTGGGGACGCTAAACAGATTTGCACCTTGCATATAAAGCCAAATTTACAAGCTCAAACGAAAATGGCAACGTAAATATGCAAATCTGTTGCCCCAGCCTCAATTCTCAGCTGCCCCAACGACTCCATCGGTTACAAGTGGCAAGTGGGAGCAACTGCAGCGGCAGGTGAAACCATAAAGCGACCCTCGCTTTAATACACAAAATAGAAAAGAAAAAATATTTTAAAAGGCTACAAAAAATTATACAAAGGGAGAAAAGGGACAGAGAGAGAGAAAGAGAGACAGTAAAATGTTAAAAGTTACTCTAAAGTCAGTCAGAATTTTTTTTACTGTTTTTAATTTATTCGCAATAAGTTAGTTCTTTTAAATAATTAATGTATTAAATAAGATTTATTCTTTAAAAATATTTGAAAAAAAGGTTAAGAGAATGAATATTTAAATATTTTTTGTTTAATTACAAAAGTCGATGTTATTTTGTTTTCAAATTGTTATGCTTCTTCTAGTAGAAAAAATTGTTTAAGTTTAAATTATGAATAACTTATATTTAGAATAATATGAACAATCTTTTATCTGTTGTGATTCAGAAATGATTATAGAATAATCATAAGAATATTGATGTAATTTTATTTGTTTTATATTCACCTTTTTTTTCAGAATTTAAAAAAATTTCAACCATTTTTCTGTTCAGTTATTATACTGATCCATCTTAATTTTTGAAAAAAAAAAATAAATTTAATTAAAACTAAAATTTTCTGTTACATTTGCTTAGCTATAAACTTTGTCTACGTTTACAGGGTATAAAAACAAAGAAATGTTTAAATTTCGGCTTGTATGTAGTTCAAGTGTGACTTTCATTTTTGGTAAGCTAAAAATGAAGTTGTTATGACTCAATATGCTTATGTGTGGGTGTTAAATAGAGTGTGTGGGTGTGTGTGAGAGTGTGTGAGAGTGTGTGAGTGTAAATGTGTGTACAAACGTGTTGGGCATATCGACAAAGATAAGTAAGCAGCAAACTAAGCTGCCTTTAGCTGCATTTTCAACTAGCAGCTGCTGCAAAGATGTGTAAAAAAGAGAGGGGAAGAGGGAGAGAGAGAGAAAGAGAGAAGAAGTTGCTGCTGCTCAGGCTGTTTACGTGCTTATCAGGCAATCGATTCGAAAATTATAGCTCAGCTGCAGATGGTAAAGAGTAAAGCTGCTTAGAATGCACTGCACTGGACTACGTGTCGTATGCGTGCTGTCGTTTAAATGCCGTTCAATTGTTGTTCTCGCAGCACATTAAATTGCCAATATGGCTTTATTGTTCTACCTTAATACACACACGCACATACACCCAGAGAAAAAAAGTTATTATTTAAGATAAAGACATTGCTATTTTATTAAATTACAATATATTTTAAAAACGCTTTCATTTCTAATTAATTATATATATAAATAAATCAGTGTAAAGTTGGTCCAGTTTAATTATAAATTATAAATAAAAATAATATATATAATTAATTCAAATATATTTGATATTTGGATTGTAAAAAAAATTTAAGTAATGCACTTTTCCATAGACATATTTTATAATTAATATAAGATTTACTACTTTTTAGTTTCACTTTAAAATTTAAATCTGTTTAATTTGAAATCAAAAATTTAATATTAATACTTTCTCTACTTAAATGCTATATGATAAAATATATATTTATTTTTAATATATTTTATTTTAAGCCTTCTAATTAACTTTGGTACTTAAACATATTTTTAGTTGAATGAATGTGATTTGTGTTTAATTTTGATATTATCTATATCTTTATTTAAATTTTAAAAAAAATTAAAATTTTTATTTTATATACTTTATGAGTGTATCTATTTTTAGTACTATGCATTCTTTCTTTGGGTGTATAGATAAGGAAGAAAACGCAGCGATTTATGCTGTCAGAAGTTGGCGAAGTTGCTTTTGTGGCTGCCCAAGGGCCTCGAGTGTGCACTAAGCGAGGGTAGTTTGGTAGATTGAGAGTGCGTGGTTACTTTACGTTACGTTACGTTACTTCTTCTCTTCCATGTGAGTGCCGCCCGTGGGCTCATAACAACTACATACCACATATAGTACAGATATATATGTATATGTGTATACTTACGGGTATATTCGTGAGAATAGTGACTTGAAGGAGACAGCACCAGGCTGCCATTGGCAAAACATAAAACGTGGCACTCGATGATGCCTATGGGCAAGTTTCGCACATTCGACTACGAGCACAACTCAATGCACAGTGGAACGCTTTTCAAAAACTGCTGGAAAAAAAAATAAAAATTTACTAACAAATACATTTTTTTTAAGATTCTTTAAATACCTAACATAAGCAAAAAATTGAGATATATTTTACTTTAATAAGATTAATCAAAAAAATAATTTTTTTTAACATTTTTATAGTAAAAAATATGTTTAAAAAATAAAATAATCACGATGCAAAAGTCTGACTTTAATTCTTCTTCCAACAAACCATATCAAAGTATTAAAAAATCTAAAACCGTTTTGTGAAAATAAAGTATTTATATTTCATAAATTAAATAAATTTGAGAAAGTCTTTGTGTTCATAAATTTTTTTTAATCAGATTTTAATTTATAAAAAATCTTTTTATATATTCTGATTTTAATTAAATATCAAAATCACAGTGGTTTGAGCCCAATATTAAAAATATATAAATAAATATATAATAAGTCATTACAGTTTTCAAAAACTTAAATGCAATTTTAAGATAATAGAAAAATAAATATTGATATTGAAATATATTTTATACTTATTTTTTTGTCATGTCAAAAAAAAACCTAACTTATTTTCCCATCAATTTCATAGCAATTTTTGGACTAAAAAAAACATTGAAACAGAATTTAAGTAGATTATCTGGCTGGAAAGAGAAATATTAGCTTTTAAATATGTATAGTGTCTTATTTTAAAACAAATTGTAATATATAAAATTGCTTTAATGTCTTTTCATTAGCTTCTGCTTTTCTTATCGGCTCTGTACGTTATTTTATAGTAAATGGCGCCAGTGAGTCGCGTAAGCGCTCGAATTTAGAGCACTTGAATGAACCTAGCCAAATGTACCACTGTGCGCTGTTGTACCATATTCTGGCTTGGCCTGGCCCAAAACATCACTTCACAACTGCCAAGCCAGCACATCCTGTTTCCGTTAGTTGTGCACGTCGTTCTATTATATGTTCCATATATGTTCTATATATGTATATATATATATGTATCTGTAGTTAGAACTCCTGCTGCCTGTCATGTTGATGTTGCTACAGGTAATATCATTTAGCAGGGAGCGAAAAAAAAAAATGTAAAGAAAAATAAAAAACGCAGTGAGTGTGAGTGTGAGTGTGAGTGTGAATATCGTGTGAGTATGTTGCAAAAATATTATCTCGTTACAATGTTAAAAATATATTTTTTTGCGAACTTGTCGAGGTTGCCTTTGGCTTATGAGCGGAAGTACGTGTCTAACTAGCGGGATAGAGGGAGAGAGAAAAAGGTAGACAGACACTTGGCATAAAGTAGAAAATGTACTCAGATAGCAGCATGAGTGTATTCACACTGACACTCACTCTCCTCTATGCGTAGAATAGATGTTTAAATTTGATTTGAAGTACTCGCATTTTGATGGCAATATAAGTGAATGCGTGTTGTGGCTGTTTATTTTGTGCCACTTGGGAAAACTTATACTTCTACTTCTACTTCTTCTTCTGCTTCTTCTTCTACTTCTTCCTCTTCTTCTTCTTCTTTTAAGCGCAAATGAAATGGAGAAAAAACTCATAGGTTTTTTTCGCGTATTCGCATTCGTTTTCAAGTTATACGAGTTGAAATATTGTGCATGCTTGATTTAGTCATTTGTCGAGCTAACATTTGAATATATATCGGAGATAATTCAATTCATACATATTTGAAAATTTACCAACTGTATGCTATCTAAAAATATCTAAAATTTAAAAATAGAATTAAATAAATAAATATTTAAAAGCTTAAAAATTGTATATTTTAACCTTAGCCCAAATATCGTTAAATATCGTTTTTAAAAACTATTAATAAACAAATTTTTGCCACGAAATATTCAATATATTTAACGTAATAATAATAATAATAATAGTAAAAAATGTCTGGATTTGGCAGCACTGTTTGTGAAATTACTTTCAGCTGGAAAACGTAGCATACTTTTCAGGGCTGTTGTTTGCAAGGCAACTTTGTTGTTGTTGTTATTGTTGTTGTTGCATGCCTTACAGTTATTGTAATTTTAAAAACTTACAAATTTTCGCATTTTCTTTTGGCCACGTGTGGCACTTTTGATTTCTTATGCGTGCGTCGTTTACACAGCAGTTGCTTATCACGAATGATAAGAGTGATAAGAATTATTATGAAGAGTGACATATCTCAAAAAATGGCATTTCGAGATAAACGCATTTAATGTTCTCATACATAAACTCTTCTAACGCAATGTGTGTATTCAAGCTGGGATAATGAAATTTTGACACTGAGCAACTTTATTTGAGTTCACTGAACAGAAAAAAAAAAAATTTGTTTGACCATTTTTTTCAACTGTTACCATATGGTAACGCTGGGAATATTCGTGTTAATTCGTGTTTTTTTACTTATGCCACTCTTCGTGAAAATGAGCGATATGTTGTATGTATAATTACAGTGTTCGGGGAAACTCATCGACGTTACGCATGAATTGGCCGGGCAACAAGGAAATGTAAGGAAAATGAGGAAAATGAGGGAATTGAGGAAAAATGGTAAAATGAGAACGTCGCCATGTTGCATTTCACGCTTCACTCTACTTGCCACTCACTTAATTATTGCATAAGAAACTGAAACGAGGCCATCAAGGCGCTGACTAGAGGGCAACACACACACACACACACACATACACAGACTACTTGAAATGCAACTGCAACTGCAGCTGGGGCAACAAACTTTTTGCAGGCACTGTGGCAATGTGCTTGACATGCGTGCTTACTTCAAATGTTATAATGTGGCAAGTTAAGTTGCAAGTTGCAAGTTGCCCATTGACTGCCGCTTGTCGATTGTCTAACGCCTGAAGGTCTTTTTTATTAAATGCAGCTGCCACAAGTTGCACACAACACCTCCTTATAACAGTTCAAAAAAACATATATTAAAAAAATGAAATATAAATGCTAGTCACCGCTATGATTGTCCTAGATATAGTTCCAAGAACCTTAATTCTTATGTAAAGTGCTGTTTTATTCTAATTAAAATATAAGTAGTTGATTAAAAGTGAAAACTTTAAAATTAAAATTTTCAAAATTTCAAAGGGGGGACCCTTACCATAAAAATCGAATTTCAGCAAAAAATATTTTTTTTAAAAAATTAATAAAATTTGAATGCAGAATGAAATTAAAGGCCAAATTATGACCGAAATGACATTCCGTTTGAAAATCGGCTTATTTTTGACCAAATTATGAAAGTTTGAAGTTGGTCTGACTTTGGATTTAGCACTTTTCAAGTCAAAATTTTCGTTAAATTTCCCATGATTTTTGACATGAAAATGAAAAGTCTCAGAATCAAGTTTGAAGTGTTGTTTTATACTAATTATGATATAAGGAGTTGATTAAAAGTGAAAACTTGAGAATTAAAATTTTAAATTTTCAAAATTTCAAAGGGGGGACCCTTACCATAAAAATCGAATTTCAGCAAAAAATATTTTTTTTTAAGAAATTAAGAAATTAATAAAATTTGAATGCAGAATGAAATTAAAGGCCAAATTATGACCGAAATGACATTCCGTTTGAAAATCGGTTTATTTTTGACCAAATTATGAAAGTTTGAAGTTGGTCTGACTTTGGATTTAGCACTTTTCAAGTCAAAATTTTCGTTAAATTTCCCATGATTTTTGACATGAAAATGAAAAGTCTCAGAATCAAGTTTGAAGTGTTGTTTTATACTAATTATGATATAAGGAGTTGATTAAAAGTGAAAACTTGAGAATTAAAATTTGAAATTTTCAAAATTTCAAAGGGGGGACCCTTACCATAAAAATCGAATTTCAGCAAAAAATATTTTTTTTAAGAAATTAATAAAATTTGAATGCAGAATGAAAAAAGAGGCCAAATTATGACCGAAATGACATTCCGTTTGAAAATCGGTTATGTTTTGACCAAATTATGAAAGTTTGAAGTTGGTCAGACTGTGGATCTACAACTTTACAAGTCAAAATTTTCGTTAAATTTCCCATGATTTTTGACAAGAAAATGAAAGGTCATAGAATCAAGTTTAAAGTGTTGTTTTATACAAAATATGATATAAGGAGTTGATTAAAAGTGAAAACTTGAGAATTAAAATTTGAAATTTTCAAAATTTCAAAGGGGGGACCCTTACCATCAAAATCGAATTTCAGCAAAAAATATTTTTTTTAAGAAATTAAGAAATTAATAAAATTTGAATGCAGAATGAAAAAAGAGGCCAAATTATGACCGAAATGACATTCCGTTTGAAAATCGGTTATGTTTTGACCAAATTATGAAAGTTTGAAGTTGGTCAGACTGTGGATCTAGCACTTTACAAGTCAAAATTTTCGATAAATTTCCCATGATTTTTGACAAGAAAATGAAAGGTCTCAGAATCAAGTTTAAAGTGTTGTTTTATACTAATTATGATATAGGGAGTTGAATAAAAGTGAAAACTTGAGAATTAAAATTTTAAATTTTCAAAATTTCAAAGGGGGGACCCTTACCATCAAAATCAACCATGGCTAGAATAATCGAAAAATAAAAAATTGTTCTAAATTAACAAAATTTAAATGCAGAATGAATTTAAAGGCCAAAGCATGATTAAAATGACATTCTGTTTGAAAATCGGTTCAGTTTTGACAAAGTTATGGAAGTTTGAAGTTGGTCGCACCCTTGACCTTTGAACGTTTCAAGTCAAAATTTTTGTCAAATTTGCCATGATTTTTTACAGAAAAATGAAAGGTCTCAGAATCAAGTTTGAAGTGTTGTTTTATACTAATTATGATATAAGGAGTTGATTAAAAGTGAAAACTTGAGAATTAAAATTTGAAATTTTCAAAATTTCAAAGGAGGGACCCTTACCATAAAAATCGAATTTCAGCAAAAAATATTTTTTTTAAGAAATTAATAAAATTTGAATGCAGAATGAAAAAAGAGGCCAAATTATGACCGAAATGACATTCCGTTTGAAAATCGGTTCAGTTTTGACAAAGTTATGAAAGTTTGAAGTTGGTCGCACCTTTGACCCAACAACTTTTCAAGTCAAAATTTTTGTCAAATTTGCCATGATTTTTTACAGAAAAATGAAAGGTCTCAGAATCAATTTTAAAGTGTTGTTTTATACTAATTATGATATAAGGAGTTGATTAAAAGTGAAAACTTGAGAATAAAAATTTGAAATTTTCAAAATTTCAAAGGGGGGACCCTTACCATCAAAATCGAATTTCAGCAAAAAATATTTTTTTTTAAGAAATTAATAAAATTTGAATGCAGAATGAAATAAGAGGCCAAATTATGACCGAAATGACATTCCGTTTGAAAATCGGTCAAGTTTTGTCAAAGCTATGAGAGTTTGAAATCTGGAAAATCTATGGACTGACAAATAAAACTTCTTTGCATAAATTTATTTTACAAATATAATCAAATTTCAGATAAAATTGTGTGTCAAAAAACATTTCGTTGAATAAACAGTTGAAATTTTACAAAGTTATGATAGTTTGCAAACTTATTAGAGCTTTGTTTGGCCATATTTTGCAATTGGCCATATTTAATTGTAAACTGGATATTTGCCTGAATTTGTATTTGATTGTTAATGCGATTTAATTTGGAGACTGAGTAAAAGCAGTTGCAATTAATTAGCAGACGAAACTTGAATAATCCATTATACTTTTAGGTCGATTTAATTGCTGCTTGAATAATTTGTGCGCTAATTATGTTCAATTCGAGTTGCTTTTGACCAGGTTGAGCAGGTGGCTGCCTGAAGCCAGCTGTTACCTGTACTGTCCACATCCGGCGACAAGTTTTGCACTTCCGTTTGCCATTTTACACACCAACACTCTGACAATCTCACACAGATAGACAAAGAACAAGAGAGAGAGAGCGAGAGCGAGAGAGACAAAGTTGAATGAGTTTTTTGTTGTTTGTCGCTGCTGGCAACTCAATTAAGTTGGCCTGCAATTTATTTAAGCCTGGCCGATATTGTTGTTATCGGACCAGTTACACGCTTTATAATGAGCCCGAGGACGAGGCGCCATTTTTCATTTAATTTCACCGCACATTTTATCTGTGTGTGTGTGTGTGTGTGTGTGTGAGTGTGTTTTATTGCCCGAGCCTTTTGGCTTGCTTATTTCGTTATCATTATCATTATCCTGTTATCCTGGCCAACAGTCCTGAAGCTGCCACGTAATTAAATTATCCCGCAATTGCCTGCTAAGTGCAGCAATGTTGTTGGCATTAAAAGGACCTACTGTTATCCTTGCTGCTGACTTTCTTTATTTATTTATCGAGCGTCCCTTTTTTTTATCTTGCTCCTATTTCCTTTTTTTTTTTTTTTTTTGATTATTTTTCCAGCTAGCCACTTCCTGGAGTTTGTCCTTTTTCTCTTGCCGCAAACAAACCCGGCCTAATTATTATCTCTGTGCGCTGAATTTTGAAAAACAAACTTTTTAGTCCAGTATTTAACCCGAATCTTCCCAGCGTTACCATATGGTAACAAGCAATAGGCATTTACTAAAACTTAATTTTTAGACAACATATTAACGTTAGATTAACTTTTATAAGATATTCTAAGAGTAAATTGTTGTCTCTAACTGATAAAAAGTTGATTGAAACAATCTCTTGAAGTTAGCTGATCGAAAAATGAGCTTTAAGTTGCTCATTATATTCTGCAGTGCAAAAAAACGGCATTTGGCAATTCGTCGCAAGTAAATTTAAGCCGTTTGACTAATTTTAGTACTGAACTATATGCAATGCACACATCATTAGAAAGCTAAAAGAGTGCTCTTTTTAATTATGAAACAAATTTGAAATAAAAAACACTTTTTTAAAGATAATTTACGCTTTTTATTTTCGTGTTACCATATGGTAACGCTGGGAAGTACAGGGTACAGGTTTTTTCCATACATTTTTTCGCTTTTAGGTACTGTTTTGTTCATAAAAAATGATTGCTCCTATGGCAGCTATATGATATAGTGGTCCGATCTGAACCAAATTTGGTCAGAATGTAAAGGAACATACAAGATACATATTGTAAGAGTTTGGTTGAGATATCTCAGAATAGAAAAAAGTTTTCCATACTAAAGGTGAATTTGACCCCGATTGTTCCTATGACAGTTGTGTTATATATGCGATATACTGCACCGATTTGACCCAAGTTTGGTCCTATATATCAAGGAAGAGCCCCCCTGTTGGATTAAGTTGTATTTATTAGACTTTTTCTCAAACATTTGTATTTTGAAGCATTAAGAAAACCTGTACCCTGTACTTCCCAGCGTTACCATATGGTAACAGCCGAAAAAATGGTCCTGTCGATTATCCTGACGAGGACGAACAAAATAAATGTGTTTTTCGGATTCAGCGAACTCAAATTTATCAGCCCTGAAATTTTCATTAAGAAATTCAAAAAAATGTTGCTCAGGACGATTCGGGTTAAAGAGTATATAGGCTTATGGGTGTGTGAGATTTTCTATTTGTGTCACTATATATTTTTTTAAATTTGTTTGCTTCTTTTTATTATTGCATGAAATTTGTAGTATTCATGAAAATGTCATGTCTTTCTAAATTATTAAAAGAGAATAAATGAATTATTACAGTTTAAATACAATTTCAAAAATAAATGTACAATTCAGAATTAATTTATAAATACTTTAATAAATTTGTATTTATTGCTGCAAGAATAAGATATATATAGTTGAAGTTTGAGTTGTTCAAAAATTTAATTAATTTTATATATGCTGCAAAGTTTGAAAAAAAAAAACAAAGAAAGGAATTATTATTAATATTTTTAATAAAATAATCAACAACGTTTAATGATATTTTTTTTTTAAATATTTTTTTAACTCTACGTTTTTTATAAAATGTATTTTGAATATTTTGCGATTTTTTTTTTACAAATTTTGCATTTTTATTATCTGGTTTCTAACTTTAACTACTTCTATTTAATTTAAAATTTCAAATTGATTTTAACAAATAATCTTTTACTTTAATTTTACTTTAATTACATTTATAACATTTACTGGGCATCTAGCAGTCGATCAACGCGTTTGCAGCCATTTTTCTTGGCATGGTGAAAAGTCAATAAGTTTCAAGGACCTTAATTATTTTTGTGTATGCTCTTTTTTTGGGGGCCTAAGCAAAAGTTTCCTTCTATTCGGATGCTGACCCATTTGGCAGGAGCTCAAAATCGAATTCAACTTTTAGCAACATCAATGTTACTTACGATGGAAGAAAGGAAAACACTTTGCTTATTCTTAGTCTTATCCATATCCTTATTCATAGCCTAAGCATGTTTAGCAGCAAATGATTCTGTCATTGACAAGTCGTTTAAATGCATCCTGCACTCAGTGTTGCCTCCAAGGACAACAGCAACAATAACCAGAACAACAACAACAACAGCAACAGCAACAACAGCAACATCAAAGGCTTTGCATAACAAATGTTTTGTTTTCACTTCGTCTTCATCTTCATCTTCATCTTCATCTTTGTTTTTGTCTTTGACATCGACTGGCCTCCATTTTAGCCGGACTTGCAAGTATTGTTCTACGTTAGACTGTGTTGGACCCAAAAGCTGCTCACAGCATATCCTGTTTGCTTAAAAGCTTCCGTTCTCCCTTTACACATGTGTGTGTGTGTGTGTGTGTGAGTGTTTACTTAAGTGTGTGAGTCGCATTCACGACTACTCATAGTCAAGGTCTTGCACCCAAATGCGCAATTATGACAAGCAAGTTGCTTGCATACGAGGGCTGTCTTAGAAGTAGCTAAAATTACACAAAAAATGCTCAAAAACTTGCGATATTTTTATACCATCCTTCGAATATATTAGTTTGAGAATCCTTATAAACATGAATATGGAAAATATTAAAACTCTTTTTTTTATCAATGTAAAATAGAATAATATAAAACAAATTACTAAAATAAATAAATTATCAAGTATACGCACTCTGCAAATATGTCCATATATTTTAATTTAATTCAATTTAACTTTTATATAAAAAATTTATAAAAATATATTAAATTCTTTTAAATTTGTTGTGCAAAATTAAAATTTTTATTGAAATTGTGTTTTTTGTTGATGTATTTTTAAAGAATTTTTTTATTGTTTTATGTTCATGCAATATAAACAAATATATAAATTTCTGCTTGCAAATTTCGAATTTTTGAAAAATTTAAATATGTTTTTCATTCCATTCTTCAGTTTATATAAATTATATTTTTTCATTTATTTTAAATTTCAAACTACTTTCAACGTTATTCCTTTTTACTGCTTTACTTATTATTTGTTGTTTGTTTTTGTTATATTGGAAAATAAATAAATACATTTTTGTTTTCTATATATACTTTTCAAGCTACCCCCGCAGATCTGTCTTTTTGTATGTAATTTGGGCAACTCAAACTCGTGATAGAAACTGAATGCTGTCATTGTCATAAATCAATAAAATGCAACTTGAGCCAAATTGCCCGGCATGGAAAATGGAAAATAGAAAATGTCAACGTTGTGCACAAACACAAAAATGTATATCACAGCTACACCGCGCCACGCCCCCTCTACTGCCCCTCTCCTGCCCCTTTGCCACGCCCTGTGTCGCTTTATTACTGCCTTAGCACATATGCCCAAGTTTATTTGCAAAAATAATGCACATCATTGTTAATCGAAGGAAAAGATATAGATGAAGGCTAATAGGGAAGAGAGAAGGAAAATCTGGAAAAGTGTGGGGAAATGGGAAGAATCTGAAAACTAGGTAAAGCTGAAAAAAGCCAGGACTAACCTTGGTCAACCATTGTTGTGACAGACATTTGCCACCGAGGAAGGAAATTTTGTGTTAGTTCGGCTTTTAGTTTGCTCTCTGTCTCTCTCTCTCTCTCTCTTTTTGCTTTTTCTACCATGTTTATTGTTACGTGCTTGACGCTCTTTGCCTTGCCACATACAGCGCTGTCCAAGTGCATAGCAACCAGGCACCTAAATTAAAGTGTTGGCTCAAAAACAATTATAAAAACTTGTTTTTTACATTTGTTAAAGCTTTACAATATAAAATAGAATTTTAGCATTGATCAACAAAAATAAAAACTAATGTTATGTTGGATATCTAAAAGTCTTTTCCATTTTAAACAAATAAATTAAAAATATTTAAATCATATTATTTAAATATTAAAAAAAAAACAAGTTAATTGTTGTTTTTTTAAATTCATAAACAAATTGTATTTCAACTAGATTTTTAAACTGTGTAAAATAATAAATACACATTATCTTTAATTAAATTCTCTGAGATTTTAGGAGTTTGTGTATTTAGTTATTTAATAGACCTTAAAAATCAGGAAAAATTATCTACCAATTATAACATGATTTAATATTTATATTTTATTATCTACTTGTAACTTAGAATTTAATTGAATAAAATCGTCATCTCAATTAAAATTATTACTGAAAATTAAACATCTTTTAGCTAAATAATTTTAAAGACATAAAAATCTAGAACTTTAGAACACAATGGAAATTAAAATAAGAATTCAATAATAAAAACACTCGATTTGCTCTAAGTGAATAGACTCTCATATATTTTCGTTTCTATTCAAGCGAACAGCACTGTATGCACTTGTATGCACACATGCTAAGCCCAAACAATGACTGGATACAAACAACAACAAGTGAACAACAACATGAGAACAACAACAACATGAGAACAACAACAACATGACTAACAACAATGGCTCACAAAATTGCGGCTGTCATCAGTGAGGAAATTTGCATTTTGCACAAATTGCAATACGTAAACACTCTGCACATTTTACACTTTACACTCTACGCTCTACACTTTACACTTTACACTCCACACTTCACCTCCACAATTTCGGAGCTTTAAACTCTGGACTCGTTTCAATGTCTGTTTATAAGTCTTTCCATTTTCCCATTCCTTGTTTTTCCTCTCTTGAGGAATAAAAGCTGCTGAATTTATTGAGCTGCATACTAAATGCTTTCTCACTTTATTTCCTTCATGTGGATTTAACCCTTTTGTCATAAAATGTGCTGCGCTTTCAAGGAGAAATTCCTGCTTCAGGATAAAAAAAAAAGTAAAGAAAAGAATATATCTTATGTATATCATTCTCCTTGTGTTGAATTTTTATCTATAGAAAAAGATACAGAAATAAAATTTAAGTTACTTTGTATATAATCTTATTGAGAAACAATAATATTATTATTGTTATTATTATTATTAAAAATAAGCAATAGATTTCAGTTTTCACTTCATTTTCAGAGTTTGTATGATCACCTCTTAAGAAAATTATATCAAGATCAGTTTGCTGTATTGTATAATAGAATTTACACATTTTTTTTAAGTAAATATCTTTTTAAATATTTTCTTAATTATTTAGACTAATAAAAAAACTTTCATTAAGATCCATATAGTTTACATATTTTTAATTATAATGAGTACACATATACTCATTATTTGATTAAAGCATTTAATTGACTAACTGTTGGAAACAGAAAGAATGGAAGCTTAAAAAACTAAAATAAATACCCCTTTTTTTATTTTTATCAGCTTTGGTATTTGTGGTATTTTTTTAATGAAACACAAATTGTAATATTCTTTCGAGATAATTACAGTTGCAACAACATGATGTAAGTAATTTTCCTATCAATGCAGCTTAGATATGATACCAGTATTTTTGGGCGTGGCATTCTCACTCGTCAAGTGGGCGTGTCAATTAGTCAGCCCTTAATGCAGTTAATTGAAAATAATTTCCAGTGAAATGCACTCAATATGAAGTCATCGTTTTTAATGAAAAATTGAATATCTAGGCATGAAAATTGGCAAATAGTTTTGCATGCGCAGTGAACTGCGTATTCCCCATCGAAGTGGAAGGGGATAAAGGGGGCGTGGCAGGCTAATAATTGAACTGATTATGCCTTAGTCGAGGCCGAAACTCTGCCAATGCGAGAATGAGTTTTAATTCAATCATTTACAGCTCAGCGATGAGGTCGTTCATTAGTCGTGTTAATCATACGCCATGTTGCACGGCTATGGGCTATGGGACAGACATAGTAAGCTAATTAGGTTGTCAGCTCTCTCTCTCTTTCCACCTTACTCTCTCTCTCTCTCCGTCAGCTCAAGTGTTTTAATAGATTTTCTAGGCTGACAGAAGCAGTGCGAAATGCAATCATAATTGATTTTTATCATATTACATTTAATAGAAAACTTTTTAAAGTTAAATATAAAATGCTTTGATTTGAATAAAAAAAATAACATTTAAATGTCAAGGGCAATTATTTTTTAAATAACTATTTAAAAAAAAAACAAGTTCCAATTTCAAGTCTTTTTATTTAATTTAATATTAATACTTTGTATATTTACTGCTAAATAATAAATTCGATTTTCACTGAATAATTTTAATAATTTGTTACTATAAATTCATTATGAACTTTCAAAATTATAAATAAGACACTTAGATATAAATAAAAAAATTAATACTTAAATATCAAAATATAATACTTAAAAATCGAATATAAATTAAAGTACTCCTTTAATAAAAATAACTTTAAAGCTTATTTTATATACAATTACCAGTCTATTATTTTATTTCGAATTAATATTAAAATATTATAGACCAGCTACAAAGTGTTTTAAAATGTTTTTTAAAACTATTAAAAACAATTATATTTTTATTTGATATATATTTAATAAGGATGCAGTATAGGTTGACTTATTCATTATTAATAATATGACAAAATAGTTTTGTGAATATTTAAATTTAAGAGTAAGTTTCTCTAGGTTTTTTGGTATAGTTGGGTTTTTTAATGCCCCTCATTTGATTTATTGGATCCTTTTTTTGTGGGTAAGAAAAAAGGTAGAAACGTGCTTTGCATAGAAAAATTGGCATTTTTCAGGCAAGCAGTTATTTATTTATTTTATGCAAACACATCCATTTAACCCATATGTCTTAGTTGCTTACGAATACACTTTAAAGTCCATTCAATCAAGTTAATCCAAACAAGCTCAATTCTTTTGTTGGTCCTAAAAGAAAAAAAAGTCATTTGTTTAATGTCCCTTGAGTGCTTTTGACCAAGGCAAAAGATCTGCTGAATCAATTGGCTAAGAGAAAAGTGCTGATCAGGATTAAGTTAGTTGCGGCAGATCCAGTTGAGACAACTTGCAACTTGTGCCACATCAGCGAAAGTTGCCACACCAGATAAATGCGTCATGTGTCATGTGTCATCGTAAGCATTTCTTGCCACGTTCTTTGTGCAGCACGAGGGTGCATGTGATTTATGGCCAATGGGAGAGAAAACTACAGTGCAACCAAATGAAGCAACTAACATGCAGCGGCAGCAACAGCTGCTGATAAGCACATGCCACATCATGTGGCAGATAAATCATAAATAAAATTAATAAAAATAATCTTATATATTTTACATGTAATTAATGCAGAAATTATGTCATCAAATATCAATAAAATATATTAAAAAAACATTTTTCATTCAAGATAAAATACACTGGCAGTTATCTTATAAATTAAATCAAATAAACTCAGATTTAAGTTATAAATAGCTGAAAATATTTGTCATCAAAAATTAAATTGTAAAAATGTAATTAATCCAAAATATTTTTTCTTTCAAATATTAAATGTTATTAAATTTTCTAAAGGCAAATGCTTTAAGCATATTTCTTTTTGATGTAGAAAATGTTCAAAAGATGAAGTGGAGCATAAATTTAAATCTCAGCAAAAAAATAACTTCTTATTCATATGTAAAAAATTTAAAATATTTACTATCGAAAGTAAATAAAATACAAAAAATACAATTTAAATGCTTTTAATGTTTTCTTATTACAAAAAAATAAAAATATTCTGATTAAAAATATATAAAATAATAAATAATTTTTATTATTTAATTTATATCATTTAATATTATTATTTCTATTATTACACTTTCAAAAGTAAAATTTAATTTTATTCAATAATTTAAGGTTCTCAAGTCGTTATTGAACTGTTTAATATTCAGTTTTTTTGTCTCAGAAACTTAAAAACTAGTCTTAAAATTGTATTGAGTATAACAATTTTGTATCAGTGTATTTACTTTGAAATATATGTACTTAAAATCTTTCTCAGTTCTCATTACACAATACTTACGAACAAAATAAACTAATTATATTTACTTTACACAGCAGGAAGATAGCTGAAAGTAGAGTAACTAGATCGTGTTTCTAGCACTTCAAACCGTTGAATATTCTCCAAAAATTTGATGGATTCTTAGTACCATTAGGTGGAGAAAAGGGTTCTGAGGGAATGAGAGCATAAAAACAATAACAATTTCTTGTTGCTTTGGCGCTAATGTGATGACTGACTGTGTAAATGCTTTTAGTGAGTAGGAAAAAAGCAGGAAAAAGCTGGGAAAATTCCGGAAAACTCGGGTAATTGATGGCAGCACACACACATGTGGCATTAAGAAGGGAAAGGGGGAGGGAAGGGTGGAGAACCACTTCAATTAGCACCACCACAATTTGAGTACGCACCACCGCAGACCACGACATACCATCGAATCGATAAGTTCGTTGCTTAAATATTTAAAATTTCTATTGCTGTGGCGAGTAGAAATTTAGCTGTTACCACGCCTTCTCTTTGACTGCATCCTCTTCTCCCATTTATTCCCCAAATTTTCCCCTCTCAATCTCCCTCTTTCTCTCCCTCTCCCTGTCTCCCTGTCTCTCTGTCTGTGGCAACCGCTGTCAGACCCACTTCAGATTTGCGTCAACGTCGCCCACGCAGCAAACTAATTTATTTTCAAACTGGGAATTTTTCAGGTCAACGCTGAATTTGCTTCTGGCCAGGCTAAAATGGCGATTGCCGATTTTGGAATTGGCGACTGGCGACTAACGATTCACGATTAATTTGTTGCCAGTCTCAATCGACAGGCTGTCGATTACTCTACGGATTTGCATCTGCCTTAAACGTGAGTGTTTTTTTAGTTTAGCTCGGTAGCCCAAAAGGGTTACAACGAGCTTTTAAGTTTGTGGCCATATATGTAACAGGCAGAGGGAGCTTTTATATATAACATTAAAAGTAGCTGTGGTATAACTACTCAAACAAATTTTGCATACTATTTAGAGTTTAACAATTTAAGAATATATTTTTTTTTTGATTTAAAATCGCAATTAATTAAGTAATGTAGGGGAAAGTTCTTAATATTGTTGATGGAAAAATTTAGAGTTCTAAATATCATTATAATTGTATATATACATAGTTTTAGCTGTTTAAAATGTTCAGTCAGTGTATCCTAAATGGGTTTTAAGAACCCAATATATAGTAAATATTCTAACTTAGTATAAAATATATCATCAGAATAAATTGTAGATAAACATTTTAGAAACATTTCAAGGTAATTTTAAAATCGGAATATATTTTTTAATCTAAATAAATATATTGCATTCCAATTTAAAATATATTTGCATGAAAGCATGCAAAATTGAAACGTCAAAGTTCGTCTAAAAACAGAAAAAATAATTTAAAAATCAAAATAAAATTTAAATTATATTAATTTAAAACTTCAACGTCATATACGTTCTTCAGAAAACAGAAGAAACAGAAAGAGTATATGAGGTGTTAAAAGCACGTAAATTAACGGCCAAACACGGACTTACTTTATTTTCATCTTAAAAGTCAGTTTAGAAAATAAGAAAAAACTTTACAAATTAAAAGAGTGCTCTAATCTATTTATGGTATTAATTAAAATTCCAAGTTGTTTAGTTTATTTTTTAACACTTGCTTATGCAGGGATTTCTTAAAGTCGAGCATACTCGACTGTCGCATTGTTTTGTTGTTTTTTTGTTGTTGTTGTTGTAACGTGTTCATTGGTTTCATCGCAACATAACCCAAAAATGTCAAGCTTAAGCATCTCACTTGCCTCAACTTCTCGCTTTTTACTTCTCTCTTTCCACTTCTCACGTCTCACGTCTCACGTCTCTCGGCTCACATCTCAAATCTTTCTTCCGTCTCTTTGGGCTTCATTCTTTGTTTTTGCTTTGGCGTTGCTTTCTCGCCGGTTTTCCTTTGTCATTTCAGTACTTTGCATTCATGTCGCAGCACTTTGTGCCACTTTCGTGTGGCATTTCAAAATCCTGTGCATGTGCGGCACTAACAAAAAAAAAAAAAAAAAGGACAAGACCCGCTGCTGGAATTCAATAAGCAGTACCGGTTACAGGATGAAGCATGAAGAATGAAGGACGAAGACAGGACACAGTAGAGTAGCCAAGGGACAGTAGACATGGGAGTGACAGGAAGCTAGCTTACCCTCGGCATGTTTGACAAACAATCATTAGAGCCATCAGCGTTAACAGAAGTGGGAGAAGAGGAGAAAGAGAAGAGGAGAGGAGAAAGAGCAGCAGAAGCAACAACGACAATACATATCAACATTACCATCAGCCACATCGTTAGCAGCTCGGCAAAAGCTGTCGGAACCCCTTGAAACTCCTACGTAAGCAGTAAGCAAAGTAATCACTAAGTGGGCGTGGCAGCAGCTAAGGGCGGCAGAAAATTGTTGTCTTCTATGTGTGTGTGTGTGTGTGTGTGTGGCAGCAAACGTGTGAGAATGTGGCATGCAACGTTAGACAAGCAGCTAGAAAAGAATAAAGCGCCATCATAATCATAAACTCACACTTTGTATAGACAATTTTAGCGTGACTTTTGTAGCTGAGATATTTAAAAAAATTAATTGAAATTACATACAAAATGTACTCAAAAATGATGGAAGAAATAATGCGAAACAACCAAATTAAACTGTGCTGAAAATTTGTACAGACTCAGGCAAGGACTTTCTTAAAGATAGAGAAATAATGATAGTAATTTCAATTGAAATAATATCTATTTATCTTTTTTTTATTTATTTAATTGTAAAGTAGAATTAATTCTAGGAAACAATGGTATAGCCAAAGCAACTGAGGCCTTCAGGCTGCTTTTATATAATATTTGTTTTTAATTGAAATAATAATTTTTATAGGATACTGTAAAGAAGTCAAAATATTAAATTCAAAGTATATTTCATAATTTTTGAATTGCATTCTATGATTCGAATTTTTTTTAGTATTCATAATTTAAAGTAATAATTAATAGAAAAAAAATTATTTTAGTTAAAGATATATAATAAATATAAATATATTTTAATGTAATATCAAATAACATAAATAATATCAATTAAAATAAAATTAAATAAATTTCAAATTAAATCTGAACAGATAAAAAATACAAACAAATGAAATACTAAAATATCTAAAAGTCTGGAAGTATTTAGAAATAATATTTATAACTTTACAGCAAAAAGAGAATATATACATTTTATTTATTCACGCCTTTAAGCATGCCTTAAAAAAATTAAAATTATTTTAGATCTTAGGCACTTTCCAACTTAAATAATAAATGGAATATTTATTGAAAAGTTTTTAGTCTGATAAAAAATCTACTCTTTTCTTCGATGTAGCAAATTATAGAACATTTGTTGCACTATTTTTTAGGAAATTTTATTACTTGATTAAATTTCAAAGTATCCAGTAACAAAGTGAAATATATATGCCATATATGTACATAGTTTTCAAACAAAAAGTAATTTCAATGCACTGCATTCATATATTTTTTTAACACTTAACCTGAGGGCAATATTCTGGCAGCTGCAGCACAGTTTCATTAGCTTAAAAACTTTGTCATACCAACTAAATTTTTAATAAGTTTGTTGTATTTTTTTTGCTGGACACTCTATATATATGTGTGTGTGTGTGTGTGTGTGTGTGTGTGAACGGCATCAAAAACATGCATAAATCATCAAAAGCAGCGCTGACAACTAATGAAAACATGCAAAAATTTATAGCATCAAAGATCGGTAAAACAAAAAAAAAAAAGTAGTTTGTGAGAAATGTAAAAGAAAAGTGTCTAAAAAAAAAAGCTTTTTCAGACAGCCGGCGGAGTATTTAAATTGAAAAACAAAAATATATGGGAATGCGAGTACAAAAAATAAATTCATTTGCTTTATGCGCGTCACGCAAAAAGTGGAAAGTGGAAAAAAGAAAAGAGAATAGAGAAAAGAGGAGCAAAAGTTTCGGTTGCCAGCGGAAAATGCAGCCCAATTTTTGTGCGGAAGTTTATTTGTGGCAACACTATCACAAGAGCTGCCTACAACATATTCCACTCCCTTCAATTTTTTTTTACAGGTGCAGGAATGTGACACGATGCGACAACGATGAGCAGGACGAGGGCAGGACGAACAGTGTGTGATGAGGACGAGGGCAGGACGATGGCAATGTGGCTGCGGCCATGTATAAAATTTTTACAATTGCAATTTGTAATAAAAACATGCAGTTTTTTGTCATTGTTATATGCGGCTTTTATCGCACACTCACACAGAGATACGAGCACATGTCCCCATGCTGCAACATCCCCCCTCCACCACCCCTCCTGATCGGCCATTGTTGCATGCCCCATAACGTATGTGGTATGTGTGTATATGCCCATGCAGTGCGTATAAAACCATTTGTAACAGAGAGCAGCAGAGTAAGAGCGAGAGAGAGAAAGAGAGAGAGAGAGAGCGAGAAAGAGGGAGAGAGAGAGATTCAAGATGTGAGCTGAATGTGTTCAGTGGAGCATTCAGTTGTGGTGAGAGTCTCATTGAGGGGGAGAGTTGAAGATAATACCCTATATAAATGGAAAATATATGAAAAAGGATTATTATTTATTAATTTAAAGTTTTAATTACTGACTTTTTTTAATTTGTTTTCTTTATATATATTCCTGAAATTATTATTTTTATTTTATATCTATTTTTTAATTTGTTTTCCTTATTTATTTATTTAATTTTTATTTACTGACTTTTTTTAAATTTGTTCTCTTTTTATATATATTTCTAATAATATTATTTAATGTCGACAATAAAATAATAATTCAATTTTAAATATATATACACATACATTTATTTGTCCAACTGACTGACTGACAGACTGAGCATTGTACAGCCTATACGGTTTTTTTACCTAAGACAATTGAGTTATTAAATAACAATATATAAATTTAGAATATAACTTATTTTATCCACAATTTTAACTCAAAACTAAAGAGTTAAAAATATGGCTAAGATAAATTAATTCAGATTCTATTATTTTGGTCGACTAGCTTAGGACTATTATTAAAACCAATCATTCATTTCTAAACTCCCACAAAAAAAAAAATAATAATAAAAATAATTGAATTTTTTTAGTAAGACACAAAACATCGAACATAAAAAGTAATGATTTAATTATTTATCGTAGACTAAAAACAGCCTTTAAGAACTATTTAAAATATAAATTTTAAATATAAAAAATATATTATAAAATATGAAATGAACTGGTAAAATAAATTAAATAAGATTTTTAATTATAATAATTATAATTATGAAAAGTTTTCTTTTTAAAAAATTATAAAAATTTATACCTGAAACAAATTTTCAGATATGCGTGAAATTTATATTACAACTGTCAATTAAATATGACTGTTAGCTAGTCTTACAGGTTATTACGGAGTCGTGCATACCCAGCATTGTTATACGTTATGACTTTATGCCATTTTAAGTGCTCTCTCAATTTGATAGCGCCATATCAGGCTGTAAACTATTAAAGGTCCGCAACTTTGCAAATAAACAGAGCATGAAATATTGCTTGTCGTTAGTTTTTCGAGTGACCCTCGGGGCAGCTCTCTCTCTCACTCTCACACTCTCTTTCTGTCTCTCTCCCATGCACTTATTCGAATGTTGGGCTAATTTGTATGTTGACTTTAATTTGAGTTGTGTTGTGTTGTGTTGTGTTGTGTTCAGTGTTGCAAGTTGATTTCATCGATGCGTACACATTTACGCACTACAAAAGGCTTCTGTCTGTGCCACTTGCTGTGTGTGTGGCAAGTGGCAGGTAAATTGTGTATCTACCTGGGCTACTTCAATGCCAGCTATGTGCCACAAACAACTAAATTTGTATTGGACGATCAGCTGTATGTGCAACTAATTGCTGTGGCAAATTGCATTTTATCTGTGGCATATTTGTGGCTAAGTCAACGTTGGATCTACGATCAATTGTTGCTGCTTTTATATCTGCCACTTTATGTCTACTTTCTGCAACTGCGACAACATTTTATTGGCTTGCTCAATGATTGTGCTGAGGTGCAACACAACTTGCAACATGTGTTGGGCAATTGGTTGTGTGTATCTCTAAAAAAGGAAGCCGTTTTAACTTTACTATTACCATTGGAATTAATTCTATTACTGTTGTGGCAATATCATATGTACTACAGTTATCAGTTCTTTTTTATCGCTGGCATCGCTTTTATATATCACATGCAACTGATTTTTCTGGGCAACTATTTCATCTGGCTGAGCAGCATTTATCGTGCTCTTAATGCATTTCTCCTCCAACATTTGAGCAGCTCCAGGTTGGGCATACTGAAAACCCTGCTGAAACAGAAAGCGATTCTCCACCGAATTCATCACCGAATTATTCACTACTTTACGCTGCATCTGCTCAGTTTTATTATATTAACTATTGTCACTTTTTGTCAACTATTTGTGAATAGAATTATCGAAAATGATTTGCAAATCGAACGATTGCAACTCGTGCATCTTCTGTTGCTTCTCTCTCTGCTCCTGACACTCCTCATTACCGCTCATGAGTTGCAGCTGCAGCGCAGCAATTTCCACAGACATTTCCTGTTGCTTGAGGATCGCTTGGAGTACTTTGAATTGAAATCCTGGTGCCTGTTGAGGAACCAAACGCTGCCAATGCCCTTCGGTCTGCCTATTCTACGCTCCTATGTCAAACCACAGCCCAAAAGGGACATTATCACAACGTTGGTGAGTGATCATTTTTGATTTTTAAAAATTTTCAATTTGAAAACAAATATTTTAAAAAAAACTTTAAGTTAAATCATTTTTATAATCAAATCAAAATATAACATTTAAATGCATGTAGCATATATGAATTAATTCAAAAAATATTCAATGGATAAAAATATATTAAAAAATTACTCAAATGTATTTTTCATTGTATTTTTTTTCTGTTGTATTTGCCTTCAATTTTAAAAAATATATTTCTTTGTTTAAAACAAAATGAAAGCAACAGTTATTCAATAGTTTTCAAATGCATATTTAAAAATTATTTATTACATCATAATTTCGTAATTCATAATTTTCTGTTTTGCATTAAAATTATCAAATTATTTGATGCTTTCAAACTTATATTTTAATTATATTTTAACATAAGCATTAACATTTTTTGGGTACTTCAAATTACAATCGTATTTTTCCTGATAATTTTTTACTATTTTCCTTCAGTTTTCCAGCAACCTGCCTGCTCCTCAGCTGCGTCAAAGAGTCCTGCCTTTAATCAATTTGGGTCTGGGAGCTCATCAACTCCAACTGTCACTGCCCCAAGTGATTACTTTCCTCATCCACCTCTGTGGCATGTTACTCCTGCCCCTCTGTCTGCACTCACAGCTCCAAATCAACTTTTACAACTCCCTCAATCCAAGCAATTTCGATGCTAATGTCACCTCAACCATTAGTCAGGTATATCGCTGGTATGCTTATGACGAATTGGAATAAATTAAACGCAAATTACTTGGAAATTAAACGAAATGCTGCAATTAATATTATTATACACTTTGTAAGAATATATGAATTTTAGTAAGCATTATAACGAATAAATAATAATATAAAAGTAAAATAAATGAAATAACCAAAATGAATTTTGAAGTTTGTAGAAGTAGGATATCCTGAGCCCAGGTACTCTGTTATAAAAGTTGATATCGATTTGAAATTTGCCCAAATTTGGCCAGAATATAAAACACCAACATAAATGCATATTCTATCAGTTTGGTTAAGATATCTCAAAAAACAAAAGACTTTTTCATACTGAAACTTGATTTTCGGCAGAGCGTCTCTATGACAGCTATATGATATAGTGGGCCGACTTGGACCAAATTTGGTCAGGATGTATAATACCACCCCAATTGTATATCGTGTGAGAATGGTTGAGATATCTCAAAAATCCAAGAAGCTTTTCATACTAAAACTTCATTTTCGATGTATTGTTCCTATGGCAGCTATATGATATATTTGTCCGATCCTAAAATAAAAACAAACTTGATCTATGTACGGCATACAGGAACCTACATACCAAGTTTGAAGTCTCTAGCTCTTATGCTTTCTGAGATCGACGCTTTCAAACAGATGGACAGACGGACAGACAGACGGACATGGCCTAATCGATTTGGCTGTTGATCCTGATCAAGAATATTTATACTTCATGGGGTCTGCCACGCTTCCTTCTGCCTGTGCATTATACCAAATGCCAAATGCATTATACCCTTTGTTGCCCATTTTCAATGGGCTCAGGGTATAAAAAGATACCTTTAAATGGTTTCTCATTTATTTCTACCAAAGAAAAAGCAACGCTTGGTTATAAGCCAGCTAATATATAATGTTTACTTAGTCAAGTGAATTATTCATTAATCATATAAATTGCTATAATTACAAAAATTCCTATTTAAATTCAAAATACCTTATTTTACTTTCTTACAATTTGCTAAGTTCTCAGGGTTTATTTTGTCGCCTGTTTGCAAGCTCTTAATAAGTAAATAGCATTAGCAATTATGGAACCGAGTACAATTGCCTGAACAATTCCTGAGCATTGTGAAGCAATGTCAAATGGGTCTATTCATTTGGGAGTCATTTGGAGCTGAACTATACCCGAAGCTTATCTACGTTCACAGTTCTAATCTAATCGCTTGCTATTCAATTTTTTGCTCATGTAGTGCATACGTCATTTAAGCAAATGATTCATTTTTATTCATTTAAACAATTTTTGAAAAGGGGGAGGAAACATTAGAAGAGTGGTAGAGGGGAGAGGCAGAGGGAAAGGGCAAATGAGGGGAACTGAGAACAAAACGCAGCCTCTTGACAATTTGTTTGGCTGCTTGTAACAGTTGCTATCTCTGTATTTGTATTTGTATTTGTGTGTGTGTGTGTGTGTGTGTGTGTGTGTGTGTGTGTGTGTGTGTGTGTGTGTGTGTGTGTGTGTATTTTTAGGTGTGTGCCGCAATAAAATGATTTATTTTACGCACACACATACGTCTCTAGAACAACAACTACAACAGAGCACAGTGGGTGATTAATCTGCTCTAGCCTATCGCAAAAAATACCTAAAAAAAATATCTGGTCTTTGTGATATTTATTATATAATATTTTTTTTATAAAATATTTGTTTTTTTAGAAATATCAAACTTGGTAAGTACGTTCCTGGATACCATACGCAGATCAAGTTAGTTGTTTTTTGTTTTTTGGATCAGACCTCTATATCACAAGCTGCCATAGGAAAGACCGGTCGAAAATTAAGTGTTCATATGAAAAACTTCTTGTTTTTTTTAGATATCTCAACCAATCTAACACGAAGCCCCCTATTTTTTTATTAAAAAGGTTTAGTAAGGTTGTTGTGTCTTATAAGTATTTTTATAAATACATAATAAGTTATAATAATATAATAATATCTCAAACATTACTCACAAATAACATTTCAACATTATAGTATTAAAATCATATTGTAAAAAAATTTTTTTTTTGAAAGTTAAATATTTTGTATGCAAATATATGTATCAAAATATATTTAGAGACTAAATATCGTTTAGTTTTAAGAAAGTTATGCATGTTGGAAGTCTGGTAATAACTCTATGACTGATAACTTTAAAAGTAAAATTTTTGTTAAACTTGGCATAATTTTTTTAAATAAAAATGAAAGCTCTCAAAATGAAATTAAAATTGTTTATTTTTATACTATACTAATATAGAAATTAAGATAATAAAATTAATAAAATTAAGAATATTTCTTTTTTCTTTTTACTAATTGGAACACCAGAAGTTGATATAAAATTTTGAAAAAAATATTTATTTCCGATATGTTGTTGTCATGGATAGTAAAAAAAGTATTCGCAGATTGTCGAAAAACAATTCTATATTGGTAGTTTCCTTATAGAAAGTTAGTTTTTTTTTGCAATGGGCAATAAAGGGTATAATGCAGGCAATAATACCGAAGCCGGTACCGGAACCGTTATCCGAAATTAGCCGTTTCGTTTTAAGTTCCGGAACCGAAACCGTAAATGAAATGAAACGAAACGTTTGTACCGGTACGCTCTCGGTACACTTTTCGAAAAATAATTTTTGTTTTTCTGTATATATATAATTTTATATAAACTTTAAATAACATTAAATTTAGGTTAGGTTTATCTCGATAGAATACAAACATATGCGTGTGTGTGTACAAATCTGTTAATATATTTTTGTTTTATAACTTTTATTTTTATTTTTTTTTTTAATTTAATTGCTGTACCGGTACGTACCGATACTGATACCGGAACCGAAAGGAAAAAACCGAAATAGAACCGTTTACCGAAATAGTTGTTTCGGGACGGACCGGAACCGAAACCGGAACCGATATTTGATTCGGTTTGATTCCCTGGTATAATGAAGTTGAAACTTATTTTATTTTTAAATTTCAAAAGCTTTTGTGGTTGTAGTGTCCCTATCTTATCTGCTATCCTATCTTATCTGCTATAATCTGCAATCAGCTATCTTGACAGTACTAAGTATATATGCAATTTCGTATAAGCGTGTTAGTCATTTTTTGTAACCAGACTAAGACAGACTGCAATTATAAAGCAATATTTCAGTTTAATAAATTTATTTGAGTCGTTTCAACATGGCTAACAAGTTGGACAACAAGAACGACGTTTTCGAGGACATCTACGAGGACATCTACGTGGACTTCACGAAAATAAAGTTGGAAAATGAAGTCAGAATTGTTCGATTTAATTGTGCTTATATCCGGAATAATTTGTACTATGTTTATCTTATCTTATCTTATGGCTGAAATTATATAGTACCTATTTTACGTCTTCATAGATTGGATTAGGTTCATTTGGCGACGTCTACAGAGCAAAGTGCCCAACTAAATTTGGAGACAAGACAATTGCAGTCAAAAAGCTGAGGCACACACAAGATTCTAGCAAATATATTCAAAGAGAGCTCGAAAGTTTATCGCTTCTGAAACATCAAAATATTGTCAGATGCTACGGTATCTCTAGAGATCATGCGAATAAATATTGCATACTGTTAGAGTATTCAGAGTGCGGAACTCTCTACGATTTCGTGCACAGGGAAGAAAACCCTGTTTCACTTCCTATGAAACTACAATGGATGATACAATGTGCCGAGGTATGTTTTATGCATTTTGTACTCAAAAATCCAAACAGAACCGGTTCTGCGAGGTTCGGTTCAGAACCGCTTCGCAACCTTGGTATATACTGATACAAAATTGGGATTCCATTCTCCTTTACAGGGTATTGCGTACTTGCATGACGAAAATATAATGCATCGGGATCTAAAAACAGCCAATATATTACTTTTTGACGAGTTTCAAACACTTAAATTATGTGATTTTGGCACTGTGAGAGAAATTACATCCAATAATACAGCAGACACTGGAACCGCAAATTATATGGCACCAGAAGTTTGTATTTATCATCTCCCATAAGTAAAGAAGAATGATCTCGCAATGCCAAATTAATTTTTACCTAGGTCATGCTTAGTGAAAAATACGATACAAAGTGCGATGTTTATAGTTTCGGCATTATTTTCTGGGAGGTAATGTCACGGAAGAAGCCATTTTACCACTTGGGGAATATTCCTGAAGTGGCTCTTAAAAATATAGTCACTCAAGATAGAAACCCTCGTAAGGAAATTTAACAAATATGCAACAATTTACTTTAATTTACACCATTTCAGGTGCTCGTCCACCAATGAGTGACATCCCAGATTCAGAAATTTTTAATGGGTTAAAGGAATTGATAAATAGCTGTTGGCATGCGGAATCAGAGGAACGACCGACAATGCATGAAGTACTTGAAAAACTTGATATCTACGATGTAGAAATATACTTGGCTTTAAAAGTGAAAGTACTGAGAGTTAATTGGCGAGACGTTAACTTATATGAAGAGGTATATTTTTTATATAATTTTTTACATTAATCAAAGTATTTCAATTTGGTTTTCTGTATAATATAGCCTTTTAAAATTGGATGGTTTGACGACACCTACAAAGCCGATTGGAGAACTAAAAATGGCGTAAAGACAATTGCGGTCAAGCGATATGAATATATATATTGTGATATACCTAAATACGCTAAGAATGAGATCGAGTGCATATCACTTCTTAAACATGATAATATTATAAGCTTATATGGCATCAGTGTGGATATTGATAATAGACTAATGTTACTATTGGAGTATGCGGATTGTGGATCACTTGACAATATCTTTGATGAAGGAAATATGAATTACTCGGATGATGACGCTTTGAACTGGATGCATCAATTCGCCAAGGTACATTTCAGTTACTTGCATCTAATCATTACAACATCATATTTAATTGTATATATAATTTCTAGGGAATGGCGTATATGCATGACATGAATATTATTCATCGTGATCTGAAACCATCAAAACTGCTATTTGTGGACAATTTTCAAACACTCAAGATTTGTAGCTCGATCTGCATGACTAAAATGAGCACTGAGATGAGTATGTTACCTAGCATTCCCTTTTATATCGCCCCAGAGGTTCGTATTTTTTAATCTCCATGTGCTTAGTGTAAATTACTCCAAATAAATAAATCACATAATTATATAGGTCCGTATAGATAATAAATTCACGAAAAAGAGTGATATCCATAGCTTTGGGATTATACTCTATCAAGTTATGTTCAGAACACTTTCTTGGCCAGAGTATATAGGCAGTCCTTCTCACATTAAGGATATGAATGGTGAGAAACCTTACTAAATATCAAACAGTTTTATAATAGTTTCCTCTGCAGGTACTCATCCCAATTCTAAGCCGATAAGAAAATTGATCATCGAGTGCTGTGATTCAGATCCACAGAAGCGACCTACCATGAATGACTTAGTTGAGTCTATTGGCAATATACGCGAATTACTTTAATATATAATTGATATATAGGTGTCTTCCAGATATACAATCACACCGACCCCAAAGACACTCCGCATGAAAATAGGTTTAGTTTTGACACAGTTGAGCAAGTTTAAAGTCTGGTAAACTTTACAAGTCCAAATTTGCGTTCAATCTGAAATGATTTTTTACAAGAAAATTAAAGGCCTCAGTATTAAATTTAAAGTGTTGATTTATCTTAATTTAGGCACTAGGAGCTGATTGAAAAGGAAAACTCAGGATTTAAAATTTTGAAACCCGTGACTTTGCATGTCAAATTTTTTGTCAGATTTCCCTTGATTTCTTATAAAAAAGTTTTAAATGTCGTTTAATAGTCAATTTGGGTCTCAGGAATTGTTTTAAAGTAAAGACTAGAAATTTAAAATTTTGCAAAAAATGTTTTTTCAAAAAAGTCAAATTATATCGAAAATAAGTTTTTTTTCAAAAGTAAAAATTATTTATATGCAGAATCCACTTAGGGATCAAATAATGATCAAAATGACATTCCGCATGAAAATCGGTTGAGTTTTGACATAGTTATGGATGTGTGAAAATAGGAAAATGGCCCACTGTGCAGTGAAAATCAGGAACAATGGCGACAAGCGTCGCATCGCAGTGTTTTGTGGCAGCGGCTTTTGGTTTGTTTCATTGAGGTTTACTGTATTTATTTTTGCCCGGCAATTTGCTCTACAATTCATACAACAGACGCGGCTGCCATCTAATGCCATTATCAGCAATAGACAGCGAGAGAGAAAGGGAGAGAAAAGGAGAGAGAAGGAGAGAGAGAGAGAGAGAGAGGGAGAGAGGGAGAGAGGGAGAGAGAGACAGACTGACTGTCAATGATGATGACGGCAGCATAGCAAACGTTTGCTATGCATACTAAGACCTTATTTTCGATTGACCGTCTCTATTGTAGCTATATGATGTAATGGACTGATTTGAACCAAATTGGGTGAGGATGTAGAATACCAGCCCAGATGCATATTCTATCAGTTTGGTTCAGATATCTGAACAAACAAAAAACTTTTTTATACTAAAACTTGATTTTCGATGTATCGTTCCTATGACAGCTATATAATATAGTGGTCCGATCTAAAAATAAAAACAAACTTGATCTGCGTACGGCATACAGGAACCTACATACCAAGTTTGAAGTCTCTAGCTCTTATGGTTTCTGAGATCGACGAGTTCAAACAGACGGACAGACAGACGGACAGAAGGACAGACAGACGGACATGGCTCAATCGATTTGGCTGTTGATCCTCATCAAGAATATATATACTTTTGGGGGTCTGCCACGCCCCCTTCTGCCTGTTACATACATTCTGCCAAATGCATTATATCCTTTTTTGCCCATTTTCAATGGGCTCAGGGTATAAAAATAGAAAAATAGACAAATAAATTTGATATATCAAGATTAAAAAAATATGAGAAAAAATAGCTGGTATACTTATGGCGAATTGGAATAAATTAAACGCAAGTTACTTGGATATTAAACTAAATGCTGCAATTAATATAATTGGACACTTTGTAAGGATATATGAATTTTAGTAAGCATTATAACGAATAAAAAATGATATAAAAGTAAAATAAATGAAATAACCAATATGAATTTAGAATTTTATAGAATCCTTTAATAAAAAATAAAAAACTTAGTATTTTATATTTTCTTATATTGAAAAGTTTTAGTTCTCAACGCACTTTTCTCAAAAGACAAGCAATTTTGTAATTAAAAATATTTTATTATCAGAAAAGATTCATTATGAAATAACTCAATTCATTTAATTCAGTGAAGAAAGAAGAATAAATAAAATATTAGTTATATCAATGCTGTAGACTAACATTCAGCAAGGATAACAGTAAAGTCGACTTGTCACAAATTGTTGGTGTATGTTCAAGTTCATATTTCTTATTCAGTTGATTGTCGACATGTGGAGTGTTCAGTTGTTTTACGCATTTCTAAAACTATTACGAGTTGTTTTTCATGGCGTGGGTTTTCTCAGACTACAATTTGACAGATCCAAGGAGCGTTATGAATCGAAAGTGCATTGTTGGTATAAGGACTATTTACCAGGCTCAATTATCTTGCTAATCATCTGTGTGCACTTTTATCTATTGCTGGAAATGGATTACTTTTATAATGATTTAAGAGAACTACAACCGGATTCATTGCCTCCTTTTAATATCCTGGATTTACTAAGTGAACTCTGTCATGATGTGTTTTATTTCTTGCTGCTCATCATTTGTTTGGTCAAGAGAAATCAGCTTTATAGGGCTGTTAACCTGGCCCAATTGATTTATAAGCAGCTGAGATTTTTATTGAAGGATCAATTTGATTGGAGATGTTCCACGAATCTTTTTCTCCTGGGAATCTCACAGTTTCTGTTGCTTTTCGTGTGTTGCCTGAAACTCTTTTATTTCGATTGGCCTTTATATGATTTCTACAATATTTGTGATTATTTCATGAGTGCAGTGCGCCTTCTCTTTGTTTTGTTGTTGTCACTGCAATTCTGGTATCATTTGTTGCATGCCTCATTGTTGCAATCACTCAATTTGCTGTTGCAACAACAAATGAATCTCAAATTGTGGCATCAACTATTAAGAGTGCAACCATTGCTACAGAAATTGCAACATTTTGTTGCATATTACTTTGGCATCTCCTTCTGTGGCTACTTCGCCATGTTGTGCCTCCGTTGTGGCATGTTCCTGAGTGTCTTTTCCTACGATGAACTACGCTTTATGCCACCTCTGAGCAATCGGAGTGAAATGGATCCCCTGGAAATGCCAATGCCACCAACACGTGGCGACTTATTAAGAACCGAGTCCTTGTTCCTGGCGTGGCAAGTGGCACTGATGTGGCTCCTCCTCTGTGTGGCACTTGTGCACCAAAGAGAGCACAATAATCTATTGATTGGCATCTGGCAGCTGGATTTTCCCACTCAACTAGCTGCAAGTGGACTAAGCGAAAGCTCCTTGGCCAACAAGGACATTCTCAGTTTTCTGGTAAGCAAACTATACAGTTAGTCAGGTAATTGTTTAGACAAGTATAAATAAGAAATAGTTTTTTTTTTTTTTTTGCAATATTAAATGTGTACATATTTTATTTTGTTAAAAAAAGCCCATTCAATATTTTATAATTTGTTTCAAAAACCAGAAAGATTTTGAGTAATCAATAATTATTCAGGTTTTTTTTTGTAACGATTAATTAAAAATCGTATTAACTTGTTTTATTAAAAATGTTGTATAAGCTTTTTGGTGATTAAGAACTTTTTTGTTTTATTTTTCTACTAAGCTAAATTTACAGTAGGTCAGGTAATATTTATGACAAATAAAGAAGTCACGTAACATTTTTATTTTTTTAAATAGCTAAATGGATTTCCTTATTTCTGATTCTTACAATAATTTTTCTAAGAAACAGGAATGGAAATTTTGTAAATTTTTTTATTTGGTAAAATCTATAAAACGATACAGAAAGAAGACAATTTTGTAATTGTTTAATATTTTTTATATTGTATTATTCTTTATTTTTAGAGTTTTTATTAGATGCATAGTTAAAATATGTAAGTTTATTATTTATTCAATATAATTATTTCATTACTAGTTTTAGATAAAAAAGACCTTTAGATAACTCCAGGAAAAACTCTTCCAATTTCAGCTCACCACCAGAGTGTCTATAGTTGATTTAATTCCTGGTTCCCTCAACTTTATTGCCTGGAATTTAAAGACCAATGTCTCAGGAATTCAACTCGTTGGCTTTTCGAGAGGTTTCAAGTTACTTCTTCAGATTGTGCTATGTTGCACCCTCGTGTACTATATGCAACAAGGAGATCTGTTGCAGCAACAACAGTGCCTCAAAGTTGACTGTGTACACATTTAAAATTCAGTCCGCTCACAATAAAACTGTGCAAATTGAAGAATAATTAAATTAGCATATACATAATTTAAATGACAGCCACAAGAAGTTGCGTGTTGCCTCTTTTAACCTCAACATCGACACTTGTACACACACCCAGACACACACACACACACACACATACACACCCAGACACACACACACACACACATACACACCTGCACCCAATTACTTAATGAATAACAAGCAGAGCGACCTTTGAAGAGACGATTTTAACGACCGAAGCTCAACGAACCTTGCGGTGACCGACGACCATCATCATTCCCGGCATTAACTTATTCAAAGGGCAACAGAGGCATAAAATGTATAGAAACAACTACCAATGTGCTCGACTATTAGATGCCCAGTAGCTGTAACTTTGCAGGTCTTTAAAACAATCACCATTAAAAAATAAATGCTTAAGAAATATAAAAAACACAAAATAGGCATTTTAAATTAAAAAAGATTTTGACTTGACAAATACAAAAAAGAATATAATAATAAAAAATGTTTATTAAATATTTCTTAAAAAAAAATTAATGAAAACGTTAAAAAAAGAGTTGCATTTAGAATTTCAAAAAAAATTTAAAGCTAATAATTTTTATTTAATGTTTCTTAATTTTTAAAATCAAAAATAAACCATGAAAATTTATTAAATATTTTTTATTTTAACATTATTATTTGAAGCTTCACATATTATATAATTCATAATTTAAATATAATTTTTGTGATCAAAAAGTAAAACGTTTTTTCTGTATTATTTTTTGTAAAAACTAACAAACATTTTAATTTTATTATTTTTAGCAGGTAGCGCTAACTCTTACAGTCTCTAAGATCTACACAATTACAGACAGACACTGTCACAAACTTATAAGCCTGCTTATCTTTTTGGTATTGGTCTAAAAAGGGCCAAGTTGATCTAAAAAAAAACTTTGACCATTATAAAGATAAAGTGAAAGACGAAACGGCGGCAACTTGTTGTTATTATGAAGCTGCCTTAACTTTACATTTTCCTTTTGCCCCTTCCCCATTTTCTTCTGTCCTCTGTCCCCTGTCTCGTTTCCCTTTTGCCTTTTTCTCTGTGTGTAATTTATGCATAAACTTGATTGAATTTGCTGCGCATTCGCAAGATTTCAGCACACGGTCTTTGACTGCGATATATCGAGAGATGCGAATCAAAATGAAATTCAATAAATTAACATAAATCTCAGTCATTCACTGGGCGAATTGTACTCCTTGTACTCATATGCAAATATCAACTGCATATTGTGAAAAGTCGATCGATTTCAATAAACTCCATGCCACGACCTGGCAACATATGCAATATTTCAGTGAGGAAATTGAATCAGAAGTCGCAAGTTGCAAGTTGCAACACAAAGAAACTCAGACCAACAACAGGCAGCAGCAATTCAATGAATTTTCGAAACACAGTACACGCTTCTCTTTTGGTTAAAAAAAAAAATATTGATACAAAAAACTGATATTAATTTAAAGGTTATATGATATCAATACATTAATACTCAACATTGTATTCAAACTTAATAATTTAAAATTTAATTGGTTATATTTAATTGAGTTTTTAATATAAATCTTATTGTAAACATTTTGATATATTTTCTCCCCAGCTTCTGGTTGATGTAAATTGATGAAATTAAATACAAAAAAAAAAATCAAAAATAAATTTGTAAACTAAATTCTCATTTCACTTCAAAAGTTATATTAAATTATTGTTTAATCTGCGAGCAAGCAGTTTGAATATTTAAAGCAAGCAAATTTGACTGATTAATATTAATAAATTTTACTAATTAAATAAAAGCTATTTTTCGTATTTATATTTATATTAAGTTATCGTTAAGAATCCTTACATTTTTTTTTTGCGACATACAAGTAAAATTGTAAGTGTTCTTTTAATCACTGCGAACGTTAGTCCTAGTGACTAAAGCTAGTGACGAAAGCAGCACAAAGGGTGCTTAAATTAATTTCTACAAATGTGCAAAATGATCGCACTTTAAAGTGCACCTTCAAGTGTCGCTTTAAAGGCGATGCCGACGCCATTTTGTCGGTCATCTGGTCGGCCATTTTGTCGCCGACGTCGTCGTCGTCGCCATTGCATTGAGTAGGCGCCATGTTGCAGCCATGACTTTTATATGGCTTGCATGTAGATTTCTACTTCTTCTTCGATTCGTATCGTTTCGTTTCGCAAGTTTCGTTGAATGGCTGCCAAATGTGCAGGCGGTACAAAAAAAAGAAGAAAGAAAAAAAAGAAAAGAAGGAGACTCAATATTCAGGTCAGCCTAAATTTCGATATCGCTTTACACGTGCTTTGCTCTTTCTTTGCTCTCCCTTCCTTGAAATATTGATCGATTATATTGAAGTTCATTTGGTTGCCTCTTGACTTGACTTTAAGTGTACTGACTTGACTGTCGGGACAGCTGTCAATTTTGTTGTTGTTCTGCTGCTTTGGCATGCATAATTAATGTGCAGTTGTAGTCGTTGTAGTACTAAATACATTGGCATATGTATGAGCCGAAATACATCCATCTTTTGTCTGTCGAAATGCGAAACTCGTCGTTGTCGTCGTCCTGTTTGTTGGCTAATGAAATTTTAATTAGTGCGAGACAAGCGATAAAATTACAACAACAACAACAACGAGAAATTAACATAATTGCTAGAAGAAGCTGCCGTAAGAATCAATGATAGGATCCACCATATAAGGGTCGACGGCAATTACATGCATCAAAGATTCATATCCTTAAGCGCCGCAGGACGCTGTCATCTTTTATAATGCCATAATAATGACTTTATCTTTGAAGCAGGCAATAAATCTCTTAGACCCAAAGGAGCGCAGATAAAAGAGATGATGCCAAGAGAGGCAAAGGAGACGAAGGAAGTCTGTTGCCAAGGCCCTAAATGATATATTACTCATACGCAGCATATACACTCAGCAAAATAAGTTTTCTACATCGTCAAATTGCCATCTTATTTAACATTCTTATACAATACTATTATCATTACCAAATATTTATACAAAATAAGTAATCTGATAGCATTGAAAAAATAATTAACTAATCAAAAATGGATTAATAGGTTAATTTTTTGTATTATTTATAATTTCTAACCATTATCTAAATTCTTCTTTAATATATAAAACTATTTCTAAAAATACCTGTAAAATTACGACGCATCTTTCGGGATCTATTATTAATATTTATCAAGGAACAATGTTTTAATATCAAAAATACTTTGTAATATGCACAACAAGCTTAATGCCTCTGCCATTTATGCCATTTAATTTGTCATATAATCAAAAAAATTCTTTAAAAATTTTTAGAAAAAACATTACCAAAAGTCTTTTTTTTTTCTTATGCTGTTTATTTTAAATGTTAGTTCTATTTAAGGACAACATTTCGTTGAGTGTATAAATAGTATGTGCTTCCGAGTGTGTATAGGTGTGTGGGTGTGTGTGTGTGTAGATTTGGCTTACATAAAAGTTAATTAATATGCTTTAGTAAGCTGCTAAATACATCGCAAAATATGCGCCAAAAGCTGTCAGTCTGGCGTCATTTATCTGTGTCTGTCTGTCTGTCCGTCTGTCTGTCTGTCTGTCTGTCCATCTGTCTGTCTGTGTCTGTGTGGTCAACCGGGCGTATGTGTAATGCCAAAATACCGTAATGCCCGCTGACAGTTAGCTGACCACAGTAGATATCGTACTGATAAATTGATATGAGCTATCAGCGCGTTACCTGCATAAAAACAAATTTGCATGCAAATTTGAAAATTCCCTGCAAATGGAAAATTGTCGAGTCGCTAGTTTGGGGTGAAAGACAAATATGCAGAAGAGAAAAAATATCGTATCGAAGCATCTATGTAAATGTTTTGTGGGGCTTTAGCTGCCATTGTTGCTCAGCTTGGTATTTATTTGGTATTTTGTATTTGTTTGCCGCTGCTTCGACTTTTCCCCGAACTTGGCAACAGAATATGTTCGATTTTAACAAAATCCAAATAAAATCTGCGCATAACAATGAACTTTTCTTTCATATTGTTTTTTGTTTTTCGTTTTTTTTGTTTTTATTTTGCCTTATTGTTTTTGGGCAAACTTTTTAGCAAACGGCCCAAAAATGAATACATTTCTTGGCCAAAAAGAAACTTGTTTCCGTTCTGTTTCTGTTGCTGTTTTTTTTTTTTTTTTGATCAACTCATGCAGATATTGAAATCTATTCGTATTATTTGCTCTAAAAGGGAATTCTTGATGAAATTCTCAGCAAAACATTTTTTATATACTTTTGATTAAATTTGTTATTTCTCTGTATTTTACTTTTTGTTTTTATTGCGTTTTTTCTCCCTTTGCCCGAAGCAATTTAAAGTAAACAGGGGATTTTTTTCGATATTGCCGTGTGATTTGATGCCAGAGATATGAAATTGAAACGAGCTTAAGGATAAAAGTAAAGACTACTTTATAATTAAAGTCGCACAACCGTAAAATTTAATGCCATTTGGCAATCGGATGAGCCACAAAAGCCAATTAGTCAGATGCACTTGTTGAAGCAAATACGTTAATTATATTGGAATATTTAAACAAAATTAACGGCAAATAAGTCCATAAATAAAGATAAAGTAAAATGCATAAATAATGCGAAGCAAATTATGCACACATATCGTACAAATTTATATAAAAGTAGATATTTAATGGCAACTCATGCAACAGTAGAAAATGGCAAAGGGAAATTATGGAAATGTGAGAGAAAAAAAGCAGCTGGAAAAAAAGGCGCAGCTGTCAATTGAATTTATTATATAATTAAGTGCAATTTGTGTGCTCGCTAATTGCAACTGTTTGTCGAGGCTTCATTTATTGCTAATTGTTAAATGCGTCGCACGCGACCAATATGACAACAATGCAACAATAAAATCAACAATAATCGTAATAATATTAAATAAATATTGCAATTATAAAGCTTTCTTTATTATCATGCAATTGTTTGGCTTTTTCGCATCATTATAAATTGATTGAAAACAGTATTTTTAGCATAATTTTCAGGCAAAACTTCTAGGAGAAAGGAAGCTAATGAAATATTGTGTAATTATCAATATTAAATTGATTAAATTATTAATTTTTATATACTAAGAGCTTAACTATAAAATATTTTAATAAGATTACTTATCTCATTTTTGTAGCACTAAATTAAAATTATATTCCTATTATGACATTTTTAGAGAAGCATATTGAATGTTAATATTATTTGCTCTCTAAAATTTATTTGTATTTTAAGTATTTTTAAGTATTTTTCAAATTAATATGGAAAAGCTTATTGGCTGTAATTTCATCAGCTAATAAGGATAGCCATAATTGAAATTAATTTTATATCACTTTACAAATGAAAAAAGGAATCCCATTTTTTAGCATACTTTTCAGCACAGCTAAATGAAGTGCTAGCAGTTTCATTGTTTATTAACTGATTATAAAGATCGATATAATTATTAAATAAATGTAATCAAAGCATCATTGAATTGGTTTTTGCTTTGTTGTCTTTGGCTTTTGATATATATTTTGTGGTTACAATGCGTGGCAGCAAATGTTAAATATATTTTTTATTGTAAGTGCACTAAGCGGATTTTAATTAATCCCTGTCAATTTAACCGCAGCTAACATGTCTGATAAATTAAACAACAATGCGAGCAGACAGCTAGCAAACTGATTTAAATATATTAATTATCAAATTGTTTGCATGCATGAATGTTACGAATATTTGTGTGTTTTTTTGCTCATTTTTCAAGTATTTACACGCTCATTAAAATTGAAAAGACAGCGCTTTTTTACTATCCTTTTTTTTTATAACACTTTTATATAAATGATTTAATGATGTTTATTTTAAAATGATGCTATTAGTGAATAGGTTGACTTTGATTGTCCTCTGTTGGCTGCTCTTCAGCTGACATTTATTAAGCTGCCACTGTGCAACATGGAGGTGAACATGAAGGACACGCTTGGAAGTTGGTGGCGGAAAACTCCTTCAACTTGGTATAAAATGCAAGTCGCCTGACAAAGAGTCCTGCAACAAACACACACACACTTCCTGAATTATGAGCACAGCAAAGTCAACTGAGAAGCTGATTTTGTTTCTGTTCCTGTTTATGTTTCTCTTTCTGTTTCTGTTACTGATTCTGATTCCAGTTGCAACTGCAACTTCAACTTGCGACGTTACTCGTGCAACACGGAAATGTTTTTGGCCCAGTAACCAAACGAAACGCTTAAGTTTATAAGTTTGTGACAAGGCCAGACTGTTTGGTAGAATACCCAGACCTAATTGGGTCATAAATAAAGATCTTAAATTTAAATTTATTTTTCGTTTGAATATTAGAATAAATGACAAGAAATAATATTATTTTAACATTAAACTCTTAATTTAATTTGTTGTCTAAATTTCCTTCAATTTTCAGTTTGTCGACTGCTTATCGTAGAGTATAAATAATAAAATATTAAAAATAATAATATTGATTTTAAAACATTGAACCTTGTGGATTTTTATCAAAAAATCGATTAGCTTTGGGTAAATTTATTAAAATAATTGTCTTACGGTAGCCAAAAAATAATAAATATATGCTTAAAAAAGGATCTCAAAAAAATCATCCAAGGCATAAAATAAAGCCTACAATATTTCCGTTTCCTATTCGAAAGTCTTGACTTATATTTTTTTTTATTATATATTTTTTATAGTTTTCATTTTATATATTTAATATATTATTAAATCGTGCTGTTTTTATTTAGGATATGAACGAGTACTGGGCAACTGAAAATCGAGCAGCTCTACTATAACCTTCTTAGCTGGTTTTTTTTTTTTTTTTTTTGGTGGCTTGCATTGCGGGTGGAAGATATAAGAAGTTGAAGAAGAAGAAATGTTTATTTCATGTTTCAAGTCCGGGCACGTCGTTTGCTGCTGGATGCTCGACTGCTTGTTGGACTGGTTAAGGTTTTTGCTGCTGCTGCCTCAAAATGTTGCACTCATTTCACACAGACCCTCACACACACACACACACACACACACACACACACTCAAGTATGCTTAATCTTATTTATTTATAGTGCAGCCCTGTCTGTCTCTCTGTCCGTCTGTTTCTCTGTCTGTCTGTCTGTCTATCTGTCTGTCTGTCTGTTTGTCTGTTTGTCTACCTGCTGTACTTATGCAGTTGCTGTTTGCCTCACAATTGCCAGCTCTACTCGCATCGATAACAGCGCACTTAAAGCTTTAAACAGACCAATAACAGACCCTCTCTATAGCTCTCCCTTTCGCAGGTAATTGGACGTACTCGACTGTTAAATGCACTACAGACACGCGATGATCTTAACGGTGCAACAATCAAGTGGCACTTACAACAGCACAAGAGATACGACCTGCCTAAAGAAATGGATAGAAAGATGTGCTTAAGACTCGTGAAAACAGGGATTGTAATTCTGCTTAATATGAAAATATACATATCATTTCGACAAACTTCTAGCTTGCATAACTTTGGCAAAACTTTGCCGATTTTTAAGCGGATTGTCATTACTTGGCCTCTTAATTAATTCTGCACTCAAAAATAAATAACTTAAAAAAAAAATGTATTTTTAATTTTTTTCCGACAAAATCATGTGACTTTTCCAAAAAAAAATTTTTCTAAATTTTTAACTTCAAGTTTCTACCTCACACCTTTTATTTTCTTGTAAAAAATCATGTCAAAATTCAAAAATCAAGGTATTGATTTTGATGCCATTATAATATAATCCAGATGCGGGATAAAATTTCACAAAATATATATACTAGTAGTTATATCTGTATAACTTTCCTTTTTCAGTCAGATGAATATTTTTATTATCTAATTTTTTTTTTAATTTATATTATTAAATGTCTGCGAGTGTAGTGCAATTGGCAAGTCTGGCTGGCCGCACAAATTGGCATTATAGTTTTGGAAAATATGTAGTTATTTTTGTTCTTTTTTGGGTGCACTTTAAAACATTTGCATGTGAATCGGAATCCGCAACTCCATCGAGCGTTTCGCTTGTCGACCAGCTCTAAAAAGTTGCTGGCAATCAAAGTGTTAACAGCATGGATATAAAAGCAGAAACTTTTCAACTAAATACTTGCATACACACTGATAAAAAAAAAGGAACTTTAAAATAAAGAAATACTGTTAAGAATGTGATTTTATTAAATATTTGCAATCGAACTTTAAGAGCACAATTCTCTATGTTTCAAAATTTTTAAATTCTCGACGTATTTAATATTTTTTTTTTCACAACACTCGCCTTAAAATGCGTCAGTTCTAAAATGTTTTGAGAAATTACTAAATTTATATTTCTTAATTTGCCAAATAAAAAAATATATTTTACTTAGTTACAAAATTAGTAATAAAGAAAAAATAAATGTGTTTAATTTTGATTTATTAGTTTATGTATATATAACTTTATCATATATTTAGTAATTAAATTTAATTTTTATATTCTGCAATGGTTTTTATTTAATTGATTGATTAATATTTTTAAATTGAATAAAATACACATACGATTTTTTTTGTCAATCATATCTCTCCTTCTCTCTCTTCCTCTCTATCTGTTGCAATCACTCCTTGTGTGTCCCACTTTCTCTCTGTGTGTTGCCATGCGAACTGTCAAATGAGCTTTTCCAAAGCGTTGCATGAAATTAACACCTTTAATGCAATTGGCAGCTTCTGCTTCAGCTTCATTATCAGGCTCGGGGCATGTGGCAAGCACTGTCACTTGTTGCACATGCAAATATCCTTCCTCTCGCCGCTCTTATACTCCTCTTTTTAATCCTTCCCCCGCAGCAAACATCGATTGCTGCATTTGATGCCAGCAAATTTATAGCTGCCGTTTATTTCTGACTCTATGTGAGAGTGTGTGTGTGTGTGTGTGTGTGTGAATGTGTGTTGTCTGAAGATTTAAGCCATTATGTGAGAGTTGGCATTAAATTTCTTAGTGTTATCACAAGTCAAACAGCTGCTAAGCTGATTTCGCGTGTTGAACTTTTGTCCCTTTTTGCTTGTTCAGCTTTACTGTTTACACGTGTTGACTTAACAACAAAATACACACACTCACACACACACACACAAATACAAAGACACACATTGACCCAAAGAACATTTATTTGGTTAGCCAGTTTTGTCCAGTGTTGGAGTTTCGGTTTTTTGGGTCAGACTTGTGGATAAGAGAAACCCAACGCAGATTTATTTCCTTCGACCCTCCAGCAAAATCAAGTCTAGACAGCTGAGCACATATCTAATACTGTTTCTCTTTCTTTTTTTTCCTTCCCATTTAGCTTCCCATTCCCTTTGAGAAACCTCAAAGTGTCAATTAATGACCACAAATTAACGTTTTGACAGCGTCAATTGTTTTTAAGCACTTCACATAGTTTATTTTAATTTCATTTGAGACTTTTTAATAATTATCACACAAAAAGCACACTTTAAAGAGCAAAAGTCCTTTTTATGGAATGGTGCTCGTAAAAAGCGCAGATTCATGTGAGATTCGGCGTATCAATAATAAAATTTTTTCACTCCACAGCAACCACAAAAAAAAAAATTGTATGAGCATAACAATTTACAACATTTTGTGTGGTTTTTCCAGCAGCTGAACAACCGGAAGGCTTAAAAATACCCCCTTTTGTAGTTGGGGATGGACAATGATAGGAATATATCGATATTGTACCGATGCTGAGAAACGGTATCTAAGTTAAAAACGATTTGATATATATATTTAATATTAATATATATATTAAAAATATAAATAATATATTTTATACAAAATTTTGATTTTAATAAATGTAAGAGAATATGATTTTTGTTTAAAAGTTATTCATGAAATTATATAGAAAATTTTTGACTACAAAAAGTTGTAATTAAATTTAATATAATTTTATATTTTATTTATTTATTTTTAGAAAAAATATAAAAAGATTTTATTTCTGCAATTCCTGCTACATAAATGTTAAAAAAATAATTTTTTTATGTGCTAGCATTTTTTTTGTTAATGAATTCTTTCAATTTAGTTTAAGTCAGTAGCCCATATTTATTACGAAAAGAATTTAAGTTGAGCTTTTTATTTATACTTTTAAATACAAGAGATTTGTATTGATTTTATCAAACAATTGTGAAATAGAATTTATTTTACAATTTTTAAATGCTAATGATTAATATCGATTTAATTAATATTTAATTAAATAATAACAATCTATTGCTTTCCCCAGATGTCAATATCGATACTTTTTTAGTTATACCCATTTCTAGCCTTTGGCAATTCAGTTTGACGAACGATATTGACTATAAAACCAAAAAGTAAATATTTTTGATATTTCCAATTAAATTCTATAGGTTGCGCATACAGTTGGCGAATTAAAGATTAAAAGCTGCACTCACAAAATATGCGTATTTGCTTATAAAAAATTTAAAATTGAAATACGCGTATGGAACTCTTCGAAATATACAATTTTCGAACTCATGCATAATAGTTTTACTCTTTCCAGTTGCCATTTAAAGCCATAAAAAGAATGCCAAGAGCTGTCGGAAGAGCTTTGTGTTTTTTTGTTGTCTGTTGACCTGCCTTTTATGCGGCCATCGAAAAAAATTGCTGCAAATAATCAGAATGGCAGCTGCCTGTGGCATTACGCATACGCCACGTTGACTGCGTTGAGTCGCTGAATCGCTGAATCGTTTGGCAGTCGATGATGCGTTACGCCTTTTGTTGACATTGGCACCTTGAACGTAATGCAAACTTCATTAAATTCAGCACACAGGCACAAATTATTAATGAGCGTCCACACAGTCAGTTGAGTTCACAATTAAGCTCGTTACGCTATTTAACTGCTACTAGGAGAGGGAGTAGGACAGTGATATAGATGGAGAGAGTAAGAGAGTGTGAGAAATGTGCGTAATTAGCAGACAATTCTCATAAATCAGATGGCAGCAAAGTAGCGCAAATATTAAAGATACAAAGATACAAATTGCACGCTAATCGCAATTACTGCCTAAGGTCTAAACACACACACAAAATGTTATGCCTCTGTTATTAAAAAACTTTCATATTGACCGAAATGATATGAGTTACGCATAGGCTTCAAGGTTATTATCATAACAACAACAACAACAATGTTGAAGGCCCATTCGATGGTCATTTCAGTAAGCATGTGTGAGTACATTTATTAAACAACTTTCGCAGGCAACAGTAAATGGCAACTGGACAACAGCCCAAACAAGCTAACACACAAAAAACGAGGACTGCATTTCTAGAAACCAATTCGCTTTAATTTCGTTGAATATTCAGTATTTAACATAGAAAGTTTTCTGTTAACTCAAACGAATTTCAAATGTTCTTGTGTGACATTCAAGCTTACAAGTTAGTTAAAAACTTAGAGTTAAAACAAATTTAAAGTAAAAAAAAAATATACAAAAAATCAACTAGGAAAAGTTCAGAAATTTAAAAATAAATACAAAATTATACATCTAAATTTCTAACCAGTTTTTTATCATTTCAGTTTAAAATTCTAATTTTGAATTTTATACAATTATGATCATTTTATTCTAATTTTAATCAACTATTCTCAATTTAGTGTCACTAAAGAAATAAATAATATAAATAAGGAATAAATGATTTTTTTTGACACTATTATCTATTATTTTTTTAATATTTGCACAAATTTAATATAAAATATTTTCGGATTTGATTTTGTTATTATTTTTGGCTTCCCAATTTTATTTATTTTTTTTTCAAATTATAAGCGTGTGTTTTAAATTGTTCTATTTTCAATATTATTGCTCGAAATTCTTAAAGTAAATTAATTAATAACATATACTATTATATAAGGAAAGCTCTTCAGAATTTGAATATGAGGCGAATTGAATTTCCGGAACATTTCCATTGATAATTCTAATGTACGCTGTAGTTGAGTAAAGCGTGCCACGCCCACTGCTCCGCCCTCGCCACGCCTCCGCCTGAATTTCCCACCCTTCCGCTGTGTTAAATGGGCAAGCCTAAAAGCATGCTAAACTTTTTGCGGAAATGACACGAGTTCCGATTCCGACAGCGATTCTCAGCGCGTTTAACTGAAAGACGAAGAGCAAAAACTACACTACACTACACACACCAACAACAGCAACAATAGTAGCAATAAAAATAACAACAACAGGAAGAAGAAGACATACAAGTCCAGTTGGCAGCAAATGAAATAAAGTCCAGTTGCTGTTTTCCTTCCCAAAAATCGAGGCTTTTTGCATTTGGTTCAATTGTTGACTTTGTAAAACATTTCTGACTGTCATTTTATTATTTATGCAATTTCCGTTTTGTTATTTACTTGGAAAATTCACTGAGAGAAATCATAACAATGCATGTGATTTAATTAAAAGACTTCAATTGACTTAAGGCTGAACAAGTTACTTAAGACTAAATTGAACAAGAACTAAAACCTTTGCGGCAATTTATGCTTGTTCAATAAAACGAATGCAAACAAAGACCAAACAAATTGACCCAGGCAAAGGTTGACGTTTCATTTGATTCATTTAAACATTTAATGCTCTTCATTTGTTGACCATAATATCTTGAGGGATTCAAAAGTTCATCAACTTTTGTTGCCAAAGCCAAAGACAATCAAAACTTTTGTCGGTGCTTAGGAATTTCTGGTCGACTTAAATGTTTCATAACGCGTTGTGCAGAACTATAAATAAATATATTCTGCTTATGCATTGAGTTGAGAGAAATTGAAAAGTTGTATCAAATATAAACTGTTGTATAATATTTTCATTTGCAAAATTAATTTGACGCACTTGACAATTTTCTAACAGACATGTGGAAATCATAAAAAGAACAATAGAAATTTCGAATATTATTTTCTTGCAATTAAATGCACATCAAAGACGCCAAGTGTCAAAAATAATTGTGTGAGCGTGTACAACATGGCGTATGACAGTTACTGCCTACGAGAAAACCCAAACCCAAACACACTGTCACAATGACAAGCACAATACGCACACAAAACATGACAAATGTTCATTTCCCTTCTCTTATCTTTTATTTCCCTTACTTTCCTTCGTTCCCTCATGCGACAAATGTGCGCTGTGTGAAAAAACATTGCCTACATTTCAGCGCAAACCAAAACAAATGTAAACCTGTCTCGCTCTCTGTGTGTGTGAGTGTGTGTGTGTAATTAAAAAACTTTTATAATAAGGTGTGTTCCCCAAATCTGTAAGGATTTTGTTGACAATTGCTTTTGAGAACAATCGCACGAAATCTCAATGTTTTAAATTGTCAAAATTTTGTTTTTTTCGAGTCATGAATATTTGTTTATTTTTAATTAAAATAAATCTTCTTTAATTTAGCATACATTATTTAATAAATAATTATATTTGGAATGCATTTGATATCTTTTTGTTCAGTTAAAAAAATTAATTCCATTTAATTAGGTAAACTAAGTTTATTTATTTTTAAGCAACCCAAGTTTATTTTCAGAATAAATAATATTTTATACATATAATAATTTGTTTTGTTATTAATAAATATTTATTTTTTTCCTTTTTGTGCATCCTTGATTTTGTTGACAATTTCTTTTGAAAACTACGAAAACTTAATGGTTTTAAATTGTCAAAATTTTTAATTTTTTGAATTAACTTTAATTTAGCATATATTATTTTATAAATAATTATATTTGGAATGTATTTTATATCTTTTAATTCAATAAAAAAATTAATTCTATTTAATTAGTTAAATTTAATATATCATAAGCTTTTCTTTTTAAAAAACCCAAGTTTAATTTCATAGTTAATAACATTTAAAACATATAATAATAATTTAATTTGTTATATGTAAATAATATATTTTTCCTTTTCTGTGTATCTAAATATGAATTTAAATAGTTCCGAAAATGTAGCAATTTTTTACATTTCTTAACAATTTATTTATTGTAACATTTCTTAGCATTTTTGGCATTTATAGTTTTGTGGAACACACCTGAAATTGCTGAGGCAGTTACCTGCATACATTAAACAACTGAGCTCTTATGCAAATCTTAATTGTTTAAAATTATAATCTGACTTCAAATTATGTTTGCACAACGTCGTGTAATCAACTGAAATTATGAAAAGCAAGAAATGGTAGACAAAAAAAAGGTGTAAAATGCTGGCTGACAAGAAGCGTCAATTACAGTCAGGTGATGAAGAGAAAGACAGAGAGAGAGAGAGAGTGGGAGAAAGAGTGGGCAGCTGATAAAAGACTTTGGAGGACAGTCAAGTGAGCGGAGGCAGCGTCTTAATCCTTAATCCCTTCGCTGACATCGTCTATACCAGGAATCAGCTGAACAAGAAGAAGAAGAAGAAGAAGCAGCCTGCAGGCCAGACAATGCAGTTTCAGTTTAATTAAATTCTTTTGTCGCAGCTTTTGGACCCTTTGTACATGGAAAATGCGAAGAAGAAAAAAAATAGAAGAAAAGTCCAATACTCGACGCCAGCTGCAAATGAAATTAATAAAAACGCCAAGCCAATCAGGAAAGAGGAAGAAGAAGAGGAGAAGAGTACAAGAGGGGATTATGTCACACATAGAATATCCGAAAAGAGAAGCAACAGAAAAAAAAAAGAGAAGTATAATGTAAACTAAAAGCATATTGTGTCGTAGAGTTCATAGCATTGAATTTATTCACCATATGAGTACTCATTCACATTCACACAAGTGAGCAGTCTTAACTCTATTCATCCTCAGTTAATCCTATACCACATCAACCACATTCTCAGCTCAACTTATAAATATTTATATATATATATACTCCTGTTTACACGCAGAAAAACAAATCGTAGATTCATATCTATTTATTCATTTATTTGGGGTCAACTAAGAAAGTTAATTCAAATTCAAATTAAATTTAGGAAAAAGGGTATAAATTACAAATTAAAAACATATTTCAGATTTTATCAGATTACATTGATTAAACATACAAATTTTAGGTTCAACTAAAAACATTCTAAAATATCAGAGCTTATTTGAATATCGAAAACTAAAAGTAAAAAATTTAATAAATATTTAAACACTTATTAAATAAAATAAAATTTAATTAAATTAGGCAATTTTGTGTATTCTCTATGTTCTCTCGATATTATTTTATATATTATATATTTAATTTAAAATGAAGATCATTTTGCTCAGTGTATTATCTCAACTCACTCCCATCTCATATTATAAATACATATGTCTATTTACTGTGCAATTTAGCGTTGCCTAATTCTAGGCGACTTCTATCGATATGGAATGTGTGTGTGTGTGTGTGTAATTGCGAGTGTGAGTATGAGTGTGAATCTGTTTGTGAATGTGAATGGCTGTTGATGTTGATGTTGATTCGCAGCCGCAGCATTTGATGATGTGGTGACAATATTTGATTGCTTAATATTGAATTAATTTAACAAATTTGTGGCCGCATTGAGTGTGTGGTTGCCTTATTGACACACACACACACACACATACACTCACACACCACATACACACACTCCATAACTGTCTGTGTGTGTGTGTGTGTGTGAGGCATTCAAAATGCAATTACAATATGCGTATGTCGAACAAAGTTTGGCGAGAATTTTCAGCAAAATTTCCATCCCAACAATTTCACAGGTAAAGCTGAAAAGTTTTGCAGTTTGTACTGAACTCTTCTCTTAATAAAAACACAAATATTATAAGGCTAACTATAAGTTAAAAAATATTATTAGACAAAACACTAAGAGTTAACTTAAAGAATATTAAAATACTGATGATAAATAAAGAAAGGAAAACTGGAAAATTTGGATACAAAATAGAATAAACAGAATAGAATTAGGAAGACCCTTATATTTAGTATTGAAAAAAAAATATTTGACCGAATTCGAAATAAAAAACGCACTACTTCTTGTATTTTTTTAAGTTTTTTTTTATCTAATATTTTTCAAATTTGGTATTAATATTCTTAATAGAAAGTATTTATACCAAAGTTTTATTTCCCTGACCAAAATACTTTTCAGTCTTTGTTAGTCTATTAGAAAATAAAAAGAAGCACACTTGAGCTAAAGTTTAAGACAATTCTTCTGTCTACTTTCTTCTCCGACTGCTTATGATGTATAGTGTTGATGAAGCAACGCAAAACTTTGTCTTGTCCAAAAGTTCTTAGCCTAAATGTATGCAATACATTTTTTTTTTGCAGGCAAGTTTCAAGAAAACAAGCGAAGCGTGCCAAAAATTGTTGAAGAGACTTTCGAGGCAAATGTAAAGGCAAACATTAAGCACACTCATACACTCATTCACAAAAGTCTTTTACTTTGGCATGGCATTAAAAATCCAAGACTTTTTGGCCTGGTCAAGTCCACACTAATAACTGTGAAGCATCAACACGTCATCTACGAGTCAGCACATATATATATAACTATTTCCTTTTCTTGACCAGACCAAATTGTTTGACTATGCGTCCAAACTGAAGCGTTTGGCAAATATTTTCCGTACAGTCCAAGTCTAAATTCCAGTCTTAGTCAAGTTGAGTCGAGTCCAAAACAGAATTTTTTTGTTGCATGGAAAAGCGAAATTGTTGCCGGGCAAAATAACAACATAACTGCAAATGAAATTTCGTAGATTTCGTTGCAAAGTAAATGAAGAATAATGTGCAAAAGCAAATTGCCAAAAAGGGCGTGCGCGAAAGGCAACAGAAATAAACAACTAAGAAAGCTTGCAATACTAAGGAAATGATCAACTACAAAATATTCTAGAAAAAAATGTCAATAAATATATTTAAGATTCATAATTTACGTTAAAATATTTAAATGAAAATATCCAAGGAATTTTAGATAGAAAAAAATTGAAATGCAAAAAGACTTAAGACTTTAGAAATAATCAGAATTTATTTAAGAAATTAATCAATTATAGTTTAAAAAATATAAAAGGAATTTATAACAAGTTCCCTTAAATTTTTAAAAGTTTAAGCTATTTTTACTGAACACTTGCTTTATCCCATTTGGTTTACAGAGTATTCAAAAAGAAAAAAAAGAAAAACATTTATTCAAATATGGTAATTAGATAAATAAAAATAAAAATGTTTTCAATATTAATCAATTTAATCAATTTAGTCTATTTAATTTAAAGTTACTACGCATTTCTGTTATCCATTTTACTTAAAGGGTATTCAAAAAATCCAAAAATATTTAAAGAGTTGTAGATAAATAGATTAAAATCTTTTCATTCCCCTTCAATAATTTATTTAAAATAATTTTCTTACACCATAATCTACATGCCTGGGGAATTTACAACACATTTATAAATTGTAATAAATTTTGTATTCCCCCCCTTTATGTGCGAACTTAATTACAGGGTATTTCGTAAGAAGCCAAAACACTTTTGTTAGTAAGCAGAAAATATTTTCATTGTTGCTGACACCTCAAATGCTCGCTAAGATGTGTAGAGATGTGAGACGAGCGATAGAGCAACTTTTTAATTAAGAAATCTTGTGGAATTGCTTAAATATTTCAAGTGCAGCTGCAACAACAGTAGCAACAACAGCAACGACAGTGGCAACAATTGTTGCAACTTGCAATTGCTTTCTAATTAAGACAAAAAAGAGCACGCTTTGCCACTTAAACGTTTTGGCCAAACTTAAGCTCAACTCTCTGCCCATCTACAAAAAAAAATAACAAACTTTTATTTATGGCAATAAAACGCAATTACACATCATTTTTAGCACGACTCAACGAGCCAAAAAAGGAGCAACTTCTTGGACGCAACAGCCCCAATCGAACATATTTCTTAGCTGGTCCAACGAAAACCAAATGGAAACCAATAAAAATAGAGACAAATTAGATGCAGTACTTAAAAATACCCTGTAGAGTTTAAGCTACATTTATAAGAGTTAAAAATTAAATGGCAATATGACAACACTGCGTATACTTAACTGAATAAATATTTTTATTACGTATTTATTTATTTTTAACACTAACATATTTGAAATAAAATGTAAATAAAGCTTGCAACTAAGATTTTAGTTAAACAATAAAAATAAATTCTATACAACTTTTAATTTAATACCAGAAGCAAAAGAAGTATGTAAAAAAATCTAAGTAACACTTAAGCTGCCGTAGCAATAAATACCCTCTAAAGAGTTGTCTTCTAGATTTATGACTATTTGCTGTCAGCTTGTCAATTGACAGAAATAACTACAATGACTACACGGCGTATGATTAATATAAGCATGCTTTATTCGTACAGAAGCAAAGAAAGAACAGGAAATGTACATATCCTGTGTGTCTATTTTATGGGGTATAACAATCACTTGGCGCCAGTTTACTGTGCCGATATTTATGGTTAGTTTATTAGTTTTTATGTTGGCCACAATCACACAGAGACAGAGAGAGAGAGAGGGGGAAAGGGAGAGAGAAACCGTTTCTGGCCAGGATTCTGATTGTGGGCAATTTTCTGTTGGATATAAAATATTGTAACGAGTCATATTTTTATTCAATTACGTGTGTGTGCAAATGTTTGAGTGTATATCTGTATATATATATATATATATATATGTGTGTGTGTGTGTGTGTGTGTGAGTGTGGCAAATCGAGTTGTTAGGTTAATCAGCATAAAAATAAGCAACAGCGGGACAGATAGAATTGAAAGTCGCTGCTTTTTCATTTGCTTTTGCATTTGTTGCTTGCCTCATAAAGTGTCGCTGCGGGAATCACGCCCACACACAAGCACACACACACCCACGCATACAAAGCTATTTGCATGTAAGACCTACACACACACACACACACACACATATTTATAGATAGCATAGCGTGTGTTTGAATAAACTGTCATGCAAATACACAACTCGCATATAAGTTGAATGTCTCGAGATCTCGCTTGAACTTTCAGTTTTCAATCCCCTTTTCCCCTAACTCATCCCCCCTCTAACTCACAAATTATGTTGACAATTTAGCTATTTTTTAGCTAGTCTAGGCCATATATTTTGATACATTATTTGTGTGCCAGATATCTTTGATATATTTAAACATTTATTCGCTAGTAGTTGAAGTAAATAAGATGTAAATCAAGAATAAAATGTTCTTGTTAGCGAAATTATTTTTATATTTATTTCAGAACTATGACCAATGTACTATGACACATGATTTATGTAATTTATTATAAATAGTACTTAGTTAAATATATCAATAAATATAAATAACTGGTTATAAAATAAACACTTTTCTTGCATTTAATATATTTTTCAATTGATTCTTTTAGCTGTCGTAAGTTTAGAAATGCTAAAATTAAATATAAGATATAATAGTACTTAAAATACTAATATAAAATGTAGATAGATAATATACCTATCTAATCTTAAAATTTAATTTGTCCTTTAAAAACTAAATATTTAAAAAATTGACACTTCTTTTGGCAAGTATTATTATTTTTTTCTTAAATATTTCTATTAGTACATTTATTTTGTAATCGTGAATTTATATATTAAATCATAATAATAAATAAATATAAATATTTAACTGCATTTTGTATAGTAATTACTTAGCTAAAGTCTTAACTATCCATTGTAGATTAAATATTAAATTATTTAAATACTACGCATTCTCTTTCGACAGCTTTTTAAAATTTTTCCAACTATCTACTCTTTTGTTTATCAATCAAATAAGTTTTTTTTAGCCATTTAACTTCTGTCAGCACTGCTCAAAAATGTCGAACTGTCTTCAGCTTTCAACTTGTTATGGTCGTATCTGTCTGTCCGTCTGTCTGTCTGTCTGTCTGTCCGTCTGTCTGACTGAGAAAGTGACTGCCTGGGTGGAAAATAGTTTCCTGTGGCGCACTCAAGTCGTAAAGCTTCTTTAGAGTATTTATGTTGGTTATTAAATGGATTTGCCTCGCACCATGCAACGATTTCAATTGGATTTGCGTGGCATGGAAAGCTTTACGCGTTGCACACAAACTGTAAAAGCAAAAGCAACAAAAAAAAAAAATAAAGCAAGTAGCAACATAAATGTTTATGCCACATGATTATTACTCTCTCTCTCTCTCTCTCTCTCTGTCTCTGTCTCACTTTCAATCTTACTCTTTGGCACCATTAAATGTAAGCACTTTATCGAGAGCTACAAGTACACAAGTATTTACGCGGTTTAGTATTTTTTTGGTTTGGTTTTGGCCCAAAAACACCTTTCAATTTTTATTGAGGCTTTTAGTTAAATTGCAAGGCCACAACTGTTGCCGCACTACAATAATTCTTAACTCGAAATGGTGCCACACATGAGTGAACGGGCTTAAAAGCATTCGCAATCCTAAAATATCCTTAAACATCTCTTACAGAATTGCCTAACCTTAACCTTATTCAATTTGTTCTAGATTTCTGTAATCCATTTGTTGCCAAAACCAAAAAACAGTTTCATTTGCTATTAAATCTGATAATAAATAGGTTTCTATTAAGTTTTATTGATCTATATGTTTTACTAACAGACTGTTTAGGCAAAGAAATCAAGAAAAAAAATTCTGAAAACACTGAGACGTAGTTTTAGTTACATTTAACAAAAAAACAAATGTAAAAATCCATTTTATAATGGAGTTTATTTGCAGTTTATTTTTATACATTTAATCTAAAATAATGTGTTTCTTTTCATTTAGTTTTCTTTACTTATTTATTTCATTTCGAAACTTTTGAATTCTAAAATAATTTCCTAATATTTATGTGAAATTCATTAATAATTCACAGTTTTTATTTTACTGAATATTTAATAATGTGCTTCAAAAATCTTTAAAGCAAAAAACTCGCTTAAAGACTTGCAGTTCATATATTTCCAAGAAGACATAAATAAAGCCGTCATATCCCAACTGTTATGATATATTCCATGAAAATAATTGATGCTGCTTGTCAATGATTTCTGTTTATTTATTAATTTAATTTGTGATAATCAATTGTTGAAACTCGATGCTGATTATCTTTAGTCAACATTTATAATTATACTTGACTCAATTATTGCGTTGTCAGCAACTTTTTCAGTACTTGAAAAAGATTTTAATTGCTGTCCTATAAAAGACTTACCAATTAAAATAAAGCAGTTTTATACGGATGACGAAACTGTGCGTGTTCTTCAATGATGATCAATCTCAATACGAATGCGATTAATTGGAGAGACGTTTGCTTGATTGATGCCATCAAAAGAGGGTGTTGAAGGGCAGAGAGTACTGTACCTGAAAGACAAATGGGAATGGAAGCCATAATTAAGCGCTTTTCGCTGGCGTCTTTATTTATTAATTTATGCACTCAGAAAAAAAGAAACTAATAATATAAAAAAACAGTCGTATTTAATTTTACAATTTAACATTTAAAAATACCTTGTTTGATGAAACTACAAAATTATTTCAAGGTGAAACCTAAAATTATTCAAGGGAAGCCAAATAAATTTAAATAAATAATATGATATTAAATTTAACGAATTATCATATTTTTTTAATATTTATATTTTATTCAAGCTTAAATTGCTTGTTATAAATTATTTATTTATATAATTTTTTTTATTTTATTTTTTAAAATCGAATATTTTTATACCATATTTTATTTTCGCAAAGAAGTTCAGAAGCATATAAGATTCATATATAAAATTTCTTAGGATATCTGCGATAAAAATCAGTGCATATTAAAATATATTATGTTTACTATGATATATTATGTTAATATATATATGTTAGCTATGATATGTTAACTATGATACGAGTATATTTTAATATGAAAAAGTTTAAGAATTCGTTTAAATACTTTGGAATATACATAACAAAATTATTTAATAAATTTAAATTAAATTCACAATTAAATTGTACACGTAATGTTTTTATTTAATACTATAAGAACAAATAGTTAAATCAAAGAAAATCAAATTGCAATATCGTAGCATTTTTTCCCGAGGTGTACTACATTTATAAATGTATATTTATATTGTAGTATAAATAATAAGTGATTGTATTGGCACTTTTGACCTCATATTGTTGGGTCTCATTTTCGCTTAACGCTTGGCAAGTTTTCCTTTGTTTTGTGCGAGCTGCTAATTAATGGCCCAAAGGGTCTGTTGGCCCTTTTGTTATTATTTGTTGGCAGTAGCAACGTCTCGGCATTTTCTCAACTGATTAGCTGGCGCTGCATTGTCAATGGATAAACAAAAGGATCAGCTTCTTAAAGTCCAACTCAAACTGAAAGTCGAAGTCGAAACTTCTGTGTGCAGTTGGGTATTTATTTAATTTGCTGCTTGTTGGCCATTTAATTAAGCGTGGCCAATACTAAGCTGCAGTTGAAAAAGTTGCCTTTTGGTTAGCAGAATTTTAAAATCATCGAATCGCCTGTGGTTACACTTTGTAATGAGTTCATTTGTTTGCTTTTATTTTTAGCTCGATACCCAAAAAATGGGTATAGAGCCTATTAGATTCGTGTCGATTATGGTACAGAATTTTGAACACATATATCTCCGCAACTATAAAAGTAAGAGCAACCAAATTTGGTGACAGTACTCCTAGGATGTTGATCTATAATAAGTTTGTATTTAAATTTGACCCCGCCCACGTCCGCCCACGTAAATGATATAAAATCTAATAACAAGAGCACTATTAAAGCTACAGCATTGAGACTTGGCACACAGGATAAGGGGACGAGTCCTGAGGTGTGCTGAAAATTTCATTGAGATCGGTTTATAAACAGGGAAGTAGTTTGAGAAAATATGATATATGGAGAAAATATAATCACCTGGATCTCAGAGACTATAAGAGATAGAGATTCCAAATTTGGTGACAAGACTGCTATGTTGCGCACGCAGATCAAGTTTATTTTAGAATTTTGCCACGCCCCCCAATTATCCTGTAATCGACAAAAAACTAAAATATCCAAATACAAGGCCAATTTAATAGGTACAGATGTCAAAATCTGCACACACACTAAACACAATTTTGATAATGCATCCTGAAAACTGCATTGCAATCGGATAACAAATACAGAAGATATTAAATCAAAACTTCACATTTCTCATGCCTACGTGCAGTGGCCAGATTTTGGTACAAAACTTGCAGCAATACATGCGATTTGTGGGTACATTGGACTCGGGATCAAAACAACTCTTTGTTTTGAACCAAATTATTTATTATTATTATTATTTTTATTTTTTTATTTTTTTTTTCATTGCATTAAATTAATTACATATTAATTAATAATTACATACTTTTTAAATGAATACTTTACATACTTAATCAATAATTTTATGTGATGCACATTTTGCAATCAGTACCATGAATTAGCAGCAAAACGAATTTGGTTCTATAAATAGCTTTATTTGCACATGTATGTATGTGTGTATGTAGGGCTTCTCTTCTAACGAGCGAGACATAATTGAAACAAAAGAAACGTGCAAAACGGACAACGAAAAAAAATGATATAGATTGATATTGCCACATGCAAATATAAAGCTCCGATGGCTCTGATGATAGAGCAGTGTATTTCGAAGCGATGAGTCGAGAGTTCGAATCCCGTTTCAATCTTGCACATGTGCAATTTTTTTTTTTTTTTTTTTGTCAACTATTTCCTTTTTTTTTGTCAACTATTTTCTTTATTACAATTTGTACTTTTTTAACAACTTGTATTTTCTTTGATTTTGTGAAAAGAGTAACTAAATATATATATATAATATAATCTGTATTTTATTATTCACGTATTGTATTATAGTTAGTATTAATACCAGTTCTGTCACAGACTAGCACCCCTAACTGTAGGCTATAGGATAGCATATAGTCTGTAGCATTTTATGTTGACCATATTTTACTGAAATTGAATTAATCGGTTGTGAACGTTTGGGTATCGAGCAAGTTACTGTCGAGTGCGCTCGACTGTAGACATACCACACCTCATCGCGAGCGAAGCGAGCCGGGGGTAGGCGAGCGAAGCGAGCAGGGGGCGGAGCCCCCTTGTTATTTTCAGTTTGATGTTTGCTGTTCATTCGCAAAGAAACTTTAAATTCCATTTTCAACGCAACAAATGAGGCAACAACTACAACAAAAAATAGGTATGAAAAAAAACTGTTGCCTACTTTTTTGCACTGTGCTTTAAATGCACAACACAATGCGGCAGCTGTTGTTCAATGAAAACAACAACAACTACAACAACAAGGCAGCCAGAAATGCAGTCAAAATAAACAAAATAGGTGAGCATTATTCAGCTTCTCCCTCTAGAGGCAGAGAGTGCTGACAGGGGGGGAAACGGAAGAGGGAAATAGGGGGTAGATCACTGCGGATGTTGTCGGCCTACATGACTGCCTGAAGTGTCTGGGAAAAAGGCAACAACAACAACAACAAAAACAGCTAACGAGACACAGTAATTCAACACATGTGTGTGTGTTTTTTGGGAGCATCTACAGCACAGTGCAGGCCAAAAAAATAGAAGCAGTTGATGATATTTTTTTTTAAATCTAATTCTCGCAACTGCAGTCACTTTAAAATGCATAATTCAGAAAATATTTAATAATTGACAGCACAGTACAGAGCATAAAAGTATTAGCACTTCAAATTTTATACATATTCATTTATTGTAATTTATTGTAATAAAAATATATCAAAAATTGGATTATATCGCATTTAACACACTTGCAGGTCGAATTTAACAAAACGTCACTATTTATTTGCCGATGAAATTGTCATAGCTTTGTTGTACCAAAACTACAAACTTTTAGCTTCAGCCGTTTGACCTTTACAATAATGAGTGAATAAATGAATGTATAAAGCAAAGAATTTTATGTATAAAGATTAATATTCTTACTTTGAATTTATTTAACATTAATTGTCAGCACACTTGAGTTTAACAAAATAAAAACATTCGCTCACACATCTAGTAGCTATTAATTTAATGTCTCTAACTTTTATCATACACTCATAAGTCACTTTCCCAACATAAATTTCGAAATTCAGGGCAACACATCTCGAATAAAAATAAACACAAAAATCAAACTGAATTTTAAGAACCAAACCAAATCTTCAAAAACAGATTAGAAAGCATTGAATTGAATTTAATTAGACATGGCTGAATCGTACCCAAACTGGATGCCTTCTCTGAATCTGATGCCAAACAATGCAGAAGATGAGAATCAAAACAGCGAAAATTTAATGCCAAATCGACCATTTGGACCACGTTTGTCTTTCTTTCAAAATGACCTGCACAGCCTGAGTCAATTGTCCAAGCTCTATCAAAATATACCCATTTATGGCAATGGTCCAATAACCGATGATGAGAAACGCGAAATCGCCAGACGCCATGATGGATTTGGGACAGAACCGACAGACGATGACAATCAGCAGGAAACTATGTAACAAAATGCAAATGAATAAAGCAAAAGCAAAAAGGAATGTGGCAAAATGTCAAAGATAAATGGAAAATTGCAACATTTTTATCGGGTTTATTTTGCAATTTCATGTTGGCCAACTATTGAAAAGCTGTTGGCATTGTACAAGATTTGTCTAAAGTATTGTTTTACAATCAATCATTCAATCAATTGAAGCTTTTGAAATTGTAAATCATAAAGTTGGTTTAATGTTTAGGTGATAAATAAAATGGAATGACAAACACCAAGGTATTAACTTTTCATTTTAATTCCCCTTAGGAACTTTCCATTGTAATTCAATGAAGCATTAAATTATTTTTGTGTGATTGAATATAAGGTAGTTTAGTTTTGTCAAGCAATTTGGAATAAATTGATGAAGTCTTTAACGTTATTCAGCTTGAATTTTGTTTCATAAATCGATACCATTTTTTATTATTTTAAAATACAATTATAAATGAAGATTATTTCTATAAAAGAAATTAGAAAATAAACGATATATAAGTCTAGGTGTGTCCATTATTACATTTCTTGAATTGTTATTTTTTTCTTTGAGTTTCATTTAATATATCGATATTTAAAACTAAAAGGCACACCCAAATATTTTATTAATGTCAAAAGAAGCACTTGATTGTATATTGCAAATTTATAAATGATCAGTTAACGTTTATTAATGAAAAACTTTATAATTAATTATAATATTATATTTTATATTATATTTTTGAATAACATTTAGTATTAATTTTAATGTTTAGTTAACTGCTTGTAAATTAATAAATTAAATATTTAAATCGAGCTTTTTAACAAAATTTCGTTTTGCAGTTTCAATTAATAAAAATCATTTAGCTTTAACATTTAACTAAATTATAACCATAATCAAGGGTATTTAATTTTCGACCCTCTTTCAACATTTTTTATTATTATTTGTTGGTTTCCATGTAAGCATCTTAGTTACCTATAAATTTGTTTAGCACTGTAAGGAAAGAGCTTTCTATGTATTTGTGTACCGTGTGTGTGTGAGAGTGTGTGTTTTTCTGTATGTGTGTGCGCTTATGTTGCTTTGTTAGTACATTTTTCATAATTTACATGTTGTTTGTTTGTCTGTTGACTTTTTTTATGTACAACCAGAGACTTGACTAAAAGCTGCAGCCAGCTCGTTTACTCTCTCTCTTTCTCTCTCTGTGACATATTCCTTCTCTTTCCTTTACAGTCTGTGTGTGTGTGCTGAAACTGGTTCAATGTTCACACACACACACACACAGCCCATTTTCATGTGCGATTTTTTGATGTTCGTTATTTAAATTTCCTTGGCGCCACATAAAAAAATAAGTCTATTTATTTAATTGAAACGCCCAACAACAAACAGCGATTGCAGCAGTCGTTACAGCAAAATGCGCTTTACATGATAGTATTCAAAACAATTTTCCCTCTCTCCTTTCCTCCCCTCCTTTCCCCTTCCCCTATCTTCCCTGTCATTTTCCCGCTATCTTCCACAATTTGTCAATATTTGTGCGTCGCTTGCCAAATTCGTTGGAAAATGCAAACAATTAGGCATTTGTGCAAATAATTACAAAATGTTTGTTGTGCTTGTTACATTTGCCGTGAAATTGATAAAAGCCGTGTGAAGAAGAAGCAGAGAAAAAAGGAGCATAAAAACGGAAGATAAGCTGTTAAAAAAAAGAAAAGCGACTGTTAATGAAACTGAATATTGTGGCAGAAATAACTTTTAATGCGAGTCAAACTTGCTTACCAACGAAAAAACAGTTTAAGGATATTAAGAGCAATAATTTTCTAAATATAAAATATGCTGTATCATTAAAAATGTTTCTTAACTTCAATAAAAAATGTAGCAAATTAATTATGAGCTCCAAATTAGTTCGTTAAAAATATATTTCACATACAAAAAGTTCCAAACATAAATTTATTTTGAACTTAAAAATAAATATACTAAATAAAATTTATCAAAAAAATCTAAGCTCTAAATAAATAAGTTATGAAACAAATTTCCATTTCTTAAGAAATTTTACATTGAAAATATCCCATATTTTGACACATTTTTTTGTATTTTGGAATAAACATTTAATTTTTTTATATTCATTTTTAATAAGCATGATTCTCTGACTATTTATTATTATTATTACTATTACTATTATTTTAATTGAGATGAAAAATTTGACTAATACAAAGTTTTTGAGATACTAATATGATTGATAATAATATAATTTAGGGATTTTCCCGTATTTTAAATTATTCTCTTTTTGGCTGAGGTGCCAAACAAAGTTTATTAAAATGACCACATTACACCAAATATTTTTTTTTTTTTTATTAAATATTTTTTTCAAGTCACTCTCAGAATTTTAGAGGCTAGATAGGAAAAAAAATTGCACCTTCCCTTCCTCATCAATTTTCCCTCGCGTGTTGCAAACAATGAACCCGCAGATTTGATGCCACATCGTTTTCATTACGCATAACAAATGGCAAATTATAAATAACATTTGCCAAATGCGTAAATTTCGTAAATTCGTTATATTGTGTTCCATTGCCAATTTCCATTTTCCAGCTTGTATTTATGACGAACGTGCGAATTTTCACACATTGTTAGTAAAAATGGTTTCATGTCTTTCATGTTTTTTTTTTTTTTGCTTTCTCGCCAGTCATAAAAAGCAAATGCTACGGGCATTCCTCATTCTAGATGCTTCGCACGTCTAAAAATGAAATGCAAGTATTCTGGCTTAAAAAATAAATATTTTGCCAGCTGTTAGGACAGCAATTAAAACGTGTCTTTGAAGTGCTTGCCACAAAAAAAGATTTTAAAAATAAAGAACAACAACAAGCAAAAGACACTGAAGGCAAATGGCGAATGGCAGCAAAAAGTTATTAAAATGACAAGTTTATAAGTATGCACATGAGAGAAATAACAACAACAACAACAATAAATACAACAACAACAACAACTACTACCAGCAAAATGTCAAAGCAGAAACGCAAATCCAATTTTAAGCCAAGTCAAAGCCGCAGGCTAAAAACAACAAAAACAACCACAATAACAACACTAAAAACAATGGCTACTTAAGCAGCAGAGAGGGAGGAGAAGAAAAGAGAGGGAAGGGTGGGAAGAAACGCCCCTGAAATATTTGATATGCCCGAGAAAATGGGCAAGAGATTGCGAATGAAAAGTAAACAAAACAGGACTTAAAATTAAACGTTTAAAAAAACAAACATACAAAAAAAAACAATATTTTGGAAAATATAAATAAGTCGAAGCTTGAATGCACTGAAAAAGAAATTTGTGCAATATAATTATAAATATTTAAAATTAATTGAAATTGGAAATTAGACAAAAAATTACAAAATAAAAGAGTTATAATTTAAAAATTTTCTACACAATAAAATAAAATTAGTAAAATTTAGCAAGTATTCAATAATTATTTATTTACATAATTTATATAACTTAATATTTATTATGCATTTTTAAAATGAATTTGCAGTAAATAAATACAACATAATTTATTTGTTTGGCAAAAAGATTCACATTTGTAAGTTTTCAATATATTTAAATCTTCTAGAACTGGATAATTTTAAATGAATTTATGAATGAATTTTCTACACAGTAAAATAAAATTAGTAGATTTTTTAAATGTATTCAAATTCCTTTATATAAATTTAGCAAGTATTTAATAATTATTTATTTATATAATTTATATAACTTAATATTTATTATACATTTTCAAACTGAAATTGCAGTGATTAAATACAATATAAATTATTTCTTTGGCGAAAAGATTCACATTTATAAGTTTTCAATTATTTTTTATCTTCTAGAACTGCATAATTTTAAATGAATTTACAAATGTATCGCTATAACCTTGATCTTTATTTGATTTGTATCGATTACTTTTAAATTAATTGACAAAAAGCTACACTTAGCTAACCAACTTTTGGTAGATGAGCTTATTGTTGTGTTGTCGCCATTAGGGGGACACTAAAGTGGCTAACAACGTGGCCATATTATACTCAAAAGTCCAGGTAATTACGCCTTGGATGGCAGTCAACTGGCTAACAACACAAAAAAAAAGAAAAAAAAAACTCTAAATGTCCTGCGGTGTATTTGTCAACAAGACAACAACAAAAACTACAACAACAACGACAACGACAACACAAAAAAACAACCACAGTGATGCTCAAACTATGCGCACATTTTCGCCAGTTTAGTTCCTACATTTGTTGTTTGTTGCTGTTGTTGTTGTTGTTGTTGTTGTTGATTTTGTGGTTATGCAAAAAGTCAAGCCGCATTTAGTCAGTGAGAACTGAAGGGAGACAGCTAAAAAGAGAGAGTGCGAGAGTGGGAGAGAAGGTTGCCTTGTCGCGACATTGCCGTTTGGGGAACGCTTTTGACGCTTTCCGCTAATTTTCCGGTTTGACTGTTACACCTGTCTGCCAGCCAGCCTCCAGCATAATTCTGCCCTCCTTATACCCTTATTTTTCCCTGCTATATCTTTCTTTTTGGGGTCTGTATGTTATTAGCCTAGTATTCAAGAGAAACAAAGATTTATGAATTAATGAGCATGTCTGTCTATCTGTATTAAAACCTTTATCTGATGGACATTTATAGTTAGAGTAATGAAATTCGATAACAATAGTCCTCCTAAAACGTCTCAATCATCGTGTGTTCCAGAAATCTCTAGAGTTTTGGAAGAGAATTGCTTTTGAAAACAAGAGATTCAGATTTTTTGAACACGTTTTCGAAATAAAAAAAATATGGCATACTTCCTGTTTTATCTATATTTATAGGTTGAGAAATTGTTTGTATATTTAACAAAATTCTAAACAATTTATTTGATGCATTTTTATCCAATTTAAAAATTATTTTAATTCAATTCAATTAATATTTAATTCTGTTAAATCTCTCAACAATTTTTTATTATTATTTGTGCTGGGCAACAAACAGTCGAGCATCTCGACTGTGGCTTACTTTTTATTTGTTTTTTTTTTTTACTGGATTGCAGCAGCCACGCCCTTGGCTTTGTCGTAATCCCAACGCTTTCATTGCGCATAAATTACGCGCCTAAAAAGTTTTTCCAGCTACACACGGGGAGTCATTTCCCCACCACAATTCACCGCTCCCTCCTGCTGTTCCCTCTCTTCGCTTTCCCTCACCCCATGTCGCTCACCTTTTTAGACAAATTAAAAAACTCTTATCGAGCCGTGAAAACTTTTCTTTGCCGCTTTCTGGAGTGTGTCAAGTGCGATATTATTATTGCTCTCGTTGTTGTTGTGGTTTTTGTAGTTGTTGCTGTTGATGTTGTTGTTGCTGTTCTTGTTGTTGTTGTTGTTGTTGTTGTTGTTGTTGTTGTTGTTGTTGTCGTACTTTAAAACGCTTTTCGAGCGCACAATTTGTATTTGACTGTGCAAAAGGTTAAACGCGGCGTATGCGTGATATTGTATGGGATATTATTGCGCATACGACATGTGTGCGAAGCGTCTGTTTAAAAACGCCAGACAAAAGCAATTTCAGAGTGTGCCTATAGAACTCTCACACACACACACACACACATACAGTAGCATACCTTATGGTTTTAGGCATCGATTGAGACTACAAAAAACAATCACATTAAATATTTCATGCAACCATCGGAATAAACAGTTAAAAACCTTAAAGTGCCTAGTTATAAAATCCACAAAACTTACAACCTTCACTCAAGAACAGACTTCAAATGAGAAGAAAAGAATATAAAATAATTTTCCACCTGTATTATACCTTGTGATCATAAAAGGAAAGGTATAATGAATTTAAAGAAATTCTAACCCTTTCAATAAAAGAAGCTTCAAAATATTAATGCAAATACTTTTTTCTTAGCTCTAGACATTTAAATGAAATGTTTGTGAAATTACAGGATATCTGTTAGTTGAGCTTAGGTAGTTAAACAATTTTGGGCAAAAGTTATGCAAGCCACATTTCATAATTCTTTCTTACATTTTAAGTCCATTTTTCAGTGCCTACAGGGTATCTGTCAGTCAAAAACTATATTAACTCTTTTAGCCAGCTAACTAACAATGCTGACTTGTGCAACAAAGTGACCATTGCAGCTTTACTGCTGTCTGCCCTGTGGCTTGGCTCCTCTCCAGTCTCTTCTGCCTCTCCCTCTCTCTCTTTTCTCTATCCCTCTCTTTACCTTGCTACACAGTGACCTCGGTCGAATGTTCAAAGTCCAACTGTAATCCAAATACGAATAGCACCTGGACTCAGTTTTGGTTTTGGTTATGCGGGCAAACATCTGCTTCAGTCGTTGTCCAACACTGTTGATTGAATTTCAAGTATGCTGCAGTCGGGGGCGTATGCGTAATACCTAACATTACGTATACGCCAGCTGTCCAGTATGCCAAATTGTGAAGCTAAACGAGAGGAATTAATTAACATTACTCGTACTCGCAGTTGTGGTTAGAGATGGATATCGATATCAATGGGTATCTTGATATCAACATTGTATTGATGCAAAAAAAAAACTGTATTTGAGAAAGAAAATTTTGTAAATTTTTTAAAATCCAAGCCACTTAAATAACAATTAGTATTCTTTCAACAAAGCCTTAAAGTGTCTCTGTTTTCAAAGATTTTGTGCAGACATTTATGACAAAATATATAACCTAAAAGTCTTTTATGCTATTGATAATCTCGTACAGTCCATTTATTATCTATTAAATAAATAAATTAATAATAAATTTAACCCCAATATGTTGTGCTTATAATGTGATTTTTGTTACCAATTTTTCTCTTCAATTTCAGCTCGACATGGCTTAATTTTTATTATTAAATTTATTATATATCTAATTTATTTAACTTGTTTGCTAGTGCAACAATGATAACATTAATAAGTCCAATTAAATATATTTTTATTCAACTGCTATCGATATAATTTATATTGAATACGATTAATTGGTTGAGTTACCCATCCCTAGTTTAAGTAAGAGTCCCAAAATGAGCAGTTTGCCTAATTAACTGTGCCACATTTCAGACAATTATGAACTGACGGCAATGAAAGTGGTTGATTTGATTTGGCATGTTGGCCAGGTTAAGAGCTGCCTGCCATTTTGGCCTGTTGCGCCAACAGCTGTTGTTGCTTTATGGCCTACCAACAACAACAACTGGAGTTTTAGCAAGGTAAGGAGCAGAGGCTAAAAATTATACAGTACAGTGAGTCAGGAAAAGGATTTAACAAAATTATAAAATTACACAATTTTTCTAGCAAAATATATTTATTAAATTTTTATTTTATTTATAATTTTCATTGAATTTAAAAATTTTACAAATTAAAAAAAAAAAAAATCTGGGAATTTTTATTCAATCAAAATACTTTTTAAACGAACTGTAGCTGGCTCTGCTGCTGCTGCTGGTCACCCGAGACGCCACGAAGACGTGATGGCGCCATTTCCGGGAAATTGCGGCAAGGGTTGCCACCTCTCTTTCTCTCTCAAGTGCTCAGCAGCGTGTAAACATTTTCATTTGCTGTCGTCGTCGATGTTCTTCTCGTTGTTGTTGTTGTTGCGACTGTCAAGTTATGTTTCGTGTACATTCAAGTGTAAAATATTGAATTATGATGGCAGCTGTTTCTCAATAAACATGGCAAGCGTTAAATCTTGACAGCAACTTGAACCCATTGTTGTCATGCATGAGTTTTCCAACACGAAGCCGAGAAAAATGAGAATAAAAGCGAAAGTGAACATGAAAAGTGAGTGGGTCAAACCGGGAAAACTCTGTGTATAAATTACAGCAGCCAAGAACAAAGAGTCAAGAGACATACACTAAAAAAAAACATACTTTGACTAAAATGTAAATTATTCTATTTTCAGTGAATGAATTTTAATTATTAATTAAATATTAAAAAGATAAATAGTTAAATAAAACTATTATTATTTCTAAAATTAGAACACATTTATAAAATGTTCATAATGATATTTCACAAAGCTGTAACTTAATATTTTGTAGGAAAAATATCAAATTTTGAAAATTTGTAAAATAAATAAAATTTTGATGCAGAATTAATAAAGATGATAAAAATTTACCGAATTGATATTCCGCTTAAAAATCTGTTAAGTTTCCAAAAAGTTATGGAAGTTTGAATATGGTGAAACCTTTGACTTGGCAACATTTCAAGTCAAAATTTTTGTCAGATTTCTCTTGATTTTTTACAGAAAAGTGAAAGTTCTCAGAATCAATTTTAAAGTGTTGTTTTATACTAATTTCGATATAAGGAGTTGATTAAAAGTGAAAACTTTAAATTAAAAATTTTAAATTTTCTAAATACCAAAGGGAGGACCCTTGCCATCAAGCCATGGCTATGATCGAAAAATATAAAAAATTTTAAATAAACAAAATTTAAATACAGAATGAATTCAGAGGCCAAACCATGATTAAAATGACATTCCGTTTGGCTTCGGCTCAGTTTTGGGAAAGTTATGACGGTTCGACTTTGGTAAGACTTTACAAGTCAAAATTTTCGTTCAATTTCCCATGATTTTTGACAAAAAAATGAAAGGTCTCAGAATCAAGTTTGAAGTGTTGTTTTATACTAATTATGATATAAGGAGTTGATTAAAAGTGAAAACTTGAGAATAAAAATTTAAAATTTTCAAAATTTCAAAGGGGGGACCCTTACCATCAAAATCAACCATGGCTAGAATAATCGAAAAATAAAAAATTGTTCTAAATGAACAAAATTTAAATGCAGAATGAATTTAAAGGCCAAACCATGATCAAAATGACATTCTGTTTGAAAATCGGTTCAGTTTTGACAAAGTTATGAAAGTTTGAAGTTGGTCGCACCCTTGACCAAACAACTTTTCAAGTCAAAATTTTTGTCAAATTTGCCATGATTTTTTACAAGAAAATGAAAGGTCTCAGAATCAAGTTTGAAGTGTTGTTTTATACTAATTATGATATAAGGAGTTGATTAAAAGTGAAAACTTGAGAATACAAATTTTAAATTTTCAAAATTTCAAAGGGGGGACCCTTACCATAAAAATCGAATTTCAGAAAAAAATATTTTTTTTTAAGAAATTAATAAAATTTGAATGCAGAATGAATTCAGAGGCCAAACCATGATCTAAATGACACTCCGCTTGAAAATCGATTAATTTTTGGCAAAGTTATGACAGTTTAAAGATTTTAAAATCGTGTCTAGGGGAAGAATTTACTGTTTTTATTTCTGTTAACTATGTTGTTTTTCTCCGTGTGTAGCTACATGACAGCTAATGCAATTTGCAAGACACACCTTCTGACAGATGAATGCTCTCGGTCGGCATTTCAATGGAGCACAGCTGCCGAATTGAATTATAAGCTGACAAGCGGCAGCCGCACAACGTGGCGTATGTGTAATCTGTATGTCTGTCTGTCGGTGCAAAAACCAACTACAAATTGAGCGCCACAAATGCTACCTGAGAACGTGAGCCACAACAACAACAGCAGCATCTTTCACAACCAAAATCACGAGAATATTCTGAAGTAAAGGAGGGAAAGAGGAGGAGACCGAGAGAGAGAGAGAGGGGGAGAAAGAGAGGGAACTGACAAAACTCTTCTTGCCGTTTGTTTGCTTTTGTGAGCCGCTATGCCGAAAATGGAATCTAGGTTGAGTGGGTTGGCCAAGTGATTGCGATTGTCATCAGTCAACGCTCTAAAAGCAATTGTCTACATTGTTTGGTTTGTTTGCCTAAGATGCACACACACACACATACACACACACACACACACACACACACACATATAAAATGCGAGCATTGTCTTGACTCTCAGTACATGACTTTGTTTGCATGTTAGTGGGTCAGTTTGATTGCTGAAAACGGGGTTGTTCCATGACTTTGGGGTCAGAATTTCAGCTTGGACATATGAGATTTTATAAATAGAAATATTTAAGTCTGAGTAAGTTTAACTATATTGAATAAAGTAAATAAAAAATGTTCTATTTTTTTTTGTATTTATTTCTATACATTATCAAATTTTTTGTGAATTACTCGTATTTTCTCAAATTACTCATTACTTCAATGCATTTTGTGAATTACTTTTGTTTACTTGTTATTGTTAGTAATCTCAAAAAAGACAGAAATAAAACTTTTACTTAAACTTAAAATGTACAGCATTTATAAATGTTTTTTTATAAATTTGCTATTATGTTATTTTGATTCAAAAAAATAATATTTTAACAAAACTGTTATTTTAATTTATTTTCAGTATATTATTATACTTTCTTAATGTTGTATCACATTAGAAAATAAATACTAAATTTTATAGAATACTATCCTGTTTATTATCGCAGTTTTGATTAACTAACCATTAAACTATCAGTATCTTTTGCATAATTTAGGATAGTTTAATGTAATATAATATTGGGAAAACTATTTCAGCGCTTTTTTGATAAAAGTAGATTTCGTTAATTAATCCAAATATTTTTCTAAAATACTCTAGCGACCCTCGCTCATATTGGCAAGTCCATGGCATTTAAAGCCAGCTGCCATTAAATGATTTGACTGCCACAGCACTTAAGCCTAATTAAAATGTTGCCTCCTAATTAATTAAACAATTAGGCAACAAAAACAAAAACAAAAAATGATACAAAAGAAAAACTAGAAGAATAACAAAACAAAAAAAAACAATAACAAAATTGCCGCTGGCTGCGTAACATTATCAAAAATATTGTGCTCAATTTGTGTTACGGTCAGTCTGAGAATTTGAGAGACTGTGTCTGGGACAAGCCGTTGATTGTCGCCCTAACTGACACCCTCCTGCCCCAAGGACTACCCCTACTGTAGGCATACCCCCAATGTTACCACATGCCTCGAGCCAAAATGCGAACTAAGCGCATTAAAACCAAATTTATGTGCAGCCAAAAATTTTATCACAAAAATTGACTTGCCAACATGCAGGCCACGCCCACCGCCCCCAAACACACACACTGTCTGCTCTTTTTTTTGTGAGTGTGTCATTTGACTTTCACTGGCAAAAGAACAAAAAATATACAAAAAAAAAAACACCAACGTGAACTATTTTGATGCATAATTTAAGGCAGCACAGAAAATATCAAATGCAAATTTAAAGTTAACACAAGTTACAAAAATCTCAATGTCAGCAGATAGAATATAGAAAAAGCAATAGGATGAAAAGGGACTCACTGTCATTTGAGAAATGGGTAAGATAAATTTAAAACAAGAAATTAAAGAAGACAAAGAGCATATTTTTATATAAAAATCCATATCAATAAAGTACAAAAAGAAATAGTTGGATTTATAATAAGCTAGACTCCAACCAACAATAAAACAAACATTGAATAAAATATTCAAAACGAGAATATAAATTGATTAAAAAATTTTATTTATTATGGTATTGATTTATTTATTTATGGTATATGAGTTTGATAAAAAGTAAACTAAAATTTAAAATAAAATAAATAAAACTAGCAAAATATATAAATATTATAATAAACAATTTGCTTGAATAAAAGCTAAATAAAGCTACAAAATAAAAAGAAGAAAAAATTAATATACATTTTTAAAACAGGTCGAGCTTACATATACAGAAACTATAAATTTAATTAAGAAGTAAAATTTTTGTTAAAATCAGCTAGTTAAAAAAAACACATAGCATACAAGGAACATAAATTATATAATACAAAAAATTGTGATTTTAATTTTTAATCGTCAATTTAAGAGACTCTGTAATGTTTTTAAAATGTAGCACTAAAAGGGCTAAACTGACGACCCTGTAGTTGACCCAAAGATGTAACCACAAATATATGTTTTGGCTGGCAACATGTGTTGGCCGGCTAATCATATCAGAATTGCCTATTCCAATTGGAAGGCTAACACGAGACGGCGTTTACCCAATTCCGTGTCATTTTAGAGCATTATGCGAGATTTACAAAGCCCCGTCGTGTGTCGAGCATTACGAAAAAGCCGAGCAAGTGCCAAAGAAACTGAGCAACAACACACAAACAAAAAGGAAACCCATCAAATATAAAAAGGGGCAATATTGAAACTCAACAACAGTTCGACCTAACACCAAGTTTCGTTCAGTTACCCCTCAAGTTGACAAAAAAGAGGGGAATTTCGTAGAGTGGTGAAGTTGAGTTCATTTCTGCCTTCGATGCAGGCGTCTTAATTTATGCAGGTTATTACAAATTCACACGAAAAAACAACATTAGCAGCTGAATGCGAAGACTGTTACACTGTTAAAAAAAAACATGTATTAGACAATTTAATATTTGTGTATTAACTTTAGAATTTTCTCAAATCACATTCAAATTAATTCTTTAATTAAATATTTGAATTTCACTAAAATTATAAATTATAAAAATGTCAAAGTAACCAAAGGGAATAACAAAACATTTTTATTAAAATTGAATGTGTTGTATATGATTTTGTATTTTTTAATTCAACTTAGAAGGATGGGCAATTTATATTTAAATTTAAATATGAAATAAATGGTATTAACAACATTAGTTATAAGAGTAACAAATGTTATAAAATAATATATTCTAGATATTATGATTATTATGTTAATAGTTTAACTGAACAAAGATTTTAGAATTTATTTATTATTTATTTTATTTATTGCTAAATGATTGTGAACATAATAACATTTGCTTTATAATTTTTCTCTCTGTGTATAGATTGCGTTGTGCTGCCCGTAAAGGAAGTGAAATTGAAATTGTTCATAATTTTTGTGATGTGAGCTCTGCCTTTATGAGGCATAGCAAGCGGGGAACAAAAATTTGTATGAAAAATCCAAATAAATATGTACATGAAGAAGCGTATAAAAGAACATAAAATGATTAACAAAAGGCGCTGCCACGCCTTCCTCAGTGCTCAGCCCTTAGCCTCGGTGTGTCGAGTCGAGTCGAATCGAGTGTGCCTTTAAGGCTAATGAGCTGGTCTACGCGACGTATACGTGATATCGTGTGGGTGTCGAGCCATTAAACATTGATGTGATGTGTGTGCTTAACGTTTAAGACGCCAATCAAAGCAGCGAGTGCAAACAATTAAAAGCAGCTCTGACTTTGGCTTTTAATTGCAACTGGACACGCAACAGAATGTACTCGAAATGTACATGCAATTTGCAATTTGAAAGCTGCAGCTTGACTCGCTCAATCAATCAAGCAGTCCATCAATCAATCAATCAAACAAACGAAATTCCGCAACTCACTAAGCAATGCATATTGAATTCTGTCAAAGTCTACTGTCTTCGTTCTTCGATTCTCAGTCTAAGCCTCGGGCCATCTTCAAGTGCATAATTTATGAGCTCGCCTGTCTGCCAATTGCTCAAATCATTCAAATTCCTTTTGCTTTTGCTTTTGCTTTTTATTTGCGTTCGCATATGTACAAAAGAAATCTGGTTCAATGCGGCGTATGCGTAATGTGTGCAATTTATGTCTCTCTCTCTCTCTGTCGCATATATTCTACTCTTTCACATACGAAAACCAATTAAGTTTTTAACACACACACACACACATACTGATGAATCTAACCGCAGGGTATGTCTTTTGTGTGGCATTCAAAATTCTACTAAGTGCTGAGAAAGAAAGTAACCACAAGAATTGGCAAAGCAATTGAAAAGTTTCCCATTTAGTCAAATCAAATAATTGAAAAAGCTATTCAGTTAGTTAAATATTAATATATAGATAAGAATAACACTTAACGTATTCTAATTTAAATTTTAAAAAATATTTTGTACTTAGACATTTTATTCTAACAGTCAAAGAGCTCTAAAAAAAAAATACAATAAATTCTAAATATAAATTAATTAGCTAGAATTAAGACAGTAAAAATAAGCGGGACTTAAATCAAAAGACATATAAATCAATTTTATTAGGCTAATGCAAAGTTTAAGCTTCAATGCACAAAATACAATTGTTGTTGTCAGAGTGGATAAAAAATAAGCAAAGCATATAAACAACTTCCTCCTTTGGGTGTAGAATTTACCAAAGTGGACCATAGAGATTTATTTATAGATATTTATTTATTAAAGTTTCTTATAAATAAATTTTTCTATGAGTTCTCTTAATTGTCAAACTAAACTGACAGCTCAGTTCAAGTTCTATGCTGTCAATTGTTTTTTGTTTTGCTTTGTATTCCCAATTGTCTAATAGATGTAGAGATTTGATGTACAGTGCATCCAAAAATTATTTTCACAAAATCCAAAAACTTGGACAATAAATATATATATTTTTTATGCTTATTAGCTTATTTAATTATACTTGTCTCTGGTTTTTAAATCAATATTTAATTTGTTTTTTATGGTTTAAATTTAAATTTAAAATATATAATTTTAGTCAATGGTTCTTAAAAGTAGGTTCTAGAAAATATGTATTTTTATAAAATATTAGTTTATTTCTATTTTTATTGTACTTGTCAAACTTAACCATTAAAAAAAATTGAATATGGCATTTTTTTTTGTCAAATCACTTTCTGGACCAACTGTAGATCATTATACCCGTTACTTATAAAAAATAAGTATAAGGGTATATTGTGTTCGTTGGAATGTGCGTAACAGGTAGAAGGAGGCATCTCCGACCACATAAAGTATATATATTCTTGATCAGCATCAACAGCCGAGTCGATATAGCCATGTGTGTCTGTCCGTCTGTCCGTCTGTCCGTCTGTCTGTCCGTGTGAGCGCCTAGATCTCAGAGACCATAAGAGATAGAGTAACCAAACTTTCACACGTAGATCACAAATGCGTTGGAGCAGGTCAAGTTTGTTTTAAATTTTGGACCCGCCTACTTCCACGCCCGTAATTCGCGAAAAACTGGTCATCCGTCTGTATAAACACAAGGATCTCAGAGACTATACGAGATAGAATATTCAAATTTGTCACACAGATTTCCATATACCTCACGCAGATCAAGTTTGTTTCAAATTTAAGCCACGCCCCCCTCCGCCTCCGCAAATCGCGAAAAACCACCTCACCCACAATTGTTCATATAATACGTATTTTTTGGTAATAACCGATATCTGTTATTATTATCTATTATCCCACTGAATCGCAACAAGATCGGACAAGTAGAACAGCAGTTATTGCGTGTCTAAGTTGTTAAATCAACAGGTTCCCCCTAGAGTATGCAATAGTTTTTGTATTGTTAAACCTTATTAGAATGCTTAAGATTTTCAATTAGTTCTGGGAACGTAAATATGACATTAGGATTGAATCGATAATGTATAGATATAAGTAACGGGTATCCTATGGTCGGGATCTCGACTATAGCCTTTCCCACTTGTTTTTTTTTATGTTGTTGGTCATTAGGCAAGTTTCAATCATATGTGGGTTGTCGCCAAAGTTGTTGTTGTTGTGTGTGTGTGTGTGTGTATGTGAGTGGTAGAAAAGTTGCACAATTAGCTTTTATGCCGCATTGTGTCGATTTAATGAGCTGCAAACTGTGTCAAGTGTATCAGACAACTGATGGCTCTATAACAAATTGATGTATTAATCAATCAGATTGCGTTAGCACCTACTGTTCCCCCTTAACCCCCTATTCCGCCATACATTCGAGAAGGAACATTTTTCACAACAGACTTTCGCGACTAACGAGAATATAGAATACAGAAAACATTGTGTGCTCGTTTTTTCCGAGCATAGACAGTGGCGTGCACATGTTTGTGCCTGTGTATGAGATTTACATTTTTTTTTTTTTTTTTTTTTTTTATGTGTTAGTGTGAGTGTGAGTGTGAGGAGTGTAATGTGGCAACGCCTACGATTCGCTTTTATGATGTAGCATAAAAACAGGCGCTCAAAATGAAAATCTATCATCAGCAAGGGGAAGCCAGCTAACAAGCGACTGGACACGACTGGACACGATTGGACACGCTACGACATGACTGGACGCGTTGTTGTCCTCGTGCATAAATGACCATGGTCAGATTGCCGAGCCGTCTTTCTTGAGTGACGCCTTAAGGTCTTGAGTGGCCTCAGTCATAGATGACATTGCACAGTGGTCATTTTACACTCATTTTAGCTATTGCTACTTAATCAATTGGTCTAAAATATGAGAATTTAAGAATTTTTTTTTTTTTCTTAAATTTCAAATATTTCTTAAAATTTAATTTTTTATTTGATTATTGATTAATTAAATATATATAATCTTTATAAGAAGAAAACTAAATAATTATACATATGCTTAATCATATTTTAACCTTAAAAGCATTTAAACATTTGCCTAAAAAAGGTCAGAAAATTATGTTTTTTTAAATTTTTAAAATAATTTTTAAAATATTTTGATTTTAAATTAAAAAAATCAGTTATTTTGGTTTCAAAAGATTTCTTTCGGTTAGGGTTTTAGTTACGATTACCAATTTAAATGGTCTAATATTAGTTATAGGTTCTTAGAGTACGGTTTTAATTAATGATTTACAACTTATAAGGTATTGGGTGATTTTAAAATTAAAATTTACATTAAAACCGGGTCAATCGAGCAAAAATGACCACTGTGCACTGCCCAGCTCAAAGTGAACTCGCATTAAATTTTACGACATTTTGAGGCGCACTAAAGTTTAACAAGTTCATCCGGACGTCACATTGAAAATCCAGAACAGCATCTTTCTTGTTCTCGAATTCTTGAAATCTTTATATCGAAATTAAAGTCATTTGAGTTGGAATTGCGCTGAGGAAAAGTGGGATGGAAAAGCGTGGTGGAAAAGCGGGGAGGAATACGTGTTAATAACGCAACTTGCGACGTGCTAAGAATTTTCGAGTTTTTCTCTCGCGTTTGTCGCAAGGCCAAAAAGCCAATGATAAGCATTTGAGGTATTTTTTTTATGTGCAATTTCATTTAAATATAATGGGCATATTTTATGGTGCTTAAACGTTGATATGGATAACCTCAATGCCACTACAAATTTCTAATTCTAATTCAAAACGAGGAAATGAGCTTAAAAATAGACTATGGAAATGAAGTGACATGAGAAAATGGCGAATCAATCAATCAGAGCGACTAGAGATATCTTAACAAACGAAAATCAAGTCTATACAAAATAAAGTTGGATAAATTAATCAACAATTATTATTTGAATGGATGACTCTATAAATTCTTTTAAATTCTATTGATGTATTAAATATTGATGTTGTTTATTTTGCTTCTTTTCAACTCTTGCCATCTTTTATAAATTGAATTGAATTCAATTTAAACTAAAATCAACTGTCTAAAATTTAATTGTGCTTTAAAAACACTATAGATATTTAATGAAATGGAAAATCAATAAATCAAGAGCTCAGAAGAACATTATACATTCAAATTAGTTAATAAAATGAAATGATTGCAATCATTTAAGGGAATCATATACATAATTTAAGGGAACTAGTATGTCGTCTATTGGCCATTAACCTTCAACCTTAGCCGGCAGATAAATGCAAAACAAGATACAATTTGAGTACATCAAATTGACAATTGCACAATACGCTTTGTTTAACCTATCTAACAAGAGCAGAGAGGATTTGCAGGGGATTTAAGGGGGATTCGAAGGGGAATCGAGTGATTCGAGGGTGCATTTAATATTTCATTTCGGGTTGCAATGCGCTGCTTTTATTACCTTTGCACCGTTGACACTGTTAAATCCCACGCCAATGCCACTGACAATGGCACCAACTCAAATTCTACGGTTACATTTACACAGAGAACTGGGAAAAAGAAATGGAGAGAGAGAGAGAGAGAGGGAGACACAGTTCGTTGCAATTTTACGTTTTATTGTCAAGTGGTTTCACAATGCACAAAAGTTGCAGCTATTTTTTCTGTTTTTTTTTTTTTTGTATTTCTCAGTATTTTTTGCAACTTGCATATTTGCTGAACTCTGCTTTAAAGGCACACAAATAAAATAACAGAGTGAAAAAAAGAGGCAAACGAACTTTGAGTTGCCATCAATCAGGCGACAAACTTTTGGCACACGTTGCGTATACGCAATGTCAAGATTGCAAGGGAGCAAAATGGCGCTCAATCACTGACAATTTCTTTTGTTCAATTTTTTTTGATTTATTTTTGTTGGTCTTTTTGCTGATTTAATGCTTAAAATTCTATTCAATCATTTATGTTAAATTTGATTAGTGGCTAGGCAACCGGAGAACTTTAGCAAAATCTCAGCTCATCAATATTTGGTCAGCTCCCTTCTTCCTAAATTCTCCAGCCTCTCTTTCTAATCGGCAAGTGTGTAATAAATTCGCTTATGGCAAAATGCTGGCAGCTTAAATGGCAGCTGATTTATTTGAACGCACTTTGCCAAGCTCAAACAATTTTGTCAAATTGACCAAACTTAAGCTTATTTATTATGTTTGCGGCTTACACACACATTAAGACAGAGAACTGCCTTAAATTGGAGTCTCACAATTTGAATTTATTGCCTCAGATTTACTCAATATTATTTATACTTATATAGTGTATGTGATCTGCCTGACATGCCTGAGTGGACCACATTTAAAGTTTTCTGACAGAGAGTTTTGCCATGAGAAATTATCAGACATGGCTACATAATCAAAAAGCATAACTTTAGCTACTTACTGCAAAACTATTTATCCACTGACAAATGATGCTGCTTGAAACTTTTCTGCGGCACGCAAAAGGCAAAACACTTTCCACAACTTTCAAGCGAAAAGCGCGCGTTGCAACAACAACAGCAACAACAACAACAGCAGAACATAAAATAAATAAATCGCCACTGACAATTAACGAGCGGAGTAGGTAAATTATTTCTCTTGGGCGCTAGCTTCTTAGGGCGCCTATAATAAATATCTATATGCATATGAATAAACCTAAAATATATTTTAAATTATGTTTCGATCAGTTAAAAATATCTTAACCGATTAAAAGTCTGACAAACTTTACCACTTTAAAAGAATTTCATCGTTTTTATTTTTTATTACCGCCTGAGACGCTAATTAGTATAAAACAAACACTTTAAATTTGATTTTCATTTTTCTGTAAAAAATCAAGGGAAAAAATATTTTGACTTCACTTTTAAGCTACAAAATAGTATAAAACAATACTTTAAAATGAATTCTGAGATGTTTTTTTCTATAAAAAATCAAGGGAAATCTGAACAAAAATTTTACTTATAAAGATGCAAATCCAAAGTTTTAACATCCATCAACCGATTTTAATGCGGAATATAATTTTAGTCATGACTTGACCTCATATCTCATTTCGCATCAAAATTTTATTAATTAAATATTGATTCACTATTTATTTCTTATTGTACTTAATAAAATGAGCTGATTAATATTTCATTTTCTGTTGATCTTTAGGCATTCGTAACACTTGCTGAACCGCTCCTGTTTAAGATGGGCCTTAGTTCGTGAGCCAGCGTAGACTATCTGCACTGTGGGCATCTAGAAAGCAGCAGTTTCCACTTTTCCACTTTTCCATTTTCCTTTTACTCCGCTGAGTTTCAACTTTCGCTGCAATTACGCGTTCTGCAAGACAAAATCACTCAAACAAAATGGCGCGCGTGCGTTTCATTGAAATCATCATCATGGAACCGGTCAAAGGGGGTGTGGCAGAGGGAGGGGGATAGACAGGGGGGGGGGGGGTGGCCAAGGAGTAGGGGTATGCGAGCAAGTTAAGAGAAATATGTGCGAGTATTTTGCGCAAACTGATTTAATTTTTTATGGTCGTTGTTGCTTGTGAATTTTATATTTGTAACTCGTTGTTGTTGTTGGTTGTTGTTTGTTGTTGTTTCGATTTGTGTTGTGTCTTTTGTTTTCTTTTTATGACCAACCGTCGACAGCTGCAGTCGAGCTGAACATTCCGCATTTGTGGCGAGTTTCACTGTCTCTCTCTTTCCCTCTCTCTCTCTGTCTGTCTGTCTGTCTCGAGGTCGCTTGTTGTATAGTGTAAATATTTTCATTGCCTGCCACACACACACACACACACACACATAGTAATTTCTTGCAGTGTACAGCTGCTACAATTGAAACATTTTTTATGCTCTTTTATGGTTTATTTGCTGAACAGAAACAGTCAACACTTAAGTGAAAATAAACAAAGCAGCGGACAAGGGAAAGTGGCAAAAGGGGGGAGAGAAAATTACTCGGCTCGATGGTCACTTCCGGTTGTCAAACTGTCGCTTTGTCGCTTACAGGCTGCCTGAAATTTATAGGGCTTATTTCAATGTCGATGAGAACAGGAATCAAGACCGCTTTAACCAGCAAACATCGATAACAAAAAATCGTTGAAAATTGATTGATTAATTGGGTGAACAAGATTTCAATTATTATGATTGTCATGGATAATTCACTATTAATATAAATTTCAGCAAGAAAACATTAGATTTACAATTAAAAAATTTTATAATCAATAAATCATTCCATTTGTAATCTTAAAATCTTATTTTGAACTTGTCCTTTACAAATTTTAAAATTCAAGTGCATTAAAAAATTTCTATTTATTTGAATTCTATTTTTCAGCTGCTCAACTTAAAATTTTCTTGATTTAATACCCAGTTATAGTTATTATGTAATGTCAATATATTTAAAAATATATTGCAATATCAACTATAAACAGCAAGATTTAGAAATAAATTTATATATTTCACTATCATTTAATATTAGTAAACAGTAAGATTTAAAATATTAAAAATTACATATTTTAAAATGATGCTAACATTTTAATAAGTTTATAATTTAATAAAAATACATTTAAGGTGAGTATAATATTTTTTAATATTAAAACTAAGGACATAGATGCGAAAATCAATTTGAACAACTTTGATCAGCTACTAAAAAAATTGTGAATCAAAATGCAGTAAATAAATAAAAGGAAGTGAAAAATTGACAAGAAACTAAACTGAAGTAAATATAAAGAAGTTAAAAGTAAGTATAATAAGATTTTTTCATAAACTTTATATTAAACTTATTTATAAAAATTATATTGTAAGGCGAAAACTAATAAGGTAGGTAGACTTTTTGATAGATAGTCGACAATTTCATGAAATAAAAGCAAATAAATGAAACGCATTAAAGCTAAATTTAAATACACTTTACGCTTCTATTCCCTTTTCTTAGTTCCCAATTCTTTTTCCCCGTACTTCCCCTTGATAAGTTGGCCTTGCCAGCAAGCCGAGTGTAAGCCATCTGGCAGCTGCCATTTTTGCCACGCCTACTGCCAACGCCGCCCACTTTTCACTGCGGTTGTCAATGCACAGTGCTGCTAAAAAGTTTTGCGCAAAATGCATTTTGACTTGCTGACAAAGTTTTTGTGCCTTGCAGCAAGTTGCATGCAACAGAAGCAGAAGCAGAAGGAAAAGCAGCGAGTCGAGCGGAAAAGTTAATTCACCTGTGAGACCTGACAAACTTTTCTACACTCACCACACACATAGAGAAAGAGAGCGAGAAAGAGAGAGAAAGAGAGAGAGAGAGGGAAAGAGAGAGAGAGAAGTACTCATGTGCTTCCTTCTATTGCACAACATTTTGATGTTTCGTAAGCAAAATCAGCAAAGCGTTTAAAAACTGCAATAAAAGACATTTATACTTGTTACAATGTCCTTGAAGCAGCCAGCTGCATTCCCCGCCGGAATCAAGCTCGTAAAAAACTATCTCGAAAAGTGAAAGCCCCAAACCAATCATTAAATACAAGCACAACTCACAGAAGACCTTGATATAGCTCTATGTCTCCCCTTTCTCTCGCGTAGCGAAACAACTTCTCTTAAAACAACTTGGCTCCAGATTATACACCATAGATCACCTTATTTAATTATATCAAATTTTTAAAAATAACTCAAAGCATACACAGTTGAGTCTGAGTCATTTCAGTCTGATCGTCTGCTCGTCAATCTCAGAGATTTCAAATTTAAAATGTATGTAGATCTAGTTACCAGACGCAAATCAAGTTTGTTTTTACTAATAGCATAATTGAAATCGGATTAGGTTTGGGTGAGTTTATCTAAAGTTGTTGGAATAAAATGGTATGTTAACAAGCCAAACCATAACTCTCATCAGCTGTTCTTCTTAAACTTCGAAATATAATTAATTGCCTGGTTTAACTGAGTTTATATCCGTTATTATGGCTTTGGGGATATCTAAGAGCATATTTGCCAATTTTATAATAATCATATAAGTGTGAAAGGCTATAGTCGAGATTCCGACTATAGGAAATCCGTTACTTATCTCAATATATATAAAAGTACTTTGAAGAAATTACGACCTAATGAAACCAACTGCATAATTTTAGGTAATTGTATTGAAATAATAACTTTATTAATAACTTTAGTTAAGTATTACTCCCGTTCTACTTATCCGATCTTCTGTGATTAAGTGAGACTACAGATAATATAAAAAGATAACTTTATTTACCTTAAAAACTGTATTATCTTAAAGCTGTGGGGGGAATATAAACATATGTGCGCTAAATTTTGTTACTATATACTATATATATATATATATATATATATATATATATTTCGTATCTCTATCTCTTAAAGTATCTGAGATCTGTAATATCAATAAGAAAATTGAGTATTTTCTCATCATTTGGTACTGAAGAATAGTTAGGATGCATTTAAAATTCAACCATTAATAAATACATTAAATACTTATATATTTAGCAGCAGTGAAAGGTATGATGTTGTATCGTATTTGGAGTTGAGAAGTGCGGCACGTGCGCACACGCGGCGTATGCGTAATTTGTATTTGATTGTGGCAACCTTGGAGCGTGTCAATAGTCATAAACAAATTCAAAGGACATGAACATGTGTCTCTTTCTCTCTAACTTACTGACTCTCCATCGATGTCTATCTCTATTTTGTCAGTTTGTCTGTATTTGCAGCGTTTTCTGCTATTTTTACTTGTGTTGACATTCAATTTGGCAATTTGGCAAAAAGTTTTGCCAGCTTTTGCCTTTGACACGCTTCAACAATGTTTGCCTTTGCATTGCCAGCAATTTTCATGAATCGAACACTGATTTTTTCCCCGCTATCTTCCCCGATTGATCAGCAATTTGCTTTGAATATGTGTTAATTTTTTTTTGTATATTTTCTTTAATCTTGTCTCATAAACAGTTTGATTAGTTAAATCAATTTTATGATTATCATTATGCGTATTATTCGTATGTTCTTTTTTTTTTTACTCTCACATTTATATTCATTCAAAGTCATGCACGCACTCAATAAAAATAAAAATACAAAAAAATGCAGGAACAAGAAATTTCCATGAACAAAAACATGGCAACTTTTCGCATGAATTCAAAATGTGAATTTAACCAACCTCGCAAACGCACAAAAAAAACACACACACACGTTTGCACACACGTACACATACACACACACACTTACACACACAGAGAAACTGATAAAACTGGTTGCTGGCATTGTCAGCAGTGCAAACACTCAAATGGGCAAACAAAAACTGCCCAAAAAGGGTAAATCTAGTGCAATAGAGAGAGAGAAATGTGTAAAAAGGGGACAGCAAGAGTTAGAGATTGGAAACTATGGAGAATTCGTAGTTGGCTAAATGGAATAAATGTCAGAATCCCAAATTTTATGAGCTGAAATAATGCATTCGAGTTGAGTTTAAGCCATGTCCAAATCAACTAACAGCATTTCTTTATCGAATTCAGCCATAAATCGTAAGGTCACTGAAAGATATAGACTTTAAATAAATCTTTATAACTGCTTTTAACTTTCTACCTTTATTAAGCTTTCTGCGCCAATTGATTTACTGAGTGACCACCTAATTGACTGACTGACTGATTGATATTAAAGCCAAGAAACAACAGAAAGTGTTTTAAAAAATGTAAAATTATTTATATATTTTTTTTACTTATTCATTAACTTAGTTATATATTTAGCTAATTATTTATTTATTCTTATTTTCATTTTATTTATTTTCCAAAATATTTCAATAATAATAAACCTGACAATTATTTAAAAAATGTTTTATATAATGTAAGTAAATTTTAAAGATATAATTTTTAATTTTATTTTTAAATTGTTGTTTCGATTTAACATTTTCTATTTAAAATTATTATTTTACTCTACCAAGAAAACTATAAATAATTATTATTAAATAATAATGCCCACAAATTATAAATATAATTAATAGTAGTAGAATATTTAGTAAAAGTCTAGAAGAATTTAGTAAATTTAAATTTCTTCATTTTAAATCTTTCTAACCAAAATGCTAAATGAATTTAAGAAACATTTGTTTTATTAATTTGTAATCTCTTAATACATTTCAGCAAATTTACGTAAAAGTCTGAGAGAGGGCAAACAATTTGGTTGTAGTTCCCACTTTCTTTCTTAAGCTATTGCCCGAGTGTTCCAGTAGTTAATATTCATTATATCATGTTTTTCTATGACATGCACAAAGTCAAATCAAGTCCTTTGGTACAGTCATCCAAGCTTTTGGGTTTTTTTTCCAGATTTTTCTACAAGCACTTTGTTGTTTTGTTTTGCATTTTCATAGCGGATTGTTATTTATTTATTTTTTTTTTTTTTGGCACAATTCCAATCCAAGATCACGCAGATTGCGGCGCGGATTTGCAACTGAGACGCCGTCAGGATGACGCCTTTCATTCCCAGTTCCCATTTCCCATTTAATGGCCTCAAGTTATGCATAGTCAATGCATGTCAAACGCAAACGTGGCCGAAAACAAATTCAGAACAAAAGCCCAAATGGTTTACCTGACCACAAAGCACCCCTCCAGCTCCGCTCCCCCCTTTTTTCTACCATTTTAGGGCAAAGTGCGTGCCTAAAAGAAAAAATATGCATGAGCTTTGTTGCTTGAGAGGCGCCCGCTTCGTTTAGTTTGGCTCAGAGACACGCCTCCCTTAAAAGCCACGCCCACTCCAGGTACTTGACTAAGCCTTTAGCTGAAGAGCCAAAGAGTCGAAGAGGGAATGGGGAATGTGTAATGGGGAATGGGAAGCGGCACTTGAATGCATTTTCAAAAATGCCAACTAACAACGTTTCAGCTCAGAATTCAACTGGTTCAACTGCAAGTGTTGCTTTTTTTATCGGTTTCATAGCTAAATTTACTTGTACTTTTTATGCTTATAAGAAGTTGCCAATTAAATCTAACCACTTAGTGTTTTATTATGGGTTCTTCAATGTTTTTTATGGTAATAACTTTATTTTAAAAATATTTCAGCTTTAAAGATTTTCGGTATTTATTTATTTTTGTAGACTGAACAAAAAAAAAATTTAAAATTATATTGTTATTTAATAAGCAAAGTTTAAATTATATAAATATAAAGCTAAAAGTGATATTTCTTAAATTTAATCTACACTTTAAGTATATCTTTTGTAGTTGGCTCTTTATCTAAATTTTTTAAAGCAAGTTTTGTTTGATTACATATATTTTTGTGGCTTGTTTGAAAAGTTAAATGGGCAGCACTGTTTACCTGTCCTCACCTTTCTGGACTGCGGTCACAAGGTCAACAGGCATGCACAATTTTCAGGCACTGTATTTTGCGTGATTGCTGGCAAACAGAAAGGAGAAAACTGAACACTGAGCACTAAAAACTGAGCACTGAACACTGAGCACTAAAAACTGAACACTGTGCACTCAACACTGAAGATGCAATAAGTGCTGGGCATTTAAATTTTTGTAGTCTAAACATGGCCCATTCCCATTCCCATTTTCAAGTGCTTTTAGGGACTCGGTCATAGAAAGTAACCGAAAAATTACGGCTCTTGTGGTCAAAAGGGTTTCACCTAAAATGTGTGCGAGTGTGTGTGAGTGTGTGTGTTCTGGAGTGTAAATGCGCACATTCGAACATTGAAACCGCAAACATTTATTGCCAGCAAATGCCAGCTTTTATGTTAGACCAAACGCGTTTTTTCTATGTGTATGTGTGCGATTATGTGGGTGTAAGTGAGTGTGTGTGTGTGTGTGTGTGTGTGAGTGGTTGTGTAAGTTTTAAAAATCATTTTTTACACTCCAATGATGCCTAAAAGCACACTATGCAAAAATCAGTTTGCCTAAAAGAGTTTTATAAATCAAGCACTTCATTTGAAGACAGTTCTTAAATGAAGGAATAAAATAAATTTAAGTCAGCTGGTAATCTAGGAATGTAACGAAAAATATGCTTAATTTATAGTGTATTTAAAAGTCGAATATTTGGATAAATAAATAGATTAAAACCTTTTAAAATTATTAGCTAACAAACGAAATATCAAACAAAAGGCTGAAAATTTAGTTTACTACTCAAAAAAATTGTGACAATTGCAATAAATAGATTATAATTAAAATATAATTAATTAATTGAATTAAATTAAACATAATTAATTTTAAATAAAAAATGCAAAAATGCGCGCTAACTTAAATCACATTGGTCATTAATTGCCTAATAATGATTTAAAAAGTTTTGCAAATATTATTAAATGACATTTTAGAACATATAGTGAAACACTATTTATTTCAGCATTTATATAGTAATTGTTTCAATAGATTTATATACAATTTGTTACAAATTCAATAAGACGATGTTTTATTTTAAAATCTTCTTATTTATTTTATTAGTTTACAGGGTATCCTGTCTTCGACTTGGCGAACTATACTGTTGCTTTGTACCAGTTTATTTTCGCTGTTATTTTTTTTTGCAAACATTGAAATTTGTATTTGTGCACATAGTTTTGTTGCCATTTGAATGCCTCTCTCTCGCTATCAGAACTCGACTACACGTGTCAAAAAAAAAAAAAATACAAGTTTGTGCAGTGCCAAAAATCAATAGACAGTGCCCAAAAAGTAGGCAAAGCGAGTGCGAATGGAATATAGAATTGTGAATGGAAATGTGAATGTGAATGAGACTGAGAAATATGATGAAAGGGAGAACGATACCGATGCCGATGTGGATTTCGATGCCGAGTCGATGCCGCAGGCGCTGCAAAAAGAACCAGCAAAAGCAAATAGAAATGCTAAAGTGCCTGGCAATCGTACAAACTTAGGGACTATTGAAGACCAGCAGAGAAGACCGAGAGAGGGACCGAGAGAGGGACCGAGAGAGGGACCGAGACAGGGAAAGGGATTCTTCTTTGGAATTATGACTAAAGTTTTTGGCATGCAAATATTTTGCGAAATTTCCACTTCTATCGCCAGGTGAAACTTTGAACAGTGTATACTATATATATATATATATTTCAAGCAACCGACTTTTATTTATTCAGCAAGTTACTCAGTCAGTCGAAGTACCTGTGTGTGTTTGTGTGTGTGTCTGTGTGTGTTTGAGGGTCACAGCTGGGGTCGTCACAGTGTGTGTTGACTGTTACGTTTATTGAATGGAGGGCAAAGTAGATGTAAAAGAAGAAGACCTAGACAATGTGCGATGAGGAGGCGTTGCACAAACTTTTGATTTTATTAGCAATTGTCAGTGTGGTTATTCGACTTGGTCTTCAATGTTGGCCCAAACGACAGCTGTTCCATATAAACACACAAATATCATGTCTTAATAGAACAAGCTAAATTGCATTTAGTGTGGTTGAGCCAAAACCTTTGGGTTAACAAAGGCCCCCAAAGATTTTGAAGTTTAAAGGCCAGTTAAACTGAACACTGAGAGTCCTGAATTATCGGCTTATTGAGAATGCTTTGGAGTAGATATAAAACTTCTATTATATTATATATATATTTAAATTTATTAAAAGGTGACAAAATAACACTTGTCTTGTAAGATAGATTCATAGTTATACTTTACTTTAAACTTGCATAACTTTCTTAAAACTCAACAGATTTTCAAACGGAATATCATTTTAGACATTATTTGATCTTTAAATTAATTCTGCCTTCAAAAATAATTAACTTTAAAAAAATTTTTATTTTCGATTTTTTTTCTGACAAAATCATGTACTCCCCCCTTTGACTTTTTGGAAAAAATATTTTTTTCAAAATTTTAAATCTTGAGTTTTCACTTTTAATCAACTCCTGGTGCCCAAATTAATATAAAACGACACTTTTAATTTGATTTTGAGAAGTTTCATTTTGCTGTAAAAAATCAAGGGAAATTTGACAAAAAATTTGACTTGTAAAGTTGCTAAGTCATAGATTTCCCCAACTTCAAACTGCCATAACTTTGTCAAAACTCAACTGATTTTCAAGCGGAATAGCATTTTGTTTATGTTTTGGTCTTTAAATTGATTCTGCATTCAAATAATGAACTAATTTTTCCCGAAAAATCATGTACTCCCCCCTTTGACTTTTTGGAAAAAATTTTTAGTCCTGAGTTTTTACTTTTCATCAAACCTGGTGCCCAAATTAGTTTAAAACTATTATTAATTTGATTTAATTTCTCAGTAATGCAAAGCATTCAATTCACTCGAAATTAATTGCAATATTGAAGTCAAATTCACAGTCAGCTAAACATGAACTTTGCGATTTCAAATTCAAATACGAAAACTAAATCAAATTATGCATATATCAAATAGAGAACAATTAGACATTGTTCTAATCCTAACTGCAGACTGTTTAGACAATTATCTTGCAACAAATTACAAATTTCTAGAGCTCAAGAAGTGCTTTCCATTTCCATTCTAGGGGACAATTATCATTAGAGCAGGTGCGAAATGCTTATAGATGCATTTAAATTCAAAGTTGCAGTTAACAAGCAGCTTCAGCTTATGGACATTGAATTGTACTCGGTACACAGAGAGAAATTAGTACACGATTTGTAAAGGAATTTTAGAAAAAAAATTAGATTTCTTGCAGTGTATGCATTTTACAAGACATTACATTTACATATCATCTTACAAACTGAATATCCTGATAAGAGTTCCTGCTTCAACTGCAGCTGTAACTGAAACTTGTCTAACAATGTCATACAATATTCACATGAATGAATTACCTTTAATTGATGCAACATATTCAGTGAGTGGAGAAGGGAGAAGGGAGAAAGGAACTCTTGTCCTTGTTGTAAGACACACAATGCAACATAAATTGGCATTAAATATTGAAAGCTATTAGCAAACAAATAGCTGGTCATACATGAGATTGTTTGTTCTGCACATTTGTGCAATTCATTAGATATACAAAATATAGATAGATTTCAATAACAAATTTTCCAAATTGAAATTTGCATGGCAATTGCAGCAGGTGCTTCAGATTGCGTAGACAGCTCAATGGCTCAATTAGAAGCTTATGAAAAATGCAAAATGTAGAATGCAGAATGCAAAATACAATTCATATTCATTCTACGATGATCATAATTAAGTTATGAATTGTCCACTGGAAGATAGAGAGATAGCCAATGTAAATACTAGTTGAAATCGAAATTCAAATATTCGGCATCACAATTGCCAATACCTGTGCCTTGGTTAAATCGAACCATGGCTAAAACAAATGATGTCAACTGACTTGGGTCAACATGCCAGCCATAACGAAAGCAATCATAAAACAAATGGCCAAAAGAAATTGCACAAAAGCTGAACCAGCAATACTTTGGCCAAGCACTACAATTTGAACAGATACCGAATACGAAAACTAAAAAAAAAAATCAAAGGTGCTCGACTATTAGATGCCCAGTAACCGAGTCGTCTTTCATTCTTTTTAGTAATACAAGAAATTAATTTAATTTAACAATTACATGAAAAATATATATTATTTTTAAACATTAAAATAGATAAAAAACTTTTTTCAAATTATAACTTTGTTTCCATATATTTCATATCTATGTTGAAAGTCAATCTAAAGTTGTAAAAATACACAAAATATGTTTCTAAATACATAATATTTGTTATTCTACTTTTTCTAAAGTTAGTTCAATTTTTAATATAGTCTGCTTACACTTTAAAGTACTGGGCTTAAAGCCAAGAACTACAACAAAATCAAGCCAAATGCCACTTAACCGCAAAATCGTTGCGAATTCACTGCAAATGCCATTCAACCCCACTTACACTTGCAACAGGGCATAATAACTAAGTCATTAAACAGAGAAGAGCCACAATTGCCACAGTTAGAATATCAGAATAATTCGAATAAGAGTACGAGTATTCGTTATATTTTCAATTGAAATGTTATGGCTCTCGTTTAAATTGAACTGAATTCAAAGACCATATGTTGACTTTCAGAACATCGACATAAGTATCCCAGCTGACTTTGCTCACAATTCAATTTGTTTAATAGGCACTCACCCTACTACGTATATATTGAAGGTAATGCTCTGACCAAAGACTGAAAACTAAAGTCTACATTTTAACAAGTTCCTCCTAACAATAAAGTAATTTTTTTGCTCTTTAAATTCGACAAGTTCGCTAAAATGCAGTACGACTTTTCTGTACTCTACAAAAACAATGATAAACTGAAAAAGATTCAATTTTAATCACATTGCTTTTTGTGACCTTAAGTCAGCAAACTTAATAGTAAGGAGCTTAAAAAAATAGAAGGTTGTAGAAAAGCTACATTTAATGAAGTAAATATATTGAATAAATTATGGCAATTTTTAAATTTTCTTTTTACCTGAAATTATCTCAAAAAAAGTTTAAATTCTAGTAAAAATTTAAAATAAACATTTTAAATAAACTATAAAAAAATGTAAATTTTTTAAGCTTAAACTAAGCAATATTTTTATATTAAAAAACTCTAGTCTTAAAAGAAGGAAAATAGTTTGGACAATTTTGGCAAATTTCAACAACAAATTTTAGAATACTTATTTAAGACCTTCTAAATTAAAATCGATAAATTTGTATAATATTTACTTGAAATAAGATTTATTTTGAATTTTAAAAATAAAAATATAAAATATGAACTACTCTCGGATTATTAAATATGATAAGTTTTAATTAAATTTTATTTACTTCTTTAAGGGCATTTAGTGCTCGTTTTGATGGAGATTTCTTTTAACAATTTGTTACATTGTTTTGCCTTTATTTTCCAGCGACAACTGCGACAACTGGTGACGTTGGATATTAAAGTGCACATGGTCGAGAAAGTGTCCTGTCCGCAAACACATCTCTCCCTCCCCCTCTCTCTCACTCAATTCTCCATCTCTATCTTTCTCTCTAGAGCAACCACTTATCAGCACTGCAATTGTTTTCTTGTAAAAGTCAATTTTTGAAGTGCAGCAACGGAAATCGGAAACGGCAGAAGAAAAAAACGCAGTTGACCTTATTCCAACTGGGTGCATAAGACCTTTTTCCCCTGTTCTCTTGGACACCCTCTATTCCCTCTTTACTGCTGAATGTTCAGCTGACTGATGGCAAAGTTTCAGAGCAACTGGTGGATAGTTGAATTGGACAATGCTAAGTAGCAATTGATAAATGAGCCGCATTTAAGCATGGTCAGCATTCTCAGCATCCTCAAGCAACCTCATATAGAATGCCAGCCGGCCAACCACATTTACAGTATCTCAAGTAATTGTTTGGATAAACAAAAGGTATACACTTATATTTTAATCTGCAGCACAATTTATTTGTCAAATTTTAATATAGTTGCTTATGCTGTTTTTTATTTTAAGCAAATGGCAAGTTTATAGAAATAATAAGTTCTCATGAACCTTAAACAATTTACCTTAAACATAAATTAATTTACTTTCCTTTGTAAATTTAAATATCATAAAAAGCTAAAAAGATATTATATCTAATCTCTGATACTAAGATGTTAAGCTAGTTTTTAGCAAATTTAAATGTAATCTAAAATGACAATGAAGCAATTTCATTATTATTATTATTATTATTATTATAAGATATATTTTTGTAAGCAGTTTTCCAGAATATTAAAAAATACTTACATGCATTACATATTTGACATAATTTATTTGGCAAAATGACAACTATTCACATGTTATTTCGTCTTGCAAAACGACAATCTTTGTCAATTTTTAGTTTAGATTGATTTTTTTTATAAAATAACTAATGAAAAAGTACATTTATAATGGAGTTTAATTGTATTTATTTTTATTTAGGTTTTTCATGGTATAATAAGTACTTACAAATACTACATAGAATATGGCAAGTTATTGTTTATATTTAAGGTTTGATTATTTTAAAAATAAGAAAATAAAAATAAATAATATATCAATGCAATTGTTTTGGTGAAAAAATATGAAACATATTTTATTAAAAAAAAAAAAACCATTTCTATCTTTTTAATTGTTTTCTAATGATAGTTGCTTTCAGAGCAACTTAGAACACAAATAATAAAAACCACTGGTCCTAATTAATTTTAAAAAAATATGCAGCAAAAATATGTGAATTTTTTTTTTCATTGTAAAAACAATTACTTGAGAGACTGTATTTGGCTTAGAGCTCGGCGTTAAATGAATTTCAAAAGTCAATGCGTTCAGGCGGAAGTAAATTATGTTTTCTTTGCTGCTGCAGCTGCTGTTGTGGCTGCTATATGGGATCTATAACATCTGAGTCTGGGTCTGGGTCTGAGTTGAGTTTTGAATTTGGGATTGGGTGTGGGTTGTGAGTGCAGGAAACTGAAACGAATTGCAATCGAAAATGGAAAACGGGGTCAATCGATATTTGTCCATTGCAGCTGGCTGCAATTGCGCCATTTGATATTTGTAATAGCTGCCAAAGGTTAAATGTGGATTAGAATTCACACACACACACACACACTTGACCCACACACTCACACATAAATATATACGCACACCAGCTGGCTTTTTACAGCCATTAAAAATGTTTTGAAAAGTGTCTAAATAATTTTGTTTAAATAAATAACAGACAGCAAGACTGTTATTAAATATAAATTTAAAGTCTTGATTTTAAAAATATATTTAAAAATTTAAAAAAGTGCAAGAAGTAAGACAAGAGAAAACTTCAATTAAGATATTTTAAAGGGGAAACAAACTGAGACTAAGAGAGAGGAGATAGGGAACTTTTAGACGCCAGAAATCAAACGGAAATTGTCGGAAATCGCAATTTAAGTAATTTTGCATATTGCCTAAATTCAAACGGAAGTTGCTACAAATTAAACCCTTAGGTTAATGCCACAACAACAACAACAACAACAATAATAACAACAACAGCTGAGAAGGCTGCTCGACTATAAAATGCCCATTATGCATACATTTCCAGCATTTTAAATTAGTATTAATAAATGATAAAAATTAATAAAAACTTAAAACTGCAAAGCACAATTTTTCAATTTTGGAAAAGGTGTAGTTCAATTTAATCGCCATAAATAAAATTAATATTGGAAAAAGGTTAAAAAAAGATTCAACAAAACTTAGATTCGGTTCCGAAAAAATATATTAATTTTATTGCTTTAATTTTTTCTTGCCGTTTTAATTCGATAAAAAATTAAGGTAATAATATAATTTATATTTTTCTTTTTTTTATTCAGTCTTAATGAATTTTGCTTTATAAGTAAGCATTTATTTTATATAATTATTTTCTTACAAACCAAAACAATTATTTGAAAAAGGTATAAAATTATTTGAAAAAATTTACCATTAAATAATTATTAAAAACATTGCCATAAATTAATACGCCTATTAACCCTCTAGGTACTGGGCCAACAATAACAGGACTCTGATTATAATCGAAGCGCGAATGAAGCGAATAGAGGGAAAGGAAAAGGGAGGAAAGTGCGTGGGAGGCAAAGCGGAAGTTGATGCCTTGTTCATGTTTTATGACTCGATAGGTACTTACAACTGCTTATGTATGTGTGTGTGTGTGTGTGTGTATATGAGTATAAGTGAGGGTGTGTGTGTGTGTGTGTGTGTAGGTGTGTGTACATTTATATATGTAAAAGTGTGTGTGTTGTACTTGTAATTTCGATTTAGATGCAAAGTGGCAAACGAATTGCGTTTGCAAAATGTCAAAAAGATAATAATCCTTTTTTGTTTACGCCCCCACAAAAAGATGGCCACGCCCACTCGCCTATTTCTAAGCAAAGAAATGTGTGAAAATGTGTGAAAATGTGTGAAAATGTGTGAAAATGCTTGGAAATCATCGATAAAAAAAGCATGTAAATAATGCAAATGGTTATAAAAAAAAAAGTAGGCAACAAAAATTATATGGATTACGTAAACGAGACGCAATGGAAGAGAGAAAAGGGAAAAAGAGATAGGAGAAGGGGGAGAGGGAGAGAGGGAGAAGGGAGAGCAAAGAAGAAATGCTGAGAACGGCGTCTAATGTTATGCAACGACAGTTTTCAAATACTAAACTCAACGAGGGTAGCACGAAAAGTACGTGAAAAGTAATAAAAAAAAACTTATTTATTTTAAGTCATATATTCATATTTTATATGATAAAAAAAAATTTTGCTTTATTGTTATAAGACAAATATTCATATTTGCCTTACATTTATAAACATTTAAAAAAAAAACAATTATAAAAATTTAAAAAGTTACAAATTTTAATACTTAAAATTTTGATATAAAACTATTCAATAATTATAGTTTGTATAAAAATATTTGAAATAAAAAAATCATTATCATTTGAGCATGCAAAACAATTAAATTTGGCAGAAAAAAACATCTAACTACATTTAAATAAAAACATTTCGGTCATTTACATAAAGAGTGGCTTAATTCAACCACGAATTTAAATTTAATAATGCAGAAATGTTCGTTATGTAATAATCTATTTTGTGTCAAAATTTCATTATCCTAGCATTAATACACACAGCGTGAGAAGAGTTTATTTCTGAAAACTTTAAAATATGTCACTCTTCATGTAAATTAGCGATTTGAAATCTAGGAATGACTCACAAACTGTATTTAAACTAGATGCGTCGGCTTTAGAACTGTTCCCACTGACTGTCAAACTGTAAGTGCTTCGCTTCACACAATAAACGTCTCTTTTGCAACAAGGACGCACTGAAAATATCAACTCTTCTTACTGCTCTCTCAGCAAAGTCTTTACTCTCTTTTGCTTTAACACTCATAAACGTTAAACTCTCTTTTGCGCTTTAACTTATTGCACATTTAAAACTGTTTTCATTTCTTGAACTCTGTTAGAATTATTTATAATTACGAAAAGAGTAAATATAAATGAATATAATTTAATAAATATAATTTAATTGTTACTTACGTTCATATATCTATTATTCATCTGCAAACATTTTCTCACTCACTACAAACGTTGAAACACAACAACAAAAAACACACACAAAAACAAAAACACTCGGCATATTCGCTTGAGCTATGCACGCTTTTTTATCTCTCTCTCTCTCTCAATTGCTCTCTCGTTTTTCACGCTGCAAATTTGGCGCTTCAAACAACAGCAACAACAACGAGTCGCGACGAAGCAAGGACAAAGCGCAGACAAAACGAATTGATCAAAAGCGGAAACAGCGATTGAAAATTTGTGCATGAGTTTTGTTTAATAATAATAATATTTAATAATAAATAATGCGTAATAATTAATAGTAAACAACTTGAGCACTATGCACTTTTAACGATCACTTTGCAATTTGACTTTGCACTTTTACTTTGCACTTTTACACTTTACTTTGCAGCACAAAAAAAACAACACTAGCTGTGACAGAATTGGCAAACACAAAAACAAAACAAAGACATAACAAACTTAATCGATTGCCGTACATTTGTTTATCACCGTAACTGTAAACAAATCAACTTTTACATATACATATATTTAATCCGGGTTTAAGTATGCGCAGTTTTCCGACGCGACGCGACGTTTGCTGCGGCGGCGCGAACTGAACTGAACTAGTTCAATAGAATTGCAGCGAGTTTTGTATTGGTGAGAGAGCGCTCTCTCTCAGAGTGGACAATGCGTGAGCGGCTGCATTGTTGTTGGCGCCTTTCAACTCAATTGGATAATTTGTAGATAAGCTGCTGATATTTTCGCTGCGAATGTTTTTTCGATAAGTCTTAATTAGCGGTTATTTTGTTTTGCTCTTGATTAGTTCGCTTCGATGCCAATCGATTGTTGATAACAAATTATAAGCTGATTTGATTTGATTATTTTGTGTTCATTTTTTTACTATGCATTTTTATAAATGAAAATGTATAATTGAAATTTGGAATATAATTTAATTTAATTCAAATAAATATACATTTAATTAAATACCCGAATATTAATATTATGCATGTTCTAAATTAAATTTTTAAATTACAATTAAAAAAAAAAGGATTTTCTTTAAAAACCTAAAATTTTTTAAAACAAAGTATTTTGTTTAATTTTAATTTTTATCAAACATTAACATTTTTTCAAATAAAATAATAATAAAATAAGAACTATTAAAATTAAAAAAAATCTTATCAATTTGAAATTGAATCTTCATAACTTAAGTAAAATCGGAAATGGAACATATAAATATTGTTATATATTGTTTAAAAAAAAATCAAAAAAAAATACAAAGCAAATGAGAAACTTGTAAAAATTTTCCATTAACAATTTTTATTGGTTACTTTTCAAGCGGCCCTCGCTGGACAGCTTCCCTCTCACTAACTAGACCATATATTAAGCCCTGAGTATTGTTGCATGTTGCGCTCTGTTTCCTCTTGCTTTTCCTTTTCCTTTTGCTTTTGCTGTCGCTCTGCCTCTTCCACTCTTTCGCTCCCCTATCTCCTTCTCTTTCTCTTCTTGTATCTATCTCTCTTTTCTCCATTTAAGCTGCATCCTCCGCATGCAAAACTGTGTCAAATTTAACGCCTTCGGTAATGAATTTGTAACAACATTTTATTGTTGAAAACGTAGGAAAATTAAGGGGTACACTGCTAAAAAAAAATGTATTAAAATCCTGAAATTTAAGAAACACATGTTGGTTTTTTAGAAGAATCACATTAAAATAAGATTTTCTTAAGAACAAAGTGAATATGAATCAGTTTTTATCAATTAGACCAAAATTCTACAGATAATTTAAAAAATAATTCTTTATATTAAATTTATATCACTTTAATTGTTATTTGGTATTGATATTTCTATAAATCAAATTTTTTTGGCTTTTATAAATATTGTTTTTTTTTCTTGCCATGAGTGGGATTCGAACCCGCGTTTCTTGTTTCCGAACTAAAATGGCGACTCTAAAGTTTTTTTTTTTTTCCAACAATTCAAGATTTTTATTCTTATATTAAAATCTGCGATTTTTCGATAAATATTTTAAGTATTATTATTTATGTCTCAAAATGCTCTCATCTTAAGTACAAATTTGTTTTTTTTTTTCAGTGTAGAGTGAAGGGTGAGAGGGAGGGGGAGAGAGAGAGAGAGACCCTTATCCCAAAACTGTTGGCTGTTGTTTTTCTTATGGCACAATAAAAATAAAAACAAAACAGCGCCCGCAAAAAAAAAACAAAAAAAAAACAAAAGCACAAAACTGTGTTAACAAGGCAAACAACAATAACAATAGCAACAACAATAAGGAGAAGAAGAAGCAGAGTTACAGTAACAACAATTGCAATAACAACTGGCAGATGAACAAGAATAAGGACAACAATGTGAAAGGGAAACTCCCTTCTTCATTTTTCCTTCTTCCACCTTCACTCTCTCTCTCTCTGCCCTCTCTCCCCTCTCTTGCCACTACTTCTTTCACCCTTCTGTTAAACAATGCGTTTTGCATTTTAGCAACAATTTGACACAAATTAAAATGTGCAAAGGAAAAGAAAGAAAACAAAATAAAAACACAACTGCAACACAAATGTGTCTTGTGTGTCACTTGCAAAATGACTTCTTGGGATCCTCACGCACGTCTGTATCCTTGCTACAGGATGTGTCCTCTGTCCTCTGTCCTCCGTCCCTTACCCTCTGCTGCCCCCTTTCCCCATCTCTCCTCCTTCTTTCCCTCTGCTTCCTGGTGTCCTGGCACATGTCTCGCATATTTTAGCCACGCCTCCTGCCATGTGTCAAATATTTGTCGTTAGCTGCCTGCCCAAGTATCCGTTTCCTTCTCCACTGACTCAGATACCCTGTAAAAAATACCCTAAAAAAAAAAGTATAATGAATTAGCATGGAATGAATTATCAAATAAGAACCAAGGAATAAAACTAATTGTTATAAGGAATACCTGTACTGTATAAGAAAACCATAAAATGTATGTAATTATTTCTTTTCGAACCGAACCTCATATTTTGGTCCGATCCAAAAAAGAAACACACTTGATATGCCTGCAATATAGAGGAATCTACATACTAAGTTTGGTGTCTCTAGCTTTGAAATTGTTCTTATAATTTGGGTATGAAATTTTCTTTTTCGATTTTTGGGCGACAAAGGGGGCGTGGTCAAATTTTGAAACAAACTTGATCTGCTTTCAATATAGACGAACCTACCAAGTTTGGTGTCTCTAGCTCTTATAGTCTCTGAGATCTAGGTGTTCATACAGACAGACAGACAGACAGACGGACATTGCTATATCGACTTGGCTATTGATGCTGATCAAGAATATATATAGTTTATAGGGTCTGCCACACCTCCTTCTGCCTGTTACGCACATTTTCGTAAAAAAAAACCCAATAGACCCCTGTACTTTTTTTTAAGTACGGGGTCTAAAAATAATAATATTACCCATAAACTCTCTACAGAGTAATTCCATGTCGAGTACTTTGCAATTTATTTGCTGCAAGTTATTTTCTTAATTAATTTTCCATTTCTTTTGAAAGATCAAATCCAAGTTTAGGTAAGCTTCTAGTTTGGGAAATGCTTTTATTCCATGATTAAGATATTTAAACTGTCTACAGAGTATGTCCAAGTCGAGTACTTTCCACTGTACATGCTTTCAGTTTTTTTTCTTATATATCATTAACATTTCTTAAGGATCAACTCAAATTTCTGGTAAGTCTATAGTCTCAAAAGTGCAAAAAGATCTATGATCTAGTCTTTTAAATAGCCTGCACGGTATGTCCCAGTCGAGCACTCTCCACTGCAGTTATTCTCAGTTTTTTCCTGATTTTTTTTTAGCTGCTGCACACCTGAATAAGTCTCAGAGTCGGAGTTGGCAGTCGCCCGCGGCTGTCGCGGCTGTATCTTCATTTGCCTGGCTGCTCTGTTCATTCCAATGAAGTGGAAATATGTCAACAAGCGACGGAAGTTGGCTCCAGCAATAAAAAACACTCACACACACACACACACACACACACACATACACTTTGTTGTAGTCACACAAGTTCACTTGGCGCGCATTACACATACGCCCCGTAGGCGGTGCTAGTTAATGTTGTTAGCCAAAGCAGCCGAAGCAACTCGACGTTGAGCTGCCACTGCTGTAGGCCAGATAAAACTAGTTGACACACATAAATGAATGCCATATGCAATAGGGTATGCACGACTAAGCATACAAAATGCATTTAAATCGCAAACTGACTGCAGCAACATTGCGTATACGTAATAAAACAACAGTCTTTAACAATACATAAAATTACGTTCTGTTCCGGTCTGAAAAATTGGTGAAATAAATGTACTTCATTATTTTTAAACATCAGACAAGTATTACACTTAAATTTTAAATAATAAAATATCGTTCCAGAATATTATTTAATTTTTAATGCACTTGTTTAATATTAAAAATTCATAAATTCAATAAATTTAAATAAAAAGTTTTTATCACTGGCAAACTAAATATTAAATATTTCTTATTAAGTATTATTTATAAAAATCACTAATTATTTAAATTGCTATATTTTTGAAAAAGTATCAATAAATCTTAAAAAAATATATATATATTTAAAAAATAAATATGCATATGGTTTAATTTTATATATCTTACTTATAAATTGAAAATACAGATATGATCCTTAACATATAATGTACTGAATACATTTTTTAAATGGTTCCAACAGCTTAAATTTTCAAAAACCTATAACTCTATTTAGAAAATAGAAAAAATCTTTAAATTTATTCGCTTATTTATTCTTAATATATCCTCAATAAGGACTACCTTATAAGAATGAAGGAATATCTTTTTTTTAATACACAAATCGAGGTAACATATTACTTTACTCCATTTTATTGGGAAATATTTGTACAGAGTATTTTCAAGTAAAAATGCATTTCCGACACTCTTGTAATAATTATTTTACATATTTTTTCAGCTCTATTTAATTAGTAATTTATGATTTAGAAAGTGTATCTGATAGTTAAGTACACACTGCGTATACTTTATATTTTGTTAAGCTTTATTTATGATATTTAAACTGCATTTTAAAAGTATTATAAAGTCAAATTGACTTTCATTAACTAATGTTATACAATATTTATTTATTTTAAGTAAGAAAAGCCACACGGCGTATGCTTAATATTGTTTCAAGCTATTTTATTCTAAGTTAAACTTAATTTAAAGGGTATAAATAGGACGAGTTGTGTTACCGGCATTTGTGTATGCATTTTTAGCTATATTTAGTTAGTGATTCATGATAATGACAGCGTATGTGATTGCATATAACATATATATATTCTATGTATATATGTATGTATGAATTTGATGCTCTGATTTCGCAGTTTGTCAACGAGGCGTCTGAAAATTGCATTGCACGGCCTGCATTTCCTGTTGTCCTGTCCTCCATCTCTCTTTTCCTCTCGAAGGGGGCTTTTTTTTTTTTTCTTCTTCTAGTCGTTGTTGTTATTGTTGCTGTTGTTGTCGCACTTCCGTTGCGCGCTGTTTAACTTTTTGTCTGCTTGCCCATAAATTCGCCCTCAAAGCAACAACTGCGAATAAAACAGAAACTGAAACTGAAACTGAAATAACTGGCACAAGATTTGTTACACTTTTCTTCTTCCAACAAATTCAGTGTCTCTGTCGCCCAGTGTCTGCACTCTCTTTTCTCCCTTTTCTCCCTTTTCCCCTCTCTCTCCTGCTTTTTCCACTCTTTTTTTGCTGCTGACCTTTCATTTGCTTACACCCAAAGAAAAAATTTATTATTCAAATAATTATAAAAATAAAGTCATATTTAACGTAACCGTATAAAATTTAATAAAATTTATCTTTAATCTAACCTCAGTAAATTTAAATATATTTTATTTTTGTATAGAATATAATGCCCTTTAATACTAATAAAACATTCTTCAATGCTAACCATATTTAATTTAAAAAAAAATTCATATTTAGTTTAACCTAACTTAATTTAAATATATTTTATTTTAGTACTAAATATAAAGCCTTTTGATACCACCAAAAATATGCTTTAATGTCGAGCTAGTAAAACCAAGTTGAGAAACTCTTTAAAATAATAAAAATACACTATTTAAATACTTCAATTTAAAATTTTACTTAATTATAATTAAAATTATAAGTAAGTATATAAGTTTAAGGGAATTATTTCTCAATATTTTCTTACAGTTTGTACACCATAAAATGAAATTTTTTAATTTTAAAAATTTTATATTTCATATTAAAGCTTACACTATTTTAATTCAATTCTATAAATATCAAATTAATATATTTGACATAAAATATGAAATATTTTTTATTAAATAAGATTATTATATAACTTTTAATAACTAGGAATTTGACAGTCAATTCGAAATCTTTTAAATTAACTCTGTTAATATTTAATAAAAGTAGTATTCTAATTAAAAATATTTTTTTATTTTAATTTATTAGTTCATTAAGCTTAAAATAAATAGATATAAATATTTACGCAATTTTTATTTAAGTCAATTAATTTTTAATAAAAATAATTTTTATTAAGTATAAAATAAAAAATAAAGATGAACTTTTTTAAGTATTTTTAATATTTAAAACATTTTATTTATATTTACACAATTTTTATTAAAGTCAATTAATTTTTTATAAAAATAATTTTTCTTAAGTATGAATTAAAAAATATAGAATAACTTTATAAAATATTTTGGATATCATAAACTTTTTATTTAATAAAAGAATTATTTAAAATAAATTGTATTTGTACTTAATTTATATTTAATATTAACGAATGAAATTCCCAAGCCTTTTTCTCCGGGTGTACTTATATATTTGAGCTGTCATTTGTTAGTTGCCATTTATCTTTGGCTTTATGCCAAACACAAGCCTGGCACGGAAATGCTGCTTATTTGTTAAGAGTTACAATGCCATTTTCCTTATATCCTCATATCCTTTAACGGAAAAGGAGACACAGGACACAGGACAGAGGACACAGACCAGATGACCTGCAGTAAACTGACTGAGTTTATCAGCCAGAGAAAAGAGAGTGTAGGAATGAGAGGAATTCTCCATATTTTAGCACACTTCATTAGGCATTTTGTATTTTGTTTTTGTATTTTGTCGGTCGGTCGGCAACTCATTAAAACGCATTTAGCATTTGAATATTGAATACCCCTCGTGCAGCTGGAATTAAATTGAAATTACACCAAAAAATATCTGCCACAGAATGTAAAAACAATGTCGCATTATTCAATTAGTATTTGTGTGAGGGAGTAAACAAATAACATTATACCATTATATACTAGAATGTATTGTGAGTATCTCTCTATGTGTGTGTGTGTGTGTGTGTGTGTGTCTAAGTGTGTGTATTCTGGCATATAACCAAAATAATTGCTGTTACCAAATATGCGTTAAACTGGAGCAAAAAACCAACACAGACAGACGGACAGATAGACGGACAGACAGACGGACAGACAGACAGACAGCCGGACAGACAGACAGACAGCCGGACAGACGGACAGACAGACAGACACTAATACAGGCAACTGTTTTTGCCATTGGTAATTAAATATGGCTTATAATTTGTAATTCGTTCATGTAGACACATAAATGTATGATTGTATATGTGTAGAATGCTACTAAATATTTAATTACCCTTTTGGAAATTATTTAAAACAATGTTTTATTTGCCTAATATGAATAGAATTGGAGCCTTAAATAAAAATTAAAACGACATTTATGTATAGTATGATAAAAGAGTCAGGAAATAAATAGATATATACTTAAAAGTATATTTTATTTCTTTATTTGCATTTCAGTTCAACTCAATTAAACTCAAATGTTCCAAGTTGTAATTCATTTCAAAAATTCGAATTAAATTTTATTAAGATCACAAGACTTTATTCTAAAGCCTTATTAGTATTTAGTATAGAGTAAGCCAACAAAAAATCACAGACATTTAAATAAACTTAAATGGTTAAACTATTATACAAGTTTATTGAGCCACAAGTTCAGCAGTTAGTTATCCGAAATTCTTTTTTTTTTGTTTGGGATTGTTAAGCTTAATAATATAATATATATATATATATCTATAATTTTTTCAATAACAATAAATAAATAAATATAAAATAAACAATTATTAAAAGTAGCTCTAACTATATTTAGTACCCAGTCAATTTATCGACTGATAGTTTATAATCTCTCAGGTCATCATATCAATCAAACTTTAACGAGCTTTTAGTTGGATAATTAGCTTTCATAAACTACTCAAATCTTATCCTGCTGTATTTATGAGCTCATCTGTTATTTTAACATCATTGACAGTCTGTTCCGGTTAAGTTTGGGTTAAATATTCGACATTTGACACTGTCAGATTGTAACAAAATATTTAATGCACACATATGTTCAAAAACAAACACATATGTTTTACTGTGTGTGTGTGTGTGTGTGTGTGTTTGTTGTGCCATGTGTTTGTCATAGGCTAATTAGTGGCTGCGGTTGCGACACACACACACACACACACACACACACTCGCACACAAACAAAATGGCGAATATGGCAAATAGGAATATGCAAAAGTGTGTTATGGTAATGCAATCAGAAGGCCAAATGTGAAATATCAAATGAAAATCGATTTCGAACAACGCACCGAATGGCCATTAACATGCACTCAAATCCCATAACCATAATTATTAATGTGACCTGATAATGCTAAGTGCACTGAATGCACTACATCTCATTCCATCCCATTCCATTCTCAACACAGAGATAAAAGCCAGCAAAACAAATTAATACTCATAAGTTTACAAAAATCAAGCTCCAAAAAAAAAAAATTAATATTCATGAATTATGTACTCAGTATTTCTCAGATATGCTATTCTTGAAAAAAGTTGTAAATACACATTTATTTTTAATTAACTTTTAAAATAAAACTAAGTATGATTATTTGATATACATATTGAATAGCCTTTCAAATTCTCTATTTACATTTATTTATAATTTATAAAGATTATAGATATAAAGTATAATATTTAAAATATAACAAAGTTGGCACTCAATTCTGGTACTGATATATATTGTGAAAATTATTCTTTTTTAATAGTATATAAAAATATAATTTATAAACCAATTTAGAATATAAAATTGTAGAATTAATTTTATTTTAATTCTCAAAGGAATTTTTTATATTTATTATAAATATTATTTTGTATTTATGCTATAAAACAATACAGAAAATAAAGTTTTAGAATTAATTCTTTTTTAATAGTATATAAAAATATAAGTTATAAGCCAATTTAGAATATAAAATTGTAGAATTAATTTTAGTTAAATTCTCAAAGGAATTTTTTATATTTATTATAAATATTTTTTTGTATTTATGCTATATAAGAATACAGAAAATAAAGTTTAAGAATTAATTTTAGTTAAATTTTCAAAGGAATTTTGTATAATTATTATAAACATTATTTTGTATAAATAAAAACATTTAATTAAAAAAAAATTATAATACAAATTTTAATATGTTTCCAATTGTCATTTAATCTTTAAATAATATAAAAAATTTAACTTATAAAAAAAAATTAATAATACAAATTTTAATATGTTTGTAGTTATTTACTATTTTTTATAAACATTTATTTTTAATAAATTCAAATTATGCAAGTAAATTAATTTAATTTAAATTAATTTAAATTTTAAGTTGGTTTTATTTAAATTTTTCATTAATATTAATTTTTTTTTTCTACAAATAAAAATTTAATATTTCCTAATAAAATTATATTTAATAAATTTTTAAGAACATATTTAAAGAACTGTAATCATTTTGATTTTTAAATAATACTTGTGTATTTAAATCTGTTTAAATCTAGGAATCCCCTAAACAACTTGATAGCATTGTCAAGTATTATTGCTCCTGTTTCTCCTCCTTCTCCTGATCTTTGTCTCAACAGTGTTATCAGCTCTGCTTGGAATGATGGTGTAAATCTGTTTGAAGCTGCCAAACAAATGGCAGGCAATGTGCACAATTGCAGGACATTCATCTTGGGCGCCATCTAACAATTGTTGGCTCAATCGGCGACAAAAACGCAGTCCTGAAAAGGCACATGAAAATGGAAGAAGGTCTGAGGATATCGCATTGTTCGAGTAAGAGTACGAGTACTCGTATGAGTATTCGAATTTATCGATTGCTGCTCATCAAGCACACAGAAAGAGAACACAAATATGTCTTATATACAGTGTTGTCCATTTAGCCTTTTTCTGGATAGATCTGTGCTTTTTAATTTAACAAAAAAAATTAAGCATTCCATATCTAGATATCGAATTTTATTTTTTAAACAAATAATGTGCTACTGGTGATAAAAAAAAAGTTTGTAAGAATACTAAATTTTAAAACCATAAATCAAAAACAACAATTGTAGACTTAAAAAAATTAAAACTAATCATTGTTATCAAGATAAGTAAAATAAAATTTAAACTTTAAAATGTTATTATTTGCTAGCCATAGTTGTAAAAAAAAATTAATACTTAATAGAATTAAATAAAAAAATGCTTTTGGTTAAAAAAAACGGAAAAACTTATTTTATTTTCAGAAAAATAAATTTTTATTTAAAAAAAATTTATTTTAACGACTAAAGGAAGTTACTTGTTTTCAATTTTTATAAGCAAAAAAACTGTATATTAAAGTTGAGACAAAGGAAATTTTTTTAATTTATTAATAAATCAAAATAAACAAACAAAAATAAAGATCATCATTTTCTAAGATAATTTATTCAATTTGCCACTAATATGAGACATAATATTTTGGGAAAAAATAAATAAAAAATATATATTTTTGTTTCTTATTGTATTATACCTTCTTACCTAATTTTCTTATTTCTTAATAAGTAAAAAAAAAAATTTTTTTTTATCTAAATTTTTATTAAACATTAACTTGTTAATATTTGAATCACTCTGTTTTTTTTAGTCTGTTTCTATTAACATTGTGCTGTTTTTATCGCGATTTGTAACCAACACTGGTTCTATAGCAAGGCTAAAGCTATAGCTGCCTCCACTTAACCTCATCCAGAAATTCGTGGCTGCCATTGAGTTATGGCAAACATGCGGCATAAATTATGGGTTTAGGCAAAGTGCTTGACACCAAACTCAACCATCGATTTGAGCTGAAAGCAAGCGTTGACATGCCAAGTGCTTCTTCAGTTCCAGTTTCAGTTTTATCCATCTCCATTTCCACATCCACTTCCACTTCCACTTCCACCTCCATTTCTATTTCATTTCCATGACATGACAGTTGCACGTCAATGTCGCCCAGTCGATGATGATAACAAGAATAATAATGATGATGATGTTGTTGTTGTTGTTCTTGTTGTTGCCTGATGACGCTTAATTTCATTGCTTGTCAGTTGAACATTTCAAAGCATTTTCCTAGCCACATATAATATTATGACCACACTATCAAACACACATACACACAGAGAGAAACTCATATTGTCAGCTCTCTATTTTTGGCAATTATCCAAAAACCATTTTTGGCTAAACGTTTTGGCCGCAATTAGGCAAAAATGCCAGCAAACCAGCCAGAAAGCATTTGAAGAGTTTATGGGCAAACGTGCTGTTATTTGTGGTCATATCATATTAAGGCTTATACCATTACCAGTTCATGTGGTCAAAAAAATAAAAATAAAATAGGTGCTTTAAATTGCAATCGACATGTCAATTGAAATATTTTTCATAAATTTATTTAAGCTTTTTTGAATGCAATTTAAACATAAACTACAAGCTTAACATTGTTAATTTTAGCACAAATTGCATTTCTTTTATTTGCTGGCTATTTTCTTTGCAGTTTGTTGCCTATAAAAGTTACGTTTACGCAATAAATTTTCCATATTATTGAAAACTTTATTCAATATTTATAAATTGCTATTGACTAACTCACAGCTCAACTTTATTAATTTTTAGCATAAATTGAAAGTCTCTTTTCCATTCAATTTGTGAATTGCTGTGCAATATGGCATATAAATATTACGTATACGCAATTAAGTTTCAATATTTTTCACAAATTCATTTAATATTTATAAAATGCAATAAACTGAACTTTGTTAGAGAAAGTCTTTCGTTTTATATATTTTTCTTTTCATCTTGTGAACGGCTGTGCCACTTGGCGTATAAATATTATTTCATAAATTTACCAAATAAATTATTTATGGAATGCAATTTCCCTCATCGGCAGCTTTACTTTAATAATTATTGCTTTAATACGAAAAGTATTTTTAAATGTCTTCAATTAACTTGGAAAACGTTCATTTTATTGGAAAAATGTGTTTAGTGCTTGTATATTTCATATATAAGTATATATTTTCATATACTTAAAACTTTTTTAAATACTTTAGCCAATAGTCCATTGTTTACGTTATATTGTTTTCATTTCCAATTGTATGTTACTTTATAAAATATAACAAAAATGGAGAAGATTTACTTGCAGCTAAACTGTGATAATTAAAGGAATATTACTTACTTCTCTGTGCTTTATTTTAATTACTGTGCAGTGAGACTTTTCGTTCGATTATTGCGTATACGCCATGAAGTTAGAATTAATTAAATATTCAAAATATGAAAGTGACCAACACACAGCTTAACATTTTACTTTTGTTAAACATTTTATTTTATTCTCAATATACATCATATTTTTTACAAAACACAAACTACTTATACAACATTTTTTTTTAATTGTATATTTTAATTATATATTTCATATTGCGTATATGCATTGTTTTTACAAACGCTGATTAAATTCAAAGCACTTTATTCACATGCTTACTTTTTTTATCGCATTAAAGATCATTATCATAATATATATCATAATATTGATTAACATGTTTAATATTTATAAATTGCAGTAGACTTAGCTCGCAGCTTAAGTATTTAATAAATTGAAAGCACTTACTCTTATTCTAACTTTATTAATCATTTTAAAATATGTTATTATAATTTTGACAAAATTGATAAATATTTATAAAATACAATTGTCGAAGGTCGCATTTTTTTTTTTAATAATATTGACAAACTTGTTAAATATTTATAAATTACAATAGTTAAAGCTCGCAGCTTAATTATACAATAAATTCTAAGTACTTTTCTTTGTAATTAAGCATTCCTTTTTTTTAACAGCTTAGAAAAGTTTTCTATAATCTATGTAATATAATAAACCTCCCATGGTGGCAATTCGTTAAATAGCCCACCAAGGACATACAAAACATCGAGGGTCGGGTTTGTTTGTTTGCTTGTTTTTTGTTGTGTGTGGCTGTGCAACATAGCGTATGATTATTGCGTATACGCAACGGGGTCACTTTAACTTTATGAATTATGCATGGGCGTTTATAACAATTTTTGCGGTGCGCTCAGTGAACTGCCTCAATAAAAATCTGCGTTTTTCGGCGCTCATAAATGTTTAACGCACCTGCAGCGACCAGTCGAGCAACGGCAAATGCTCGGCAGCTGCTCGACCTTTTTATCTGTCTACCAGACATACACACACACACACACACATGTCTCTGTGCTTATCTGTTATCATGCTAAAGTTGAAGCGATGCGTCACAGAGGAATATGTGAAGGAATAAATGAGAGGGTGCTGACAGAGGGTTGAAGGGGGTTGAAGGAGAGGAAACATCCCTTTGTTGGCCACATTAGCAACAATCAATGTTTTGAAGCCCAGCACCTATTTTAGTTTCATGTATTCTCCGCATAAATCACATGCAACATGGCAGCCCTTACCCACCCCTCTCACCCTCTCACCCTCTACCCCTCTGCCTACATTTTACCACTGTCATTGTCAGTGTGTTCGTTATTTATTCATGGCAAACGTTCGCGATGCTGCCGTCGTCATCATTGACAGTCAGTCTGTCTCTCTCCCTCTCTCTCTCTCTCTCTCCCTTTCTCCCTTTCTCCCTTTCTCCCTTTCTCCCTTTCTCTCTCTCTCTCTCTCTCTCGCTGTCTATTGCTGATAATGGCATTAGGTGGCAGCCGCGTCTGTTGTATGAATTGTAGAGCAAATTGCCGGGCAAAAATAAATACAGTAAACCTCAATGAAACAAACCAAAAGCCGCTGCCACAAAACACTGCGATGCGACGCTTGTCGCCATTGTTCCTGATTTTCACTGCACAGTGGGCTATTTTCCTATTTTCACACATCCATAACTATGTCAAAACTCAACCGATTTTCATGCGGAATGTCATTTTGATCATTATTTGATCCCTAAGTGGATTCTGCATATAAATAATTTTTACTTTTGAAAAAAAACTTATTTTCGATATAATTTGACTTTTTTGAAAAAACATTTTTTGCAAAATTTTAAATTTCTAGTCTTTACTTTAAAACAATTCCTGAGACCCAAATTGACTATTAAACGACATTTAAAACTTTTTTATAAGAAATCAAGGGAAATCTAACAAAAAATTTGACATGCAAAGTCACGGGTTTCAAAATTTTAAATCCTGAGTTTTCCTTTTCAATCAGCTCCTAGTGCCTAAATTAAGAAAAATCAACACTTTAAATTTAATACTGAGACCTTTAATTTTCTTGTAAAATATCATTTCAGATTGAACACAAATTTGGACTTGTAAAGTTTACCAGACTTTAAACTTGCTCAACTGTGTCAAAACATAACCGATTTTCATGCGGAGTGTCTTTGTTGTCGGTGTGATTGTATATCTGGAAGACACCTATATATGAATTATATATTAAATTTATTCACGTATGTTGCCAATAGACTCAACTAAGTCATTCATGGTAGGGCTCTTCTGTAGATCTGAGTCCCAGCACTTGATGATCAATTCTCTTATCGGATGAGAATTTGGAAGAGTACCTGTAGAGGAAACTATTATAAAACTGTTTGATATTTAGTAAGGTTTCTCACCATTCATATCCTTAATGTGAGGAGGACTGGCCATATACTCTGGCCAATAAAATTTTTTCTTTCTGAACATAACTTGATAGAGTATAATCCCAAAGCTAAAGATATCACTCTTTTTCATGTATTTATCAAACTATATAATTATGTGATTTATTTATTTGGAGTAATTTACACTAAACACATGGAGATTAAAAAATACTAACCTTTATATAATAGAGATCGCCATCTATTATACTCATCTCAGTGCTCATATTAGTCATGCAGATCCAGCTAGAAATCTTGAGTGTTTGAAAATTGTCCAAAAATAGCAGATTTGATGGTTTCAGATTACCATGAATAATATTCATGTCATGCATATACGCCATTCCCTAGAAATTATATATACAATTAAATATGATGTTGTAATGATTAGATGCAAGTAACTGAAATGTACCTTGGCGAATTGATGCATCCAGTTCAAAGCGTCATCATCTGAGTAATGCTTCAATTTTTCTTCATGCAAGACATTGTAAAGTGATCCACAATCCGCATACTCGAATAGTACTATTAGTCTATTATCAATATCCACACTGAAGCCATACAAGCTTATAATATTATCATGGTTAAGAAGTGATATGCACTCGATCTCATTACTAGCTTCTTCACGATGATCATAAGCTATACAGTCATATCGCTTGACCACAATTGTCTTTACGCCATTTTTAGTTCTCCAATCGGCTTTGTAGGTGTCGTTAAACCATCCAATTTTAAATGGCTATATTATACAGAAAACCAAATTGAAATACTTTGATTAATGTAAAAAATTATATAAAAAATATACCTCTTCATATAAGTTAACGTCTTGCCAATGAACTCTCAGTACTTTCACTTTTAAAGCCAAGTATATTAATAAATTGTAGAAAGCAAGTTCTTTAAGTACTTCCACCATTGTCGGTCGTTCCTCTGATTCCGCATGCCAACAGCTTTTTATAAATTCCTTTAGCTCTTTCAAATTTTCTGAACTTGGGATGTCACTCATTGGTGGACGAACACCTAAAATGGTATAAATTCAAGTAAATTGTTGCATATTTGTTAGATTTCTTTAGGAAAGTTTCTTACCCTGAGTGACTTTATTTTGAAGAGACACAGCAGCAATATTCCCCAAGTGGTAAAATGGCTTTTTCCGTGCCATTATCTCCCAGATAATAATTCCGAAACTATAAACGTCGCACTTTGCGCCGTATCTTTTACCATTTGCGACCTACGGATAATTTTGAGATTTTGTGATAATATTTCAGTACATATGAATGGAGAGAAATACAAACTTCTGGTGCCATATAATTTACAGTTCCAGTGTCTGCTGTATTATTGGATGTAATTTCTCTCACAGTGCCAAAATCACATAATTTAAGTTTTTCAAACCCGTTAAAAAGTAATATATTGTCTGTTTTTAGATCCCGATGCATTATATTATTTTCATGCAAGTACGCAATACCCTGTAAAGGAGAATGGAATCCCAATTTTGTATCAGTATATACCAAGGTTGAGGAGCGGTTCTGAACCGAACCTCGCAGAACCGGTTTTGTTTGGATTTTTGAGTACAAAATGCATAAAACATACCTTGGCACATTGTATCATCCATTGTAGTTTCATAGGAAGTGAAACAGGGTTTTCTTCCCTGTGCAAGAAATGGCAAAGAGTTCCGCAATCTGAATACTCTAAGAGTATGTAATATTTATTCGCATGATCTCTAGAGATACCGTAGCATGTGACAATATTTGGATGTTCCAGACGCGATAAACTTTCGAGCTCTCTTTGAACATATTTGCTAGAATCTTGTGTGTGCCTCAGCTTTTTGACTGCAATTGTCTTGTCTCCAAATTTAGTTGGGCACTTTGCACTGAAGACGTCGCCATATGAACCTAATCCAATCTATGAAGATTTAAATAGGTACTATATTATTTCAGCCATAAGATAAGGTAAGATAAACATAGTACAAATTATTCCGGATATAAGCACAATTAAATCGAACAATTCTGACTTCATTTTCCAACTTTATTTTCGTGAAGTCCACGTAGATGTCCTCGTAGATGTCCTCGTAGATGTCCTTCTTGCTGTCCAGCATGTTTCCCATGTTGAAACGACTCACATAAATTTATTAAAATGAAATATTGCTTTATAATTTCATTCTGTCGTTGTGGACTTACAAAAAATGACTAACACGCTTATACGAAATTGAACATATAATTAATACTGTTAAGAAAGCTGATTGCAGTTTATCGATAAGATAGGGACACTACAACCACAATAGCTCTTAAAATTTAAAAATAAAATTAGTTTCAATTTCAGTATACCAGGGAATCAAACCGAATCAAATATCGGTTCCGGTTTCGGTTCCGGTCCGTCCCGAAACAACTATTTCGGTAAACGGTTCTATTTCGGTTTTTTCCTTTCGGTTCCGGTATCAGTATCGGTACGTACAAGTACAGCAATTAAATTTAAAAAAAAATAATAAAAATAAAAGTTATAAAACAAAAATATATTAACAGATTTGTACACACACACGCACTATATGTTTGTATTCTATCGAGATAAACCTAACCTAAATTTAAATTTATTTAAAGTTTATTTAAAATTATATACATACAGAAAAACAAAAATTATTTTTCGAAAAGTGTACCGAGAGCGTACCGGTACAAACGTTTCGGTTTTCGGGTCTTATAAACAAATTTATTTCATTTACGGTTTCGGTTCCGGAACTTAAAACGAAACGGTTAATTTCGGATAACGGTTCCGGTACCGGCTTCGGTATTATTCCCTGCATTATACCCTTTATTGCACATTGCAAAAAAAACTAACTTTCTATAAGGAAACTACCAATATAGAATTGTTTTTCGACAATCTGCGAATACTTTTTTTACTATCCATGACAACAACATATCGGAAATAAATATTTTTTTCAAAATTTTATATCAACTTCTGGTGTTCCAATTAGTAAAAAGAAAAAAGAAATATTCTTAATTTTATTAATTTTATTATCTTAATTTCTATATTAGTATAGTATAAAAATAAACAATTTTAATTTCATTTTGAGAGCTTTCATTTTTATTTAAAAAAATTATGCCAAGTTTAACAAAAATTTTACTTTTAAAGTTATCAGTCAAAGAGTTATTACCAGACTTCCAACATGCATAACTTTCTTAAAACTAAACGATATTTAGTCTCTAAATATATTTTGATACATATATTTGCATACAAAATATTAAGCTTTCAAAAAAAATTTTTTTACAATATGATTTGAATACTATAATGTTGAAATGTTATTTGTGAGTAATGTTTCAGATATTATTATTATAACTTATTATGTATTTATAAAAATACTTATAAGACACAACAACCTTACTAAATCTTTTTAATAAAAAAATAGGGGGCTTCGTGTTAGATTGGTTGAGACATCTAAAAAAAACAAGAAGTTTTTCATATTAAAACTTCATTTTCGACCGGTCGTTCCTATGGCAGCTTGTGATATAGAGGTCCGATCCAAAAAACAAAAAACAACAAACTTGATCTGCGTATGGTATCCAGGAACCTACTTACCAAGTTTGATATTTCTAAAAAAACAAATATTTTATAAAAAAATATTATATAATAAATATCACAAAGACCAGATATTTTTTTTAGGTCTTTTTTGCGATAGGCTAGAGCAGATTAATCACCCACTGTGCTCTGTTGTAGTTGTTGTTCTAGAGTCGTATGTGTGTGCGTAAAATAAATCATTTTATTGCGGCACACACCTAAAAATACACACACACACACACACACACATATATATATACAGAGATAGCGACGGTTACAAGCAGCCAAACAAATTGTCAAGAGGCTGCGTTTTGTTCTTTTTTCTCCTCATTTGTCATGATGGTTAGACATCCCTTTCCCTCTGCCCCTCCCCTCTACCACTCTTCTAATGTTTCCTCCCCCTTTTCAAAAATTGTTTAAATGAATTAAAATGAATCATTTGCTTGCCAGTCAAAATATACATAAAATGGAATGGCGATTAGATTAGAACTGTCAACGTTGATAAGCTACGGGTTTAGTTCAGCCCCAAATGACTCCCAAATGAATAGACCCATTTGACATTGCTGTACACTGTTCAGGAATTATTCAGGCAATTGTACTCAGTTCCACAATTGCTAATGCTGTTTACTTATTAAGAGCTTCCAAACCAGCGACAAAATAAACCCTGAGAATTTAGCGAATTGAGAATGTGAATTAAGAAATTACGAGTTTATATATGAAATTTTGTAATTATGGCAATTTATATGAATAATGAATAATTCACTTGACTTAGTAGACATTATATATTAGCTGGCTTATAACCAAGCGTTGTCTTTACTTTTTTATAGAAATAAATGAGAAAAATTTAAAGAAATCGTTATTTTTTGTTAAGAGAAATTATTAGAGAATGCTAAATATTAATTTAAACATAATTACATTAATATTTAGCATACCAAATAATATGACACACAAAGACGTAAACATTTCAAAATCGCTAAAATAAAAACCTCGATTTATTTTATTTAATAGAAAAGAAAAAAATATAAACTGTTGCGATTTAAAAATACGAAACTTTTACAAAATAAAATAACAAATAAATTAGAAATAATTAACAAATAAAAAGTAAAATATATAATAAATAAATATTATTCAAATATTTACTAAAAAAAATATTCGAAACTGTCACAAAATAAATTATTAAATAGATATTAAATTAATATTAAATCAATTATGAATACATAAATTATAGAAATATTAAAACATTCCGTTTCTAAGAGTTAATGTTAACCAGTCAGTTATTTTTAAATAAATAATAAATATATAATAATTAAATAATTAAACATGCTAGATTTAAACAATTTATATTAATTTGTATATATAAAAACTATACCGAGAGAATAAATTAAGTTTGGTTTTCAATCTCCAAAAGAGCTTATGTTCCATATTACAAATTTTCCAAAATTTTCAACAATTTCATTCTTTGGTATGCTTTTAACTAATGCTGGTATATATAGAAATATATTGTTTACAAGTTTTAAAAGCGATTTTAATATAAATCTCAGTTTGCAGCGCCGCAAAATATGCAACACAAATTTTGTGTGCAACGCGTTAAATGAAAACAGAACAAACAAAAGCTGCAAATTTGTTGAAAAGCTCGCAATATTCGACACTGTTTGACTAGAAATATCTATACGTAAAAATATAAAGTATACGTATAAATTACGTATACGCAAGTAAAGATAGATGGATAGATAGTTGAATAGATGGATTTATGCATATATGTGAGTTTTGATCAAACAAGTCGAAGCTGAATAATGTGTGTATTATGAATACAGCATGAATACACTCATATACTCATATAGCAGCTGCCAGCTGAATTTAATGAAATAAATTATTTTGTTGGCATGGGCAAAATGGAGTTCGTATTCAGGCCATTTTCTAATTAACTTTTACGCATATTTGTTGGCAGCTAGAAAGAGAAAGAGGGAGAAGGCTCAGTTCTTTTCAGTCTCATCAAATGCAGTGACCATGTGTTTACCTAGCATTGTGCGTAATTCAATTTCCCACCGTCATCGTCATCGTCATCGTGGAGTGACCAACTGTCCGGAAACACTAAAAGCCCCCCTCGCCATTGGGTTCTATTTTAAGGGCCAACTTTGCGCTGCCCTGCACAAATATAATTAAAATGCTCAAACGTCAAATGACTCGAATGCCAACAACGCACGGGAAATCGCAATCGCAATACCAAAATAATAATAAGTAAGAAAACTGCTCGACTGTTAGATATGCCCAGTAACAACAAAAAAACAATAATACGAATGTCGAAATATATTACTAAAAATGCGTAAAATTGAAACTGAGAATTAGGAAAACCAAACTAATATATAAAAATATTTATTTAGAAATTTTGTTATTAGAAATAAAAAATGTTGGAAAAATAAAAATTAAACAAAAACAGAAGGAAAATTATTATTAAAAAATACATATTAGGAATAAAAAAATAATGGGAAGATAAAAATAAGGAGAGACCAGAATTCGGAATTGTTAATATAAAATAAGAAGTGGGCGGCTACAGTAGAGCACGCTCGACAGTGGAATACCCTGTGCCCAGTTACTCTGTACTAAAAGTTGATTTTCGACCGATTGTTCGTATGGCAGCTACAGATATAGAAAGCCGATCTGAACCAAATTTGGCCAGAATATATAAAACTAACTTAAATGCATATTCTATCAGTTTAGTAAAGATATCTCAAAAAACAAAAAACTTTTTCATACTAAAACTAGATTTTCGACTGAGCGTCTCTATGGCAGCTATATGATATAGTGATCCGATTTGAACCAAATTTGGCCAGAATGTATAATACCAGCCCAAATGTATATTGTGTCAGATTGGTTGAGATATCTCAAAAAACCAAAAAGTTTTTCATACTAAAACTTCATGTTCGATCTATCGTTTCTATGGCAGCTATATGATATAGAGGTGCGATCCAAAAAAAAAAAAAAACTTGATCTGCGTACTGTATCCAGGAACCTACTTACCAAGTTTGAAGTCTCTAGCTCTTATGGTTTCTAAGAAAAAAAATTCTTAAAACTTGTTCTCTAAAAAAATAAATAAATAAAATTAAATGAATAAAATTTTAATGAATTTAATAATTAATAATTTTATTGAATAATAGAATAAGGAAAACTATATTATGAAAACATATCTTTTAAATTATTCTCTTATTTTTGCATTTCTTACACAGATGAAATTGTCTGCAAAACTCAATGGTCTATTGATTCTTTGGCTACTGGGCTAACAACAAGTAAACTTGTCATTTAATTTGACTGGCAGAGCTCAAAGAAAATGAAGCTTAGACCAGGCCAAAACAAGGATCTGTTGGCCAATCAAACGAAAGTCAAGTCTTTGATTCTCAACTATTTAAATTGTCAGCAGTTGCTGCGGAAATTTAAGCGCAGCAAGAAAATAAATTAATAATACCAAAGTGTTGCATTTCAGACGCTTTGATAGGTGCTAAAGAAGGGTTAAAGTGGATGAGAAGGAAAATGGAGAAAGAGACAGAGAGACAGCAAGACAGGGAGAATTACGAGTGTAAACCGACTGACTGACTGACTGCAATTGTGCTCTTTCTATTTTGTTACCATTTTTAAAACGAATGTTGTGTTATTTCCGTCAAAAGAGTAATTAAAAGTACAAAGCAAATGGCAATTCAACACACTGCGAGGGTTGCTCAATGAGTTAGCCCTTGTATGCTTTTAAATAACAAAAAAAAATAATACAAAGTAAACCCAAATCCATTAAAAACATGATGCGTACGAAAATGATTAAAATTAAATTAAAAAAACAAAAACTAAACTACCCCATACTTTTGAATCAACTAAAACGTATTAGGAAGGTGTTTCAATGTATAACATTTTTAAATTAGTCGCATTTAAATTTTTTTCAGTTGGCGCTGTAATTAATTAATACAAGAAATGTCAAGAACAACCTGATTCATATTCGGTCGGTTCTTTGAATCCATATGTGAACACCGATTTATAATTTTATTGGGTCTTATAAGAAAATTTTGATACCTTGATGTCATTCAACTGTGGACGATAACCTAAAATGGTATAATATTAAGTAATATGTCGGATATCTGTTTTCTTTAGGAAGGTTTCTTACCTCTAGCGACTTTATTATTCAAATCTTCAAGAGAAATATATCTCAAGTCGTAAAAATGCTTCTTCCGTGACATTACCTCCCAGATAATAATGCCGAAACTATAAACATCGCACTTTTTGTCGTATTTTTCTCCTCTTGCGACCTAAAAAATAACAAATAAAACTCTTTATTTGGAGATCAGTTTTCTTACCATATGGGGAGAAATACAAAACTCTGGTACCATATAAATTGGGGTTCCAACGTTTACTGTATAATAAGGTGAAATAACTTTCACAGAGCCAAAATCACATACCTTTAGTGTACGAAACTTGTCAAAAAGCAATATATTGGCTGTTTTTAGATCCCGATGCGCTATATTATTCTCATACTAGTACGCAAAACTGGGAATATGATTTTATATGACTCGAAGTATTTATAAAAAAAAATTTTTAATTATTTAAAAAAGCACCAAATTTCAATTAATTCAATACTAAATAAATTTCACACGAAAGTTCCATTCTCATAAATCTTAAATATACATTTTTTTTGACAATTTACAAAATAACAAACAATTGAATTAAACTTATATAAATAAAATAATATTGAAATAAAATTATGAAAAATTAAAATAAATACTAAAACGATAAACGAATAAATTAAATATTAGAAATTATTAAAGTCAGGAGGTGTTAAAGAAAATTATTAATTGAATAGACAAAGAAAGAAAACAGGCAGATAGATGACTCTAAATAAGATATTATTATTACTATTATTTTTTAAGATATTAATTTATATATTTAAATTTAGCAGTTTATACCACTGTGCCTCGCTAGCATTTGTGCATTTAGCTTCTTTGGCTTCTTGTTGCCATTGGGCATTGACATTGCGATGTACAGTGGTCAACAAAAGACAACGAATAAGTAGCAGGAAGAGGGGCAAGAGAAGAAGTAGAAGCAGTTGAAAGAGGAACAGAATGAGACAGACATGTCGACAGAAAGCCATGCTCAAAACATTGTAAATAAAATTGCAAAAGAAACATAGTGTCTGGTCAGAATTCAGAGACAGAGACAGAAAAAGAGAAAGGTAGTGAAAGTTACAGTGAGTGTGTGTAAGCAATGGTACACTGCCTGACTGTTACATTGGCGTACACTGATCAAAAAAAGACTTTAAAATCAAGATTTTGATGTCAGAACACAAAATTCTTAAAAACAGAAAACGCATCTGGATTTTAAAACATTTTCAAATAATTTCTTATAAGTAGGAGCATAAATGTTCTTAAATACCCAAGACAAGAAAATAAAAATAAAATAAAGCACTTCTTGAATTTCGAATATTTTTATTGTAGTTAGAAATATTTTTATAAATATTACTTTAAAAAGGGGGTACTCGAACCCGCGTATTTTAAACATAATATTTAAATTTGAAAAATTATTTCTTTTTTAAGAGCTGCAATTTTTTAGATAAATACTCTTCGTATTCGTAATTTGGTCCTAAAATTTTCTTCAATTAAGTACAAAATGAATATAATTGTGGAAGTTTGTCTTTTTTTTTCAGTGTATACATACAGTGTCTGGCTTTGTGAGCTGCGGGCGCTTTTGTGTTAATTGCGGTTGCATTTAATTACAGTTCGTTGCATTTGCAGCAGCACGTGATCATGTCTGTCTCTCTCACTATCAACAGCAGCAGCTAGAGGGGTTAGAGAGAGAGAGAGAGGGGGCTTGAGGCAAGCTAATGTGCCTGCATGCTTCAGCAGCACATTGCCACATACTTCACACAACTTGCCACACTGACCAAAAGGCTTAGCTTTTAATTAAAGTTAAAAGAATTTCGACTGCTTGACTTACTTGACTTTTGACCCCTTTTTTTACGACTCCTTCTCAGTTTAAACAACAACCATTATAATGCTAAATAGATAAATTTAAAAATGATTCCCATTTTTTTAACTGCTTAAAAAAGTATGAAATAATAATAATAAAAATGAAGGTACATTAAGTCAGAGAACTTTTCAATTTATATTATAAATTTTTTAAATCAAATAAAAATTGAGAAAAAAATAACAGACATATAAAAGCACCAATACTGCACAATAACATACAAAATAATTTAAAAATACTAATAAATATCAAATATTACAAGGAATACCAAAAACTTATAATAGTATCTTTGGTTTTTTTATTATTTGTAGTATTCTTGGCATATTTTATTATTTTTGGTATATTTGACATTTAAAACAAAAGTTCAATTATCGTTATTTATTATTAATATTTTACAAATATCTTACATTTTCCATTTTTTAAGCTACTGATTTTAAAAATTTGATTTTTAAATATATGTATGTATTGAAATTTAATTTCTTTCTAATATTGTGTTTTTATTAAGATCAAAATTAAGATAACAAAAAAAAATTTGTTTACTATTCATATTGCACTTTTAATATACATTTTTTTCAAAAACGATTTTTAAACTTATATTGAAATTAAATTCGTTTTTCAATGTAGATCAAAAAATAAAAGTTAAAATTAATTTTGATATAAAAAGTTGATAAAAAATTTATTTTACTTACAGTAAACTCCATTTCCTTCCTTTTTTTCTAGTTATTCTTATGCATGTTTGATTTTATTTTTTTAGTCCAAAATTCTTATTTGCTTTCCTTGATTTAGACCCCCATTTTAGACGCCTCTTTCTGAATTTTGGAATGTGCGCACAGGGTACAATAATTAGCAGGCCAAACAGAATAAACAGACCCCAACTGACATATATAGAGGCCGCAGCATGATTTGCATAAGCCACATGCAGAGGTTACGTAAGATTACGCATACGCCGCGTTGCACAAACATATACTCCCCAAACTGCATTTGCAACTGCAACTCAATTATGTGTATTAGTATTTAATGGCAAACATTACCGACTAACTTAAGCTATTTCGAAAGGGCGTTGATTATATCCACAATGCTCACGTAGGTGCCCACAATGCCGCCAAAGAGGCCAAAGATCAGCAGCAACAGATTGATGGTAAGCTTGTAATTATATGCACCATATCCTCTCTCATACTGTACGCAGATTTGCAAAAGGGCTGGGAAAATTAGACCCAATATCGAGAGACAAAAGGAGCCGACGAGCGAGAGGAACAGCGAGAGATCTGGAATGGCAATGGCACAGCAAACTGAAAGAGAGATAAGATTTAAATGGTAAGTCAGGCAAATTTCAAATAATTTTGAGGGCATTTTAAAAATAAATACAAAAGAAAACTATAATTTCAATTAAAGAAAATAAAATAGAAATAAAAAATTGGAATAAGAAAATATTAAATAAATATTTAAGTAAAAGTATTTGGAGCTAAAAAATAAGTTGAAATTGCTTAAATTAACTTTAACGAATTTCTAGAACTCATCAAAAAATATTTTGGTTTTATTACGCGATTTAAAATAAAAAAATTTCTTGAAGGTTAAACTACAAAATTTTGTCATGCCAGTTTTTTCTCCAAATTTAAAGTTTTGAACACGTTCCGGATTAAATAAAGCTTAACAAAACAAAAAATGTTGGGCTAAAATTTAGTTTTTTTTTTGGCTTTTTATAAAATTATTTTACCTATTTTAGGTAACATTATTTTATATTTCCTCATAAAAAGATTCATATTTTCATGTTCCTATTTTTTCATCTTCCAATAAACATATTTCTAGAAACATTTTTTGAAATTCATATTATTTTTATTTCCTAATAAAATGTTGCCTAGTTTCATGTTGATTTTTTTTTATTCTCTAATTTTTTATTAAATAATAGTTTTTGAAATTCATAAATAAAATCTTTTGGATAATTTGTGCAGCTTACAAGTTAAAAGCACAATCACCGTGCGAAGGATGAGCTCATAGAGCGTGTGCTTTGAAACATCCTTAAATCGTTTGCTCAGATATTTACTCCAAAGGATATGAGCTGTAACATATCCTTGCAGCGCATAAGAAATGTACGTTGTGATGGCAAAGAAGATCTTTACCACTTGAGCGGGTCTGCAAGAGAGAGTTGGCATAATCAGAGTGTCAACATGACGTATGCTTAATATTCAAAAATAAACTTACATTTCCGATTGAGGTATATTGAGAGTAACACTGCCCAATGACTCATCTCCGTACTGCCAGTAGCCAAAGAAGCCGAGAAATACGTAGAGACTCAAAACGATGCACATGCCCCAATTCATGATGCCACACGGTTGCACATAGGCGCGGGGCGTGGCCATGTTCTCCTCAATGGCCAAAATCTGAAAAAAAAAATATAGGAATAAATTAAAAAATATTAAAAAAAAAAAAAAACTATGTCTACATATTTATAATTTAAAATAAAAAAAAACTATTGACAAATCAGGTAAAAAAGCAATTATGGGCTGTATAAATAATTATAAGAAATTAAAAAAATATATATATATTATACTCGTATTAAAAAAAAAACGGTTCTTAAAAAAATATTTAGTAAAAATAACAATTTTATATTAATAAATGTTTCTAAGACTCCATAACATGTATTCGTACATGTATGTATGACTTATTTTATTTAAAAATGTAATTTAAAAGAAAAATATAACGTTTATTAATAAGAATTTTCTGTTAGCTTTAGGAATTTAATTTAAGCAAATATATGCTTTAAATTAAAATTTTAAAATGTATATTTAATAATTGCTTAGATTGTACAGATTAATCTACAATGACTTACCACGCCCACCGCCTCCAAAGCAAAAAGCACAGTGCCAAAAAAGGTGGGCAACTTTGTGTAATCCTCAAAAGGTTTGCGATCACTTAAAGGCGGCAAATTGGAGCATATATAATATAAAATGATGCCGAAACCTAAATTAAAAATTAAAATTATATTTAAATATAAGAAATAAATAAATCGAGCGGATTTTAGATGTAGATTTACCCACAAAAAGCAGCAAATTGGCAGCACTGGAAAATGGTGCCAATACCTTGAGATTTCTAATGCTAAAGATCAATAACAGCGGTATGATGAGAATACACATGTGCAAACGCACATCCCATTTGACAAAATATTCATCCACCAGTTGCTTTATGCTCTCTGCAATGAAAACCACGTAAACACAACAGATGCCAAAATGATAGAAGGCCAGAAAACCATCCACAAAGGGACTGCCGGTTAAAAGAAAATAATAAAAACAAAAGTCAATGAATAAATAAATATAAATATATGATAAAATTAAAAGAAAAATACTTAATGACTTACTTAAAAATATGTATATTAATTTAATTAAATACATATTTAAATAATACAATATTTAAATATTATTATAATAAAAAGTATTTAGTTTAAGTTTTATTCCTTTAGGACTAACCTAAAAAAATACATTTTTTAATGTAACTATTTCAAAAATAAATAATTAAAATAATAGTATAATCTAAAGACCTTTTTTGTTTAACTAACTCTGTAAATAACTAAAAAAAAAATGCAAATAAACTCCAATATTAAATGGATCTTTACATTTGTGAATTTGTAAAAAAAAAATTTTTTATTCAATATAATAATTATGCAAATTGTATGACAAATTATTATTTTCTGATTATAATATATTTAAATAAATAAAAACTTTAATTTTAATAATAATAAATATACACTTTTCTAATAGCATTTCTTAAGTCAAAATGTAAGTTTTAAATTAATAAAATAAATAGAAATGTACAAAGTAAATACATCTATGAAGTTGTAAGCGTAGTTTTATGCTGACAGTGGCGTCAATTTAAATATTTTAATAATTAATAAATATAAAAAATCTTTAAATATAAAATCTTTTACTTTCTCTTATCGATAGAAGAATATAGAAGTGATGACTTACGTGGCAATTGGGACCAGACATTGTAGGAATGGTGGACCCTGTTGTAATCCCAATTTCATGGCCTCCGAGAAGCTGACGTAGGGAACACGCTGGCGCTTGCAAAGCACATACATGGAATCAATCTGCAAAGAAATTGTTAATTTAAAATTAAATAAATAACAATTTAAACTTCAACTCACCAAAATGTGCAGACAATAAAGAGCCAGTAGACCAATGATTAGGGTCAAAACAATGCCATTGACATAGCCCGCATGGGCAAAGGCGCTGGGCATGGCCAAGACGCCAGTGCCAATAGAAGCCTTCAAAAAGTGGGCAAAAGTCTGCCAGTTGCTAAGCAGAAAATAACAAAAAAAATTATTAAGAATTATTAACACGCAAACAAAGACAACTGAAGAAAATAAAATACAATTTTTAAATTTAAAATAATTATATAAAAAAAAATAAATAATAGCAAATATATAATTGACCCAAGTCAATTTAATGTATTTCAAATTAATAATTTAAATTAAATAAAAGTAAATACTTTGCATATATCTAAATATAATATTTACTCACTTGGTTGGATTCTTCACATTGCGATGAATATGTGGATCGTAATCATCCGTTGTGGAAATCTTCTCTGAACACACGATCGATTCATTCTTGATATCGTTGCTAAGATAAGCGTTAGTTAGTTAATAGTAAGTTTGGATTTTTACAACACGGTTTTTATCATTGTCGTTAATCGACCCATGTTGTGTCAGAGTTTATGGGCTGATAAATCGCACCAAGGAACAAAAACAATTGTAAAATGTTTATAGACCAACAGTAATCAGTAAATATTAAGAGTGCTAACTCTGCATTGTTAATGTCTTTTAGTGTCTTTTAAAAAGCGTTGACATTAAATAAAACCCGGCAACGGTTCAGTCCAAATAATCATATACAAAAAGCTGACTCCCTACACTGATAAAAAAATAAGGATTTTGTTGTTGAATAATTAAGAAAAATATTAATTTTAACATCTAAAAAATGCGCCAAGAAAGAAAAGTTTTTAAACAAAACAACTTGATGGTAAGAATTATATTCTTTTATAATTTTTCTCAGAGAGTTATCTTACTTTTTTTTTTAAAGAAAATGGTATATATATAACTTAAATAAATTTTGGATGCTAATATGATTTTAGAAACCGGTTTTTTATCAGTATCTTCGTCAAATTGTCTTGTCGTTTTGTCATCTTTGTTTACTTATCAGTTAGCTAAGAGTTTATGACCGACAGTTTAGTTGCTAACTAGTCTAATTTACTCACTGCATTGTAAGCTACTCGACTTAAATGAATACACGATTATTTAGATAAAAATATAGACACTGTGACTAGGATTTACGATCCAAATAGACTATTACTGGAAGCACAACCAAACGAGAAGCCCAACGCGCAGCTACTAAATTCAAAATGCACGTCGATGTAGCTCAATGCCTGCGAAAAAACATATAGAAACATTTATCTTTTAAGATAACACTATCCACAGGGATATATAAAAATACCATCATCAGCAGAGCTGAACTTTGGCTCAACTGGCGTATACGTAATAAACCCTAAATTTGGATATTGCTTAAAATAATTAACTGAAATTATAACTTTCGTCAATGCATCTATTAAGTTGAAAAGATATCTTGAACGGAACTGCGGAAAAATGGGTACACTTGTCGTATAAGCTATAAATCAGATTTAAGCAATTAGTTTTATATGCTTATAAAATTTTTTATTTCCAATTTGACGCAGTCATCCAAAAATGTATGTCAAAAAATTAAAAATAAAAGATTTAAACTAAAATTTAATTTTAATTAAATTTAATTTAATTGTAGAAAGCTTGCATGCAAAAGTGGAAAATATGTCAAAAGAGAATTAAATTCAAAAATCATATATTTCTTTTTGGCTCACTTGGCGAATGCGTAATAATTTTAATAAATATTACGCTTCTTTATAGATCATTCACAATATATAGCTGTAAGTAAAACATTTGAAAATACCCGTCAACTTAGTGTACAAATAAAAGCTTTTAATCCAAAAAGAATGAAATTGAATTGGTTAGCCTGGCGTATGCGTAATAAAAACTAACTTAAAACATTACTTTCTATATTTAACTAAAGTTAAAGCTTTTTCTAAATTAAAGCTGTTCGTATTAGACGAGACATCTACCAACTGTTTGAAAAGCTCTTTAAGAGAAAGCTTTTGCTGAGATCTCTGCTTGTTAAGAGAGGTCTTTAAGAGAGCGCTCGCTCTCTCTCTCTCTCTCTCTCTCTCTCTCTCTCTTTCGTTAACAGTGCCAAATTGAGTTGAGAAATTCATAAATAATTATTGAGTTTTGTTTTTTGTTTTTATTTGTTGCTTTCCCACTCATTCTTCGACGAAAAGCTGTGCGCAATAGACGTGTAATCGGTGCGTCTCTTTTATTCTTGTCGTGCGCGTGAAAAAAAAAGGTTAAATATATTATAATTTATACTCGAATGTGCTTCATATGGAAAATTATACACAAAACTTACAACAGCAATTAAATTCAATTAACAAACAAACCGGTTCTCAATTTTATAAATATATAGCACAAAAATATAATTACAATTCTGTCAATTAATTTCACGGCAAGTGAAATTAGCGGCGACTGTTTAAATATAAAAATCTGCGGAAAGTTACCACAACAAATACCTAAACTTATATATTATGTTTATATAAACTATGTGTATTTTAATGGTGTGCAAATAACAGTGAATGAAAATATAAACAAATAAAATTCACAGTAAAACAGCAGAATTATTTACACAATAATAAAATATAAGCCAGACAGACATGGTCTATTCCATAAAGGTGAGCCACAAACGCGTTTTGTCCCCAATAAATAATAGACAAAATAAAAAGTTAAGAGATTCGCCGAATCGTCAGTTTTTTAATTGTTTACCTGTTGCGTGTGGCGATTTTAGGCTCCATTTTTAGATTTGTAAATTTAAATAATGTCTGGCTAAAACTCGTTTTGGACTTTTACTCAGGTTAGTGAAAGACAGGGAGAGCAGGAATGGGAGCGAAAGAGAGGGAGCTTTATTTTTTTTATTTATTTATTTATTAATGCACGACTAAAAGCAGTCGGCAAAGAAAAAATTATTAGATATAAAAATTAAGTTTACAATTTAAAATAAAATTAATATTAAATATAAATATAAGAAATATACTGTAAAGAAAAAATTAAAATTAGAATTATATCTGGGGTAAGCAAAAATTAATAATTTAAAATGATCCAACATTTGTTGCAAGGATTGGGAAAACCCAGAAAAACCCAATCAGATCAATAAATATTAGTGTTGTTGTTAGTGATTGATTGGTTTTAAAAATAATATAACATGTTATTAGTATTAGTAAGGTTAGGAATTTAACGATTTAAAAAATTGGAAAAGTACGGATTTTAGGGAAGGGATAGGGAGAGAGAGTTCTGAGTAGAAAACGTGAAAGAGGCTATTATAATTAGAGCATAAAACCCGGAACGAACCGTGGGAAGCGTAATCAGTTGTGCATGTAGGTAAAAATAAAGGCCTGTAATTCCTAGTAGACCTGCGGGGGACCGAAAATCTGAGGCGGCCCAAAAGGGGACTAGAATCAATGTCGCCATTAATTAATTTGTGAAGAAAAACCACATTAAGAGTTTTCCTACGATTAATTAAAGACGGAAGGTCAATAAGACGAAGCCTATGGGAGTACGGTGGTAAACGCCGGTTGGGATCCCAGTTAAAACCACGTAAGGCGAAAAGCAAGAATTGCTTTTGAACTGATTCAATTCGATTCTGATTTATTTGATACTGTGGGCACCAAATGCACGAACAGTATTCAAGGATGGGACGGACTAAAGAGACGTAAAGGAGTTTAGTGGTGAAAGGATCATTGAATTCTTTCGACCAACGTTTAATGAAACCAAGTACTCCTTTGGCATCATTAACTATAGTGGAGATGTGCAAATTGAAGCATAATTTGCAGTCAAATAAAACTCCAAGATCCTTTACAGTTTTTATACGTTGCAAAGGGATATTGTCAATCGTATAAGAACCTAAGTAGGGCCTAGAACGACTAAATGTCATAAACATACACTTCGAACAATTGAGATGCAACTTATTGGCCGAACACCATAGTTGCATAGTGTTCAAATCATCTTGCAGACGATTGTGAAACAGGGGATCAGTGTATGAAAAAATAAGCTTAACATCATCTGCATACATTAAAATATAAGAATGGGACAGAATAGTGGGTAGATCGTTAATGAACAGTGTAAAAAATAAAGGTCCTAAGTGACTACCTTGAGGTACACCAGAAGTTACACGAACCGAACTCGAAATGGTTGACCTAAGAAGCACTTTTTGGGTTCTACCTTTTAAATAAGTGGAAACCCAACGTATAAAGGCGGGAGGGAAACCTATGCAGTTAAGTTTGTAAAGTAAGAGGTCATGGTTCACAGAGTCAAAGGCTTTACTGAAGTCAGTGTAGATGACATCAGTTTGCTTTTTCTCTGAAAATGCATCATTTACCAGGGAGGTAAATTCAAGCAAGTTGGTCGTAGTAGACCGACCCTTAATAAAGCCGTGTTGTGCAGGGGAAATTATCGATTTACAGAGATGCTGCAAAGAAGAAACAAGGATTTTTTCAAATAATTTAGGAATGGCTGATAGCTTTGCAATGCCTCTGTAATTAGAAATATCAGACTTACCGCCTTTTTTGTGGAGGGGAATGATATAAGAATCTTTCCAAAGATATGGAAAAATTGAAGTTTCAAGGGATAGATTAAAAAGCTTATGCAACGGAGCAGCTAAAGAAGAACAGCATTCCTTAAGTAGACAACTAGGAATGTTGTCTGGCCCAGGAACGAAAGAAGATTTTAAAGAGCTAATAGAAGAGATTACATTGTTATAGGAAATAGAGGGTGCAAACATAGTGTTAGATTGAAAAATAGAATAAGGATAAGTTGAGTTGGAAGTGGAGATTGGAGAGTAGGTGGATTGAAAAAAGTTAGCAAATAGTTCAGCGGCTGCAGAGTCGTTGCCAGCAATATCTGTCCCAAGAAAAAAAGAGGAAGGTAAACTGGAGGATTTACGCTTCAAGTTAACAAATTTATAAAATTTTTTAGGGTCACGGGAAAACTGTCTTTTGCAACGAGTTAGATAGTTCTCGTAGCATATCGAGTTTAAATTGGCAAAGTCCGACTTGGCCACTGTATACCTAGACCAGTCGAGACTTGAACCTGACTTCTTATATTTTTTAAAATATTTAGATTTAATATTTTTTAAATAAGAAAGTCTAGGTGTAAACCAAGGAGGCTTTATAGAACCAGACGAAGGAATATAATTTGGAATGCACACATCTAAGAGTGCATTTAGGGTCTCATAGAAAGAACTAAGAGCATTATCGATGTCAGTCGCTTTTTCTAAAAAGCACCAGTCGGTAGCAAGGATAAGTTCATTAAGCAATGAATAATATGTATATTAATTTAATTAAATACATATTTAAATAATACAATATTTAAATATTATTATAATAAAAAGTATTTAGTTTAAGTTTTATTCCTTTAGGACTAACCTAAAAAAATACATTTTTTAATGTAACTATTTCAAAAATAAATAATTAAAATAATAGTATAATCTAAAGACCTTTTTTGTTTAACTAACTCTGTAAATAACTAAAAAAAAAATGCAAATAAACTCCAATATTAAATGGATCTTTACATTTGTGAATTTGTAAAAAAAAAAATTTTTTATTCAATATAATAATTATGCAAATTGTATGACAAATTAATTTTTTCTGATTATAATATATTTAAATAAATAAAAACTTTAATTTTAATAATAATAAATATACACTTTTCTAATAGCATTTCTTAAGTCAAAATGTAAGTTTTAAATTAATAAAATAAATAGAAATGTGCAAAATAAATACATCTATGAAGTTGTAAGCGTATTTTTAATTGCTGACAGTGGCGTCAATTTAAATATTTTAATAATTAATATATATATAAAATCTTTTACTTTCTCTTGTCGAAAGAAGAATATAGAAGTGATGACTTACGTGGCGATTGGGACCAGACATTGTAGGAATGGTGGACCCTGTTGTAATCCCAATTTCATGGCCTCCGAGAAGCTGACGTAGGGAACACGCTGGCGCTTGCAAAGCACATACATGGAATCAATCTGCAATGAAGGTATTAATTTAAAATTAAATAAATAAAAAATTAAACTTTAACTCACCAAAATGTGCAGGCAATAAAGAGCCAGTAGACCAATGATTAGGGTCAAAACAATGCCATTGACATAGCCCGCATGGGCAAAGGCGCTGGGCATGGCCAAGACGCCAGTGCCAATAGAAGCCTTCAAAAAGTGGGCAAAAGTCTGCCAGTTGCTAAGCAGAAAATAACAAAAAAAATTATTAAGAATTATTAACACGCAAACAAAGACAACTGAAGAAAATAAAATACAATTTTAAAATTGAAAATAATTATATAAAAAAAAATAAATAATAGCAAATATATAATTGACACAAGTCAATACAAGTCAAGTAAATACTTTGCATATATCTAAATATAATTATTACTCACTAACTAATAAACAAACACAGCTGAATAAAATTAATTTCAATTTATATTAATTATATAAAAACAAATAAAATACATAAATGCAAATATAGATTTGATACAAGTAAATTTAGTGTATTTCAAATAAAATGCATTATATAAAAACAAATAAAATAAATAAGAGCAAATATGGATTTGATACAAGTCAATTTATTGTATTTCCAATTAAATTATTTAAATTAAATAAAAATAAATACTTTGCTTATATCTAAATATAATTATTACTCACTAACTAATAAACAAACACAACTGTATAATATAAATTTTTCAATTTAAATTAATTATATAAAAACAAAATAAAATAAATAAAAGCAAATATGTATTTGATACAATTCAATTAAATGTATTTCAAATTAAATTATATAAATTAAATAAAAATAAATGCAATGCATATATCTAAATATAATATTTACTCACTTGGTTGGATTCTTCACATTGCGATGAATATGTGGATCGTAATCATCCGTTGTGGAAATCTTCTCTGAACACACGATCGATTCATTCTTGATATCGTTGCTAAGATAAGCGTTAGTTAGTTAATAGTAAGTTTGGATTTTTACAACACGGTTTTTATCATTGTCGTTAATCGACCCATGTTGTGTCAGAGTTTATGGGCTGATAAATCGCGCCAAGGAACAAAAACAATTGTAAAATGTATATAGACCAACAGTAATCAGTAAATATTAAGAGTACTAACTCTGCATTGTTAATGTCTTTTAGTGTCTTTTAAAAAGCGTTGACATTAAATAAAACCCGGCAACGGTTCAGTCCAAATAATCATATACAAAAAGCTGACTCTCTACACTGATAAAAAAATAAGGATTTTGTTGTTGAATAATTAAGAAAAATATTAATTTTAACATCTAAAAAATGCGCCAAGAAAGAAAAGTTTTTAAACAAAACAACTTGATAGTAAGAATTATATTCTTTTATAATTTTTCTCAGAGATTTATCTTACTTTTTTTTAAATAAAGTGGTATATATATAACTTAAATAAATTTTGGAGGCTAATATGATTTTAGAAACCGGTTTTTTATCACTATCTTCGTCAAATTGTCTTGTCGTTTTGTCATCTTTGTTTACTTATCAGTTAGCTAAGAGTTTATGACCGACAGTTTAGTTGCTAACTAGTCTAATTTACTCACTGCATTGTAAGCTACTCGACTTAAATGAAAACACGATTATTTAGATAAAAATATAGACACTGTGACTAGGATTTACGATCCAAATAGACTATTACTGGAAGCACAACCAAACGAGAAGCCCAACGCGCAGCTACTAAATTCAAAATGCACGTCGATGTAGCTCAATGCCTGCGAAAAAACATATAGAAACATTTATCTTTTAAGATAACACTATCCACAGGGATATATAAAAATACCATCATCAACAGAGCTGAACTTTGGCTCAACTGGCGTATACGTAATAAACCCTAAATTTGGATATTGCTTAAAATAATTAACTGAAATTATAGCTTTTGTCAATGCATCTATTAAGTTGAAAAGATATCTTGAACTGAGCTGCGGAAAAATGGGTACACTTGTCGTATAAGCTATAAATCAGATTTAAGCAATTAGTTTTATATGCTTATAAAATTTTTTATTTCCAATTTGACGCAGTCATCCAAAAATGTATGTCAAAAAATTAAAAATAAAAGATTTAAACTAAAATTTAATTTTAATTAAATTTAATTTAATTGTAGAAAGCTTGCATGCAAAAGTGGAAAATATGTCAAAAGAGAATTAAATTCAAAAATCATATATTTCTTTTTGGCTCACTTGGCGAATGCGTAATAATTTTAATAAATATTACGCTTCTTTATAGATCATTCACAATATATAGCTGTAAGTAAAACATTTGAAAATACCCGTCAACTTAGTGTACAAATAAAAGCTTTTAATCCAAAAAGAATGAAATTGAATTGGTTAGCCTGGCGTATGCGTAATAAAAACTAACTTAAAACATTACTTTGTATATTTAACTAAAGTTAAAGCTTTTTCTAAATTAAAGCTGTCCGTATTAGCCGAAACATCTACCAACTGTTTGAAAAGCTCTTTAAGAGAAAGCTTTTGCTGAGATCTCTGCTTGTTAAGAGAGGTTTTTAAGAGAGCGCTCGCTCTCTCTCTCTCTCTCTCTCTCTCTCTATCGTTAACAGTGCCAAATTGAGTTGAGAAATTCATAAATAATTATTGAGTTTTGTTTTTTGTTTTTATTTGTTGCTTTCCCACTCATTCTTCGACGAAAAGCTGTGCGCAACAGACGTGTTATCGGCGCGTCTCTTTTATTCTTGTCTTGCGCGTGAAAAAAAAAGGTTAAATATATTATAATTTATACTCGAATGTGCTTCATATGGAAAATTATACACAAAACTTACAACAGCAATTAAATTCAATTAACAAACAAACCGGTTCTCAATTTTATAAATATATAGCACAAAAATATAATTACAATTCTGTCAATTAATTTCACGGCAAGTGAAATTAGCGGCGACAGTTCAAATAAAAATCTGCGGAAAGTTACCACAACAAATACCTAAACTTATATATTATGTTTATATAAACTATGTGTATTTTAATGGTGTGCAAATAACAGTGAATGAAAATATAAACAAATAAAATTCACAGTAAAACAGCTGAATTATTTACACAATAATAAAATATAAGCCAGACAGACATGGTCTATTCCATAAAGGTGAGCCACAAACGCGTTTTGTCCCCAATAAATAATAGACAAAATAAAAAGTTAAGAGATTCGCCGAATCGTCAGTTTATTAATTGTTTACCTGTTGCGTGTGGCGATTTTAGGCTCCATTTTTAGATTTGTAAATTTAAATAATGTCTGGCTAAAACTCGTTTTGGACTTTTACTCAGCTTAGTGAAAGACAGGGAGAGCAGGAATGGGAGCGAAAGAGAGGGAGCTTTATTTTAAAAATAACTAGCAAATATTTAATTAGACTCATTTTACTATACGCCATAAAAAAATAAGAGTTTGTTGTGATTTATCTTATATTTATTTTACAAAATGTCAGACATGTTAATAACACTCTCTCTCTCTCTCTGTCTTTTCCCGCTCTATCTTTCTTTCTTTCTCAGTCTCTCTGTAGACTGTGACGTATACTTGATTTTGTCTGATAATCGCTGCAATGCTAAACTATTGATTGGCTGACACTCTGTTATCATTTAAGTGTAACAACAACGACGATCAATACATTTATTACAGACACCTACTTTATCATAGAGCTGTCATCAAATTAGCGGATAGTTTGCCGCAGGTATTAATTTTTCAAGTACCCCTTTTAACTACCTGTAATTACACTGTTCACTAGACAAGTGTGACAAAAATAATATTTATTTACCTATTTAACCTTGACTCAAATCAGTGGTCAAAAGAATTAATTTAAAAAAATTATTATGATATTAAAAATTTTAATTTTAAATTCACGATGGAAAATTATATTTCATTTTTAATTTAAAATTTAAAAAAATTGGAAATATTAAATAGTTTCAAGGCCAAAAAATTTAATCAATTCAGAGAAGATTTTTAAAATACATTTTTACTATATATCTACAATTTTTACCACAAAAAAAACTTAAATAGATTGTAAACTATTAACTTAGTTTTGGAACCTCAATGGAATTAAAACTGAGAATGAAGAAAAAAATTCTAACAAGAAAGTTTTCACCTTTTTTCCACACCTAGGGGTGACACTTAAAAAATATGCCCTCAGTTTTTTAGATATCAAGGGTTGGGCTGCATATTAATAGTCAATCAGTAAGCTTTTACAAAAGATATTACATATATATACACATATAGAAGACATACCTCCCCGGCTATATATTATATACTCTATCACTTGGCATTCGTTCCGAGTGTAAGCTTAATTGAATATATTCCTGGGTGCATTAGGTTAGCTAAACATCAGAGAATCGTACGTAACACTGCGCAACACACTTAGAGATTCAGTCAGAGTCAGATATAAGCCATATAATCATATTTAATAACTATAATTATAATACACACTAGAAGCTGGCTTATTATTGTGTCATGTTCTCAGACTCGAAATCTTTTAGATACTACTTTTTCATATTTTCCCAAAGTCAATTTGTATTAATGTCAATTTTGGATTTGCACGCCATTTCTCAGTCAGATCAAGTAATTTGTAGCCCTAGAACCTGAACTCAGTATAATATACCGAGGAGCGCTATTTATTAAAATATATATAAAATATTCAACAACTTCAAACACGCTTTACTTTGTCAAAACTCAACCGCTTTTAATTTTCGATTTTCGAATTTTTTTTCCCGACTTTGACTTTTTTGAAAAAATATTTTTGATATAATTTAAAAAATCTGAGTTTTCACTTTTAAGCAATTCCTAAGGTCCAAACTAGTATAAATCGACACTTAAAATTTGATTTTAAGAGGTATCAATTTTCTCCAAAAAAACATGCGAAATTTGTCAAAAAATTTGACTTTGTAAATCGAAGGTTTCACCAACTTTAAGCATTCATAACTTTGCCAAAACTCAACCAGAATCTCATTTTGACTAAAATTTGGCCTTTTAGTTCATTCTGCACTCAACTTAAATAATCTTTGTTTTAAACAAATTTCGAAAAGAAGAAGGAAGCTGAAATTTGTACATTACTTTCGCTGACGATATATATTTTTGGTGGGATTATATTTAATTATTATCAAAAGTAGACATTACAAGTAGTCATTACAATATATTCCTGAAGTGGACATTACAATATAGATGTCCGAAAATGTTATAGTTAATAGCGAATGTAATGATAAGCCTCAAAATATATTTCATAAGGCAACAGGCGCCGTATCTCACGTCTCGCTGATAACGATAAGTTATGATTATTATTGTTATTTGTATGTATTATTGTTGTCGGGGGGGGCAAGCCCGAAAAAAAAACAAAAAACAGCGAATACAACGAACAGCATTTACGAGTTAGTATCAGGCTGAACATGATGGTGGTAAGAGGTGTATCTATGAAAAAGTATTTCGTATACAACCCAAAATATTACGCGTAATTCTATATAATGAATCACTTGTGCATATCGACTTAAGATTCCCCCTTTTGGTACCGGTTTCTTATCAGAAAAGCTTGTCTCGTCTATTTTCGGACAATAAGAAATAAACAATTTAATTGCTTGCTCTATCAATACTAAGAGTGAGACAGACAGACAGACAGGCAGACAGAAAGAGAAAGAAGAGTTTGTGTGTTAAAATTAAAATAAAAAAAGTTTGAAAAATAAGAATTACATTAAATGCATAAATGTGTACTTAAAAATATAATTAAAAATTTCAAAATGATAAAAAATAAGTATATAAATAGAAAAACAATTATTTTAAATTATGAGTTTAGGAAGAATTGTTCTCTATATATAATATATAATTTTTAATACTAATTTTAACTTGTTTTTATTTATTTTTTTTTTTTTTTAATACTGGTTACCGGACTTTTAAAAGTCGAGCAACTCAGCGGTTGAGTTCCTTCTAGTTGCCTTATCATATTTTAATAATCTGAAATATTAAACTTATCTTGTTTTTGGTTTTTTTTCTTTTTTTCAGAACAGCGAAACTGGTGAGTTTGAGTATTTTTATACTGATTCAGCACGCGTCAAACAACCGAAATATGATGAGGAGACTGGAGAACCGGTCAATGATCAGATGAAAGTGCGATATCGAAAGCATGGAAATTTTCATGTGCCCAGGCATTTTCTGCGTGGCACAATCTGTGACGAGGTGGACAATGTGCTGGCCAATAAATATCAGCGGGATTTGGATATTACAGCCAAGCATTTGGTTGGCGCCGATTCGTTCCGGCAGGTCGAGTCCAAGTTGAAGAAAACAAGGCCGGGCTATGAACGTGAGGATTATATTGAAATGGATGGTGTGAGTAGCGTAAGTTGAAAATTAAATAATTAAGTGAATTTAGCTCGGATTAATTGATAAGTTTATTTTCTTGTTTAATTATTTATTTACTTTTAATTTACTTAATTAATTTATTATTTTTTTAAGTACACTAGTAATGAAGTTAAAGCATTAAATTTCGAAAAAATTGATTTAAAATAGAAATTGAAAAAGTTTTTATAAAACAACATAATATGTAAAATAAAAACCCAAGGATAAAAAATAATATTAAATATTTAAAGGTATAAAACTCGGGGATATTACAAATATTACTAAATGATACAACATTTGTTGCATGGATTGGCTAAAGCTCAGAAAAACCTAAGTAGATTATAAGTATATCTCAAGATGACCGATTTTTGTTTTGAAAACTAATTTGTGAAAAAAATAATAATTACAAGCAAATTTTTACTTTATTAACTTTACCCAGATAAATGAAAATATAATTAATTTGAATAAATTTGATTTAAAAGAAGACTAGAGATCTGTTAGGTATTGATATATCAATGAATATGAGCATTTACTAAAAATAAAATTATAAATTAGTCCGAGTTAAATAGATTTAAAATGTAAACTGAGCTGTGTTATACAAAAGTTAATATAATATATATAATAATTTGGGATCTTTTAGAACATAATACTGGGCTACGAGCGCACCAATTCCTTCTTGCTCTTCCTCATACCGACTCTCTTCTGCTGGAGCCTCGCCGTTTGGTGTGTGCTCTCGATACTGGAGATAATTCTGCACATGATGTCACATCACAAGAACTCGCTGACCATGCAGAAGGGCATCTATTTTAAGAGTCCCCTCCACGTCTTATCCTCACACTTTTGCGCCATTTGTCGCTATGAGACGGACAGCAAATATAATCGCACCTTTGATATGTTGAACAAACAGATGAGAATCGCACATCGTTCGGAAGCATTGAAGAATATAACGAAAGCCATTGGCTAAATATTTCAAAATCACAATTATACAATTAACAACTTTACACTTTAATAATGGTAATTACAAAAAAAAATTAAACGATTATTGTTTTCATGTTCAATAATAATAAATGCACAAATATATCACTTTGAGTACCTGAACAACATTATTGAATAGCCTTCTAATTGCACATAGTTCCTCAAGGAAATCACACCTTGCAATTTAGATTTGTCTCATTTGAATGACATTTGGAGACACATTGAATTTGGCTCCTGTGCAGGCAATAATGTCATCCACAGTGTATCCTTCGGCAACCTCAATTAAAGTTAAACCAACGCCCTTATCCACTTGAAATACAGCCTTCTCGGAGATAATTAAATCAATGACTTCCTTGCCAGTCAAAGGCAACGAACAGCTTTCCAGAATCTTTGGCGAACCATCGCGTGCATTGTGCTCCATGGTAATGATGACCTTTGTCCCGGGAGCAGCCACCAAATCCATAGCACCACCCATGCCCTTTACAAGCTTGCCCTGTAACATTACAAAGAATATTATAATAAACTGAGATTTACGGAGTTGCTTATGTCACTTACGGGTATCATCCAGTTGGCCAAATCTCCAGTTGCAGACACCTCCATGGCGCCCAGAATGGTCAGATCAACGTGTCCGCCACGAATCATGGCAAAGCTGTCATCGGATCCAAAGTAGGCAGCACCTGGCACAACAGTAACACTCTCTTTGCCAGCATTGATCAGATCGGGATCGACCTTATCCTTTGTGGGAAACGGACCCAGACCCAGAATGCCATTCTCCGACTGCAACATGACATTCATGCCATCGGGAATGTAGTTGGAGGCCAGTACAGGGATGCCAATGCCCAGATTGGCGTACATGCCATCGTTGAACTCCAGTGCAACACGACGAGCGATGCGTTCGCGCAGAAGCTGGCCAGGATTCGCCTTGGCAGCAGGTGCACCTAAGAAAAAGAATCGAAGAAAACAATCAAAATACTTTACATTTACAATGTTTTAAATATGAATTCGAAAATCAAATGATTATTGATATAATTAAAATATATTACACATGAAAATCGGTTAACTTTTGATTAAGTTATGAGATATCAAAGTTTTTGAAAAAATGTCAAGGGGTATGTATGGAAAATTCGACAATAGATGGCATAGTATCGAAAAAATATCAAAATTTCTAGATAATAAAAATTTAAATGCAGAATCAATTTAGAGGCCAAATCATGATCAAAATGACATTCCGTTTGAAAATCGCCAGATTTTTAACGAAGTTATGAGAGATCAAAGATTTAAAAAAAAATGTCAAGGGGTATGTATGGAAAATTCGACAATAGATGGCTTAGTACCGAAATATATCAAATTTTCTAGATGACTAAAATTTAAATGAAGAATCAATTTAGAGGCCAAATCATGATCAAAATGACATTCCGTTTGAAAATCGGCTTATTTTTGATGAAGTTATGAGAGATCAAAGTTTTTGAAAAAATGTCAAGAGGTATGTATGGAAAATTCGACGGTAGATGGTTTAGTACCGAAAAAATATTAAATTTTCTAGATGATAAAAATTTAAATGCAGAATCAATTTAGAGGCCAAATCATGATCAAAATTACATTCCGTTCGAAAATCGGCTCAGTTTTAAACAAGTTATGAGTTGAAAGTTTGTCAACCGTACCGGTACAAGCGTTTCGGTATTCGGTTCTTGACAGAGAATGTATTTCGGTCACGGTTTCGGTTCCGGTACTAAAAATTAAACTAGTTTCGTTAAACGGTTCCTGTGTTTTTCCCTGCCTTAAAAAATATCAAATCAAAGAATATTTCAATATTACTTGAAAAATATTATTTTTGTAATTAATTTTGATTTTGTGAACTCATAATACTTATTTCCGCCCCCTACTTAGTTAATTCCAAATTATATATCAATAATATATCGCTACCCATTTATAGATTTTACCTTCTTCCTTTGGCTCCGTGATGCGCAGTCGCTCCACACGCTTCCTGTAGTCGCTGCCCTTGAAGATGCGCTTCACATAGATGCCGGGTACATGGATCTCATCGGGTTGCAGGGAACCCACAGGTACAATTTCCTCCACCTCGGCGACGGTCACCTTGGCGGCACGGCACATGGGAGCATTGAAATTGCGGGCGGATTTGTTAAACACCAGATTTCCCATGGCATCCGCCTTCTGGGCCTTCACAAAGGCAAAGTCACCAAAAATGGACTCCTCCATGACATAGTTGCGTCCATTGAAGGATTGCACTGGCTTCCTCTCGCTCTCAACGATTACTTTGCCATCCTTGGAGTATTTGATGGGTGCTCCGCCTTCCTGCACCAATGTGGCATAACCGGTGGGCGTGAAAAAGGCGGGAATTCCAGCGCCACCAGCGCGAATCTTCTCGGCCAAGGTTCCCTGTGGGGTCAGCTCAATGGCCAACTCTCCCTCCAGATACTGACGCACTAATTCAGTGTTCTCGCCAACATAGGAACCAATAACCTTGGCCACCTGCTTCTGTCTTATCAGCACGCCCAGACCGCAATCGTCTACGCCTGCAATTGATAAGAATGTTGACAGTTGAGATTTCAAATTTCTTTTGATAACAGTTTTTAGTTAAGGAAATAAGGCAACACTGGCAAAACATATGTGAATAAGTTCTAATATATATATTTTCTTTGGATAAAAAGAAAGCTCAATAATAAAAAGATATAATGTTGAGATATTTTATTGATAGTACTCGTCTCTATTATATAAATATGGTAACACTGACGAAACAAATGTTAATAAGCACAAATATTAGCAAGTTCTTTTAAAACAAAGAAAATTAAAGTTGTAAATAAAAATAATTATTGAGAGGGTGCTATTTAATTAATAATATATGGTAGCACTGTTGAATCAAATGGCAATAAGATTAAATATAAATAAGTTATTTTAATAAAAATTATAGCTAACAGTTGAGATTTAAAATTTCTTTTCATAACAAACGATTTTTATTATAAAGTGGGGCAGCACTGATTTGATAGATGGTAATAAATTAAAATGTAAGCCAGTTCCTTTAATAGTATGCAAATACAAATAAGTTGACTTGGGAACAAGTTAAAATAATCACCAAACTCAGAAAAACAATTATTTCTATTAATTAAATAGAACAACGCTGACAGATTTAATAAGATCCTTGCATAAGTTTTAATAATTATAAAGAAAACTAACAGCAAAGCTGATTTAAACAATTAAATAGGACAGCACTGGCAAATGAATTACGAATCAGTTCACCAGGGAACATGTTCTCGCTCTCAGAAGTCAACAAGTGTCATTAGCATATGATTAAAAGCGCTTTACCTCCATTATTGGACACTGCTGTGATATTCTTGACCCCTTTTTGTTTCAGTGCATCGATCATTTTCTCGGGAATACCGCAAATGCCAAAGCCGCCAAAAAGGATTTTGGAACCATCCTTAACATCCGCAACAGCGTCACTTGCGGATTCATAGATTTTCCCTTGTCGCGGTTTTCCCGATGTAGAATAACAGGCAATGAGCTAAGAAAATATTAGATAAACAGATAGATAGATAAATAGATAAATGGATAGAAAGAAAGCCAGGTGTTTAGACTGAATTTGTTTTTCTAGCTGACAATTAGCATACAAGTTTGCCATGATTATCTGCGTGTTGTTATTGCAAAAAACTTGCGTAACCAGCGACTATTTATGAAATACAGTAGGTAGAGTTATTATTTTGACAGAGAAATAAAATTAACATATAAATATGCTAAAATATATTAATTATAAAAATAAAGTATATTTTATAATAGTATTTAATTGTTTTTAGAACAACAAAAAAAGTTATTTGATAAATTGTTGAAACTTTAAGAGTAACTGTAAGCTTTTAATACACTGATTACAGTCAATTTGAAATTATAATGAAATTTGAATTCTTTTTTCAATCTTTAAATTAAATTTTTAAATAGATTATTTTGTATTATTGGTACTTTTTAATCAATGACTACAATTTAAATTTTAATTTTTAAATAAATAAAAAAAATTTACTTTTAACAAATAAAAATAAGTATTTTAATTTAATTTATTATTTTCACTAAATTGTATATTATAATTTAATTTCAAGTCTTTATATTAATCAATAATTTAATATAATATTAATATATCCAATTTAAAATAATTATTTAAGTTATTTTGATGTTTTTAATTTTCAATTTATGTAAATACAAATTAACTTTTATCAACACAAACTTTATCTGCGATCAGTGGTCAAAGAACTTTCCTGACCTACTGTATGTTGTGGTGGCTCGTGTGTCTGGAATGGAGGTGGCGTGACAAGTGGAAGGGGAACTTGTTCGCGTGCGGTGATCACAATCACAACAACAATCACAATCAAAAGTGCGATTATCAGAGAAATAATAAATCTGTCTCCACAATATAATAACAATGTAACATAACATAACAGCCTTCACGCATACACACATACATATGTAAAAGGTACTATCAGTGTGTACATTTGATTTTTTGCATCAACATGTGGTTGATCAGACTGAATTTATTAATGCTCTTATGTTTTATGCCATAAAAGTCTAAAAGATAGCAAAGAAACGCACACACGCACAATATTTAAATTGTTGTTGTTGTTGACACAGTTAACTTTATCCAAACACACACACACACATTCATATGCATGTGTATAATTAATTTTAGCGCTCACCTTGAATGCTGGGTTTTTATTGCCCAGACTTTGGTTTAGAATAAATCTGCACAGCATTTTATTTAAATTGAATTTATTAGGCTTCAATGTTCAACTTTTTGTTTAAATTTATTATTTAATACGTTTTCACGCGATTTCTGAGCAAAAAAAAGCGCGCGTTGCGACAGCTGTCCAACAAAAGACTGATAACAGTGGTATGGAATTAACATTGCCACTAAATGCTAAGTAACAGTGTAGCGTAAACAGCTGTTGCTGGTTAGAAAGCAAACTGAAGTAACAGGTGATGAGCTTACAGCTTCAGCTGAGTTAACAGCTGCAAACTAAACAGCTGTTATTTACATGAATTTTCGTATTGAAAGTAACAGCAGTAAACACATTGACATGTAAACAGCAGAAAGACAAGTCTGTAATGTGGCTTTAACAGAAATGTTAACAGCACCAGCTATCGATTATTGTGTGCAGATATCGCTGCTATCGAACTATCAGGCACAGCTGATTTCTGCAATAACAAAAACAGCTCGTTCCCTGAGCGCTTTTTGTTTATAACATTAGTCTAACGCACGCACACACAAACAGACAAACGCGCATCACAACTAAATACAGTGTAAAAAGAAGAAAAAGAACGTTAAAAGTGCTGTATTAATCATAAATAAGTGAACAGTGTAGACACTTAAAACCAAAATGGCGTATTAAAGTGTTGTTGCTTTCCAGTATATATATTTTCGGTACTTTTTTCTGTGGTTTGCATTTTTGTTGTTGTCTGACGATTTATATACTATAATTAAATAGGCAAATATATTGTGTAAATTACGCAGTTCAGAAATTGGACATTCTTGAACACAACTTTTTATTAGTTATGTTGTTGTTTTTGTTTACATTGCAATCTTTGCTGTGGTTCTTATTGTTGTTTCTGTTGTTGTGGTTGTTGAGCGATAAGAATAATTGTTAATTGAACCGAACGGTCAATTCATTAATTATGCACTTTCTATTGATTGAAGACAGTGTGCATTTTATTTTATTTATTTATATTCTTAGTTTTGTTATCGCTTATCGGTTATCGCTGCTCTGCTCTGCTCTGCGTGCATTAACCGTTACACGACGCCAGCTGTTTACTCGCTCGTTGGTGTGGGAAGAGAAGGAGATGGGGAGGAGGCTGTGCTCCATTCCCCCTCTCCCTCACTCTCCTTGTAACTTACCGGATTTCAATGTGCTTGACAACAAAAAGTCATTGGAGCATGTCTATAAATAGCAATCAAATAGTTTTCCAACAGCAGCAACAACAACAATAACACTAAGAAAAACAACGACAACATGAACAACAGTAACAACAATAAAAGTTTCCATTATTGCTGTCATCCAAATAATCAGCTTCACCGGCCTCTCTGTTTCTGTCTCTGTCTCTTTCTGAGCTGCACTGCAAATAATCACACATTCCCCTTCTCCCTCCCCCACACACTCCCTTATCCCACCCACTCTAATTCCATTCTCCCTCCTTTACTCCCCTCTCCCTCCCTCTCAGACACGCACGTAGACAGTACGCATATTTACACTTGCTCAAGTAATTTATTTGACAAAATTCATTTAATTTATTTATAAAAAAAATATACATTTTTTTTTAATTTTACTTCTTTTACTTATAAATTAGAAATTTCAAAGAAATCCATGTTGCTTAAATTATTGTTAAATTATTATTTTTCCCCTGCTTATAAATCATATATTCAAATAAAAAATATTTGCATTTTATTTTTTTTTATATAAATTACTTAAAAAAGTCAGTCAGGAAATTGTTATTTGTATCCTTACTAATCATAATATAAATATTATATTATAAAGAAAACAATTCGATATATTGAGTGTAACTATTTTAAAAAATTAAAAAAACAAGAACCTGCAGCTCAGTAGTTTATTTCACTTTCTTTTTTTTTTTTTTTGATTCAGATCAATTTAAAAATATGGAATAATTGGCTTTTACTAATTTTAAAATCAAAATAAAAAATATTTAAATTCTTTTGACAATATTCACATATTTTGCTATACCAAATTAATGAACCTTTTATATTTTAATTGATTTACTTTCTTAAAAATTTTAATTTATAATTAAATCCAATTTGTTTTAATTTTAAAATTTCTCGCATTATATTTTGCTAACAAAAAATCGAAACTGGGTCATTTACTAGTGTGTATCCTTTTTAATTATATTTGAAAATTGTTTTTAAAAATGAAAACTAAAAAAGAAAATGTAGAACAATGGAAAAATATGAAATAATTGAGATCTATTAAACTTTAATTAATTTTAAAAGTAAAATAAAAAATGTGTGAATTTCTTTGCTTTGTCAAAACAATTGTCAGACTGAGTGTAGTTGCAAGTGCACTTAATTTGCTTGTTTAATTACAACTGAGTTCCGTTGCAGGTCAGTTCTCTGGGAGCGCTTATTGCGGCCACAACGTTGCCCGATGCTCGAGGAGATCGCAGTTGAAGTTGAAGTAGGAGCAATCGCCAGCAGGAAGCATGGCAATGGAGCAGCAGGAGAGAGAGATGGAGAACGAGTGGGAAAAGGAAAAGGAGGAGCAACATCATCTTTTGCTGCACACATTGAACAGACTTTGGAGTCATTATCTGCACACTTCAGACTCTGAGACGGATGATAACCAAACAGCGAGTGTCAAGGTTTGCATACAACTCGAATACCCCTTTGAAATTGAGCATTTCTCCTTTCGTTTAATATATTTTCTCATTTACACTTATCACTTTCACTTTGCAGGAACATTGGCTCTGGTTATTGCTCTACAACTTTCAGTTCTTGGATGATCAAACACTGCAAGATGCTCAGTTCAATAGGTGAGAGAAGTTGCCTCAATTCTTCAACTATCATTAAATTAAATCAATTATCTTTTAGCAACTTTAATCAGCTGCCTGAGGAACTGTGTTCCTATCTCCTTGCGCAGGTTTATCAAATAATCAGCGTTGCCAAACGATCTCAGGAATCGGAAACCGAGCAGCAGGATAAATGTATTAAGCAGCTACGCAAAAAACATAATCTTGCACAGGTAAAAATATCATTGTTATAAATTAAAAAATTCGAACTCAAAATCTGTATTCAAAAAAATCATTTAAATAGGTTGAACTATATTTTTTTTTCGTTTGAAATAAAAGTATTTAAACTCTTACTGTGGTATCTAGCTAATATAATTGTTATATCACTAAAATTTCACAAGTTATAGTTTTCTTGTTTTAAAATAATGTGGTATATTTTTTTTTTTATTATTAAAGTTTAGTATAGTATGTCTTTAACCCTCTACCGCATATAGTGCCATATATGGCTTTTCATTTTTAACGAAATTTATTTTAGTTTAAATGATATCTCAGCGAAGTGGATTATTATTGGCAAATATATTTGCACTATTTTCTATTGGAAAAAAATTTAAAAATAATTATAATTTGGCTTTATTTCGTGTTTTTATGTATTTTGTTAAGACGTCTTTCGTGAACGAAAATGAATTTTGATGAATTTGATGAACAATGAATTTTCGTATGAAGTTTTCACAACAAAAAACAATTTTTTATGTTGAAGAGTAATTTTTGTCTCAAAGAACATAGAGTAATCTTTTATAAAAACTTATAATTTGACTGTAATTAAGCCTTATATTTATTATTTTAAGCAAAAACTGAAAAAGCCAATATCCTATTTTCTCCTAAACTATTTACCCAAAAAAAAAAGTTTGCTCAAATATTTCTTAATTTATACCAAATACACTTTTATATGCATGATAAAAATGTTTTTCTTTAATGATTCTATGAGCATGCAGTAGAGGGCTAATAAGCATTGTACAGCCAAAACCGTTGGACGTGCGACATTGACATTTTTACACAACATAGCTAAGATCCTAAATATGTATTTTTTATTATATTTGAAATTTTATTAATATAACATTTTTATTCAGAAGTAAAAATTAGTAGTTTTTCTTAAATTTTATTTTTTTATTGAAATTTTATACATTATTCCATCAAACATTTATTTATATTGCTAAACTCATACTCCAAAAAAATTATTAATTTGCAATAAAAAAAAAAGATATAATTTCCTAATAAAAATGTAAAATATTATTAACTGTATAATCTTTTATTTAATTTCTAGCAAAATATACACGTATGTTTATTTACTTAATGATATTTTTAGTTTTGTAATTTATATATATTTTATATTAATTTATTTTATTATTATTACAGCTCATACTCAGCACTCCCAGTGACTGCAACAAGATCCTTGCTCTGCGGACATTTTTAACCAACGGACTCGGTCAACATTTGCTCGGATTTTTGCTGCGAGTGCAAATCAAGGCAAGTCATCAAGTTGCATATTATATTTAATTATAAATAGTGCTGTTATCATTAATCAGTTGTTTGACTTTTGCAGCACATTGCTTCACAGAAGAGTCTCTGTCAGTTGTGCATAAATCTGTTTCCCAACTGCAAATGGAACTCTGAGTCGAATTCGAATCCCGAGTTGAAATCAATCACCAGCATTACACAATTTATTGGCAGCTTTCACCTGAACTCACAGCGCAACAAGTCGCGTAAACAGCAGCAGCAAATTCAACAACAAATTCAGCACATTTCCACTGAGATTCAACAGAGTTTGGAGCAGTTTCAAGTAGCCAGAAAAACGAGTGATCAATTGGCTTTGTTGCTGATTCAATTGTTAACACGTTGCATTGATGCGGAACATGAACCACAATTGAGTGTCACTGTGCATAACTTTGCACTGGGACATCTGTGTAATGATTCTGTGGATGATGCCAACGATGAGATTATCAAATTCGAGCTGCTTCAATTGATTGCACACTGTGTCAACAATTTCTATATCATCGAAGAGCATTCAAATGTCTTGGATTTTAATAGCAACTTTAGTCAACTCTTATATGCTCTGGCTGCCAATCGTGGCAGTTCTCTGCTCTCACACGGCATACTCTATCTTATGTTTGGCACTCTGCACAATCTCGTCGAGAATGGCGCTCAACAGTTGGAGCAAATTGATGTCAAGAACTTTGACAGCTGCTTTGATGTGCTGCAAGAGGCTGCGACAACCACAACTTGCACCTCTTTGCTCTTTCTACACATCTACAAGCTGCTCCTGAGACTCACCGATCATCTGTCGCGACAGGAGCAACAGCAGCAATGCCTCATGGACAGCAGCAACTCCAGCGCCTTGGCCAAACAACCTCCTCATCGCCACAAGCGTCAACGTCACAGCCAATTACACTGCACCGATCGCTCACTCAGTTGTTATTTTCAGGTATACAGTTTAAATTTAAATCAATTAACATCAATTTTGATCAGATATGTTAAAACCGAAAACCTGAACGAGGCTATGACTTTATCAAACAATTAACCAAACTTAAATCTACCATAACTTTTTAAAAACTTAACCGTTTTTCAAGTGGAATGTCATTTTGTTCATTATTTGGTCTCTAAATCGATGGTTCATCAAAAAATTATTAACTTTAAAATAAATTTATTTTTGATTTTTTTCCGAAAAAATCATGTACTCCCCCCTTTGACTTTTTTGGAAAAATATTTTTTTTCAAAATTTTAAATCCTGAGTTTTCACTTTTAAACAAGTCCTGAGGCCCAAATTAGTGTAAAACGGCACTTTAAGCTTGATTCTGACAGGTTTCATTTTTCCGTAAAAAATCAAGCTAAAACTATCAAAGAATTTGACTTGTAAAGTTGCTAAGTCAAATGTTTCACCAACTTCAAACTTTCATAACTTTATCAGAACTTAACCGATTTTCAAGCGGAATCTCATTTTGATCATTATTTGGTCTCTTAATTATTGCTACATCAAAATTACTCACTTTAATTTATTTTTTTTTTTTTTTTTATTTTCGACTTTTTGCCGACAAAATCATGTACTTTTGGAAAAATAAATTTTTCAAAATTTTAAATATTGAGTTTCACTTTTATACAACGTCTGAGCTTAAAGTTAGTATAAAACAGTAAATTCAGCAGTTAAATCGTTATTAACATTAAAAAATATTTATTTTCGATTAATTTAAAATTTTGAGTTTAAATATTAAAATATTTTATACATAACTTAATATTTGTAATCCTTATTTTCGGTATAACAGAGTAATTAATTAATTAATATTAATATTTCCAGGGCAAACTATATCAGCTGCTGCCTAGTCTTCCGCCGGAGTTGCAGGAGCACAGTGTGCGCTCGTTAATGCGTACCGGCAGCTGCTGTTGTCACTACAATTCGGCGAATTATGCAACCTGCTTGCGATTGGCAACTCAACTCTCTGGTAGCTACCAAAAGTGCGCTTATAAGTTTCTACACTACAATGTGTTGCACACAATCTTCGTGAAGCGTTCTCCGCAACATTGTGGCGTCTGTGAGGAGAAATTAAAATCACCGGCATTTCATTCCCAACTTCTTGGCATCTATAAGGATAATTATCGTGCATTGTTGAACAATAATTCCATGTTGCTTTTTCTCAAGCATCTAAAGCATATTGCATATTTATTATCCTACGATCTGTCTGCTGGCATTTTGGCTGAGGTTGTTTTGCCCATTTTCAGGCAATATAAACAACCAAGTGAGAGTGAAGTCAGGGGAAATTTAGTAAACAAATTGCCACGCCTACAAATTCAAGGCAAACTGGACAATTATCGTGTGCTGCATGAATGTCTGAGTATTTTTGTCATGTACTTGAGTGATATACGCTTGGTTAAAGCCTTTTACAATGAGGAGAATATTGGTACGTAATTATTATATTTATAAAATTCGAGTATATAAATAAAATTAAATACAAATATTGTTTAATATTTTGCAGGTTATATGCAGGATTTATTGACTATTCCCGAGTTGCAACGCGGTGTCTGTGATCTCATCAAGGTGGGCATCGATAATATTGCCTTCTTGGGTGACAATAGTCAGGAACAGTTTGCTTTAAGTCGTCGTCTGATACAACTTCAACTTAATAGCAGCGATCGAGCCTCGAAATTATTTCAGGCATTGCTTCAAAAATGCGCAAAGCGTTCTCAAGTTAAATTCTGGTTAGATGAGACATTGTATACGGAATTATTAGAGGGACATAAACCTGTGGATATACTCTATATAACAGCACTACAGTGGACACTCAACTATGAGCTGTTAAAGACAAGTCAATTGTTTTACAATGAGTTTGCCAAAATCTACTCGATACCCGTAGAAATGACAGTCGATGATGATGATGTGGAGACGGAGAAAGAGAAAGAGAATGTAGAGATAGAGATAGAGATAGAGGAGGAGCAGCAGTTACGACATGGTGATAAGACAATCATTGACATACTCAAGTTAAACTACAATGCGCTTAGCTGTTTTCTCATGCTACCCAAAGCCGCAATCTCAACCACAACAACAACAACGGCGACGACAACAACAACCACAACCACAGCGACGCCCTCACCAACACTGCTCAACAGGAGTCCATGTTCATTGGAAGGTATTGTAGAAATTTGAAATATTTTTATAAGAATTATTAAAACAAAACAAAAACCTGATGATCTATTTTTAGGAAAGAAAAATAGAAATAGTAAATAATTAAAATTGAAAACAAATTAAGAGAATATTGAAATAATATAAAAAAATATGTGAATTTGAATTTTTTCCTTAATAGTTTTTTTTTAGACAATGTTATTTAATTTTTCTATTAATTTTCGTTCTTTTTAAATTTTGTTTTCTATTTCTTTTTTTTTTTTTAAGAAAACTAAAGTGATGTAACATTTGTATTGTCAAATTAAATGCTTTCTAATTTTATTTTAATATTTTTATTTTAAAATATTTGTATTCTTGGTATTAATAATTAAATTTCTTGTAGGAAATTCAATGGAGACTCTCGTGTCGCATGTTCAACTGCCGTTCAGTGCGTTGGCAGCCTCGGTGACGACCACAACGAGCTCGGACTACGGAGATTCCAGCTTGGACTACGCTGCAATTATCGACAACTACGTGGAGCAGTCAGAGTCATCTTTTCTGCATCATCTGCAGTCCAGTGAACCGGATGAAAGCATTGTTTTGTTCGACATACGCGGCATAAATCAAAGCAATAACAAGTCAGCTCATCATCTGATCCTCTCCAGCGTTGTTGTGGAGCATCAAGTGGAAACGGCGGGTTTAATAAGCAAACTCTTTAACATTGTGGGCTCTCTTTTTGGTGGCAAGGAGGAGAATGAGAATCGTGCCCCTCCAGAGTCAACTCTGGACATCGATGCCGATTTGTTTTGTCTCTACGAATCGAATGGAGAATGCAAGAAACTCTTGTTGAAACTCTTCGAGGCGACCATGGCCATTTGCATCAAGGGCTTTCAGAACGAAGAAGGTGAGTTCCAGTATGAGATTGAAGAACGGGCGTGTTAGCGATTGTACGCTTAAGTGGTTAACATACCGTGTACTGCCAAATTTAACGGGTATTTTCAATTGATTATGCATTAAAATTAAAATTTAAAAATTTAAAGGCATAAAAGAAAGACTAACCTTTAGAAAGGTACATTTTTAGTCAGTTAATTTAATAATTTTCGGTACCTGCATTCAATATTTTGAAATTTGTTTTATACAAATTAAGGAATTTGCATTACTTTTGTTATTAAAAGTAAAATGTTGGGTTATATAAAGCAGATTTTATTGAAATATTGTTTTAAATATTATTATTATTCAATATAAGTCGTTATATTACAGTTTTTAAATGGAAAATGAAATAAATATAACACTCTTGTACGACGATAATAATATTAGAACTGTTATATAGAATTTCAATTTAGTTTTTATTATATTTATATTGGCATCAAAATAAAAGAAATTTTGAAATGTTATACTTAAGTATGTAAATTCTAGGGTATCCTAGCCACTATATATCTTTTGCTCTGTTAGCTAGCTCTTAGTTTCTGACTGTTACTATAACATTCTGCGGCTAATGCGTTTCCAATGCAATCGACTAGAGGCTAAAGAAGACTTAGAAATGCATTGTGTGTCGAGCAAGAACAAAGCACACACACACACACACACACACTCAACTCTAACAGATGAGAGGGCAACAATTGTTGTTACAACTGTTGCTGTTATTGTTGCTGTTGCTGTTGTTGTTGTTGGACTAATAACGGTGCGTTGTGGTTGCCTAAGAGTTAATTATAAGCCCAGTCAGTTAGTCATTCAGTCAGCCAGACGCTGAGTTACATCTTCTTCTACTTCAGCTATAATACCAGCACTTACAACGCAACGGATCAGATTGAATTTCTACCAGTCTTGCCAAGTGTGTGTGTGTGTGTGTGGTGTGTGTGAGGTGTGTGTTGTGCACTCAGTGTTGTCAGAATTTTAAGGGCTGAATAATGCATATAAGATCATAAACAAATTACTAGAAATAGCTAAAAAAAAAAAAAACAACACATTAAATGTAATCAAAATGTATAAAAGTTAATGACTGAAAACAATAATTTTTTTAAATAGTTCCACAAAGCTAATACCAAAAGAAATAGCTATAAAATTATGTTTAAATAAAATCTGATTTTTCAAAAATAAAATTTTTCTAAAAAATTATAAAAAAAATGTGCAGTTAGCTTGGCAATTAAAATAATAATAATAATCAAATGAATTTTTATATTCGCTAGATTTCTAGATAATATCACGTTTTCAAATTGCCTACTTTTCATGATAAAGTTATTAACATTTTAAATTAAAGTTTTTTTACAATTTGTTAATTTAGTCCACTAATTTTCTAAAATATCCAAAAATCTGGCGAATAACATTTCTTAAACATTTTCAGTTGATGTTCATAAGCAAACTGAAACTTTTTGAAATAATTAGAAAAGTAATCAAATAATATTTAGAAAATAAATTGGTTGGTTTAAATTAAATAGCAATTAGAGTTTTTTTTTATATTTTGATATCTAAAATGTAATTTAAAAACTATTCTTATTTTATCTGGAAACTGGTAAATTTCTTTTTTTTTTGGAATCTTAGAAATAAGTAAAATAATTAGTAATAAGAAATAAAATTATTTGGATATTTAGCTAATGGAATTACTTTAAGTTTTAAAATGTTATTGTTGAAGCTGTCTGAAAAACTAATAATGTGATAAAATGTTATTTAAAAATATCCATAATATTACTATATGATAGTTTAGCTATAAAGCAGCTAACTGAGTCAACACTGGGTGGGTGCACATTACAGTTGGCATTCCACACGCTTCAGAGGCACAACACTTTTGCCTCGGCACTCGTCGAATGCTGACAACAAACAGACAAATCTCAGTGTCGATCTGAATCTCAATCTTTGTCTCTGTTGATGTTTAAGCTAGATAAGCAAAGATCAGGCAGAGTATCTTATCTTTACCCTAAACAGTGTATATCTCTACAACTTATAACACTCTCTCATTTAAAGAACTTTTATTCATTTAAATTTCATTTGATATTTGCAGTTGAGAAAATGCAGAAACATCTACGCAAGTTGAAGGCGATTATATTGAGTAACGCTTCGAGCAACTGGACGGAGCACGGCGAGCAACATGCTCGGGATAATGCTGTGATACAAACACTGCAAACTCTTCTCAAAATTGCCGAGCTATCGAGCACACACAATGAGCCGGCGGGCGTGGTCAAAACGCCCTCACTTGAATTACCACGACAGCAGCAACAACAATCACAAAATGTCGTTAAATTGCCGGCTAAAAATTCATTGGCCACGCCTCCAACACCACGCAGACGCCCTAATTCCAGTGATGGCGCCATTGGCGATGCCGATTACTTCTCCACACGTGCTTCTCTCAGCTGTGCCGCCGACAGTGAACTGGAATTGAGTGAGAATGATCAGGAATATTATTTGACGGCCGATGAGGGTTACGAGGCGGATGGTGAAATTGCCGAGCTCAGTGAATCCGAGTGCGAGATCAATGCAGCTGCTGGAGGAGTTGTGTCAGCTGCTGCTGCTGCGGCAGGTGTCAACGAATCGTGGACACCTTTCCAGCCCTCGTCCCGCTATCGCAGTCACATCATGCACGAGGGATTGAGTCAGCTGGTGGTCCAGATGCTCGTGGAGCTCTCGTTGCTCTGCATGCGACAGCCAAGTGGCTGGACAGAGAGTCTCACCCAGCTGGCAAATCGTCTGTTTGTCATCAGGGACTATCTGGGCGGTCCCTTGTGCCTGCTTCAGGGATTTGCGCCAATCCTCAGCAGCAGTGATCCCAAACTGAGAGGTAAGAATCAATTAAATTTATATTTTTTTATAATAAAATTTAGCTCTAATATGTGACCTAGAAAAATAATTATACCAATTAAATGTCATATATTAATTTAGTTTCAATTCTTATTAAGAAATACAATTTTTAATCTAGCGTTCAACCTATATTCTAAAATTAATTTAACTCATGATTTTAAAATAAAAATGCGATTTCAATTTTTGTTGTGATATCAAATTATATTTCTTATTTTAAACTTTTATTACACAATTTTTTTATTTATTGCAAAAGCTGAAAATAAGAGCTAAAAATATAAAATTAAAATTATATTAAAAATAAGCTTAAATAATATTTTAAATATAATTAAGGTTTTATATTTTCTTATGTATATTATCTAAAAAATTATATATAATATTTTTTTTTCAATTTTTATTATATTCTTTCTAGTTACTTAAAGTTACTTTTGATTAAAAATTAAAAATTATTGTTAATAAGAACATCCATTTAATTTCACAGAACTGCAGCAATCGATACTGGAGTTGATTAATCATCTGAATACGCCAGATGTGCTGAATTGTTACTTCTCAATCCTGGCCAGCAAACAGCCTCCGGCGGAGTTGTTGATGCGTCACATGCATCACATTTGTGCCTTCAGTTTAAGGAAGGCTCAACCCTGCATGGAATTGGAATTTCCCATAGTAATTGATGGAAAGATTGTCATCACAGCAGATCCGTCTATGAGTGAACAGATTGAGAAGGTGCGTCTGCAGCATCAACAGTGTCAGGCAACCACGTTGTTCACCAGGGCTGCCTGCATTGTGCCTGTGACACAGACGCGTCTCTGGCAATCAGATGGACTCACCCTATCCATGTGGCTGGAGGTGAAGGGTCAACAAATGCATCGCAGCTTTACACAGCTAAACGATGATGAAACACGCTACTCTGGCGAGGATTTGACAGTGAGTTGAAGAATTCTTTCCACAAGAATTTTATTAAATCATATTTCAATAAAATAAAATCAAATCAAATTAGAATACAATAGTTTTAAAATATATGTTTTTTGCAAATAATTTTTTGAAATGCAAAAGTCAATTGAGGAATATTTTGAAATTCAAAATATATTTTAACAAATTGCGATGATTTAAAAAAATGATTTTGATTTTGGTTGCTTTACTTGTTCTTATATTTTTTACAACTCAAAAAATTATACATTTTCTGATCGTACAAAATTCCTACATAAAAATATAAATGTGTATTCACTTTAAAAAATGAAAAATTTAGTCAGTGATTTATGAACTAGAATTTTCTTTGTTTTGATAGTTTTTACTTAGCTTTATTTTCTTACTAATTTTAATTTTCTATAAATTGAATTCTTAGTAATTTTGTGATCAATTTGTATTCTTTTATTCTCTAATTTATTTCTATTTATTCTCCTTTTCGTCTAGAAATCCCACCTGGTTTCTTTGGGCAGCAGCGCAGTCATGTTGAGCATATACTTGAACAATAATCTTCAACTGGTTTTCGAGCTGGTCAAGCCAAGTGAGCAGCTTCCAACGCGCATCGAGGAGCATGTTGAGATCAGCAGTGAACCTGCAACTCAGACGAACACCAACTCCAGTTTTCGTCATGCCTTGAAGCAGACAAAGATGGCTTTGCTTAATAGCTTTGGACAGATGCACTTGCTCAATGGCCATCAGGCGACACATGAAGGACACGTTGGTTACTTTGAAGGTGCGAGTGTGCAGTTGCAGCAATTCCGTTTGCCCAGGAACAAATGGATGCACTTGGTCTTTGGACTGCAGCAACAGGCGGATGGCTTGCAGGTAATGATTAAAACTAAAAATAAAATCTTAGTAAATATACAAGAAAACCAAATACACTAATACCTTATAATAACCAATACTGAAATCATATAATCACTTAAAAATAAACTAAAAAATTAAAAACAACATAAATACAAATCTAAATTATTCAAGTACATAACATACATTAACAAATAAAGTTATTCCTCGACACATTAAATTTTTTATAATACAAATACTGAAATCATATAATCATTTATAATAAAAAAAATATACAAATAATACAACGAATACCAAATACAGTTGCAATTAAAGTTATTTGTCGATGCCATTAATTTTTAATTTATATTTTTATTATAATTCCAATTTTTAAATGAATGAATAAGAGTGCAGAATACATAAAAAAAAATATTAGTAAATTAGAAAATATATATTATCAATGCAATTAATTCTGAATTACCATTTGGAATAAAATTTAATAGTTTAAAAACTTAACATTGTAACTTTAAAATGTTAAAAAGAGATTTGGTTACCTTTTAACAACTTTTAACTTACAATTAAAATTCTTAAATTTGCAATCTTATAACTTTTAAATTAATTACAAAATTAGTGTTTTTTTTTTACTTTTGGATAAATTTCTTTATTTTTAATAATTTAAAAATTAAAAAGATTCCGACTTTTCATTAACATCATCTGATTTTTAAGTTGTTAAAAGCTGCTTATCCAAATAATTGATTTATATATATTTTTGTTTGTAGGTTACCATCTTCCAGGATGGACTGGAGCAGCACACTCTGAGTTTGCCCTTTCACAATTTGAGATTCGCATCGCGTTCGCACAGTTTCCAGATGCTCGCTGTGGGTGAGGGGATTCCCGCGAGGAGTGGCAACGGCCACAGCAACAGCAGCTCCTCTCGCTCCACTCTGGATGGATGTGCTCCACGCTATGCGCTGGCGAATCTTGTGCTCTTCAAGCGTCGTCTGTCGGAACGCAATCTAATGATCAATTTGACAGCCATGGGACCAGATTTCACAGAGTTCACTCAATGTCAGGTGGCCAATTGGAAGCCCAATTATGGCTATGTACAGCTGAATAAGTTGACAACTTGCTCCTTTGGCAATCATGCGGATTGCATGAAACTGTTGCGTCAGTCGCGAGTTCTGGTTTATTCGGCTCAACAGCCGGATCTCGTCATGTGCTACGATGCCAGCCAGGAACTGGACATGGCCTGCTATGGACAACCTCAGGGTCACATGCTCTATGGCGAACTCATGCAACATCATCCACAAACACTGCAAACAGCGGTCCTACTCAATGGAGGACTCTCCACGATGCTCTTTCTCTTTGCCAGGGTAAGTTTAAATCTCGAGAATATTTTTTTTTTACTTTTGAAATTCCTTTTATGCTCTGTATCCAAAGTGTAGCTGAGTCTTATGAGTTACTTTTATGCTTATCATCCTACAGATTGTGGAGTTGTCTGGCACGGCAAGCACTCAATCCCTCGCTCTGGACTTGCTGCTCCAAGTGGCGCACTCGGATGCCCAACTCTACACGGAGTTTCTGCGTCAGGATTACCTCTCACTCATTGGCTATGTCATCAAATCGGAACGCTGCTCCAAGGATGTGCAATTACTGAGGAGCATTGTGAACAATGCCTGCTCCCAGCCGCTGATCAGTCGTCGAGGCGATGGACTCCATGTGAATGACAATACGACGGCCACTTTGATCTATCCGCGACTTTTGCTCGGCGTGCTTCAACGTTACTCGGATTGGCATCGCTCCGGAGCAACACACTCGGATGTGCTCGACCTGCTCTTCCGCTCGATACTAGCTTTGAGTCGAGACAAGCATCCACAGCGGGATTTCAATATGGAACAGCTGCAAAATTCGGGATTACTGCGTTCTTTACTCAATCTCTGCAAGGTCTATGTAATTGAGTCTCCCAGTCCGGTGCATATATCTCCCTATGCCGCCGAATGCTTTGTGCAGATCCTGGCCGTCTTTGCAGGATCTCCGCCAGCTCCTTCATTGCTGGACGAGATGATGAAGCTGTTGCTGTTGCTGCACAAACCCAGCGAGTGTTATGTCACCCATGATCGTGCCAATTTCTACTTTCTGTTAACGCCACAGCTGCCTGTGAAGGAACGTTCTTTGGTGGCTGCCAATTTGAGTCGGGTGACGACCTCTTTCCGTAGACAGGCTCAACCACCTGTCCAGGAACTCGATGCGGAGCGTGCAGAACGCATTAAAAGATTGCGACGTCTGCACAACTCGAATTCCAGCTACAAGCGTGCTCTCGTCGAACTGGAGGATCAACTGGACCAAATGGCCGACTGTTCCAATCTCAATAAGGCTGCACTGCGTCTGCTGAGTCCCGTGGAGGCTTCACGTTGGCGCCAAAGGTTCAAACGTCGTCATCCCAACAGCGCAAGTCAAAGTCCCAAACGGAGTCCACTCAAGTTGGCCAGAAGACGCCTTCATTCGCATCCGAGTAAGTGCCAAGAGTTCTGGGAATAGAAATTACAATTAAAACTATATTAAAATATTAAATAATTTGGTCAATTTATTTTTTATAAATGAGAGACTTGACTATATAAAATAACTAATATAATATCTAATTTTAATAACTATTCTCAGCTCTGCCTAAAGGACACAGTACTCCGAACTCAGCTCAGTTGACGTCATCGCTGCCGAGTCGGAAAACCGATTTTTATAATCAATTGGGAATTGTGACATTGCAGCAACGTTTGTTGATTCTGCTCAAGGATTTCCTCTGCCTGCTGCCGGACTCTGCGGTGGATGAGGTACTACGTCATTATGTCAAACTGGAATTTCTTTTGGTCTTGGCCAATCAGAGAAGTTGTGCTGTTCGCACGGCAATTGTTCAGCTGTTGACGGTGCTGACAAAGCGTTTGCCAACTGCGGAATTAATTGCCGCCTCAAAGCAACTATATCCTCTACATCTGGCCAATCAGTTGACCATTCATGGCAGCGATGTGGCCATGTTTGAGGCGTGTCTTTCCTGGGTTACGGATCTCCATGGCAGCCTCGATGATATGTTCACCAATGAAGTGACTTTGGGTATTCGCCAAAGATTCGGCTTGCAATCCTTGTTGGCCATTTCAATGGCCTTGGGCAACAGCAGCTGGAACACGGAACCACAGCGTGTCTTCAGGACACTGCTCAGGCTCTATTTGCAGGTAAGTCTTCAGAGATTACTAGAATCGTTATAATATCTAGGAAATATTTGATTACATTAATAATAGGTAAATTTAAGTTAGGAAACCAACATTAAGAAAGCAAAATAGGCAAAACATCAGTATATAAAAAAAAGCATTATCGTAAAGATTAATACATCAAAAATATTATATTTTTGAATATAAAAAATTCAAAATCACAAGTATTTTATCTAAATGTAATAATATTAATATCAACTGTTAAATTTTAAGAGATGATATCAATTTCTAGAAAATTTTGAAACATCTATAACAGGAATTTAGGTAACCATTGTCAAAAAGGCAAAAATTTAAAAGAAAAAAATCAGGAAATACAAATATAATATTAAAAATATTAATATACGAGTATTAAAAATGTTACATTTATAATAATTAAATGAAAACTGGGAAGTAAAAATTTAAAAACCGAAAATTTTAGGTACAGAATACTTTTTTTGAAATCGTGTCATTTTTAATAAACAAGAAATACGATCTAAGAAAACCAAAACTAAAAAAAATTAAACTTAAGGAAAATATGATAATTTTTTAGATAAAAATTGGATAAACTATTCTTCTGAATATTGAATTGAATATAAACCTTTATATTATTAAAATTTTATAAAAATTATATTTTTATTGCATACGTTTACAATTACTAAGCTTTTAACTTTGTATCCCTTTAAGAATTCCGATGAACAGCTGAGTCTGGTGGAGGCTGGATTGCTGCAGTGCTCTGTCAAGGCGCTTTATCAACTGTATTCCTTGCGTTTGGGTCAACCCAACATGGATCAGTCCATTGTGGAGCTGCTGGAAGGCATAGGAGAACGTGCACTCAAATCTGTGGGACAAATCAATGTAAGTATAACTTATATCCGTTAAGAAATTAAAATTATTATTCTATTTAAAAAAGAAAATAAAAGTCATTCTTTGATTTATAATTGAATTATAATTTCCTATATGAGTTGATTTATATATTTTTAAATAAAACAACAAATAATCTCTTAATTTAAATTTTAAAATTTTATTGGATCTTGGTTGTATAAAATAAATAATTTCTTTATGTTTTTTCGACTCTAGCTCGTTTGGGACATTCTCAACATGTTGGCCTTCTATCAGGACAAACAACCAGCTTTGATTGTGCGCAGTTTTCGGACAGTTCAAGCCACGTTGCAGCTGCAGTGGCTCAACATGTTCTTCGAGGCGTGTCCGGGAACGGGGGGCAACCATGGGTATCGGTTGCGGAGCAGTCTGTCGGACTGTTCCCTCAGCACGACCGAGTGTCGCACACGGATGGAGTTGCTTCTGGATCGCTGCACACAGTTCTTCACGGCGGGAGGATGTCTGGCCAATGGGAATGGAAGTGGCAGTAGCAGCTATGTGGCCAGTAGCCCCGAATTGGCCCTGTTTGAGTTGCTCGTCTCTTATGGCATTGCCAACAATCAGAGGTGCAACAATTTTATTGCCTGGGGTTTGCAACCATCGCGTCCTCGGGATCTGCGTGCCTATATTGTGGATGCCTTGTGGCGCACCTTCCAGGATGAGTTTCAGGGTGCCATCATCTGTGATGGCAAGATGATTAAAGCCCTGCTTTGGCTCAGTCTAATGGAGACCATCAAGCCGCCCATTGAGAATCTAGCACCACTTTGCCATGCTCTGGGCATCAAGGAGAATGACTCCACCTGGAATCTGGAAAACGAACTGGAACGCCTCGAATTGAATCGCAGCAATTTGGCGGGCAAACAGAAGCAGCTGCTCGAGAAGACACTCTACAAATTTGAACCCCTCGTTCAGCATTGCATTGACACCTCCATGGTTACCACCAGGCGTGTGGCCGAGCTCCAGGTAAGATCCAAATTTCAAACCCACATAACTTTGTGAAAACTCGATTGATTTTCAAACGGAATGACATTTTGGTCATTCTTTGGTCTCTAAATTGATTATGCATCAACAAATAATAAACTTTTTAAAAAATTTACTGTTCGGTTTTTTCCGACAAAACCATGTACTCCCCTTTGACTTTTTGCAAAAAATATTTTTATCAAAATTGTAAATCCTGTGTCTTCAATTTTAAACAACTCCTGGTGCCCAAATTAGTATAAAACGATCCATTATATATGATTGTGAGAGGTCTCATATTTCTGTAAAAAAAACAAAGACAAATCCGACAAAAAATTGTACTTCTAAAGTTGTTAAGTTAAAGGTCTCACCAACTTTAAATTTCCATAACTTTGTAAAAACTTAACTGATTTTTATGCGGAATGTTATTTTGGTCTCTATTTATATTTTTATAATTTTCCCACAATTTCTTAGAATGCGGAACGCAAGCTGCTCATGTGCCACATGAAGGATTATGATGACACTTACACCTACACCAAATGGCTGGAGATAATACGTCGGATGACACACGAGGGCGCTCCTTGGCACTGTACTGAACGCGCCGAGTGGTAAATTGATAGATAAATTACCTTAAAATATAAAATATTAATTAAACATATAATATTTCCCCTTTTCAGCTCCTGGGAACTGGATGATACGGAGGGACCATCACGGGTTCACACGCGTCTGCGTCGTTGTCATTTGGATATTGATCGGCGATTCTTTATGAACGATTATTGTCCGGGACAGGGACAGCGTGAGGATCTGGAACAGTATATGCGTCCACTGGACTATTTGATAGCCAGTTACGATCAGCAATTGAACATATCGCTCAACTCGCAGATACTCTATAATTTTGCGGCAAAATTTTTGCCGGTGGATGGAGAGATTGATGGCGAGATAATTATAACAGATCTAAAGCTATATTTTCTAGCCACATATCGTTGTAAATACTTTAATGTTAACTGTGATATATCGAACATAACTGAAATATGGCTTAAACGCTATCAGCATCAGGAGAAGGCCTTTGAAATACTCCTCGATACGAACAAATCGCTATTCTTTTCGCTACAAAACGCTGACGATTGGAAAATAATGCGCGAGGTATTCTGTGATAAAATTGTGACAATGCCGGACAATACCAAAGTGTTGGCCATAACGCAACAATGGCGCGAGGGTCTCTTAACCAATTGGGAATATCTGATGACACTCAATCAGATTGCCGGACGCACCTATAACGATCTCATGCAGTATCCGGTCTTTCCCTGGATTCTGGCCAATTACAAGTCCGAGTTGTTGGATCTGCGCCAGGCGCAAAACTTTCGACGACTCGCTCGACCCATTGCCGTGCAGCTGGAGGAGAATGAGCAGCATTATATAAGCAACTATACAGTGAGTGCTGAAAATGGTAGAGCTATTTCAATTGTAAATATATTTTACTTTATTCCACAGTACATTGATAGCACCAATACGAATATGGGCTCTTTGATATTGAAGCCGTATCATTACAGCTCCCATTATTCAAATTCTGGCACTGTGCTTCACTTTCTGGTGCGAGTGCCGCCTTTCACCAGCTATTTTCTGCGTTATCAAGGTAAACTAGTCTTGATTAAGAATTATTTCCAAAAAAAATACAATTAGAATAACTTTATAAACAAATACATACATACATTAAAGTGTTTTGGGTATCAAATATATTTATTTGGTTTTAAATTAACAATTTTGAATATTAAAGAAGTTTAAACTAAAGCCAAAAATTACTTAATTTGTTATAAGGAAACATTTTGAATTATTGAATTAATTTTTATGAGTTTTTACCTTTTTTTAAGGTTTAATTAAACCATATCTTAGTCGACCGATAAAAGGTTGTTTTAAATTTACTCTGTATATTTTTTATTCTCTAATTCGAATATTAAATCTGTAAAAATAATTTTAGAATACCAAATTTTGTGTCTAAAAATAAAAAACCGAAATGACATTCCGTTTGAAAATCGGTTATGTTTTGACCAAATTATGAAAGTTTGAGGTTGGTCAGACTTTGGATCTAGCACTTTACAAGTCAAGATTTTCGTTCAATTTCCCATGATTTTTGACAAGAAAATGAAAGGTCTCAGAATCAATTTTAAAGTGTTGTTTTATACTTGAGATTTAAAATTTTGAATTTTCAAAATTCCAAATCATCAAAATCGAATTTTAACAAAAAATATTTTTTTTTAAGAAATTAATAAAATTTGAATGCAGAATGAATTTAGAGGCCAAATCATGAACAAAATGACATTTCGCTTGAAAATCGGCTAAGTTTTGACAAAGTTATGACAATTCGAAGTTGGTCAAGCCCCTGACCTAGCAACTTTACAAGTCAAAATTTATCTTAAATTTCACATGATTTTTTACAGAAAAATTAAACGTCTCAGAATCAAGTTTAAAGTGTTGTTTTATACTAATTATGATATAAGAAGTCGATTAAAAGTGAAAACTTGAGATTTAAAATTTTGAATTTTCAAAATTTCAAAGGGGGGACCCTTACCATAAAAATCGAATTTTAACAAAAAATATTTTTTTTTAAGAAATTAATAAAATTTGAATGCAGAATGAATTTAGAGGCCAAATCATGAACAAAATGACATTTCGCTTGAAAATCGGCTAAGTTTTGACAAAGTTATGACAATTCGAAGTTGGTCAAGCCCCTGACCTAGCAACTTTACAAGTCAAAATTTATCTTAAATTTTACATGATTTTTTACAGAAAAATGAAACGTCTCAGAATCAAGTTTAAAGTGTTGTTTTATACTAATTATGATATAAGAAGTCGATTAAAAGTGAAAACTTGAGATTTAAAATTTTGAATTTTCAAAATTTCAAAGGGGGGACCCTTACCATAAAAATTGAATTTTAGCAAAAAATATTTTTTTTTAAGAAATTAATAAAATTTGAATGCAGAATGAATTTAGAGGCCAAATCATGAACAAAATGACATTTCGCTTGAAAATCGGCTAAGTTTTGACAAAGTTATGACAATTCGAAGTTGGTCAAGCCCCTGACCTAGCAACTTTACAAGTCAAAATTTATCTTAAATTTTACATGATTTTTTACAGAAAAATGAAACGTCTCAGAATCAAGTTTAAAGTGTTGTTTTATACTAATTATGATATAAGAAGTCGATTAAAAGTGAAAACTTGAGATTTAAAATTTTGAATTTTCAAAATTTCAAAGGGGGGACCCTTACCATAAAAATTGAATTTTAGCAAAAAATATTTTTTTTTAAGAAATTAATAAAATTTGAATGCAGAATGAAATTAGAGGCCAAATTATGACCGAAATGGCATTCCGTTTGAAAATCGGTTATGTTTTGACCAAATTATGAAAGTTTGAAGTTGGTCAGACTTTGGATCTAGCACTTTACAAGTCAAGATTTTCGATAAATTTCCCATGATTTTTGACAAGAAAATGAAAGGTCTCAGAATCAATTTTAAAGTGTTGTTTTATACTAATAACGATATAAGGAGTTGATTAAAAATGAAAACTTGAGATTTAAAATTTTAAATTTTCAAAATTTCAAAGGGGGGACCCTTATCATCAAAATCGAATTTTAACAAAAAATAATTATTTTTAAGAAATCAATAAAATTTGAATGCAGAATGAATTCAGATTCCAAATCATGAACAAAATGACATTCCGCTTGAAAATCGGCTAAGTTTTGACAAAGTTATGACAATTCGAAGTTGGTAAATTTAGTTATAAATTTAATTTAAAATATAAATCTTAATTTTAGACAACAACTTTGATCTGCCGGATCGCACATTCCATGCTCTGAACACGACTTATTGTCTAGCCAGTCGGGACAGTCCCACAGATGTCAAGGAATTAATACCCGAGTTCTTTTGTCTGCCGGAAATGTTTGAGAATTTCGAGCGTTTCAATTTTGGTTGTCGTCAAAATGGCGAACGAGTTGAGGATGTCGCTTTGCCCGCTTGGTGTCAACGTGATCCGCGTCTCTTTGTGCTGATCCATCGTCAGGCACTGGAATCGGAACTGGTGCGCAACGATTTGCATCATTGGATCGATCTGATCTTTGGCTACAAGCAGACGGGCGAGAGCGCTGTGGAGGCCATTAATGTATTCCATCCGGCTGTAAGTTGACTAAAAATTAAATTAAAAATTATTTTTCATATCTTAACCAGAGATCTTAAATAAAATTCGAGTTTTCAAGAAATAAACCTGAAAACCTAATACGATACCAATAATAACAAAATCCATATTTATATAATATTTTTAATACTTGGTATATTTTGTATGCGCATTTCTATATTTTAAATTTTTGAAATTTTTATCATTTTTTATCAAAAAAATCCTTTTTATAATTTTTATAATATTTGCTATATTTTTATTTAAAATTTTCATTATGCAAGTTTCATTAATAGAATTTAACAAAAATTCTTTTATGATTTTTAAATTAAAATTGACTGTTAATTATAATGAATATATTGTAATTATTAAATCATTCTTTTATGTAGCTGCAAATTGAGAATTATTGATTTAATTTGATGATTAAAATTCACAAATAATACAAATATTTTAATCGTTTGATTGTTTGCAGACCTATGCTGTCTTCTTGGACTCGGAGATCAGTGATCCCATTGAGCGGGAGGCGGTCAAGACAATGGTTAAGACTTATGGCCAAATGCCGAGACAGCTGTTCAAGTCAGCGCATCCGTCTACAAAGGCTTTGGACTACTCCCTGGTGGACACGCCCATTGTGGGCCAGGTGAAGGGATTGCGTTGGGGCGTCTATGTGGGTTCACCACAGCTGAAGGCTCCCTCCTGGGCGAATATACACAAAATACCCGGCACAGAGCATCTTGTGAGCTTCAGCAACACAAATGTGGTTTATGCTCTGCCAGCTAAGGCGGCAGTTATGCAGGGAGCTGAACCAGATACCTACAATGTCATCTCCTGGGGCTATGATGATCGCATTGTGCGCATCCAGCCGCTGAATAAACCGCAGGCTAAGCCCAAGAATCTGCTGCACAACAGCAGCTTCGATGACATCAGCGCCTGTGGCTGCGATGTCAACTGTAATCAGCTCTGGTTTGGCCACAAATCCGGACGGATTAGTGTGTACAAGTGTGCCAGTGGATTGGAGACTCAGCAGAAGAGCAGCTCCAAGAGTCGTCAGAGTTATGTGCGTGGTCTGAGACTCTCCTACAATTCGGCATTTCGCAAGATGACCACAAAGAGCACGGGAATTGGTGCAGCTGCAGATGCATCCGATGAATCTGGCATGAATCTTCATGCCACACACTCGGCTGCCTCGGTTGCCTCCTCGTCGGGCAATTCCTCGAGCAGCGATGGATTGCAACGCGATGGCGCCGATCTCAGCTGGTTGGGACCCACATTTCTCGTGCGGCACACCGATGAAATCACCTGCATTTCACTCTCTGTCGAATTCAAGATTGCTGTGTCCGCTGGACGCGATGGCATTGCCGTCATTTGGGATCTCAATGAGTAAGTGGCGCATAGAGAATATATTTATTTAGAAGAATTTAAAGCTTTAAAAGGAACCTTTATATTTTAATATTTATTTATATATTTTAATTTTTTTTTAGCAAACAAGAGCAATAAAATAATAAATAATAAAATTATGCAAAATTTATTTAAATTAAAAATGAAAATACATTTAAAACAAAAAATTTAATAAATAATAGTAAGAAAGTCTGGGAATATTTTATCATAGGGTATTATTAAAAATCATAAGTTACAAATAATATTTTATTAAAACTATTGCAGTTTATTTTTATGTCGTTTAACAAACTTTAGAATTTTAAGAAATCTAAATATAAAATATTTTTGTTTTCAGTTTTCAGTAATTTTATTGGTTTTCTTAATTTAAATTGCCTAATTACTGAGTTTCTAATTTATGCGTCCAAATTACAAGTTTCCTAGCTTTGTGCTACCAATTTTTTTACCCAACATATTTAAAATTATTTTTTATTATTTGTCAAGATTCTTATAGGGAACACAGTTTTTTGTATATAACAAATTTAAATTTTATCATTAAATTTTTCCTAATATTCGTTTTCAACTTTTTAACATTCTCATTACATTTCGTATTTCCATTGTATTTGAATCTTAATCGTTTTTTTCATATAAAATGCTTGCTATTGAAATTTTTAATAGCTATCGGCATTTAAATTTCTGAATTTATTTTAACAAATTTTAGAATTCTTAGGTCTTTCTTGCATTTGTCTACATTTTTAGACGTGCAATTTTTAATAAAATATTAGGTTTTAATAATATTTAGGATTTCTTTAATTTATACTTTCGTAATAGCAATTTATTTTCCCAGTTTTGGTATTCTTTTTGTTCTTATTTGTAATATTTCTTTTAGAAAATCTGTCAATTAATTATTTATTAAATGGAACTTGATCTCATTTGCAGCTGGAGCTATGTCCGCACCATTGCTCGTCCCGCAGAGATTCATCAGTCGCCCATCACACATGTGGCCATTAGTCCGACGCTCGGAGATATTGTGACCGTGCACACATTGCCACAACAGGTGGATGCAACTGGAGTCCAACTCAAGACAACTCAATCCAAGCCAAGTGCAGCGGATGAATGCTTCGAAGTGACCGAGGAGAGTCTGGATGATTTTGTGAATGTCAATGTGAATCCCAATGGCAAATCCATACTGCGTCTGCACTCAGTGAATGCTCGTTATGTGCAGCATCTGGTGCACGAGGATCGCATCCAGGCTGTCTGTTATTCTTATATCAAGGAAGGCGTTGGCGTCAATGTCATTGCCACCGCCATGGAGGGTGGATTTGTGCGTTTCTGGTCCAGCTGGGATTTGAAATTAGTCAGCGAATTAACCACAGGCACATCTCCCATACGCAGGTGAGTTTATCTCTTTTAGTCAACTGCATTCCAACTAAAATTTGTACTCTTTGCAGCTTAAGTTACTCCACGCATCAACATTTGGTGGTCTTAACCCGAGAGTCTCACATCCAGGTCTGGGAATCAGAGGGTCTTTATGGCAATGCACCCAAATTTCCGCAAATTGTTTACAAATGAACAAAGCAGTTTTAAGATCAAAAAAAACAAACTCCACTCAATCGAAAGCATATCAATGACAAAATCCATCAAGCTGTATCAATCAAAACGAACCTCGGTTCCTTCTACTCGTATCAAAGCAAAGCAAATCCTTTTTACTGGCTTCATGTTAAACACATTTACTAAATCTTTATTTAAACGCAAACGTTTTTTTTAGCCTTAAGTACATAGAGCTGTATCAAATACATTTTTCCACCAAACAAATTTTTATATATTTAAATACAATTTAATTTGTTTTTGCCTTAAACAGGGATCGATATTAAAGGACGAGTTTAACAAAGTCATATAATTCTGGTAAATAAGCAAAGTATAAGATACAACTTTAAAAAAAAGAGCTGAACTTTCTCGCTAATTTCAATATTTATCAGTATCTTATTTTTCTGATAGCTGCCTTCAATTCATAAATAAAAATAACTCTTTTTTTTTTTGTATATAAATTAAACAATTTACTTTCATAGTATATAAGTACAAAAATAGAAGCCACAAATGTGGCTATATTTAAATGCAATATTCAACTAATTAATTACAATCTTATAGAGTATATATATTTATCAGGTATTATCAGGCCTTCCAGGGCGGCGGTTTTGGACCATTGCTGGCATTACGCTTTTGTGATTTGGCTGTTTGTTTTGTACTGAGTGCAAGTATCTGATCGAGTTTATCGAAATCACTGGGAGATTTGCTCAACAGCAGCTCAATGTATGCCTGCAATTTATCCATGGGCGATGATGGATCCTTTTTGCCCACCACATCCAAGTTATTCTTTTCCGTATTGCTGCTGCGTTGCGTTTTACTTGACTTGGGCGTATCCGGATAATGCCGGGCATTATTAAGATGCGGAGACTCGCCGTCTGTCTCGCCGCCGGAGATCTGAAATGTCTGATTGGGTGAGGTGAGTATGGCCAAAGCCTGTTGCCACTGTGCCTCCATCACGCCGTGCAGCTTCTCCGCAATGTCCGCCCTGCAAGTAGTTACAATTTTAATCAGGTACCGTAACAGTTATAAATTTGTAAATAAAAATTATATGCCTATTTTAATAACGATTATTTCTAAAGTTTTATTTTTTTGTTAAAAAAATTATGATTATTTAATGAGTAAAATAATAAATCTTAAGATTATGGTGAAATTGCAGAGATAACTATTAAAGAAATTTATTTTGTATATTTTACGATTTTTTTTACAGTTACTAAGAGTGAATGATTTTTTCAATTGAAAAAATAAATTTCAAATTTCATAAACAAGAATTAATAATAAAAATTATTTTTTAATTTCTATAAAAATGTAATGCATCATTCAAAATTACTTTTTATTATTAATTCTTATATTAATTATTCTAATAAATACTGAAATTAATTTAAACAATTTTTTTGTATTTAATTTTTATACCCGTTACTTATAAAAAATAAGTATAAGGGTATATTGTGTTCGTTGGAATGTATGTAACAGGCAGAAGGAGGCATCTCCGACCACATAAAGTATATATATTCTTGATCAGCATCAATAGCCGAGTCGATATAGCCATGTGTGTCTGTCCGTCTGTCCGTCCGTGTGAGCGCCTAGATCTCAGAGACCATAAGAGATAGAGATACCAAACTTTCACTAAAAGACTTCTATATACCCCACGCAGATCAAGTTTGTTTCAAATTTAAGCCACGCCCACCTCCGCCCTCGCAAATTGCGAAAAACCGTCTAAACAAAGAAATCTCAGAGACTATAAGAGATAGAGTAACCAAATTTGGCACACAGATTTCTATATACCCAGCGCAGATCAAGTTTGTTTCAAATTGTGGCCACGCCCCCCTCCTCCCTCGCAAATCGCGAAAAGCTACCACACCCACAGTTTTTAAGATAATATAGTTTTTCTTGTAGTCACTGATATCTATTATTATTATTTATTATCCCACTGAATCGCAACACGATCGGACAAGTAGAACAGCAGTTATTGTCTGAAAATGATTCTTTAAGCAATCATGGCAATACATGCCCCCTAGAGTATGCAATAGATTTTGTATTGTTAGAAAATTTTCTTTTAAGTACTTTTATATGTAGTGAAATAAGTAACGGGTATCCTATAGTCGGGATCTCGACTATAGCCTTTCCCACTTGTTTTAAACTCAACTATTATTTGCAGTCCCTGATTTTAATAATAAACTTTATTTACTAAGTTATTTTAGTTCCTCTTACCGCTTTGTCTTATAGCAGCTCAACTTGAGATCCAGTTCGTCTATCTTTTTGGAAGCATTTGCCAACTGCAGTCTGTACAATTCCACCTCTTCGTTGTGCTTTTCCTGTATGAGATTCAATTCCTGGTTGTTCTTCTCGTTTATCATCTCCAGCTGCTTGACAGCACGCTCCGCTATTAAACGTTCTCGTTCACGTGCCTCCGATTTTAATTGCTCCTCCAATTTGTCGAGCTGAATTTGAAATTCTTGCAGCTTTTTGGCCACAACATTTTCCATTTGTTGCTGGTAATGTTGCTTCAGCGATTTCTGTTGTATCTCCAGTTTTCGCTTCAGATTCGTCTGCAATTTAATATATTTAGCTTAACAATTCCATTTTTATTTACTTATAAGAAACTCCTTACCTCGATATCTGTTAAATTTGCCAACGCTTCTTGCAGCGATTTGCGTTGGGTTTCCAGATTATCAGCTCGTGTCTTTTGCTTTTGATGATATTCCTGCAACATTTCCTTCTGCTGATGCAAAGTCGAGTTCTCCTTTTCCAGCTCTTCAATGCGCGTTTTAAACTAGAAATAAAAAAATAGAATTTATACTGAATGCTCGATTGAATTATACACAATATTGAATTGTCCTATATTATAAATATTTCCAAAAACCAAACTTTAGTTTCTGATTTTTAATCTTTTAATATTTGTAAAAATCAGGCAATTGCGGGACTTCAAACTCGCATAACTTTGCTAAAACTCAACTGATTTTTATGCGAAATGTCATTTTGATCACTATTTAATCTCTAAATTAATTCTGCCTCAAAAAATAATTAACTTTAAAATATTTTTAATTTTCGATTTTTTTTGTCAAAATCATGTACTCCCCCCTTTGACTTTTTGGAAAATTTTTTTTTTGTTAAATTTTAAGTCTTAACTTTTCACTTTTAATTAACTTCTGATGCCTAAATTAGTATAAAACAGCACATTAAATTGGATTTTCAGAGAGTTAATTTTTTTTTTTAAAAATCAAGACAAATCTGACAAAAAATTTGACTTACAAAATAAAATTTGACTTAATAATTAAGTCAAAGGGTTCGACAACTTTAAACTTCCATAAATTTGATAAAACTCAACTGATTTTCATCAATATTTACTCTCAAAATTGATTCTTCATCAATAAATAATTAACTTTAATAAAAATTATATTTTCGATATTTTTTCCGACAAAATCTTGTACTACCCCCCTTTGATTTTTGGAAAAAATATTTTATTCAAAACTTATCATTCAGAATTTTCACTTTTAAACAACTTCTGATTTCCAAATAAGTATAAAACGACACTTTAAATTTAATTCTTAGAGGTTTAATTAATCTGCAAAAAATCAAGCGAAATCTAAGTAAATTTTTGACTTGAAAAAGTGTTTCAAAAGTTCAATCTTGCATAACTTGGGCAGAACTCAACCGATTTGAATAGGGAATGTTATTTTAATCATGATTTTGTCTCTAAATTGATTCTGCATATTAAAATAGTAATAATATTCATAAGATACCTTCTCCTGCTGATAGTCCATTTTGGCGAATCTGTCACGCAACTTGCTGAGCTCGGCATGTGACAATTCCTCGACTCGTTTGCTGCTCTGGAGTTGCAGTTCCAGCTGCTCCTTGTCCTGAACTGAATCCAATGCCTGTCTCTGGCAACGCTGCAGTTCCGTCTCCAGTTTCTCAGTCTTCTCCTGGAATTTGGTGGCCAATCCGACGGCCTGACTTAGTTCATGCTGCAGTGCATCACATTTGCCGTGACTATCGTTGCGTTCCAGCTCCAACTTGTGAAGCGAATCTCGCAGATGTTGCACCTCAAAGTTGAGTGTCTTGGATTGTTGTTCCGCCTGTTCCAGGGCGGCATCCTTGGAACGATCCACTTCGATGGCCACCGAGATGCGTTGCTGATACTCCAGCAATTGGGATTGCAGTGTCTGCACCATTCTCTCCAAGTGCTGTCGCCTCAGCTGCTCCTCTTTCAGCGAGGGCGAGGATAACCCATTATTTGCCACTACAGTGCCTGCCAAATTGCTTTTGCTCCACAGATCACTCAGACTGATCAGTTTGTTCTCATTGCCGGATACGGAAGTGCCTAGACGTAGGCTGGGCAGTGAAGTTGCCGCCTGCTGCGATTCCTGTGCCTGTCCAGAATTTCCGCGCAAACGCAGATAATCATCACTGTGATGATGATGAGGATGATGATGATGATGTTGATTTTGGGGTTGCTGCCAAGCATTGTGATCGTCTAGATAATTGTCGATCTCCAGCAATATGTTATCCTGGTGTTATTTTAAAAAATAACAATATCAATAATATTTCGGTATGAAAAATAATAAATTTTCTTTATATTTTTTAAATAAAAATATCGGTTATATTAACATCTGGGTGGAGATTTCTCTAATATTTATTACTTTATTTCAAACATTTCCTCTGGTTCCCTAAGTTTTTCTCATATCCAGATATCAGATTCGGATTCTATGTATCCGAATATAGCTTTATTGCGAAGTATCTACTAAATTTAAAATATATAAACACAAAAACAATACCTTTTTCCTCAGAACTTTCTTTTTAATAATTTACATATAAAATTTAATATCCTTCGTCACAAAATTAAATATCATCACTAGACTTTTACCTCGTAAAGGTTTTTTTTATTTTTAAATTATTGGAAAATAATTCATGTACTTAATTTAATATCCTTATACAAAAAAACAGCTTTTTCTCATTATTTTTATTTCCTAATAACATAATTTTCAATTTTGACCTTTTTTAATCTTTGTCTTTCAATTTTTTAGCTCAAGAGCTTATTAGCTTATTGTAATATGAACATTTTTATTAGATGAACTTCCTAATTTATGATTCTTTTTTTATCTTCATTATTTTGGTTTCCTAAAACTGTATTCAAAGTCTTTAGTTCTTCATTCTGTAATACCTTAAAAATGACATATGGGTTATCGTCAGAAATATCGCTCCAAAAAAAATATATGATCGCTAAAAAATATTCTAATAATATTCAAAATTTTGTTCTTTCCTAATATTAATGTTTCAAGTTTTTTATTAAAATTTTTGTCATCTAAACTTTTTTATTAGTTGAATTTCCTAATTCCTTTTTTTTCTACCTTTTTTGGGTTCTATAAAATTTAATTCTAAGTTTGTTTTCTTCTTTTTTGTAGGTTCTTAAAAGATATTCAAAATGCATATGAGATATCTGATATTATCGGTACCTGTCTTGGCGGTTCCACAGAGCCGCTTTTGGGCGTGGAGTGAACCATTCCATGCAACTCACGCTGCTGTCGATTTCCACCCAAGGCAGTGCGCACTGTACTCGTCGAAATGGTGGAAATATCAGAGGGTGCCTCAAAATGTGAGTCCAGCTCCAAATTCTGCAGTCTTGCATTTATATGATTTAATTCCGTTTTCTTGCTCGGCATTAGAAACTGATAGGCAGCTGTTGTGGGCGCTGACGCAGGGGCAGGGACAGGGGGAGGAGGCATGGCCAGTGCATCTGCACTCGCAGCAGCTGCACTCATTTTACCTTTGACCTCATGCATTAAACGCTCTGCAGTGTCCGTATAGTAATTGGGCGGTATTAACAGCAACAAATCGGTATCATCCGTATCCGTATCACTCATTACTCATTTCTCAACACATGCTTCATTTAAAACATAACTTAAACAAATTAACTTAGCAATTTAAACAAACAAGCGAAAGAAGCGCTTGTTTTTGTTGCTATGACTGCAAGTAAACACAAGTGCTGCCACACTCCACAACTAATCAGCTCATTTGGTAGATGTGGCAGCGCCGCGGCACACAGAGTGGCAGCGCCGTGAATAACAGTGTTGCTCTATTGCACAGCTGCCACATTTGGCGTTTTTGCGCCAAACTAGCTCTTTTTTTCCCAATGGCTCTTTTTTTTTTTATAAAATTGGCTCTTTGTAAATATTTTTGGCGCCTTTTTATTTAACTAAGTAGCAATGGTGTTCTTTCTATTGTGCAATTTGCGCAATTTAATATGTACATATCCCATATAAAATCGTGCATAAGAATGGTATGTACATAAGTTTGAAATGCAGTGGAATAAAGACATTATTTTTCTTGCAGTTTAATAAACTTCATCTTCAAATTAATTATTTTGTATAAAAACTGTAAATGCACCAGAGAATTGTCGTAGTTTACAGATTGTGCTCAGTTTTTTCTTAAAGTTTAATCAATTTTATTGCGCGTCAATTCTTAGTTAGATTAAATACAATTGTCTTTATATTAGTTCGAGAAATATTCGTTTTAAATACTTTCTGTTAGAACCTTTGAACATTTACTGTATGATTTATGCTGACAGTAATATTTTGACAAGCGACGAAATTAAGTCTTTAATGGTAGGTCGCCTATGTGGATCTGAATCCCAGCACTTGATGATCAAATCTTTTATCGGATTGGAATGTTTAAATATGTTGGCATCATTCAGATCAGGACGTATACCTGCAAATGTTAGTATTATTAAACTGTTTGATATTTTTTTTATGCTTTCTCACCTTTTCCAACTTCACTCGCAATTTGCATGGGAGAAGCCAGATTTGAGAATGGTCTCTTTCTTGACATAACCTCCCAGAGTATAATCCCAAAGCTATATACATTACACTTTGCCGTGTATTGAGACAGCGTTATGACCTATTAAATTATTGGATTCATTAATTTGGAGTAAATTTCTCTACACAAATGAAAGTTCGAAAATACAAACCTCTGGAGCCATATATGGAACAGTGCCAAACTCGTTAGTCATCCCAGTTATTACTTCAGGCACGTCGATCGAGCTACAAATCTTTAGTTTTTGAAAATCATCCACAAATAGCAATTTTGTTGGTTTCAGATCACGATGAATAATATTCTTGTCATGCATATATGTCAATCCCTAGAAATGAGATATATATATATAAATTTCAAGATGATGTTGTAATGAATGATTCAGTTAGCTGTAATATACCTTGACGCATTGATGCATCCACTTTAAAGCGTCATAATATGAGTATTTCATATTTGCTTCATTATTATGAAGAACATACTCAAGTGATCCACAATCCGCATACTCCCTTAGTAGGAAAACTCGTTTATCATTATCTATACTCATGCCATATAATGTTATAATATTGTCATGGTTAAGACGCGATAGGTACTTGAACTCTCTCTCAAGTTGTATATATCCATTATTAGGGATTTTATATCTCTTGACCGCAATTGTCTTTTCGCCATCTATAGTTTTCCATTTGGCTTTGTAGACGTCCCCAAATTTGCCAATTCCAATAGTCTATATATTATACAATTTGAATTGAAAAACTTTTGACTTTATGTGATAAATTTAATTTTTAAAATACCTGCTTATCTAATAAAATGTCTTGGCAATGAACTCTAGTAAATATCAGATGCTCTCCATCCACACTGTCATACGTTTCCGATATTTCCATATTGGGGAGATCCTTTTCAAATTGAAAAGATTCAAGAATTTTGAGTACTTGTTGAATTGTCGGTCGTTTCTTTGGTTCCGCATGCCAACATTGATGTATCAATTCTTTTATCCAATTCAAATTTTCTGAATTTTGAATGTCACTCATTACTGGACGATCACCTAAAATACTATAAATTAAAGTAAACAGTTTTTTTTTTTTTTTTTTGTAAGAAAGTTTCTTACCCTTCATGACTGTATGTAGTATAACTAATGGGGGAATGTCTCCCAAGTGGTAATAAGGCATTTTTCCAGACATTACCTCCCAGAAAAGAATTCCGTAACTATAAACATCGCACTTTGTATCATAATTACCTCTGATTGCAACCTAAGTGAGTCGAAAAAATTCTTTTAGAGTTCCATTGTTTGTTAAAAATATGGGGGCTGATAAATAATACAAACCTCTGGTGCCATATAATATGCGGTTACTGCGTCTGCTTTATTATTAGATGCGATTTCTTTCACAATACCAAAATCCCATAATTTCAGTGTATGCAAATTGTTATAAAGCAATATATTGGCTGTTTTGATATCCCGATGCACTATATTTTTCATATGCAAGTACGCAATACCCTGTAAAGGAGAATGGAATGTCAATTGTATATGCAGTATATTTAAATATATCCATACATACATACCTTGGCACATTGAAGCATCCAAAAAAGTTTATGAATATCTGAAACTTTATTTTCTTCGCGTTTCCCACTGTGCAAGAAATGGTAAAGAGATCCGCACTCTGAATACTCTAACAGTATGCAGTATTTATTCTCAAAATTTTTCGAGATACCATATAATGTGACAATATTTGGATGTTCCAGACGCGATAAAATTGTAAGCTCTCGTTCAAGTCTTTTTATAGCATCTGGAGAGTGTCTCAGCTTTTTCACCGCAATTGTTTTGTCTCCAAATTTAGTGGGATAGATTGCACTGTAGACGTCGGCAAATGACCCCAATCCAATCTATAAAGAAATATAAATTTGAGTCATCAGTAGATGATAAAGATACAAAAAAAGTGAACAATAAATATAAATTATATCAAACAAGTCTTACTTCTTTTAAAAATATTATATCTCTAATGTCCACGTTGATATCCACCTCCATAATTGACAGATTCAAATGAATTTAATTTTAATAATCTAAAATATGTCTTGATGCAGTCAACTTTTGTAGAATTGAGGCGTATTTCGTTCAATTGCAGAAGCGTTAATCAGCTAATTTTATTTTATTTACAGAATGTTAGTACCCAGTGGTACTGAAATTCCCTGTTCTTGATTTTCCCTAACGTTTCCTTGATGTTCATGTCATTTTTTTGACGTTTCATTGTTAGTGTTGTAACAATTCGAAACATAAAATTTTAACCAATTGGTACATTTAATTTACAATGTAAATCAATAAGAAAAAAAAGCAAAGTAAAAAAGTAATAATAAAACAAATAAAAAAACTAAAACCAAAAAAAAAATAACTAAATTAAAAAAATACATTCGAAATAATTTTTTTTTAGTTTAGTGCCTGGGGATTCCTTGGCAGAGTTCCCCGAGGAGTCCCTACGTTGAGAAATTTATAGGGAAGCTTCCTCATTCCTTTCCTCAGTATTTCTTTGAGGACCAGTTCCACTGGGTATTTTTTTGATTGCCACACGTATGTATATTGTTATTGTGCCCTGTTAAAGCAATCAGATAAAAAAGGATATACACCATGTTTATACCTTAGCTAAACCTGGTTTTTACTTAAATCGTTTGTTCTTACAACACATTTTATTTAAGTGTTTATACGTGCGACTTTATTTTGTTATTATTGTGTATTAATTAAATATTAAGATATCTTCATCTTTATTCATATTATTTTTGGTATCTTCAGTTTCACTATCATTATTCATAGGAACTTTGGTTTCTTCATTCTCCGTGTCAGCTGGCTCGGCTTTTATGCCGTTCCCGACTGTACGACAGTACGAATCGCCTATGACGATCTCTCTAATATCGAGTTTCTAAACCGATTCGCTTGAAAGTTCCTTAAAATATTTTTCGCTTTGCTCGCATCTCAATTTGAATTTAAATGCATTCTTAACGGACGTTATGCAGGGTGCACATATGTTTTAAGGCAGTGTAACGGTGTCTTTGATTTTACACTAATTACAACTTTCCAGCATTCCAATCAGCTGCCAACCAGCAAATATATTTTTCAGTGTACTGCAGTTCAACGTGCAAGCTTCATTTAATTCCTATATGATTTCCATAAAATATTGTTGACTTTGCTGGCATCTGAGCTTGAATTCAAATGCATTTTGAGCTGCCGATATGCAGGGACCACATATGTTTTGAGGCAGTGTATCGAATTCCCTGATGTCACAGTTGCTGCACGATTCCAGCATTGAAATCAGAAGTGGAGCATTATCCCGCTGCTCTCGCTTCACAAATATATTCTCCAGTGTGCTGCAGTTCAATGTACAAAGGCGGCAAACTTTATCCATTTCGTATTTTGATGTGTGTAGTTGATTTATGAATTAGTAAAGTGCATTTATTCATCAGTAAAGTGAAATAAACAAACGAATTGAAATTCGAGTCAGTGAACGTACAATAAACTGAATTACTGAACTATATGAATGCTCAAAATTGAACTACTGAACTATATGAACGATCAAAATTGAACTGCTCAACCAAGTCGTTCAATTGAACACAAACAAGCGTGCCCGAAGCAACAGCTTGCTACCTAATTAGATGTGGCAACGCCGCGCGCACGTGTCAACGTTTGGCAACGTCGAAATTTTTGGCGCTCAGCGAAATTTATTTAGATTGCTTACGTTTTAAGTGAAAGTATAAGTAAGTTTGTGTGTGTGTGCGTGTGTGTGCAGCAAGTGAAAACTGTTACATGTAATTTTCGTTATAAAAGTATCCGAGCGCAGCAGCAAACACAAGTATCAACATAAAATACAGGAATTTATGTCCCTTTTTCTGCTGCTGCTGCTGCAAAGATAATTTCGTCAATTGTTCCTTTTCCTTGTCGAGGGCATCGACCTTTTGCATTAAATTTACACGTTCCTCCTCCAGTTCATTGACCTTTTGCAAGAGTTTTGCCAACGGATCGTTCTCCTTATCCTCCTTATCTTTATCCTTGTCCTTGTCCATGTCCTTCTCCTGTTGCCCCCCCTCCATGCCCACCCCCTCGGCGAGCATCAAGGTCGATTTAAATTCCGCGCCTTTTTTGGCATCAATCAATTTGACTTTGATTTTGGTATCCCAAATCGCTGAAGCTGGCAATGTTTTCCAAAACTCGTGCAAATCTCCAATATTTCCGCTCGCCTCGGCTGCTTGCATTAAGAACTTGTGACGTTGCACATTTTGATCGGAGCAAATCGGATGCACGAATATATCGATGGTAACGGTCTCTCCCGGCATGACCATGCCCACATTGGGGCGTACAAAAAATAACTTGGGCGTTGTTGTCTTCAATTTGAAGGCAATGCGATCCGTTTTGCTGGGATTGAAGACCAATATCTTCTTGCAAACGGCTCGATTGAAGGGTCCTTCCAGCACCAATTCCTCGGGAGGATCGACCACCAGCATGGCACCTTCTTCTTTCTCCTTTGTCTTTCCCATTTGCGACAAAACAACAAATGTCCCTTTAAATGAGTTCTTTAAACAAATCTCGTAAAATATTTAGAATACCATTTTCGGTGTGCTCTGAAAATTTACCTTAACGAAACGAAGTGTTCTTAATGACTAAAATTTCACAATTTTCAATTCTTTGCCTGGACAGCAAAATCCAGAGTCTACTCAGTTTTCAATTTCAATATAAGTGTTGGCTAGCGACAAAAAAAACGTAGCGATAAATTATATCGAAAATTTATTAAAGAACCGTCCTTTTTTTCATAGTCCATAGTAAATTTTAAGGTTGTACGCAATGTTTTTTTTTATCCATATTATTTATGGTATTTTTATTTTTTGAGATTGGCCCGAACTATTTGACAATTACCATTTATAATATTACATTTTATTTTCAAAATTTATTTTAAATTTTTTTAATGCACATACATTATTTAAATGTAAATTAAAATAAATAATACATTTTCGTTATTTGTAGAGAATTTAATTAGTTTTTTGTTTATTTTTTTTTTTTTGTATTTACAGGTTCGTTTGTGAAAAATTCGGGTAAGTGCAAAATTCTGTTAATATTTTAGAAATATTTCTACCAAAATATCATTCGTCCTGCATTGGGAGACGTTGCCTTCGAGAGGATTATATCCGAAAGTTCCTCGTCCTCCAATTCGTTGCTATACACAAGATCAATTATAATAGTGGGATGGGATTCGGGTTTAAATAAAAATTATATAGAGAGACAAAGAGGGAGATACAGAAAATAAAGAGTTAATTACTACGTTTTGAATAGACATTTATTAATTGTTTTATTCGCTTTTTGTTTGATTTGAATTGTTTTTTATTTTGGATTTAGTTTTTGTAATAAATAACAATGAGTGTTTGTTTGTTTGTTTGTTGTTGAAACAGCTGGACATCGGATCACCTTGTGATGGGTTTCGGGATGTGGATTGATGAGAAGGTTGAATTGTTGGATTCGATTCTGGGTAACAGGTGCATAGGCAGGTGTAGGCACAACAATAACAACAAGTACAACAAATGTCAGTAGACAATGCGCATTTTATGGTCTACAAATAAAATTCAAGAGAGAGAAAGAGAAAAAAAAGAAAAAAAGATAAAAGAAAGAAAATATGGAAGAAAGAATATTCCAAATAAAATTTAAATTTAATTAGCATCATTGACATTCAACACAAACATTAAACAAACAAATATTACAAACAAACAAACATTTAAAATGAACATGCGAATGATTTATATATATATATAGAGAAATGTTCGATTAAGCGGGGCCAAAAGGGGATTATCCATTATAAATATATTTTGCAATAATACACAAATTGTTTTAATCATAGTTCACATTTTATTTAGTAACTAGTCCAATTTTAGGCACTATTTAATCATTAATCATTAAATATATATTGCAAAAATCAATAAAAATATGCCTTAAGTCTCTTTTGCTAAAATTAAAATATTTTACAGCATTGTTGTGTTTTGTTTAAATATCTGTAGATTGTGTGTTTTATATATATATATAGTTTTAAATATCACTTAAATATTTTCGTTTTTAAGCCACGTTTTGTGTTGTAATTTTGTTTTTCTCATTTATGCGGACGGTTACAAGAAAAAAATTGTATTCGAAAATTAATTTTACAATTTTTATGACAATAAATATTAATTGTATCGTATAATTAATAGAGTTCTCATGTATTTTTTGTTTCTTTTTTTTTTGCCTTTAAATTAGTTTTATAAATTATATTTTGTTGCAGTCATTAATAATTAATAATAGTTTATAAATTAGTTTGCAATTTAAATTCGCTTTTTCTTTTGTATTTCCTAAAAAAAACAACTAATCACAAGGCAAATAGATCTTGACTTTGGATTGTAAGAGGGGGGCGTTCAAGAAGTTTGCTGTTGTTTTGGGGGCAACGCAGGCAAGTTTTTAGTGGATGCCAAAAAAGCTTAACGAGTTGAGACTACGTAACTACGAGAGATAAGTTGAGATAGCGAGTGAATACCATAACCACAGAGAGAATAGAGAAGTACAGGACAAGAGAGAGTTATAAATAGAGAGCGAGCGAGGGGGAGAGAGTGAAACTGGACCAAGAATTTGTTGTGTGTGTAATTGTGTGTGATGAATGATTAGTTGTATGGTTGCATGAGATTCGTTATAAATGGCACAAATGTAGCGAGTAGCGAGTGACGAGAAGCGAGTAAGACATTAGTCAGACTTTAGTGAATAAAATGAAAGATGTTAAAATAATAAAATAATAATAACAGATGAGTCAGTTTGATATTAGTTATAGTAACGAGTAACGATCGAAAATAGCGAGTAACGAGTAAATGTAGCGAATTCGTTTGATTTTATGCATTTCTCAGCTTATTTTTAGATAGAAGATCGCTCTTTTTTGACTGCTCACGTTAAAATATGATTTTTGAAAGTACTAGTAAAAGTAGCGAGTTCCATAAATTTTACACATTTCTGCGCTTATTTTTGATCAGTGATCGCACTATTTGTAATGAACACGTTAAAATATTAAAAAGATGATTCAATGTGATGTTAGATAGTAACGAGTAACGAATGATAAATAGCGAGTAACTTGTAGAAGAAGCGAATTAGATCGAATTCGATTGATTTATCGCATTTCTCGGCTTACTTTTTGATCAGTGATCGCACTTTTTTCATCGTACGATTAAATATCGTCTTATTGTTGGCACTATTGTTCGATCCCAGCGATGAATTGGACGTCTTATTGCTGTTTAATCCGGCACCGCGATGCACATGCGCCGATGCACGCTGTTGATTGCCATGCGACTGTGATGTGGAAGAGATCTGGGATTGTGTATCCTCTCGCTCGCTCTCTGTGGAACTAACACCATCCGGACTCTGGCGACTGTACGCGTCTCTTGCTCGCTCCGGAGTCGGTGATTTGGATGTGGAGCTCGCATCACGACGTTGCGGTTGCGGTGTCAATGGCACTGCCAAATTCTGCATCGATTGTGTCTCATCGGTGAATTCACTGGGTGCCAGGAGTTCCGTCAGCGTTTGCTTGGACAGTATGTGATCCAAGCTGCGAGATTTGCGATGCTGCTGGACATTTGGCGGTGCCAGTTGCTCTTTCTCCCGTCGCGTGACGTGACAAAGATTCTCTGCCGTCGTCGCCGTCGTCTCCGTTTCCAGTTCATCCTCCTCCGGCTGCAATGTGCTAGTGGAACTGGCATTGGTCAGTGCTGTGCTGCCAGCTGCCACCACAGCTGCTGCTGCAGCAATTCTCTGGTCCGGCGTGCTCAAACTATCCTGACTAGCCTGATCCAATAATCCGTCCACACTGTGCGATCGATAACCATTCGCCACACCATTCGCATTGTGTCCCAATCCCGCTGCGGAGCTGCGTCTTGGTGGCAAATATGCCAATGGCATCATATTCTGCATTGAGGAGGAACCGGCTCCCGATTTATGCAGCAATGCTGCCTGCTGTGTGCGATAGGGAGGCAAGATATTCGAACGTTTCCCTGTCGACGGACCGCGTCCATAACTCAGTAGTGAGGTGCTGCCACGTTGACGGGCGGGTGAGGGGGATTGCCGGTATCTATTTGCCTGGTGATTAGCTGAGCGAGTTTCAAATTCGAGTTTGAGTTCGAGTTCGAGTGTTGCAATCAAAATTAATCAAATTCATTATTAATTTACGTTTCTTTTTTAAATAGAGAGAGAGAGAGAGTAAGATTGAGAGTTATATGTGTGTGTGTGAGTGTGAGTGAGAGAGAGAGAGAAGAATTAGAAGTATGTGTGCTGCAAGGCTGCAAAACAAAAATTTAGTTCAAATCATTTAGTAGTCATTTAGATCGCAATTATTAAATTTTTTTGTTTAATAATTTAAAAAAAAAATGTAATTTAACCAAAATATATATTAAAATCCATTCAAAATATATATTAAAAACTTTAGAGCCAAAAAATTATATATTTTTAAGGTGTATTAAAGCTCAACTTTTTTTTTCTTATCCTGATTTATCCAACTTTATATTTAGTATTTTTAAATGGAGAATTTTGGAAAATAATTAAATTTAAAAAAACCTATTCATTTCAAAAATTCAAAAAGTTATTTACATAATTTTAATATATATATATAATATATTGTTTATTAAAAATTATGCATAAATATTAATAAAATTATTTCTATTTTTAAAAATGTTATTGCGTACCTTGTTATTAAAACTAATGAGAGATTCTAAAAATGTGTACTAAGAATTACAACTTTTGCGGGATTCGAACCTTAGGACCTTTAAGTTTTGCAGCCTTGTGTAGGTGTGAGCGTGAGTTTATGTCTGTGTGTGTGTGTGTGTGTGTGTGTGAGTTATACTTAAGAGAGATATGATAAATGAGGGTGGGTAAGAGAGACTTTCTTATGGCAATTCTAATGCTTCAATTGATTTTTTGAGGATATTTTGTTGACTAAACAAGTATTGTATTGAGGTTCAGTATTTGTTGTTTTTTTTTTGATATTGTTTAGGTTTTATAATGAGGATTGTGTGTGTATGTGTGTGTGTGTTTTTTCATTTGTAGTTCGCTTTTTTGGCTTTTTAAAACACAATTAGCCCAAGTGCTCTCGATGGCCTAGTCTACGCTGATTTGGATGTGAATTCGAGTTCGAGTTTGAGTTCGAATTTGAATTTAAATTCGGATTTTGATTTTGATTCGAATTCTGAGTAGTTGGAGTAGAAGTAGTTGTAGTTGTACTCGTTGTACTCGGCCCACCTTGTCCATTGCCATTTGCCGCCATTAGGCTATCCACCACACTGCCTGCGCCACCGCCACCGCCACCGCCACCTCCATTGCCACCGCCTCCTCCTCCTCCTTGATAGTCGGAATCATTGCTGTGCATTCTTTGGTACGACGCGACGACGGGAGTACCAGGCGCCATTGCCGCAATTCTATCGATATTCTTTTCGCCGCGCAAAAATCTGCCGACGGATCACAAGAATTAAAAGATGAAGAAGTATTGGGTAGAACATTGAGTTGAGGGGATAGGGTAGTTAGATAGAATATTTAAAGTATTTCGATTAAGTATACTTTGTGGGAATTTGCATTTAAAAGTAGACAAACTTAAATCTAATGCGATTTGGTCATCATCCATTTCGTCCTAAATGCGCCGTTAATATACCTTTCGAGCTTATCGATGCACGCATCCTGATAATCATGTATCCAATTGACGCCATTAAAGTGCGCCACACTGCACATATCCTCCGGTAGATTCTCGGGCCAATTAAAATGCTGATCCATAATGGGTATAATATTGCAATTGGAGTTCAGAGCAGCCACAATTTCCTAGTCAAAATAATATCACAGAAAACAAGTTAAAATTTAAGAAATAATTTTCGAAATATTTGGTTAGAAATCATACATTTTAGTTGTCAAGGTTATCAAAGGATTTTTTTTTTCAATTTTGACAAAGTCAGAAATATTAAGATTTTCAAAATGTTGAAATAAATTCTTTTCAAAAAATTATTAAAACTTAATTTCATGATATATTAACAATAATAACAATATGCAAATATATATTTAAGCCAAATCATCACATATTAATAATAATATATTAATATTAATGCCAAATCTATCGATCATTCCAAACCATGATCAAATAAGTTTAAATTTGACAAGAGTCGAATAACTTAATATCTAAAAACTTTAGAAGAAATTCTTTTAAAAACACGGGGTCTAAAAAACAGGAAAAACGAACTTCATGCCAAATTCAAATTAAGAATTATATTAGAAAATTAAATTTTAACACCAAATCTAAGAATCCTTTGATAACTAATAAATAAAAACATTTTCTCAGCTTTGACTATTTAAAAAAAAATTATAGCTCGAGAATTTTAGAAAAATATACATAAAAAAGTTAAAAAAAAATAATTGCTTAAAATTTGTGAAACCTACGCGATGCACCCAATCCTTGCACTCATCATCGTTGATGCAGCGATGCAGTGCATCCGGGGTTAATACTAAGACAAAATTCTTTGCCTGTCGAATACTGTTGAGAAGGCCATTATCAAATTTGCCCGCCTCCAGGCGCTCCACATCGATAAACACTGAGAAACCACGCAGCTGAAGATGCACCTGAAATATAAAAATGATTTGTTTTTTAGCTTTCAATAAATTAAAAAATAGGTCTGGTTTTCTATTTCTAATAATTGAATGTTTTTAATACAATTTTCAATATTATTATCAAGCAATTTAAATTTTAGCAAACAATTAATAATAATTTAATTTCATAAGAATTAATGAAATATAAAATAAAATGAATAAAAAGTAAATTGAAGGACAAAGTAAAGTAATTTTTCAATATAATAAAAATTGAACAAAAGTACAATAGATAATACCAATTTTAAATAATAATTGTGATTATGATTTCTTAAAAAAATGATTTGAATTTAAATTTCATTAAAATTAAATGAAATTTTCAAAATAGTGCTCTTAATTGAAAAAAATTTTATATTGAAAAACAAATCAGTAATCTTATATATTTAATATCTTAAGTGAGTTCCCTGTTGAAAATCATGCTCACCTTTAGCAAACTGGCCAGCTGTGAACCATTGGAGCGTCTGTAGCTGACAAAGACATCGAGTGTCTTGGCCATGTTCTCCTCGGATGAGCTGGGCAGGGAGTTTTCCAGATTCTTGACGGAATTGAGAATGCGCAGACGATGAATGGCATTCTTGATGCCGCATTCTGTCATCAGCATATCCTCGTTAACATGGGGCAGAGTGCACTTATCGATGCCGGCATTGAGCATGGCATAGGTGTAGGTGCAATAATCGGTGCCGATCTCGGCCAGAAACTGATGCATTTTCGCCGTATCCTTGGAGGAATAGTCTGCCATGCGCTTGAGATTTTGTAGTTCACGTTCAAAACGCTTGAGAAGAATTCCATTGCCGATGCCAATGTCATCACGCAGATTCTCCTGGTTCAGTTTGAGCAGCAGATCACCATCCACCTGGAAAAAGTTATGCAAAAATACATAGATCAATAAATTTTCGCATAAAAGTTTGCTTAAGATTTTAAATAGATTTTTTTGATTGATTCTGTGATTCGCTTAAAGTCTATGTATTAAGACTAAACCGTAAGACCTAGAAAGCTGAATTTTTTACACAACATAGCTAGGACGAAACACAAAAAAAAAATAAATACATTTGTGCATAATATCAATAATTAAATTTGTGCATAAAATATTGCTAGAGATTTTAAATAGACTCTTTGACTCTGTGACTCGCTAAAAAACTTTGTAATGAGACTATACTGTCAAAACTAGAACGCTGAATTTTTCACATAACGTAGCTGAGACGAAACACATAAAAACATTGATAAATAAATTTGTGCATAAAAGTTTGCTTAAGATTGGAAATTTTACTTTGATTATGTGACTCGCTAAAAGTCCATGTAAAGAAACCGTAAGAACTAAAGAGCTGAATTTTTAACACAACACAGCTGAGACGTAACAGAAAAACATTGATAACTAAATTTTGTTCATAAAAGATTGCTTAAGATTTTAAATAGAGTGTTCCTTGATTGACTCGCTTAAATTCTATGCAATGAGACTAAACCGTAAGAACTAGAAGGTTGAACTTTTCACACAACCTAGCTGAGACGATTTGATGTCTATTTGGAAAAGCCGTTTAGTTTGGATTTATATCATTACCTGTGAGTCTTCAAACTGACGCAGATAGCTGTTGAAGCCAATCTGTTTGACCCACTCCTGGACATCCTCGACGGACCAGAGAGGCACCTGCTGGGACAATTTGTGTGGCACCGTTTCACCGATGAGACGCAGCGCCTGCGCCGCAAACTTGGAGGCAATGGCATTGGGGCAACTGGCCACAGTTTTGAGAGCCTCAATCGCGCCAATTTCATGGAAGATGTCTGTGTTTCCCTGCTTCCGCTTGATGCCCGCCTCCATGCAGAAATGGAAGGCAGCCAGATTACGAGCCTCCTCCCGATTGGAGCTGAGAACAGGTACCAAACGTTCCAGCCAATGTTTGCTCTGGCCATGCGCATGCGCCAGATTGGATTTGGCAAACTCATACGGATCATGGGTGGTCACAAAGGGCTCCACAAGATCCAGACAACCTGATTTAAGCACCTCCGCCTCAATCTCCTTGTTGGCAACGAGCACGGCAATGGCCAAACAGGCGTAGTACTTGATATTATCATCGTTGTGGAAGGCTAAGGGGAACAGCCACATGGGCACCTTTCGGACAATCATCTCCTCCTGATTCTCGGCACCACCATAAAGCGATAGATTCACCAAGGCGCTGGCACAATGACGCAGTGTCTCCACATCACTTGTGCGGCATTTGAAGAGCAGAGCATCGAGTCCACCCAAACGTATAACATCGGAACAGGTGCCCTCGGAGTGTTTGAAGAGATGCTCCAAGATGCCGGTGCCCACCCGTGAATGTTCCATATTTGATTCCTTGGTGCAAACGCAGGCAACATTCACCACACGATCCAGACCATTGTCCACCACATGCGATCGATTCTCTGTCGTCAGACATTGTTCCAACAATTGTGCCGACGAGAATTGCAATTCGATATTATGCTGAACGCAGTTCTTCATGAGAAGATCGAGTCCTCCACTCAGACGCAGGGAATTGCACAACGAGTAGCCCAGCTCGTGACCATGTGTGGGCACTGCCCAGGCACGTTTTATCACCTCGTTGATCTTCTGCAGATACACACTCCTTTTGTCACCACCTCCATTGACCAGACTGTTGTCATCGTCCTGCAAATATTATTACTGTATAACTATTTTCATGTTCTTAAAGTTAGATTTATTACTATATTCCTACCTGAAGTGTGCTGACAAAGGAGTTCAGCACATTGGAATACTTGGCGATGGCCTGCTCGATTTCCTGTTGTCCACTGCCCGCCGTTAATGACTTTAGATCGTCGAGCTTGAGATCCTTTAGCTTGACCATTTGTCCATTTGTGGCAGACATTTGCGAGGAGGACGAGATCATGCTGCTGCCTGTGCTGGATACACCTTTGTGTGTCATCGAATAGTTCGCCTGCGATGCGGATGACACATGCTTCTCCTGGCTAATGATGCCATTCGAGGTCATCATCTGTGATTGCTGCGACTGCGAAATGGCCTTTTTGTCGGCCGAGAAATTGTCACTCTGCACTTTCATTGTTGCAGCTGCTACCTTGTTGCTCGCCTGTTGCGTGATGTCGCCGGTGCGTAGCGAGAGGGCTTCCTAAACAGGGCATTTTAAAGTATAGCAATTAGTAAAGTGTGGTAAATTAGGATTATTTTAGCTGCAAATGTGGTATAGATTGCTAATTACATGCTGCACTAGATTTGTTGTTACAGTATAACAGTTTTTCAACTGTTATACACTCATTAGTTGTTGCTCACAGTAGAGAAATTACGTTTTTTGCAACGTAAACTTTTATGGGTGTTAAATTTGCAAGTATAACAGTTAGACCAACTGTTATACGGCCTTCAATGGGCTTTCACAGCAGAGATAGTAGGTGGTTTGCAAGGGAAAGTGTATTGGGTATTAAATCTTTAAGTATAACAGTTTTGTCCACTGTTATACCAATAATTTAACAATATTCTTCAATAGGCACTGCTATATAGCATACATTTTCGACAAAAAATTCCAATTGAAGTGTATAACAGGTGTGTAACTGTTATAAAAACGGTTATACCAATTGTAAAGCTTCGAAGAATTTATACACTGTTAAATGGCATTTATTTTTGACACTTGGATGAGTCTAGTCACTGTTATACCTTGCTCTGTTCTACCTCAATGGGTATTTCGCGCACATTTGTTTTCATATTGTTGCTGTGGTTTGTGGTGGTGACTATAGCTGGCGAGTGATTGTGATTGTGGTTGTTGTTGCTGTTGTTGTTGGGCGTGGACGTGGACGTGGATGTTTGTGTGGAGATTGTGGGCGGTGGCGACAGGGGACAGTTGGCGGCGACTGGCTGCAAAGGTGGATTAGAACTTTTACGTACTCTTGTATGTGAACTAGAACTTGAGCTAGAAGCCGACGACGAAGAGCTGGCAGAGGCAGAGGAGCAACCCGAAGACGACGACGACGACGAAGAGGAGCTGCCAGACATGCGAGCAGCCGATGCAGTGGACAAACTGGCTGTGGACGTTAGGGGCAACACTTGTATTGGCTGTGGAGGCGGCGACAGTGGCGAGTTGTTTGAGAAACGGCAAAGGGGGGTGGTCACGGGCGGCGGCGACAGCGGCATCTCAACAATGGGACTGGGAGAACGTGTGGGCACAAAATCAGATTGACCGCTCGATCGAAAGAGGCCTTTACGAACGGGCCAAGGAGCCTGATTCGGATTCGGATTCGAATTCTGTTGATTGGACATGATTTCCCGAGAAAAGTGTGTGGACTGACTGCTTTCTTTGTATTTCTTTTTTCAGGAAATTATTGAGTATAACACAGTTTGGTATTATTTAAATATTTGCTTTGTTCCTATTTTTTTTCTTTGCAAAATACTTGAGTATAACACAGTATTAGATTCCATAAAATTTTTGATTTGTTCGTATTTCTGATTTTGTGAATTTTTTTTTGAGTATAACACAATTTTGGATTATTTAATTATTTGATTTCTATTTATTTCATTCTTGTGAAATTGTTTGGCTATAACACAGCGTGAACGTGAGAATGAATGTTTTTCAGAGTGTTATACACAAAGTTATTTATTTTGTTTTGTTTTTATTTTTACTTGTTATTTGTTTTCATTCACATAAAAATAACGCACAAATTGCCTGACGCTGACGTACAGTGGGGAAAAAATGCTAGATTAGCTTATATTGTTTAAATTTTTTAAATATCAAATATGGGTTTATTGTTTTCAAATCTATTTAATCAAAGTACTTAAATCACATTTTTTTTTCTATATTTGATATAAACACCCGCATATTAAAAATATGATATTTAAGCACCTGTAGTATCATTAAATTTAATTTTAAATACTTTAAAATAACAATTTTTTTAAATAGATCATTAGTAAAAATAAATACAAAATAAATTATTTGATTTACATAATAAAGACGATATCTTTGCTACTTTCGAAAAATTAATGAATATGAGCTAATATAGTCTTTTTTCCCACTGTATGACATCGCGGGTATGTGTGTGTGAGGGTCTGTGTGCAAGTGTGTGTGTGTGAGAGCATCTCTCGCAGATGCGTTGACATTGACCGACAAATTGAGCTTGTAATAATGTTTAGACTTCGTTCAGTTGCACCGTTATGATAATGACACTTAACGATACTCGACAGACATATAACAAAAAATTAACGAATGTTTGTTAAATATCTCACATATTGACGAAAGCGATAGCCCATTTTTACTACAGTTGAGTTGAGTTTCGATAGGTTTCACTACAGTTGAGTTGAGTTCCTAAATTCAATAAAATTTAAAGTTGAATTTCACTTAACTGAAAAACTTTTCTTGTCAATGTTTTGATTTATGTTCCTCACAATTATTTTTATGACAGCACATAAATAAAAAAAAAAACTTAACGATTATATATTGAATTCAGTTAAGTTGAGTTTGTTTTACTTGAATTTCGTTAAGTCTGTTGTTTAAAACAGCACAGTATAATTTCGTTAAGTTTAGAAACTTTTTTTATTCAGTTTTTTTTTTGTTCTTCACATTTCGAATTTTTATGAAATTCAGCAACTTGTTGCTTCGTTGGGTATTTTATTTTTAAATGTTTCACGAGCGGAAGGTCAAGTTCTAATTTTGTGACACTTGTTCCGCTATTTATATTATTATTTTTATTTTTATTATTTCGTTTACTTTTTCCTGCTTCTTTTTCTTTTCGTTCTTTTTTTTGTAATTACATAGTCGTTGTCATTTGTCAAACTTTGCTGCCAATTGGCTAATTAATGCAATGTTCATGCATATGTATAACAGTACATATATATGCACATATACATTTATATATGTATATAATTGAATTTTTCAGACTTGTCAGCTATAGCGTAACGCTCGCGTCGATTGCTACTCAGATACTGAGAACCGAACAACACTCGTTGCCATTTTATTTAAAGGAAAAATGTTCGAAAATAAAATTAAATTTTTTTTCTTCTATTTTTTTTTGCTCCCCAATGCGAACTGAGCACACAAATACAAAAAAAAAGTGGGAAATTCTATAGACATTTCGGAGCGTAAATATAATTGTGAAATAAATCAAAAAACGAAAACTATTTACATATTGAGCACATTGAGCATTTAATTGAAGTTTCGCTGGAATTATTTTCTTGGCAATGCTTTTAAAACTATCAACTGTTGCATTTTGAATCTATAAAATGTATCTGAGAGCACAATTCTTTTATGACCAGTGTCGTAAACAATTAAGACAACGAGTCCACATGGAGCGTGTGTATTTTTGGCCAAATGCCAGAGAAAAAAGAGGCAATTATAGCATTATCTTGTCTGGAGAGAATAAAATCAGGCAACATAACGATTATAAATTTCTAAAATAATAATGGCAGATAAAAATTGGTTTGTCAATTTTATACAGAATAATAAAAAAAATAAATATAAAATTATTTAGAGTAAAAAGATTCTAAAAGAACTATTTATTATAAAATTGTAAAGTTTATTAATATTAATAATTTTACAATCTTGTAATTTAATAAAGTTACTGTTGAAATAATTGTTAAGTAGTTTTTCTATTTGTACCACTAGAACTCAAATAAATATATCCAAACATATATAAATATATACTATATACAAATAGTTTTACTATATGTTATGCCCTGATAAATATGGTTTTTTTTTTTAAACTCAGCTCTTATCTGCGTTGCCTTGAAAAGATGAAATCATGCTCCATATTCTTTGTGAATTTTGCCAGTAGGGGAATTTTTCTTTTTTCTAGTAACAAGTTAACATTTGATCTTTAGCTTGGTATTATTTATTGCAATAGACTGGATAAAATGTCATCATTTGTCGCAAATTGCGTTGCTGACAATGTTTATGGAACCCCATCATAAAACAATTTATGCTAATTTGTAATACTACGTATTTGTCTGCTCTCGATATTCTATCCCTTACATTGATTAGATAAGTCACAGGCAAACAAAATACAAAATACAAAACAAAACAAAAGGGTTGCCCGGGGAAACCAGTTGAAAAACTGTTCAAATCAAGTACCTGAATTTTTTTTAACATTGATCGTTTTTCTGGTTCGGATTCCTTGCAGAAATGTCGCACTAAACGAGGGCTCCTTTGGAGCTGGCACTTGTAGAGGAACATATTACGTATACGCGATGTTGGTTCGCCGCAGACTGTTGCCCACTTTTGGGCGCCACACAAATCGCATAAGAAAATCGATTTCTTTGTACAAGTTGTTTTTTTTTTGGGTTAGGGTGAGAAATGTTGGAATATTTTACTAGTTTCTAAGGACAGTTTTCACTTTCGCGTAAAGGCGGCGCCGCCATTAACGGCTCGTGTCTGCCACAAATGCGACTTAAACATGCACGCGACGAACTTCGACTGAAAGGAGTGTCCAGCTGGGCACAACAGTTGGCTGAGTTCACTGCGAGCTTTATCAGGGGTGGCTGCAAGGGGTGACGAAGCTTTGAAAGCTCCGATTTAATCATCGAGTTCAACGAACAATGAAGAACTCTTATAACCCCAGTACCCAAAAGGTTAAAAGTGCTTATCTAAGGGACTATAAGAGTTAGAGTAACCAAATTTTATGACAATTTCCCCAGTGTTAATGGTTAAAAATCTAATAACAAGTTCAATGTTGAGGCTAGAGTTGAAATTTAGGTTACGTGTTGTGTGCTATTTTAAGGACTATTGTAGAAAATTTCAGCTTAATCGGTTCATAAACAGAGTAGATAATTTAGATATAATCATCGAGTTCAACGAACAATTACGAACTCTAATAATCCTAATACACAAAGGTTACAAGGGCTTATCTAAGGGGCTTTAAGAGTAAAAGTAACAAAATTTGTTGACAATACTTTCAAGTTTATTTTAAAATTTTACCTGGGTCTTTGTAAAACAATAAAGTTCTAATAACAAGTTTAATTTAAAAGCTATAGTCTTGAAATTCCGAACACGTGTTGTGTGCTATTTTACTAACTATTGTAGAAAATTTCCGCTTAATCGATTGTTAAACAAAGCAGATAATTGAGATATAACATAAGAAAAATAAAATTGAGATCATAAACATTGAAAAACAAGTTGAGCAGGAAAGAAGTGCTTAGACAGTCTACGCAGACGAGGGTTCGAATTCCGCTGGGGACAACTAGAATTTTTTTTTTTTTTTATTTAATAAATTCTATTATAATACTTTTTTTAAATATTTATTTATGAAGATTAAGTACTGGTCATCTAAGAGTCGAGCACTCTGGCATAAAGCTTGCTTAGTTAAATAAACTTGTGATGTAGCATGTAATTAGCTAAGTAATGCTATACGCATAGGATTTATCAGTTAATTTATCAGATCGATGAATCGACTGTTCGTTTGATCGATTACTCACCTGCATGACGGCTGCCTTCTCCTCGGTCTTCACACCATCCATTTCCAGTCGATTTCGAACCGCTGACACAGCCTTAGCCTCTTTGTAATCAATATCGCCCGCTTGCAAGCGTTTCATCTCAGCGGAATTGCTGGTCGCCTGCTCGGAACTGAAGCCATCGGCGACCACTTTAGTGGTTGCCATCGATTTGGAACGCTTCTCCTCAAACTTAATGGTATCGATGGTTTTATTCGAGCCACTCAATCCACTGCTGGCACTCAACTGAACAGCTGTCGGATGTGTGAGATCCAAACCGCTGCCAAAATGGTTATGTGTACAATCATCATCGCCATCTGGAGTCGTCACAATCCCATGGCAACTGCCATCATCATCGCCATCAACCAGATTCTCAAGTGAGGCACGCATTCTGCAACAATTTCAATTTCAATTTCAATTAATATTTATATCTAGAGTTCTTTGATAAAGGTGCTTTTGAAGTTTTCGTGTATTGTTTATTTTTGCATGCGATTCAGCTTGATATTTTATTTTTTTTTTAATTCTTTTGACTTTTACGAAATTGATCCATTTCCGTATTTAGTTAACGAATTGAATGCTTTAATATTTAATTTTTATAATAAGCAAGGGGGTCAGCTTGTGCTCATTTCGCTCGTCTAACTTTGGCTCTTTTTTAAATTTTATTTATTTATTTAACAAATTAAATACTTGTATTTCTAATGCGTATAATAAACAAAGCGGGGGTAATCCCTTGCTCGTTTTGCTCGCCGATCTTAGACTCGTTTCTCTCGCGGTGATCTTTTTATTTTATTTGCGTTTTTTTTTAAATCACTTTCAAACTTTTGATTTTTACGAAATTGATCCATTTCCGTAAATACAACGGCTATTTTGAAAAATTTAGTCAACGAATTGAATGCTTTAATATTTAATTTTTATATTAAGCAAGGGGGTCAGCTTGTGCTCACTTCGCTTGACTAACTTTGGCTCTTTTTTAAATTTTATTGATTTATTTAACAAATGAAATGCTTCTATTTCTAATGCGTATAATAAGCAAAGAGGGGTAATGCCTTGCTCGTTTTGCTCGCCGATCTTAGACTCGTTTCTCTCGCGGTGATCTTTTTATTTTATTTGCGTTTTTTGAAATCACTTTCAAAATTTGGACTTACATCATTTGGTTTGGAGAGTCAACTTACTTCTTTTTGAGCACCGATATTGTGTCTTCACTGCTGAGACCCTTGAGGTCATCAATCGATGGATGGTGTCGTGCCGGCTTTGGGGCCGCTGTGAGACGGTCTATTTCCGACATGGACATTTTAAAATCTGTGAGATCCCGTTTAACGGCTGCGGCCTTCATTTCCGAAGAACTTGACGAGGAAGACGATGACGATGAAGACGCTTGTGTTGTGGATGATGACGAGGATGTGATGTGATGCAAACGCTGTGATTTCTTCTCAACACGCGTCGTTGTGCTGCTGCTGCTGTTTACAACCTGTAGAAAGACAGAGAGACAGAGAGAGAAAATTAGAGAGCGCACTTTAATAACAGCCTAAATATTTAAGTTTTTATTTAATATTTGTTGGCACTGAATCAGACCACAAATATGCCAAATATTCAGACATTTGTGCAGCAAATATTGCTTATATATGTACTCTCACATTTGTATATAACTATATCTATATGTTTATACTCTTTCTGTTCCGTCTGCTATCTGTGCCTCACTTTTATGGCAGGCGCTTAACGTTGCCGCCTTTATAAATCAAATGAGAGCCGTTTGTTTTCGGGATTGACATGAAGCTTCACGACTTCACGTATTTGCTTAACTGCTCGGCTTTTTGCACTGATAGATGGTTTTACGGCGTTTGTTTAGCCAGTTAACCAAAATTTAGAGGGTAAAAACGGTTATAAATTTGTGACAATGTCTTTCTGTTTGTTTTTAAACTCAGATCTCAGGAGCTAGATGAGTTAAAACAATCAAATTTTGACAGATCTCTCTTAAATTCTGCACAGTTTAATATTTTTTTTATCTATTTATAATATTCATTTAATTTTTAATTATTGCAAATCTTACAAAAAGTTGGAGATACAAATAAAAAATGTAGTTTAGCTGTTATTCAAACTAAGGGATAGACACATGCTAGTAAAGCTGGCGATCTAAGTTCGAATATAATAGTCTCTATTTTTTTTAAATATCGTTTATTAATTTATTTACTTTTTTTTTAAATTATGTTATTTAATTCAATGGGCATACATTAAATTAATAAATTCATTATTGTATGTGTTATTTTTTATGTTTTCCATACCCAAAATTCACAAATCATTTAAGAGTTCTCACACTAAAGTAAAAAGTCTATCAATTGCGAACTGCAGATAGTACTCAAATATTGTTATTTTATTTCTATCTATTGTGAGATACATCAGCAAACTCAAGTGCTGATATTGTCAGAGTTTTCTAATATTTTCCATGAGATATCAAAGAGGTTACTTATGACATCGGCCTATCTACAGCTGATGCAGTGACAAGAACACATTAGTCACGGGTTCTCATAAATAAATAAAACTCATTTAGTTCCCAAGGGGACTTTAAAATTGCAATTTGTTTATTTTATCTCTAGCGACGGAAACAGACAAAACTATCATCTAGTATATTACATTTTTATTATTTTATTCTTTTTATTACCAAATTAAACGTTTAATTTGCACTCCTTACTAGAACTATTAAATATCAAATGTTTATTGTTTTATTATTTACATATTAACAATTCAAATTATAATTTCTCTTGTTAATATTTCACAATTAGTTTGTGCTGTATAATTTATTATTGTTCGTTTCATTTAAAGTAATTACTTTATTACTAAAATTCGTTAAAATTCATTGAACAATTTTTCACATTTCATTATTTTTTATTAATATATTTTGGCAACACATTTCTCAAGTAAAATAAAACGTGAGCCAATTATTTCAACAGCTCTAATAAATAGTTATTGTAAAATTTCTTAGAAATTGTATTTATTTTCTATTTGTTTTGCTAACAATACTCAAATCTTTCGAAAAAAAATGAAAGATTGACAGCAAACCAGAAGAAGACACAGCTCAAGAGACCGTGCAAATCTTTTTGACAAATGCTGCCACATTACGAATCAATTCTAATTTTGGACGCATTTTAATTTTGTTTTTTTTTTTCTTATGTCTCGAAAAGTCGCCAGAGAAGAAGCGCCAAAAATTGAATGTGTGCTCAAAATTTAATGTGGGTGTTGGCTCTTTATAGTGCTTATAAGGCGCAAAGCGTTGACTAATTAATCATACACCCGAAATTAAATCAAGTACAAAAAATACTTTAAACTTTGCAAAGATTAGTGTTATTTAAATTAAATGAAAACCAAAGATTTTTATAGTAACAATATATAAGTCAAATACTTATCATATTTAATTTAAAATTTCCTTAAGGTTCTGGCTTTTCGGCAATGACAAGCAGTTAATTCTAAAATATTTTATAATAACTATAAAATGATAATAAATAAAGAAATTTAAATAAAATGTGTTGGTACGTTGGTTTATATTTTAAAATATCAGTTAAATTTCTCAATACAATAATTTCTCAATTTACAATAAAAAATAGTCTGGTTTTGAGCATAATCAATTTTTAATTTGTTGAGGTCTTTGATTCGTTATATTTAATCAATGAGCTTTGTCTATAGCTCTCTTATTTTTACTATGGCATAATATGAGGTATATGCGAAACGGACTTATCGCAATTGTCAGGGGAACAAAAATTCCCCAAGTGCCAAGTGATCGACGTTCTCTTTTTTCTGTTGCTGTTTCGTTTCTATTTGTTATTGTTGTTAGCGTTGTGTTAGTAAATATTATTATTGTATAGCAGTGAATGGGATGGGGGCGGGGTAACGATCGGTTACCTGGACATGGAGTCAGTCAATAGATTAGATAGGGATATGGGAACCTTAACGGTCTTAAGACTGCGTCATTTACTAATTTATCATTATTATGTGTTGTGTGTGTATATGGGGCTCGAAAATAATACTAACTTGAACTTTAGCTCGAGAGTTTTCTGGAAATTCCTTCTCTTTTTGTTAGTTTGCAGCAAAGTTTCCTTTTTTTTTTTCAATAAAAAACTTGAATATTACGTATACTCCGCTTAACTTGTCGCTGGCATACTAACTAAAAGTGTTATCAGCAGAGACATATACATTCACAGACACACATGCACACATATACACACGTAGATACAAAAGTATCTGAGTATCTGTATCTTTGTATCTGCTGGCTTTTTATTTAGCACGCGCACTTGCAAATTCTTTTAAAATTTATGTGATTTATGAATTGTATTTATTGTGTTTATTTATATTTTTATAATTTTCGTATTTATTTTCGCTTGGTTCACACGCTTCGCAAACTAAACAGACTTAACTGAACTTTGCTTTAATATTTTTCACGCTTGCCCCAAAAATAATAATCTTTCTAGGTTTTCTGCTTTATTATGGTTCGTTGTTCGTTTTTATTTGTATTTTGTATTTTGTATTTATTTTGTATGCATAGAATACTGATAACAAATAGAGTGTTCGTTTAATTGTTCGTTAATTGGCAAAAATTGTTGTTTAACTTTTGCGCTTTTCGTTCGAATTCGTTGGAAATCGTTTAATTATTATTATGCAAATAATTAGTTTTATTTTTTTTATTATTTTATTATATTGAAGAAGTCGCTGTCGTCGCGTTACACACGGAAAAAAAGTCACTGTACGTTTTCTATTTTTTTTTTTTTTGTAGGCTAAAAACTCAACAATTGTTGTAATTAATTGGCTTTTTAGCTTTCGACGTTTTTCTGCGTTTATTTCCGTTTCGATTTCGATTTCGGATTTTTTTTCTTGCGCGCGACGCTCGCTTCTCGTTCGTTTCGTTGACTAAAGTAAAATGAGCGAATTTCTATTTCTCTGGCGAGCTTTGCTTGAACTAGAGCTTTCGCTGCCGACGCCGACGTCAACGTCGACGCCAACTGCTTGTCATTTTTTTTTATTTTTTTTTAAAGTGTCGCTGCGATCAATGTGGCTGCCAGAGCGAGACAGCTACTGGGAACACCTCTCAGTTTGGCATTGACGTGAGCTCAGCGCCGAGAATTCTAGGAAATCATATTATTGTAAATACTATTCTTGCCGGCAAAAGCAACAGCTGAGCTGCTCGACTGTTAGTTACCCAGTGAAAACAATAAGTTTTTTAAGTAAATATAATTTTGAAGCAGAATCAATTTAGAGACCAAATAATGAACAAAATTATATTTCGCATGAAAATCGGTTAAGTTTTCACAGAGATATGAGAATTTCAAGTATGGAAAATCTGTGGACAACTTGAATTTTCAAATTATTGTCAGTTATGCCTTGATTTTTTACTGAAAAGTGAAACCGCTCAAAATCAAATTTAAAGTGTTGTTAAAAAGTAAAAACTCAGAATTATAAATTTTGAAAAAAATATTTTTTTAAAAAAGTCTAAGGGGGGAGTACATGAATTTGTTGGAAAAATAATCAAAAAAAAAATTTTTTTAAGGTTAATAATATAAATAATGGCAAGACTTGGCCTGGCAGCTTTACAAATCAAATTTTAGGTCAGATTTCCCTTGATTTTTTACAGAACAATGAAACCTCTCAAAATCAAATTTAAAGTGTTTGTTTATACTTATTTGGCCCTCAGGAGTATTTTAAAAGTAACAACTAAGGATTTAAAATATTAAAAATAAATATTTTTTCCAAAAAGTCAAAAGCAATTTTTATTTATATGCAGAGTCAATTAAGAGACCAAATAATGATCAAAATGACATTCCTCATGAAAATCGGTTAAGTTCTTACAGAGAAATGAGAATTTGAAGTTGTGACAAACTTATAAGCCTTTGTAAGCCTCAGTTACTGGGCTAATAACACATTGATTATTTTTAACTATTATTTAATTTATGCTTTGTTTAATGCTGTTGGTTTTTTCTCTTTGACTTGTTTTGCATTTTCATAAGTCTTTGATAGACTCACGTTTTAGTTCAAGCGATTTTCTAATTAACGCGTTCAGCTTAAGCTTTATAATAAAAGTAGATGCTACTGTGTGTGAATCTGTGTGTGTATCTGTGTGTTGTTGTCTCTGTATCTCGTTTGTCGTTTCAATCTGACAGATGTTTACTTATTCAAGTAGTGTTGCTCTTTTGCATTAACAGAGTAAAGGGATTTTTTTTGTTTTAATTTTTTTATTTTGTTTATGTTTATAATTATTGTCTGGCATTTGTTGGTAATAAGTTGCTGTTTATACATACGTATAATAAGCTATTAATTTATGTACAATTAATAAACAATTGGCTTTAGAAATTTGCATAATCAGTGGCAAGTTTATCTGTCTTTTTATTTTGGATGTGCCATAAATTTCTCTTCTCTGCTTTTCAGTTGTGTTGAATGACTAATAAAATATTGGCCCTATATCATTTATTAGCCATAAATAAAGTTCATTAGCTACCACTTGGTAAAGCCATATTTGTCTATTAAATTTTAGTATTGTATTAATAATATATACTTAAGCTTTCCTCATTTTTTTGAGACAGCTTTTGCTGACTCATACTCCCCCGCAATATTTATTATCTTTTGAACAAATACTTATAGTATCTTCAAAGTTCTATATTCACTTTTTAATCGGCTTTACATTCACTATATTTTCAACAAATTCTGCAGATTTCTGCGAACTCAAAGTCATATCGGTTCTTGGCCTATTCTTAAAATAAAAGCTTTTACCCAGAAATTCACATGTCAACCATTCGGACAGCTAATTTTTCTGTAGAAACAACTTGGCGAGGATCGACATGTGTATAATAAATAAATATTATAAATAAATATAAATATCTGAATAAATTCTCTCTGTATATAATGGATCTTTAATAATATTCAAAGCTCAGTCAATGAGAGGCTGAAGCTCTGATTAAACACATGTGTTTAAAAGCTCTCTCACTGTTTCTCTCAGTCAGTTGATCTCTCTTTATTTAAAACTCTTGCCGGCATCAATTGGAAACTTAAATAATAAATAAAATATTGTTCAACTAAATTTAATTATTAATTTAATTATTAAGTGTTGATTTCAAAATAATCAAGTTTACATCAATCTCTACAGATTTTTTTAACAATAGTTTTTATTTTTCGGACATATTTAAAGAGATTAATTTCTAATAATTCTTATTCACTAGTGAATTCTATTAAAAAAAATACCATATGAATTGAATTTTTTGCATTTTTTGTCGATTCAATAATATATTTTGTTTAAATTAATAAATCTTAAATATTATTTAATTATTCGCCCTTTTTTGTGATTTTGACATTTGAAAGCCACTTAAATTGGTTTCAGGAACACTCAAAATTGATTTTGAGTTGTTACCAATTTGTAGAACATGCCTATATATATATATATATATACATATATATATACGTATTTATTTAAAAGCTCTGTGCATTTGTCATCCATAAATTTATTAGAAACTTGACCAAGACAACTGAAATTGAGGGATGTAAGCACCTATTTTGAAGCCAAGTGATTCAATGCAAACTGTCAAATGGATTGATAAGCAACAAGGGAAATGCGATGATAATGCAAATGTTGTTAAAACAATCTTATCTACAGAGTATCCACATACAGTGGGTCAAAAATTAAAAAACTTACTTTTATTTTGAAGAAGAGTTAAACTCAAACATTAATTGACAAAATAAAAAAAAAATCCACATATTTTAATAGACAAAATAAAATGTATCTTGCTTATTTTTATTCTTTTCTATTTTACTATATTTAATTATGGTTTTCAAACATGTTAAAAAAAATTGTAAAAATATGAAAATTTAAAGTTTTCAAGTTTTTTTTTTTTTTTTAATTTTTCTCCTTCTAATTTATTCTTAAATAAAATTTATAAAAATAGAAGAAATCGTTCAATGTAAATAAACTCCCAAATTGGAGAGTATTTTGCTATATCAAAATAATTACTTGACATACTGTAGACAAACACATCCTTTAGTTAACAACAAATAAAATGGGCAATAAAAATAATAAGCAAATGTTGTTAGTATGCAAAACTGGCCAAAAGCAATTAATTTTACTGACTTTTGGGCCAATCAATTGTGTGAATGTGTTGAATGACCAAATGAATACCAAATGATTATGCCAACTGTACTCAAAGTACATTCAATAATTGATTTCAGTTCACAGCAGCCGCTGCGACGCCAATCAGGAATTTCCTAATCTAATCAAATCAAATAATAAAAATAATATAAAAAAAATACAACTATCAACAATCAATTGTTTCATATCAAAACGGTTTCGTTAACCTTTAACGTAGAAACGTGCTGGCCAAGTTACTGAACATTGTTGTTGTTGTTGTTGTTATTATTGTTATAGCTTATCAGTTGAAACACTTTTCAAAAGGTTTTACATTTTTGGCTTAAGTAATTGTTTAAAAATAGCAACGCGTCAGTTTTATACTTATATGGATCACAAAGGGTCGTTTGCTTGCCTCATAAATTATGTTGTATCAATTGTTAATCAATTGACAACTGGCAACATTGCGTATACGCAATGTGTATCTACCCTTGCTACCTTATAGGAACTTCGAATATTTGCTGTTGGTATCATAAAATCAAAGAAAAAATAAATGGAATAAACTAACTTAGGAAATTAAGATAAGAAAAATATTCAGAGTACAAGAATTTCAAAAACTGAATTAAGAAAAACAATACAGAGATTATTTAAAAATTAGAATAGATCTAGTTTATTAATTTCAAAAAATATTTTTCATTATTATAATAATAAGTCGAAATCAACAATTTATTTTTTTAATATAGAGCAATTTTAAATAAAATCTGATTGCAATATATTTATTTTATCTAATTCTTGCGTTCCCAACAGCTTTATTTGTAATTTCCTATTAACAAATTAACAAATATTCCCAATTTTGGTTTCCTTACTTTCTAGTCCAAATAATGGAAAAAAGAATAAACTAAATTAGGAAATTAAGATAAGAAAAATATTCAGAGTACAAGAATTTCAAAAACTGAATTAAGAAAAACAAATGAGAGATTATTCAAAAATTAGAATATATCTGGTTTATAAATTTAAAAAAATATTTTTTATTATTACAATAATAAGTCGAATTCAACAATATTTTTATTTAATATAGCGCAATTTTAAATAAAATCTGAATGCAATATATTTATTTTATTTAATTCTTGCGTTGCCAATAATTTCCTATTAACAAATATTCTCAATTTTGGTTTCCTTACTTTCTAGTCTTTTTTTCTCTAAATATTGTAGCCGTCTTTTGGTAGTTTTAGTATTATTTAGGGAGTTTTTGAAAGGGAATTTTTGGTCTTACCTGCTGCGATGTGGATGTGGATTGATGTGAGGTTTCCTTAAGACTACTGCATGAACTAGAACTTGTATTAATCTGTCGTCCGGCTAAACCAGCGGCAACTGTTGTGCATCCGGCACTCAGCGGTCCCCCTCCCCCTCCTCCCACTCCCACGCCGCCATTGGTGGTGCCGTTGAGCGTGGGCGTTGTGCTGAGCTGAAGGGGCGTGGTTGCTGCCGAGCCACTTTTTTTATTGAAACTCTCGATGAGCGTTGTTGCTGGACTCAACATGTTGCTCTGTGAACTATCCGAGAAGTCTGTCATCTGTAAGATAGATTCAAGTATTGCGAAAAATTAGTCAATAATTCAATTCAATTCTATACAATTATTTATTTAATATTACATTAGTAATATTAATAAATTAAAATTAATTAATTAAAAGCTTATTAATCAAATAAATCACAAAAAAAAAAAAATAAGTTGTTTAAGCTCATATTTAAATTTAAAAACAAATTTAGAAAATAAAATCAATTTAAATATTTAGAAATTATGTCGATATAAACTTAATTTAATTTTTATTTATAAATAAAATATATTAATTTTTAAATAATAATTTAAATTTCATTGAAGCATATCTTAAATCAAACATAAATTCCCAGCTACTCTATTCAAAATAGTGTATTTCTGGAACTATCTTAATTTAAGTTTGATTTTAACTCTGTTTTGCAATGCCTGATTTAATCTATTTAAACGTTAAAAACGTCATAGAATTATATTATAAGGTCTTATCGCCATTTCTTTACTGCTGTTCGCCTTATATAGTTAAAAAAATTTCTCTCTTGACTCACAACTTACTCTGAGATATGAGAGACTAACAAAATATTTAATCATATTTGTCAGACTGATAGTCTGTATTTTTAAATAGATTTTATTTTTTAAATTTCATAAAAATATTAAAAATTAAAAAAATAAAATAAAATAAAAAATGTAAAATACATAAAACAATAATTTAGATAAATATTATAAATTAACAAAACAGTCAGATTAAAAAAAATTTAAAACACGCTTTGAGTGTTGAACAATGCAAACAAATTTAAAGTTTCACAATTGATTTATTTATGCATAGTTTGTTTTGTTATGTTAATTAGTTGCCATGCATTTGGTTTATTTTCATTCTTACTACAGTTGATTTAGTATAAAGTATAAATAAATAACACTCTGGGATAGTCGACCGATTTGTTGTTGTACATATAATTAATAATTGTATTGAATCGCTGCTGATTAAAATTCAATTTATGCGTAGGCGTCAAACTGAGCTCGTTTCTTTTATTTAGTTAACAGATGTGTGTTGGTTGTGTATTGTTCTCTGTGTGTGTGTGTGTGTGTGTGTGTGTGTGTGGGCGCACGCGACCAGTTTTTGCTTACTTAAATCAATATTTGCAATTTAATTTTATGCAAATGCGAAGTGCCATAACTTTATTTTCTGGCTCTTAATCAAACACACAATAAACGTGCAAAGAAAACTCGTTAATAATGAAAATTCAAAATTTAACGCATATTGCTGGAACCGGTAAACTGTTCCATCCAAAATATATAGAATTTTTTTTGTTTCGGCCATTTTATATTTAATAGATTTTAATATCTCTCTTCTCATTCGATCTGTCGAAATCAAATTTGTTCAATTCTTTGTCCACACAAAGAAAAAGCACCGTTAGAACGCGGCGTCCCTTCATGGGGCTGCCACCCTACTGAATTCCCCGATCTGGCAACTCGTTCTAATTTAAAGGTTGCCACCCTACATAATTCCCCGATCTGGCAACTTTCTAATTTAGGTTAAAATTAAATTTAGTTGCACCTACTAAATTGGTTTTTTTTTTAGCTAGAATTTTTTAAATTTTTGCATAATTTTTGTTGGAATTTTCTAGATTTGTTCAAATTTTTTTTTTTTTTTTCAGTTTATATTTTGTAACTTCTCTTCCCGAAGGCGGACGAACTTCAAACCTTTATTAAAATTCTTACCATAATTTTATTGAATTTCGAATTTTAAATTCTCTTTCAATTGTTAATTAATTAACTTTTTAAGGCAATTTTGAAAATTCTTCAACTAATTTTTAAATTCACTGTTAAATTTAACAGTTTTTACCACTGTTAAATTGCAATTGATGCCTGTTACTTAACAGGGCGAACAGCTGTTCATTAACAGTGACTGCTTTGTTAACTGCTTAGGCTTACAGCAACTGCCTTACCAGAGTTGCTCAGCAGTTACAAAGCAGTTGAACAGCTGTTAGTGGTTTTTTCTTTAGTGCATATGTGTACACACTGGCCGCACGGCTGCTTAAGCTCTGAACAAAGTTGATAAAAATGTTTTAATTTGTGCGAAATAAGCGAGAAAAACTGCACATAAGTGTGTTAAAGTTAAGGCAAAGTGTTTGTTTAATAAGAAAATGTTAAAAACAAGTCGGGAGCAACAAATATGGCTGGTTTTCAGCTTGTGCCTGTGGATGGCGTCAGCAGGCGACGTCATGAGTGGAGTGGGTAGGGAAGTGGGTGGGGTAGGGGGAGGGGGAACAGGTACAACGACAACACAGAATGCATTGTTAGTCGCAGGTAAACAACAACAACAACAGCAGCAGCAGCAACAAGAAGAAAACAAACAATTGCCAGTTTGTAGTCGAATGTTGAGACATGTTTTTGAGAATGCAACGCCAAGGGACGAACAGCAGGCGGGAATCTTTGTGGAATACAAACCGGAAGTGGGACAAGTGCTGGATGAGGAAACATATCTCTGGAATTGTCTGGAAGCATGCTGTGAAAAGTCACAGTTACAATCACAGTCACAGTTACAGTTACAATCACAGTTACAATCACAGTCACAGAATCAGTCACAAGTCACTGCTTGCAATGTTGTGTTAGTGTTCAAGAGTAAGTGCTATCACATCCACTGTGCCAGCAATGAGGCCTGTCTACCGAAGCCTCTCTCCAGGGAGCGTGACAACGAGAAGGTGCAAATGGTGCTGGTAAATCCCGTGGGAGATCCAACCCAGAGCTGGACGCAGTTGCTCAAGACCACCAAGCAGCAGGCGGAGATTATACCCTACGATTCAGCGGCTCTCAACTTTTGGAAACAACCAAGACGTCTGGCATTTCAAGTAAATCTCCTATATAATTCCTTTGCAGAGAGTACTTTACTAGTTAAATTTGATTTGAATCGGATCACTATGTCATATAGCTCCCATGGGAAAAAATCGTTAAGAAATCAACATTTAGTATAAAAAACTTTTTTGTTTTTCAAGATATTTCGACAAATCTCACAGAATATGTATTTGAAGTGGTCTTTCATATTCTGATCAATTTTCGTGAACATCAGTCTACTATATCGTATAGCTCCCATAGGAACAATCGGTCGAAAATCCACCTTTAGTATGATACACTTTTTTGTTTTTCAAGATATCACAAAAAATCTCACAAAATATGCATCTGAAGATGTTTCTAGAATTCTGGTCAAATTTTATTAGAATCCGACTACTATATCGTATAGTTTCAATAGGAACAATCAGTCAAAAATTGAGTACGGGCCTCTGCAAGGGTATCAAATTGTCGTTGTGCCGTAGCTAACACTTATTTCCCGCTACAGGATAGCAATGCCTATGATGATGATGAGTTTCCTATAGCGGAGAAGCGCATGAAGCAATTGCTGATGCAACAGCCCGAAGATAATGATGAGGATTTGAGTTATTATGGCGGATCCGATGCGAAATTCCTGAGCTGTGATCTGGACACACCCTGTCCACTGCAGGAGCAGTGTGTGCCGCTCCCGAATGCAGTGACTGGTATATGCCGATGTAAACATGGATTCATGAGGAATAAGCAACTGAAATGTGTGATGCCTGTGGTGCCCTACAGTGCCTACAATGATGGCATCCAGGAGGATGCACCGGAGGCAGCTGCCAGCGAGAATGTGCCAGAGATTGCTGTGGTGCCATCACCAGCCAAACAGGAGGCCAGCAAGATTATTGTTGTCTCTGTCATGTCCAAGGATGTGCAGTTGCCGGAGCAGGAGGTGACCCTCGCCGCCTTCACAGTTCCCGATGAGCAGACGAGTGGCACCAAGTACAAATATCTATGGACACTGATATCACAGCCCAAGGGACCCATGAATGGCACCATTTCGGATCAGAGCAAGTCAAAGGTGAACTTGAGAGTTGGGAAACTGAGTTAAGAATAGATTAAGAAATATCTTAGACTATCTATCTTTAACTGTTGAATCTGAATCTGTTTAAATTTAAATTGGAAAACAGTTTAATGATCAGGTTAAAGGAAAAATCTTAGATAATTTTTCTTGTATTGAATGGATTATATAGCAAACAAAATAATCTTTAATTTATGTATTTTTGTCCTAAAATTGTATTTCAATTCTTATTGTTGATCTCAAAAAAAAGTATTAGACAATTTTTTTGTGTTTAAAGAACCTTTCTAAATCATTTAAAATTTATTTTTCAAGTTTTAGAATAAAAAGCGATTGAAATAATTATTTTTCAATTATTATAATTATTATTATAAAAATAGAATGCACAAACTCCATGAAAAATATTCAATAATACCAAAAATTAACTTAGAAATACTAACGTAAATTTTTAGATATATTAAGTAATTTTTGGAATTGTTGTTTCGGTGTATTTAATTTTATACATTTTTAATATTTCATTTATAAAACCTAACTCGAATGTAAACTGACATTGATTGCTTTTCACCCCAGGTTAAATTGTCGAATCTCTCGGAGGGATTGTACACTTTCAAAGTGACTGTAACTGGAGATAATGGCACCTTTGGAGAGGCAGCTGCCAATGTGACTGTCCTACCCGAGAGGAGGATTAATCAGGCACCCCAGGTGGTAATTTCACCACGTGAACAGATCATTCGACAGCCCACATCGAATGCGGTGCTCGATGGCAGTACCAGCACCGATGACGACAAGATTATCAATTGGCACTGGGAAGTGATCTCGGGACCCATTGGTTATCAGCCGCAGTTGCCGGAGGTGAACACACTTCAATTGGATTTAACATCACCGGGAAACTATACCTTCAAATTAACCGTAACGGACTCGAACAATGTGACCAACTCCACCACAGCCACAATTGCCGTGCTGAAGGAAACGGACTATGCTCCAGTGGCGAATGCCGGAGATGCCGTCATCTTGTATCTGCCCAATAATAATGTGACTCTCAATGGCACCGCCAGCTCAGATGATCATGAGATTGTCGCCTGGGAATGGACCAAAGATGCCAGTGACGAGGCCAAAGCCGTGGACATGCAGAACACAAGAACTCCATATGTACAACTCTCCAATCTGGAGGAGGGCATGTACACCTTCGTCCTCAAGGTCACCGATGGCAGCGGACAGTCGAGCACCGCCAAGGTTCATGTCTTTGTCAAGCCACCAACGAATTCTCCGCCTGTGGTAAAAGCGGGTCTCAATGTGGTGAGTTAACGAGCAAAAATTTTTTTAAACCCTTTAATCCCTAATATTACCACACCTTAAACCTGCATAACTTTGTCAAAACTCAACCGATTATAATGCGAAATATCATTTTGTTCATTATTTGGTCTCAAAATTGATTCTGCATATAAATATTATTAACTTTAAAAAATATTTATTTTCGATATTTTTCCGACTGTTTTGACAATCTTTTTATACCCTGAGCCCATTAAAAATGGGCAAAAAAGGGTATAATGCATTTGGCAGAATGTATGTAACAGGCAGAAGGGGGCGTGGCAGACCCCCAAAAGTATATATATTCTTGATCAGGATCAACAGTCGAGTCGATTGAGCCATGTCCGTCTGTCTGTCCGTCTGTCCGTCTGTCCGTCTGTCCGTCTGTCCGTCTGTCCGTCTGTTTGAACGCGTCGATCTCAGAAACCATAAGAGCTAGAGACTTCAAACTTGGTATGTATGTTTCTGGATACCGTACGCAGATCAAGTTTGTTTTTATTTTTGGATCGGACAACTATATCCTATAGCTGCCATAGGAACGATACATCGAAAATGAAGTTTTTGTATGAAAAGCTTCTTTAATTTTTGAGATATCTCAACCAATCTCACACGATATATATTTGGGGTGGTATTATACATCCTCACCAAATTTGGTTCAAATCGGACCACTATATCATATAGCTGTCATAGAGACGCTCTGCCGAAAGTCAAGTTTTAGTACGAAAAAGTTTTTTGTTTTTTGAGATATCGTAACCAAACTGATAGAATATGTATCTGGGCTGGTATTATACATTCTGACCAAGTTTGATCCAAATCGGCCCACTATATCATATAGCTGTCATACAGCCGCTCTGCCGAAAATCAACTTTTAGTATGAAAAAGTTTTTTGTTTTTTGAGATATCTTAACCAAACTGATAGAATATGCATTTATGTTGGTTTTGTACATTCTGACCAGATTTGGTTCAAATCGGTTACATATATCATATAGCTGCCATAGGAATAATTGGTCGAAAATCAACATTTATAAAAGAGTACCTGGGCTCAGGGTATCCTACTGTCGAGCGTGCTCGACTGTAGCCGCACCTCACCGCGAGCGAAGCGAGCCGGGGGTAGGCGAGCGAAGCGAGTAGGGGGCGGAGCCCCCTTGTTTTTTTTATTTAAAATGCTGTGTTTTTACTTTTAAACCCAAATTAGTATAAAACGGCAATAAAAATTTTCTTCAAACTTTCATAACTTTGGCAAATCTCAACTGATTTTCATGCGGAATATCATTTTGGTTATTATTTGGTCGCTGAATTGTTTCTGCATTCAAAAATAATAAACTTTAACAAAATTTTTATTTTTGACTTTTTTCCGACAAAATCATGTACTCCCCCCTTTGAATTTTCGGAAAAAAAAAATTTTTTTTTTTAATTTCTATTTTTTGTTTGTTAACAACTTCTGGTGCTCAAATTAAATTTTTTTGAATAATTTCGAACGGATTTGCGGGAATACCCAAAGAAATCCCAGAAGGATCGCTTTTTATTTGTGCTTATTAAAAAAGAAAATCCTTCGATTTAGACGAGCAACTTGCCAGTCAACTGGGCGCTTTTAAATGGCTCAGAGTCCAAGGATGACATTGCCATCAAGAGTTATCAATGGAAGCAGTTAAGTGGACCCAACAATGCAGTTATACTCAAGTCAAATCAATCCGTAAGTTGCCTTAACAAACTCGGCAACGAACTAATCTAATCTCGACTATAAATATATGTATATTATGAATGGAACAGATTGCCAATGCAACGAGCTTAACACTTGGACTCTATGAATTCGAATTGAGCGTAGCAGATGAGAACAACAATACGGCGACAGACACCACTTGGGTCAAAATTGTGCAGGGTGAGAGGAAGAGAGAGAGAGAGGAAAAATAGTAAATAAATAAATATGTGTTAAACAAAACTAATTGTAGAACGCAATGCGGCGCCAATTGCGAATGCTGGTGGAGATCGCACCATTACGCTGCCTGTAACAGCCATTTATTTGAACGGTTCACAATCCTCGGATGATTTGGCAGTGGTTAAATATGTGTGGACACGTGAGGATAACAGTCTGGCAGCGGGTGTCATCGTTGGAGACACGGACAAACAGTCAATAATGATTGTAAGCAAAGGATTTTAATGGGAAATCATTTAAAAATTGATAATCATCATTTATTTACACATTATTCACCAAGAACGATCATTAAAAATCACCAAAATAGAATATCAACTAAAAATTGATAGTCATTAAAAACTCTGCAGTTTTACAGTATATACAAAGAACTATAATTCAAATTCACCGAAAATTCATAAAAATCATCATTGATTTAACATAATTCACAAAGAACTTTCATTAAAAATCATCAACAAATCATGGAACTTCATTTAATAATTGAGAATTATCATAAACTCTACAAATGTACATTATTCTCAAAGAACTATCATTGAAAATCACAGAAAAATCATGGTATATCATTTAATATTTGATAATCATCATAAATTCTAGGAACTTCCACTGATAATCATCAAAGGATAACCATAAACTCATTTTTCATCAAGAACTATCATTAAAAATCATCCAAATACGAGTATTGATAATAATCAAAGTAATCTTGCAGCTGACAAATGTGGTGCAAGGAAGATACGTCTTCAAGTTGACTGTAAGCGATGATCAGGGATTAACTGGAACGGATACGGTCAGCATTAATGTGCATGGGGATCCCATGCTTATGTATCTGGTGGAAATGACACTTCCCATGGGCATCTCGGTGATTACCAAAAGCGAACTCGACTCCACAGTGCAAAAGTTGCAACTTTTACTGGGCGACGACAACAAAATACAAATCAGAGAACTCAAGTATGATTTGCACACGAAGGCAGCAGTTCTGGTCTTTTATGTCATGTCAAATGGAGCACAATCGAAGCCTCTGAATGGACTTCATGTGGAGCGTTTGCTGCGTGCCAAGCTGCAGAAAGATGCCTCTATTTTGGGTGCACTTTATGTGGACATTAGAACTACAATTTGTCAGAATAATTGCTCGGGACATGGCAGATGCAATGCCGCAACAAGAGCCTGCGAATGTGAGGCATTTTGGATGCCCTCCATTGGCTACATTCTGGACAATGATGAGGCCAATTGCGGTAATTGATTATGCGCAACATTTACTAAGTGATTGGATATTTATAGACACTGTTTAATTAACAGATTGGTCCATATTGTATGTGTTTGTGGGCGTCATTGCCAGCTGTCTGCTGCTCTCGGGCATCTTTTGGGGAATTGCCTGCGCCTGTCGTCAGACGAAGAAGCCGCGCATGCGTCAAAAGGTGCAGAAATATTCGCTGATTGGAGCACAAGATGAGGAGGCAGCTAATTGTGAGTATCTCAAACGAAAAGATACAGTATCTTCTAACATTTTGTTGACTTTAAAGATTCGCGCAACACTTCTCTAACTGAATCGGAGACGGATTCGGATGTGCTCTTCGAGACGCGTTCCAAGAGCAATGGAATTGGCAAGCACAAAGGTCATCAGAGCAGTTCACATGGCAGCGGAAGCAGCGCTGGACGAGATGGCAACAACAAATATGCAAATTCCAAATTGGGACGCAAAATCAAGACATAAACAAAAGACAACTATTTGTATAACTAAGTGTGTGTGTGTGTGTGTGCGAGTGTGAATGTTTGCGTGTGAATATATGCGTGTGTGATATATCTATATATATATATATTTGTATTTCTATATAATCATCTATACTATATGTACTTGGATCTTTTGTACTCGCATTCTACAAGTATCTATTTATATGTACATGTATCTGTATGTGCATTTGTATCTGTATCCTATTTATGTATGTGTGCGTGTATGTTCCTTTTACTATTTTGTGATATGTGCACAACCTCTTGGTTATTTTTAAGCTTTTTATTATTGTTTATCGCTTAGTATTATTTACGCCGCTGCTGTGCAATAAAGTTTTTGTTAATTTTACAGAATTTTTATGATTTTGTGCATTTGTAGTTCTTGTTTACGATTGTATTGTGTATATAGCGATAGAAGTTCACAATCAATGTAATAAAATACATGTAACTGCTTTAAAACTGAAATTGTGGTTTTTATTTAAATTTAAGCAAGTTTTAACTAGTTAAAATGGCTGTTTTTAGGTGGGAATTGAAAAAAGGTTTATTTATCAATAAAAATATCTTCAACATAAACGGGTGATATTTTAATATTTATCAGGTATATTTTAAAGTTATTTTACAACCCAAAAAACTAGTAATTAAATTTATTCTTAACTTGATTCCTTCCCAAAACTTAACAATTTTGTACAAATTTGTTATGAATTTATTTTCCTTTATTTTTGATAGAGTAAAGATTTAAAAAAAAAAATCAATTTTGATTTTTTCCTGCAATTGAAACTTAAAAATTATTTAAATTTTAACTTCAATATTTTTCTGATGATTTCTCAGCAGTTATTTATTCTTTCTTTTGTCGCTACTCGAATTAAGCGCATTTCAACAAATATTGACTCATTTTTGTTGTTGTTTATTTGTCTTGTCGAATCGGTTCAAGTATTTTTCACCCACATTTACTGCCTAGTTTGGAGCTGAACGAGTTCCTGGTAGCGAATTTGCTGCTCTTCTCTACTGAAATCTCGGGAAGAGACACACTTTAAAGCCGTGTTGTGATTCATTTTGACTGATTTTTATTTATCTTCTTTTTTTTTTTTTGGCGTCTTCTGTCTGAGCATGGCTTAAGTGTTTGCGCTTTTTATTGATTTTAGCCGGATTTTGTGCTACTGACGTTGTCATTTTGTTGTTATTGCCTTTTTTATAATTTTTGATGGTGGCATATGCCACGCGTGTGCCATTTTCCACACGTACAAACACCCACACACACACACACAAACACACATACACTTTGAATTGGGTGCGGCTTTAACTGTGGCACGCGATTTGCTCATATTCATTGTTGTGGCGCCACCTGGACGTGGCTTTATCCTTGCCTAGTCCTTGTCCCTTGTCCATTGTTCAATGTACAATGGGCATACTTACTCCTGTATACTGATTTAGAACCAGGGATCGCAAGAATATTAAACTCCAAAAAATTAGCTGGTTCAATAAAAAAATTACAAAAATACTACTACTTAAGTAATGTGAATTTTATTTTCTATTTTTTTTTTAAATTATTTTAACATTTGATCCTATTTAAAATAGTTTGAAATAATTATTATATTTTAATTTAAAAGTATAATAGAAATTCCAAATAAGAGAAAGAATTGAATTTTAAAAATATACTGAATTTTAAATTTTGATAACATTGTATTCTATTTTTATAAATAAACTAATTTAAACACTTATTTTTTGCTTTGGAAAAAAGATATATGATAGAGTAATTTCATTAAGATTTTAATTTACAATAAAAAGTAAAAAAAATAATTTAATTGAAACACTTTTCTTAACAGAAGAAATTAATTTGATTTTAGTTTTTTATCATGATAAAAACTTGTTTTAAAAAAGATTTATTGCTTTTGATACAAAAGTATGGAATAATAGTTTCATTTAAGTGGATCTTTTTAATGTAAAAAAAAATCAAAAAAGATTTTTCTAATGTCTAAAAATAAAATAAGTATTATTCTTAATTTTTTCTGCAAATAATAAATAGGTATTATTAATTTATTAACTATAGAAAATCGACTGGTTTTAAAATATTTATTTTTATTTTATATAATTATAAACATTGCGATTCCTGGTTAGAGCCTAATTAAATGACCTTCGTTTATGATTGTTGTATTTGTATTTGCATGGTATACACATTCAAAGTTTCTTGAACTTTTGACCTCTCTCACACGTGACAAACACGACATATTCACAGCGGGTAACTTTCAGTTCAGTTCTTTCTTTAGTTTTCTTGGTATTTTTATGCGCGTTTAATTGTTTGTTTTGACTGCAGACACCAAAAAGTCCAATACAACCATCACAACCACAACAGACACCACAACCACAACTGACACCACAGAAACCACCTCAATTAACTGGCTTGAATCGTTGAATATACATAAATTCCTTGCATATTTCCAAGAAATCGTCGCACAATGAAAAAAATGAATTTTTAATAGCATTTAAATCTTTGCTTAAACTTTATTATTATTATTTTTTGTATTATTGTTGTTTGACGTTTTTTGTTTTTAAATTTTTATTGTACAATCTTTTGACTAATTTGCATGCTCAGCTCTGTTGACAGTTTACAGCTTTTTGGAGTTATTAATATCGCAAATACACAATAATCATGCCATAAACCTCCCCGAGGGTCGTCCAGCTACCGGTATTATCATCAATTATTTTTGATATTTATATTTACTGATCATTTGACAAATCAGCTGCAAAAAATGTGACTAAATTCAGCTGTCGCTTTGAGTTATAGCCATTTGCATAAATTAATTTAACTAAAGTCTTTATTAAAAGGTTGGATAAAAAAATAAAATTAATTAAATAAAATATTTGTTAATGTGTGTTGGGAATGTTTTGAATGTTTCTTGCATTTGAAATGTGTATATAAAATTTAATTCTATTTAAAAAGAGTTCCTTTTTAATTTTATAATAAAAATCCTCTAGTAATTTCTACTTTATAATTTTTATATTAAATATTATAATCCTCAGAATGGCTTCTTATATTTTGGGGATTCCAATTTGACATTTGAAAAAAATTATACAGCTCATTCCAAAATGAAGGCTTTTAATTCAATTTGCGTTAGGAATTTCATTAAAAAATATTTAAAATTTGTATCAATTAACATAAAAAACGTGTGCGAACAGAACAGTCAAAAAACAGAACCCAAAAAGGCCAACAAAAATAAAGGCCAGAAACTGGCTCTTTTAATGGATAAAGTTTTAATGTGGTTTTTATGCGATTTAAATGAACTTTGAACGTTGGGTGGCAAAGGGGAAAGGGTAAAAGGGGGTGGAGTCGCATTTTTGCACACATTTTTGTTGTATAATAAATTAAAGAACAACAATAAAATGGCACACGAGACAACGGTTGAGTGATTTTTAATGTATTCGTGACAATAATTTAGTGTGTTTGGTTTGTTGGCAGATAGGACAGCGAACCATAAAATGTTTTAATGTTTTATTTGCGTTTTTGATTATTGTTTAATTAGATACACAGTCTCTCATAAAATGAATGACACACTTTGTGTGCTATCCGCTGACAACGGCTTAAAGCCAAGTTTATTGTTCTTGACGCCATTTCAGTTGCAAATACAAATTCAAATTCAAATACGTTGCTCTAGAAAAGCGTAGGTCGAGATGACACAACTATCACAACAACAAAAACAACATAGAATACAACAATGTTGCACTTGGTTACAGTTTGAATTGTGTGTGTGTGTGTGGGTGTTCCAATGACAGTGACTCCAAAAAAAAGTTGTCAACAATTGAGTGAACTTGTGAAATAGCCAAGTGAATACATATAAGGTATTATATTGTGTATTTTCAGTCGTGCATATTCATAGACTTGACTCGATTGTATATTCAAGTTAGTAAATGGCTAAAAGAGATGGTGAAATAAATATAAACGAATTGAGGAGAGAGTTTCAGCTGCTGGGAATATACTTTATATATGGCAATATAATTTATATATGAGCACAGACAATTTATTAAAGATAAACATATAAAAGTAAAGGAATTTTGATAAAAACAGGGCCAAAAAGGGTATTCACTCAAAGTGTGAATACTTTGACCCTTAATTTAATCGAATTGCAGGTTGAATTTTCCAAACATCCGAGTTATTGCACTATTAAAATGTATCAGCTACGTTGTGTGAAAATTTCAGTATTCCATGTCCTACGGTTTAATCTCTTCAGTGATCAGTCAGTGAGTCAGTACAAGGACTTTTATATATATATAGATTTATTGATTTATTTCTCTATTTTAGTTTGATATCTTCCAACAAAAAAGTCACACCTATATTGTGTAAAAATTTCAGTATTCTATGTCTTACGGTTTGGTCTCTACAATGATCAGTCAGCCAGTGAGTCAGGACAAATAGTTTTATATATATATAGATAGATTTATTTATTTATTTATCTTTTTAGTTTAGTATCTTCCATCATCTCTTTTATCGCATAGTTTTTAATTGAATTTTAGCTATGTTGCTATAAATATGCATTTTTAAGATGCCTTTCAAGTTGCTGTAATTGAATTTCGCTGCATTTTAGCCAAGTTGGCAGCCAGGCGGAGACGAAGACAGAGACAGTGATAGAGACAGCGAAAGAGACAGAGTAAATGCAATAAAGATGACATCGTACTCAAAAGCATTTCCGACTCAGACTCCAGCTTTCAAATGCCCCCAGACTAAATATATATATATATAGATATATTGTAGTTATTATAGTTAAAGTCGTCAATTTTCTATTCAAATTGCTGGCAGAGTGTAACAGAATTGAATAGTGTATAAATGTTGTTGGGGAAAATGCTTTGGCAGTTGTCGTTTGTCGTTTGTCGTTTGCCATTGAAATTGATCATACGCCCCGTAGCCGTTGGCAAATGCAAAGCAAATGCGCTGAGGTTCAAGGTCAATGTCATTGTCTCCGACTAAGGTAAAAACAGCTGCAAAATCTCAGTTTTTTTTTGTCTTGATTCGTTAGTCGTTGGTTGTTGTCTTTGCCAATTAGTTGCCACCAAATGTTGCCATCGAATTGTGTCTCATTAGCCGCAGATTAATTTTGATTGCACTCACAATTTGACGTTACATTTAACAAAGCTGCGTGGGTAGTGCCAAAACAAATAAAAACAGCAAAAAAATAAATTAAATAAAATGCTGAAAAAAAAGGTATACAAATTAGTTTTGATTCGGCTTTAACTTATTTGACATAGTGGAAAAATGCAGAGCGCTTTTCTTCTACAACTAAATATTTATTTTGAATTTTTTTCCACCACTAAAATAGTTGTAATTATAATTATAATATTATAATATGAAATAAGTTAAAGTTTACTAGTAAAATAAGTTTAGCATTAAAAAATTAATTTTTAGACTTTGTTTAATCGTTAAAAATTGTTTTCATTACATTTTATTTTGTATGCTAAATAAATTTTGATAAGCTTATGTTTTTTTTTTAATTCGTTTATATTTAGTGTTGTGTTGTGTTTAATATTTTTTTTTTAAATCCTAAGTAGCTGCCTTAGCTAGCGTTTACTGTACTTGCAAGAGAGGGTTGTTGAAGCAACCCTTAAGTTAAATGACGCATTTAGCCCTTGACACGAGTCGCATACATTTTTGGCGCCAAAACAGGTCAAAGAGGTTGCAACAACAGAATGCACTATCAATTGGAAAGTGTAATGGGGAATGGGGAATGGGGCCTGTGTTTATTGTTGTGATAAGAGCTGCCAAAAGATAAGCCATAAATAAACAGTGGCCATAAAATAGGAACAACAACAACTAAGCCGAGAATCCCTCGGCAAACAACAAACAGTTGCCATGCGTGAGAATTAAGTTTTAAAAAAAAAAACAAAAAATATTAAACTAAAACCGGTTGAATAGACGAACTCGACGTCATAGTCGAGTTTTCGGTCTGAGTACAAAAGTTTAAAAGTGCCAAATAAAATATACAACATTTTAAATGCTTTTAAGATACATCTTTTCCACTCTAAGATAGATTTTAATTGCTAATTTTAATTCATAAAATGAATAAAATCAGTAGATAAACTCTTAAAACTCTTAAAATTTATAATTTTAATTCATAAAATAAATAATATCAGAAAATAAACTTATAAAACTCCACCTATTATCTATTAAATTTGTTTAGTTTTTAATTTAAACTTTAATATTATATTTTAATTAAAAGTTACATTTTTTTATTTGTTAATATGTTTTAAAACATTTTGGACAGCTTTTAATAATATATATAAATATAATAAAATAATAATATATATATATAACAAAATAAAAAATAAAAATTTAGTTATTTTATTCAGCTTTTTTTTATTTTTAAATTTTGAGTTGAAAATTAATAGAACTATCAATTGCATATTAAAAATCCAATTTGTTTTTATTCGAATCTGTGGCTCTGTCTGTTTGTGTGTGTGGCACTGCAATCAAAGCATAATCGAAGCAATCGAGCATGAAGCAAACACAAACACAAACACAAACACAAAAACACACGTACAAATACAGATACAGATGCGGCAGAAAACTATCTGCGAGATACATTTTTGTTGTTGTTGCCGAGCCGTTTGTCGAGCATTTCCTATACACACATTCGCTTTGAAAGCACGCTAATCAGAAACAACAACAAAGTGCGATCAATCTAATAACAGCAACAACAACAAAAGAGTACAATATAAACAACAACAAGCATTTTATGCCTTTTCTTTGCCTTTAATGTTTTCTTTTGTTTCTGCAAGTTTTTCAATTTTATTTACCTTTGCTTTTGTTTATAGTTATATTTTTAAGATTTTAGGCACATATTAAAAAGCAAAAACACATTTTCACTTGTCTTTTACTTTCTTCAAAAGAAGATCGCACCGTTAAAAGCCGCACGAAAATCGCGTGCGGTTTATTTCTTGTTGCGTTTCTTTGAACTTGACGCGTTTTTCGTTTTTGCAGCTTTTGCACGCGCGGAAGCGACGAACACAACTAAAACGCAAAACTGAATGAAAAGCACAAATATCGCAAAGCAGAGAGAGCGCTAGTTTGAGAGAGAGAGAGAGAGAGTAAGAGAGAGCGGTTAAACTAGTTTGGTAGCAACAACATTAACAGCGTCTGTTAAGCAGAGAGTCTGTTGTGTTATTAACAGCTTCATTTTTCTTAGCGTCGCTTTGCAACACTGCTGTTAGCATTGCCAGCATGTGTGGGAGAACTTGTTGCTCTTGTTATTGTTTTGTTTTTGCTCTCTCGCTCTGCCGCTCTCACGTCAATTTCAGTCTGCAGTTCGAAGAGGGCGCTTTTAATTGGGGAAATACAAAGTTGCAGTTGAAGTTAAAGTTTCTCTCACTTGCTGTTACTTTTTTTTGGTTGCTGTTGCACTTTTGAATGACGCACGCTTTTAATTAAACTGAGCTGTCTCATTTAGTGGAACGAGTCTCTGCAATAAGTATGTGGATAATGGGCTAGAGAGGCCGGTTTGCCAATCGAATTTATCTTAATTGATTTGGAACATAAATTATCGCAAATCAGACAGCTTTTGATAGTTTGACGCAAATATTGCTAATAAAATATTTAAAATATCAAATCCATAAAATTAACTAAATGAATGAGAAAATTCGTTATATATTTGGCAAAGAACAAAATTGTAGTTGCATTTTTTAATCAATTGATTTTAATTCTTTTTTAGATTTAATTAGAAAATTTGTTGTAACATAATTTTTATAATCATTATTAGAATAAATATATACTTATGGTGTATATTTCATACATATTTGGTTGTTTTACATTACAAAAAAAAAATAAACAAAAAATCTCCTTTAACCCCTGATAAACTATTTTAATCATATTATTTATTGCGGGTCTTGGATAATTGAAAAATTGTTTTGTTATTTTTTGCAAATAAAAATGGATATATTAATATTATTATAATGCCCCTTTAAGTGCAATAAATAATGCCTTTACTTGAAATTTATCTTGAATGTGCGAATTGTTTTAATCCCATTTTTAAGGGGTAACTAATCTTAAATTTAGCATCAAGACTAAAATTGAAGCAATTCCTCAAATAGCTGCATTTGTTTTCTCTCTCCCCCAAATCTGTACAGAGCCGCAACCGACGGATTCAAAAATTTCCGGCGCACAGACGGACGGACGACGTCGACGGTATCCATTGACGTCAACGACGCGACGACGCAACGACGCGACGGCGGCGTCAGTAAGTCAGTCAGTGAGGCAGGCCGAAGCACGTTCTGGAAATCAAATGTGCTCCCATGTATGTAAATATATATATATATATATATAGTTTGTGTATACGGTTAATATATAGACAAAGGCGGCGCATAGTAGAACTCAACTGAAAACAGAAGTAAAACAGAGGAAAGAATACAAAAAACATTCGCGGACCACTTTAGAGAATAGTCAAAGGAAAATTGCGCGATCGCAGAAAAACAGCAGAAATAACAATCTGAAAAGGCTAAAGTCAAGACTATGACGACTATGATATACCCTTATTAAACCATTTAGAGTATAAGTAAAAATCGAGTTCAAACTTAAGTAATATATAAATAAAGATATTATCGAAAAATTCGGCAGATTTATCAAATTTTCATTCAGATTTTCAACTATAGACAAAATTAGAATATGGTTCTAAATTTATTGGTATTATTTAACTGCACTTTGTAGTACTTTTTAAAATCTCTGCTTCGTTTTGAAATTAATTAAAGTTTAATTTTGTCTTTTATAGTTATAACGTCTTAAGCTAAAAATATATTAAAATTTCCACATACTTTTAGGCGCTTAAAAACTGAAAACAGGCATTAGAGTGTTATATGTAAACCTCAGCTGATTAGGTACAATTATAGATAGTATAACTCTATAATATACTTTAAAAAATCTGAAATACTACCTTCTGCTAGTAACACACATTTGCATAAATGCAATATACCCTTCAACTCATTTTTTCAGTAAGGGGTATAAAAACAGAAATAATTGTATATGGTTAAGTGCTTCTACATCTAAGGAGGAGAGATGGTAGGGTAGAGTTCCATACTGTCTGTCTGTCTGTCTGTCTTGGGACAGGTCGAGAGTGCAAATTAGCAGATGGTTTAATCAGAAATGGAGCTGTTCAATATCTGTAGTATTTTGGTAAGCTTTAGGGGTACACTACTATACTTACGAGTCTAATTAAAAACGGCTGCAGTTGACGCATTTAGCTCAACGTTGGAGCAATAAACAAAAAAGCCGCATGAAATTGATTATAAACAAATAACATTTGCCAATTTATGTGCCGTCCATTTAAATGGCTTTCTATTCTGAATTCGCATTTAATAATAAAAACAGAAACAAGTCTCTTACTCTCATATGCAAATCAAATCGAAAAGATGAATTTCAACTCAAGCGAGAAAGTAAATAACGCTCCAAAGTTGCTAAAAGCCAAAACAAGAATCTTTTAATTTATGTTAATATGTATATATGTAGACGTTAGGTAATTGCATTTAACATTTTTCAAAATCTATTTCTGTTTTTGAATAATTCAAATATCTAACAGTTTTATGAGAAACTGTTGTTTATATTCCACATTAAGAGGTGTCGCTTAATTTTTTTTTGAAAATAGAAAATGTATTAGGAATATCTATAAAATTAAAGGAATATTATTATTTAATTTATCAAGTAGTTGGTCAAGAAATAAATTCAAATATAAAACAATTTGTGTAAGCAATTGTAGCTTTTATTAGAATATTTATTTACTATTCAAATTCTAAGTCACAAAATCAATTTTAGCATAAAATTTCTTTGGGTTCGCGATCCTCAAGTCGTAGGAACGCCTGTTGTACATTCTTCACAAGAAATTCAATATGAAATAATAATATCAATGGGATGGGCATTACGTGTTGTTGTCAGTTGTCGGAGTTGTATTTGGTGTCTGTCCAAGGGTCAAGACGTCAAGACGTCAAGACATTGCCGCCGTCTCACGCACACAATTACACTTGATAATAATCATAAATGGGCATTTCTGTCTGCCTTTCACTCGCACTCTCGCACTCTCGCACTTCCCAGCCCTATTGTAGAGTGTAGACTGTAGACTCGAAATGGAGTGAGAGACCATTAGGGAACGCCGTGATTTAACGTTCGTCGTCTGGTCGCGAGGTTAATGAACGGCGACTTAATGCTCGGTGAACCCCTTGGCGCCAGTGTTGTCACAATTTCAAGGGCTTAAATAGCTTTCTTCATAAAAAAAAACTAGCTAAAAAAATTTGACATTTTATTTTATCAATTAAATTACAATTTGTCCTATTTATAGTATAGCATAAATTATACTTAATCGTTGACAATTAACAGAATCTTTACATTTTACTGTTGCAGAGTGTATATTTAGTTTAGGTATATAAAACTCTTTGACTCATGAATTCACTGATCATTGCATAGTCAAAACAGTAGATAAAAGAAAGCTGAAATTTTGACACAGCTTAGCTAAGACAACTTTTGAGTGCGATAAGAGAGCTTTTGAAAAATTGTAGCTGCAAATGGTAGAAATGCGGAATATTATTCATAGTATACTAGTAGTATTTTTGCGACTTATAAAAAAAATTTGCTTTAATACAATTTTATCCGTTCAATATTTTCTTTATTGAAATATTTTTATACTTATAGTATTTTTTTGTGCTATATATTTATATTTAATATTATTTTCTAAAACGAATTTATAGAAATTTCAAGAGTAGGTTTAAGTTATCTGGCAATCTGGAAAAATGTCGAATTTTATGTATAAATTAACCAAATTTTCTTAGTTTTTCTTTTTAACTATAATGTAGCAAATTGCAGCTACATAATAGCTATAATGACAACACTGCTCGACGTTTGTAATGGTCTAATTTAAGACATTTATGATTAGACTGGGATTTATCGAGGATCGAGGGAACTTTACCTGATAATGTTGTCGTGGAAATATCAAACGGGATCGCATTGCGGCCGTATGATTGCCGCTTGTTGTTGGATTCTTGGGTTGAGTTTGGGCCAAAATTGGACTGCGTGTTGTGGTGACAACCATGTTTACAACACTGGAAACACTTGTAGCACTTTCAACACTTGAACTTTTATCACTCAACTGTTGTTTTTAGATCGAATTCTTTAGATTTTTTAGGTTTTCAATTTTGATTTTATACACTTTTTGTTACAGTTTTTTGCAATTTCGTTGGCATTTTGCGAAATTCATTTGTTTTCTAGTGTCGGAAAAACAAAGCATAATTCATTTGCATTAATTACAAGCCCAACAATTAGCATTCCAGAAAACGCATTTTTCTACGAAATCATAATCAATAATAACACTCATAACCAGACACAACAGAACACAAAATATCCCCGCATTGTGTTTACTTATATCCCAAACTTATTGTTATAAACAATTACCACACATCGAACATCTGGATTTTATTTCTCTCTGGCACCGAACGAGAAAAAAAAACAAGTAAAGAAAAGTATAATAAAGAAAACAAAATGGGAAAAGAATGAAAAGCAAAAAAAAAAAAGAACCGGCTACTCAGAAAATAACAATGGGCAACCGTTAGCCAAATATTAAAGAATAAGAATAAGAAAGAGAATTCGAATCAGAATTCGATGAAAAAGATACAATATAAAATACAATACAAGACAAGACAAGTTAGGATGAGGTAGTGAAGTTGCATTACACTGAAAAATACCCTGTAGTTAGATGTGAGTTAATTTTTTTTACCTATAAATAAATTATGCTTTTTAATAATTGAAAAAAAAAATTTTAAAGTTCATTCTTTAAATATTTTACTATCTAAATTATTCAGTTCTTTCGTCACAATTTCTGGTGTGTGTGTATCGGTTAAAGAATTTAAATAAAATAAATATTTCGCATAATTTTTATTAAATACTTTAAATAAAAGTTGAGAGCCTTAGCAGATCCAATTATTATTATTGTGTTTCTTATTTCAACTTGATTCAAAAATAAATACAAAGATTTTAAACTTGGGGATTTTTAACTGAATTATTTTTTTAGATTTTGGAGTTTTGCAGCCATTTATAATTAAAATGCGAAAGTTGTTTACCAAGAATAAATCGATAATACCCTTTTTTGACAAAGATTACAGGGTACAAGAAACAGTGAGAAAGGCTTACATAAAAATGCCAGAAAACTGGTTTCGCTCGCTTTCGAGTGCGTTGACAAATGTATCTCGCAGATACAGATACAATGCCATAAAGTAGCTGATTATGACATCTAGCATCTAGAGTCACGCTTAAGCCTTGACTCTCTCTACTTTTTTTGTTGCCTGGGCGTTGAACAAGTTCAACATTGCCCACACACACTACACACACACACACACTAACACTCACACACACACCATTACACACAAAAATACAGAAATTCCCCCCACGTGGGTTTCTCACTTCCGTTTGCATTTTCAAGTCAAGTTGGCATGCAACTTGTTGTTTATTATTTTTTGTCATTTTTTTTCAAACTTGGCTAATGAATTTCCGTTTGGCTAACAGGCGTTAACCGTTTTACAAAATGACCCCTCCTATCCCCTCTGTACACTCCTTTTTGTGTCTCTGGGTTAGTCAATAATAAACGCGTTTCTCGAACACAAATTGGAGCTTTGTTTAGGCGTCTTTCGCATTGATTTACGGCCCACACAATTGGCTAACAAATTTTCCGAACTTTGCTTTTGGCTTTTAGGTTTTTTCCAAATTAAACTGTTTTTTAATTTTTTTAACTTTTCCGTTTTAAAAATTAACTTTTATATGATTTATTTTATTTGCTAAAAATCTAAATTTAAAATTTTTTATTTTATACATCAAGCGTTTATTGTAGGCTATTTTTAGTATTCAAATTAGCATGACTCTTTTATTTGTTAAAGTCAAAATTTTAAATTTTCTACTACACATTTTTTTTGGTTGGATACTTTTAGTAGTCAACTAAAATAAATAAATTCAAATGAAACTATAATTTGTAATTATGTAGATTTATGTGAATTTTATATAGCACTAATTTTTGCCAAGAAATAAACAAAATTTCATTAACAAAATTCTAAGTATTCAAAAAGGTAACGACAGAACTAAAGAATTACAATACAAAATGTCAATGAAAATTATTTATGTTTATTTATTCATGTAGTATTATTTATAAATCTAAGTTTTATGTGTTGCTTAATTTGTGAGCAAAATTTCATTGAAATAATCTCGTTGTTTTACGCACTTTACACCACTTTTTATATATTTTTATTCATGTTGGATTTAGATTTATCTTAAATTTTTTTTTACTTATTTATTTGCTGCTCATTTTGAGCACATTCTGTGCATTTCACAATATTATTTAAAGCTTTTATCTTTTGTAGCTAATTTTATTTTTTTTAATACACTTGAATTTTTGCTAGTTTTTTGTTGTTGCCGATTACCGCGTCGTTGTTTTCGAGTGCGCTTTGATCTTATTCGTTGCGTGTTCGACACAAGACTGAAAAAACTGAAACTCTCGTGGCAGGTTCAGACTTCAATCGGCTCTACAAAAAAAAATAGAGAGAGAGAGAGAGAGAGAGAGAGAGAGAGAGAGTGGGAGAGCAGCAAGATACTCCCAGAGCGTGAGAATATTCTAAAGATCAATTCTCTCTTTCTCTTGCCGAGTTGCTTGTTTTGTATTGTTTTCAATTTTTATTTGCCTTTTCGCACATTGCAATTTTGCGAGGGGGCATCAAGATAATGCGATTTTTAGCCCAGTAAACAAAAGGATAAACAGGTTTATGAGTATGTGACATGAACACATATAAAATACATATATCTCCAGATTTAGAGCAACAAAATTCGATGAGAATACTTCCGCAAATAAATAAAAGTCAATTAACAAGCGCAAGTTTTAAGTAATTGTCTTGAAATTTGGGACAGTGATAGGTTGCTATTTTGCGGACACTTACTGAAAATTTCATCTTGATCGTACGAAACACAGAGAATTAAATTAAGATATAGTTATTTATAATTTAATGCACGTCCTACGATAAAATTTTACTGGGACTGGAGACGCAGGCAAAGGTTCGACTCCCGCTGGCGTCAAACATAATTTTTCAATATATTATTTAAAAAAATTTTTTTTTGAGTATTTAATATACATATTTATTATTCATTAATTTTTATTTTAGTGTTATTTAAAACTTGAGCTCAAAACCAATAAGGATTGACTTCATTTTTTTTTAATATTTGTTTAGTTATATTTATTTTTTACTTTAAAAATTATTTAGTGTAATTAATTAAATTGGCTTCCTATTTTTTTTTAAATTTTTGCATAGTCATATTTATTTTTTACTTTAAAAATTATTTAGTGTAATTATATCGAACTGCTGGGTACTGGGCATCTTACAGTCGAGCAACTCAGCTTAGCGTTGCTTTTTTTATTTTTACATGAGTTTTAAGTTTCTTTGTGTTGTTGTTATTTTAAAATTATCCCTGCATTTTTTTTTGGGATTGAACTTTGAAGTTGCTTTCGTCTCGAAAATATCAAAAAAAAAAAATTAAATATTAAATGTAAACAATTTGCATTAGTTTATTATTCGCATTTTGGCTATTGTTTTTTCGACCCGAACAACAAAAATAAATAAACAAATGTCTTAATGTTGTTGACTGGCAAATGGACAATGGCTCAGGTTGGTTCAGTGATTGAAAGACTCATTGAAATCGATTGAATGGATAGTCGACACGTGCATTCAATTTGTATACATATATTTCGTATTTTCCTATAGTTTTTCTTAATTCTCAATTATGTGGGCTATTTTTTGTTTTTGTTTATTAAACATTTCAATGTGCAGAACGCGCTGAAATTTTTAATGTTTCCTGGAAATTCTTAAGTGTGCAAAACAAGCTGTGAGTGTGTGTGTGTGTGTGTGTATATCTGCAACATTTTGTAAATTAATAAAAATATTCAAATACTCAAATTGAACATTTGTTTATGCGTTTCGTTTTTGGTTTTGATTACAACCATGAACCGCAACTGGTGGCGCCACCTACACACACACACACACACACACACACACACGCATTTTTGATAGTTCTGCAAATGTATCTGTATCTGTCAGATACAAAATGTTGTTGAACTGAAACCAGCAGCGAGAAGGTCAATTGATAGCACATCCAATGCGTTTGATTCGCTTGCTTTTAATTGAGTTATAAGAGATACATGTATTTATAATTCATATTATTATTATTAATATTAATCAAACATTAATTATACAAATTTGTTATGCAATTTTGGCCAAGACAATGAGCCGGAAAACGTGCAGATGCCAACAAGCTAATTTATCATCGACTTTTGTGTGCTACATAAATCTTTTCATTTTTCTTATTTTTTTTTTTGTTTGGTATCTTTCAGATACTTTCGTTTTTAAGACGAAATAAGGCCAGTAGCATCAGCATCAAAAGCATCTTTAGCATCCGCCTTGCAGAATTAGTCACAAATGTGTCAGCAGCTCTTGCCAATTTGTTAGCCAAAAAAAATGAAATTCGACAAATGCGATTTGCTTTAATAAATGGCTCGTATTTAAAAGCTGCCTAAATTGGAGAATTCACATTAAATGTGTTCAAAAACTGAACTTGATCCTGTGCTGTGATTCATCGAGAGTAATGCGAAAACTGCCCTCAAGTCAGAAATGCGAAAAAATGTCTTCAATTACGCGTATGAGTTTGGTAAGTACGTTTTGTATCTTGTATCTCTTGTGTCTGTGAATGAATGGCATGACTTTCGCCTAAGTCATGACTCATACTCATACTCGTACTCATACTCACACTCGCATCACAGCACCATGTGCATCTCAAAAGTAACGAAAGGTTTTCGCAAACTGACTCATCCATTTCAGGCTTTCATTGTAGCTAAAAGTGCGAGTATCTAACAGAACAAGAACCTCTTCTCTCCTCTCTTCACCTCTCTTCACCTCTCTTCAGCTCACCTCAGTGAGAACCAGTCGCATTGGCGTCATTTTCCCAGTTGGAGCCCAACTAGGGATGAGTGTAGGCCACAAATATCGTTATTAAATATTTTTAAAAATATCTAAATTAATTAATTTTGTCTAATTTTAAAAATAACAACATAAACAAAGGATTTTTTAATGTTTAGAAGGTACTTAATTTATCATTATTTTAACTAAAATTGGCTAAGTAAGAAATGTAAATAAATGGCATTCTTTAAACTAAAAAAAAAAAACGCATATTAACGTCAAAACTTTTGAAAAAGCATATTTTAATATTTTGATTTTTAATAGTAAACAAACATTTTTTAGAGTCTCGCAACAATTTTCAAATATTGGAAATATACTATATGAGCTAAAGTTAAATCAGTTGAATTTAAAATAAAATGCATTCTACAAATTAAAAAAAAAATATTATTTAAAATTTTCAAAGAATAATTTAACGTCTAGTTGAATAGAATATTTGGGCTTTTCTTATAATAACTAAATTATTAAATTATAGCATTTCCTCTAAAAAACTAATTCAAATTAAAATGAAAGAATATTAAAACTTTCTTAAAGAATTAAAAAAATACCTTGATCAAAACGGTATTTGGATTTTAGTCATAATTTTATAAATTAAATCACTTAATATTACCGCCTTATAAAAAGGTGAGAATAGTTTAAAATAAATCGTATTTTCAAATCATTTGATATAATTTTTCTGTATTGAATTCCATCTCTAAGCCCAACCTTGTGGACTTCTCTGAACAGACCCATAACTCAAATGTCTTGAAAGAGTTTTCGGGGCGTTTTTGTGTCCGTTGCACATGCGTCGTTTGTTGTCATTATTATCGGAGGCTTTAACTTTTGCTTTGGTATTTTGTTGGTATTTCGGTCGCAATTCATTTGACTTTTCATGCGTAATTGATTTTTATGCACTTAATGATTTATATGCAAAGCGTGTTAAACACGTTTTCTGATTTACTTATAGTATATGTTTGACTTGGAATTGGGTCATTCGTTTTTGAGTCAGAGAGGTTCCAGAAATATTTCAACAATTAGAGATTAGATTCTATACGGACAATTTAATTTTGAAAGGGAATGTAGCTCACAATGATTGATAAACTGACATTCAATCGTAATTTATAGATTGTTTAACAAGGCGAAGCATTTTTGATGATGATGATGACACTCAAATATCTATTATCGATAGATATATAGATTTATAGTCTCTTTTGCCAAACGATTAATCGTAGCTTGGTTTCTTTTTTGTTTGTGATTAGGAAATTTATTACATGTCATCAGTAGCTCATTAATTTCCAAGTATTAATCCCATTTCAATGACTAAGCTCAGCTTATCAAGCACAAATCTTCCCACTTCCCATTCGACACCTTCCAACTTGATTAAACAGCATTCGACTTTATAGCATGTGTCATATTTCTAAATCTATGTCATGCTAATGATACTCGGACAATAATATTTACATCTCAGCCCAAACAAATTCCCAAAATAAAAACAAAAACTGGAAAATCTAAGCGACCTTTTCAATAGCAAACAGCATAACAATTGTCACTGTCCCTGAATTTCAGCTACGTCACATCTCAACAATTTTAAGACCTACAAAATATCAGAGACAAGATTATTGTTTTAGCATTATTATTATAATGATAGAACCCACTGACAAACCAGAAGCAAATCACATAATTGTTTGTATACTGAGAGTACTTAAACAATTTCATTGATTACAAGTAAAGTTATTTTGTTTATAGATAAATGTTTTTAAGAAATATTTTAAAATTATTCCTGAATAATGTGGAAATATAGCCCAATTTTTGAGAAGCTTTTCAAAAATAGGGATTAAAAACAATCAATAAAACTATAAAGGGATTTTTTCTTAAATTTTTCAAATTTTATATTTTTTCTTCGAATATTTTTGAATTTAAAATTTAATACTTTCTTCAAAAGTTTTTATTACAGTAATTTCAAATATAGATATTTTATATAATAAAATAAACTCTAAACTTTTATTAAGTTTAAGTTTCATTTATAAATTTATACAGTTTGCAAGGGTTCGTTACTACAATAAAGATAGCTATGAAATGTCGTTGTATTTTTGTGTTTGTTTTGTTGTTTTGTTTTGTTTATTTTTTTGTACTTTTTTGTTGTTTTTGTTATTGTTCTAGCTTTTGTTTTTGGCACATTAAAATGCTGTAAATGCCACAAATAATTATGTTAAGCAAGACGAATTGAAAATGCAGATACCGCCCACCAAAAAATAAAAAAATGGAAATGGAAAATCCATGTTTCATGTACCGTAAATGCGACCTTGTTAATACACTGTAATTGCGGATTGTTGAATTGTGAACTCACCTTGACAGTGGTGGGCAATTGAGCATTAACCTTCATGGTTGTCTTGGATTTGAGATTGGGAAGTGTTTTTGACTCGTAGTGTTTTGAATTTGTATCTGGATTTGGAATTGAAACTGGTGTTTTGACCAACTCCTCGTATTCCTTTTCAATTGTGGAAATAACCGAATTTGTTGATTTATTTGACGACTTTTTGTTATTATCTTTGGAGACACAACTTGTTAAAGATAAACGACGGGCGCTGCCAAGTCGAAAGGTACCACCACCAAAGGTACCACCTGATTTTTTTCTCTGTGATTTATTATTATTGTCGTTGGTAATTTGGGTTTGTTGTTGTTGTTGCTTTGGATCGTTGTTGATATGTAATGTTGTTGTCTTTTTACACCACAAACCACTCAAACGATTGCCCATGCTACAGGTTTTTAAAAACAACCGATTAACCGATAAAGTTAAGGTCTTCTTTTTTAATGTTTCCGAAATATCAATAAAACAAACACTTGTTCCACAGTTTACATGCTCAATAAAAAATATTAAAATAATAATTTTTATTATAATTTAAAAGAAGAAAGTCGAAAACTTTTGGGGAACAGATTGAGAACCGGCGCGCATCTCAATTCGCCAAATACTGAGAATGGAATTCTTTCAAAAACCGCAAAAACACAAAAACGTTTGGCAGTTTATAAGTATCTGTATCTGCTGTATCTATGTGTGTATCTTTTGTATGCGTATCTGTGTATGTGTTTATTCATGCCCGAAAAATATAAAAAAAAAAGAGTCGGCGTCGTCATCGGCAAACAACGTTGTTTGTATTTCAACAGTTCCAAGCGCTAACTTCCTTTTGCCCGAACATTTGTTGGCGTACTAATCGATTTTTTGTATTTTTTTTTTGTGTTGTTGTGCCTCTGCCTCTCAGAGCAGAAGCTCTAGAGCGTCGAAAACCAACGCGAACAGCAGCAGCAGCAACAACACTCATTAATATGCCCAGACCCGACTATACATACTACATTCTATAAAGAATATACACTACTCCTACCTGCACCTACAACGTATAATCTCCAACGACAAGAAACTCTTACGCTCACGTTTTGTGCGATGAAGAGCTTGTCAAATAGTTTTCAAACTCAAGTCAGTATATCGACAATGCTGGACCTGGAGTTACCCTACTAGTATCCGAACTTTGACTAGCCATAACTTTGGCAAAACTCAACCGATTTTAATGCGGAATGTCAAGGCGGACCCTTAAAAAAATTTTTTTGTTTTCCATTTTTTTCGTCAAAATTATGTATGTAAGGGGGGACCTTTTGACATTTTTGAAAAAATATTTTTTTTTGGTTTCACCAACTTCAAACTTCCATAACTTTGTCAAAACTCAACCGATTTTCATGCGGAATGTCATTTTGGTCATAATTTAGTCTCTTAATTGGGTCTGCAAAAAAAAATAATAAACCATAAAAAATTTTTTGTTTTCCATTTTATTTTGATAAAATTTTTGACTTTTTTGAAAAAATATTTTTTTTGGTTTCACCAAATTCAAACTTCCATAACTTTGTTCAAACTCAACCGATTTTAATGCGGAATATCATTTTGATCATAATTTGGTCTCCAAATAGATTCTGCATCAAAAAATAATAACCCTTAAAAAATATTTTGTTTTCCATTTTATTTTGATAAAATTTTTGACTTTTTTGAAAAAATATTTTTTTTGGTTTCACCAAATTCAAACTTCCATAACTTTGTTCAAACTCAACCGATTTTAATGCGGAATGTCATTTTGATCATAATTTGGTCTCCAAATAGATTCTGCATCAAAAAATAATAACCCTTAAAAAATTTTTTGTTTTCCATTTTTTTTTTGACCAAAACTTTGACTTTTTTGAATAAATATATTTTTTGGTTTCACCAACTTCAAACTTCCATAACTTTGTCAAAACTCAACCGGTTTTAATGCGGCATGTCATTTTGATCATTATTTGGTCTCTAAATTGATTCTGCGTCAAAAAATAATAAACTTAAAAATTTTTTTTATTTTGACTTTTCGGAAAAAATAATTATTTTTTTTTTAATTCACTTATAGAAATTGCAAATAAAAAAAAAATTTCGACAATTTTTTTATGAAATATACCCGTTTAAATTTCAAGGTACAGAGGGTATAAGAATCTAACCGCAAGGTGTAAACAATTTTGTTAGTCTGCAGTTAAGTGGCATCTGTATGCCCTACAATTCCAAATGTGTAGTGGTCTAAGTAAGCTCAAAGACAGATCTTTGATATATAATCTGAGATTTCCATAGTGAAATGATTAACTGAAAACGGGGTTATCAGTTTTGTCGTACTTTATGCCTTACTTATGGGTCATCATGCCTTGGCTTTAATTGAAATGTTTCTTGACTTTTGCTATCATTATCATTTCATTAGACTAGTGTAATCTTTGGCTTGGACTAACTCACAACTGTCATTCAATCGATTGTCGGAATAATCGGTAATCAGTAATAATTCCAAGATATGATACCCGATACTCCAACTGCATTTTAGAATTAATCAGCTTCAATGGTAGCGAACTCAAAGTCAAGTTTTATGACGACGCACGAGCCATAGAAATATACAAAATAAAAATCAGAACCCAAGCTAAACCGAATACCGATTATTCATATACCCATAACGTCTTTATGTCTATGACTATAGTATGTGTGTATATATACTATATATATATATATATATTTACCAATAACTGGTAACTAATTTACCTGGCACATCGTTATTCGTCTTGCCATTTGTTTTTGTTGTTCCTTTGACTCTTTTCCCCTCATATTCAAATCGTGCTAAATATTATTTATTAATTAAGTTGACGATATTTTCTACCTATTTACTGCCGTATGGCGTTAAAATACGGTAAACCCGCCAGTCTCTGGGAGTGTCCAATTCCCCCCTTACCGCTTTTCCAGTTCCGCACCCTTTTTAGAGAGTCGCGTGAGTTGTTAACTGCTTATACAGTGAGTTAAATAATTATTTGGATAATGACAAAAAAATAAAATGTATATAAACATTTTTAAGTCGCATAAATCATATTAATTTCATTTTTATATTTCTTATTCATCTTTTCTAATAATTTTTAACTACTACAATAAAAGAAGTAAGAGTAAATAAAATAAAGAAATGAATTTAATATTTACCAAATTAAAATACTTACATATGTGAATTTTTTTTCATTGTCCAAACCATTATTTGACATACTGTATATGGTTAAATGTGGGACAGAAAAACGCTCGGACTTTTGTTAGTGTTTGCAAAGCTTTTGGCTGTGGGTCAACAACGTATGCAAAATCACAGCTAAGAGAGCGTGTGAATGAAAGAAAGGGAGAGAGTTTCAGGCGAAAGAGAAAAGTGACGTGAGCAAGAGAGCATTACAATTGAGAGCTAGAAATTTACATTGAATGACCCTTGGGCAGTGTCTATAAATAACTATTAGGCATTGTAGGTTTTTCTCATTAGAGTTTCAATAGTGCAAAGCTAGTTCAAAGAACACAACTTTCGGAATAAAACAACTGGAACTTGTGCTAAGCAAATGGTTCATGAATAAACTGTGGTATAAATATAGTCGAAACTTTTTTAAACTATCAAGAAGTTCTTAAGTAATTTAAAGCTTTGTACTTACATTTCCGTAGCTTCTCATGCTATTTGGACTCAGGCTAAAGAGTCTGCCCAACTGATGATGATGTGAGGATGTTGGAGAACCATTGTTGTTGGCAGTGCTAATATCCGTAAACATAGGAGAATGTGTGTGATCTGTAAGAAATAAATGGGAAATTTCAGTTGAAATAAGTACACTGAGAAAAAAAATATATTTATGCTTAAAGTCAACGGTATTAGTCTTAAATATTTTGTTAAAAAAAAACCGATTTAAAAAAGGGAATAAGATGTTTTCTGTATTTTTTGGTGATTGTAGTTCTTGACTCGTTTTTTTCATCTTAATTTTAAAGTCAAGATTATTTGTCTAATTATTGAAAAAGACAAGTTAAAAGTAATATAATAAAACAAAAAATATTAAATATAAATTTAAAAAAAACGAATATAAATAATATTACAAAACTAGTTAGATATGTTTAAATTCGTACACTCTTTATAAAATCAATTTTTAGTTTTCCGAAAAATGATTATTTTTTTATATTATAATATTTAATTTTTTTAAATTTTAGAACGTTTATTAGTCGTAAATTCACACAAATATTGTAACTTAAAAAGAAGGTACTTCTTTTTTGTCAGTGTAGCGGACTCACCTGTCAATTCCAGGGCTGGCGACATATCCTTGGCAAAGGCAAATAAATCGTTGTTGTTGCGTATGTCCGACGAGTTTAAAGTGAGACTCGGCTTGCGAACCGACAGAAAATTAGCCGAGGGGGTCGAAGAGGAGGAGGAGGCGCTGCCAGTGCCAGGGTTGCCATTGTACAGCAATGGCGTAGTGTTGCCACTGGGCGTTGCATTGGGCAACTTGTGCGATTCCAAAGGCGATGCTGATTTGGGTATAAAACTGTTGCCTCCAGTTGCAGTTGCAGTTGTTCCTGTTGTTGTTGTGTGACGCTTTAAAAGTGGCGCTGGTGGCAAATGTGACGGCGACTGACGATAAATGTTGCCAGACTGTGGCAAATTGACAGAGTCACCCTGTTGTTTGGGTATGGCCAATCGCAGAGTTTGTCTGGCAGCTAGTCTACGTGCAGGCGCAAATTTATTTGCACTCGTTTGTGTATTTAAATTGTTGTTATTGCTGTTGTTGCTGTTGCTGTTGCTGTTGCTGTGGTGAGCTTGCGCTGCCGTATTCACCAGCTGTGGTGAGTTCATTTTGTTTACGATCGAGAGCGAGCGCGAGAGAGCGCGAGAGAGCGAAAGCGAGAGCGTAAGAGTAACCGAGAGAACGTTCGTAAATGGTGAGAGAGCACACGCGGCGTATGCGCAACTTTTTGTTGCTACGTATTTATCAATGAATTCGTGTTGTTATTGTTTTGTTGTCGTTGTTTAAGACTTCATTCAGCGCCGCACTGCAGTTGCACAATTACCTAAACAAAACAAAATTGCATAAAAAAGAAAGAAAGGGAAATTAAAACATGCCGCACATTTAATGCCCTTGCAGGCAGCTAAAAGTTATTACAATTTAAAATTAAAAATTATTATAATTAATATTTAATATTTAGTTACATAAATATATGCAAATTTTTTAAATTCAGAAAAAATTATTTAAAATTTATTAATGAATATTAATATTTATTTATTTAAATTAATATTAAGCTACTCAAAAATATACAAAATTTATTGAAATTCAAAATAAGCAGTACACGCCTAAATACAATTTTCGACTCATATTTTATATGATAACTACCAGATATTGTATTTGATTTCACCTAAATTTGGTCAGAATGTTTTAGATAATTTTAATTATTCTATATATGAGATTGCTTGAGATATCTTAAAGAACAAAAAAGTTTTTCATACTAATGGTTGATTTCGGAGCGATCGTTCCTATGACAGCTATCTGACAGCTATCAATTGTTAACCGATTTCAACCAAATTCAGTCAAAATGTTAAAGATAACACCGACTATATATTTTTAAATTTTGGCAGAGATTTCTTAAAGAACAACAAAGTTGTTCACACGAAAGGTTGATTTCGGAGCGATCACTCCTATGCCAGCAATCTGATATTGTTAACCGATTTGAAGCAAACTCAGTCAAAATGTTTAAGATAACACCAACTACATATTTATAAATTTTGGCAGAGATATCTTAAGAAACAAAAAAGTTTTTCATACTATAGATGAATAAAATAAAATACAACAGGGTATTTAAATAAAATAATAAAGGCAACTTTTTAAACAGTGCCAACGAGAAGTTTCCGAATGTCTCTCAATTAGTCAAATTTTGTTGTTGTGTGACGAGTGAATAAAGTGCATGATGCACCTTGGAACGTGCCCCTGTCTGCGGTGTCTTCAGTATTCGGTCTTCAGTCTTCAGTGTTGCTGTCTTTCCCACTGTCTGACCCACTTTGAGTGGCGACAACAACAACAAAAGCAACGACAACGACAACGAAATGCAGCCAACACCTTTTCAGTTAAATATTTCTTTGAGCACGCTTAATTTATTGTTACTGTTGACTTTTTTCGTTGTTCTTTAGTCTCGTTTATTTCTCGGTTTTCATTGTTTTTTATTTGTCGTCGTGGTTTCAGTTTGAACTTGAGCTTTACGTGCGTCGGCTTTAATTTGGACACCGTTGCACAGTGGGCAAAACTTCTATATTTGCTTACGCATATTTATTGAAATTTTCAAATATGAAATTAGATTTATTTTTTAACTATATAATTCAATAAAATATCAATCACTTTTCCTATTTTTTTTCATAATTTTGATTTTGATATTTATACAGCTATGAGCTTTTAAAGACAATAATTATTTTTTTTTGTATCAATTTTATATAAAGAATTAAGCAACTACGGCTTTAATTTGGACACCGTTGCACAGTGGGAAAAACATCTATATTTGCTCACGCATATTTATTGAAATTTTTAAGATTTATTTTTTAACCATATAATTCAATAAAATATGAATCACTTTTACTATTTTTTTTCTTTACTTTGATTTTGAGCTGTGAGCTTTTAAAGACAATATAAATTTTTTGTTAAGCAATTTTATATAAATAACTAAGCAACTTCGATTTTTATATTTGCATAGTTTTATAGTTTTTTAAAATAAATATTTATTATATTATTTAAAAATAAAATCATTTTGTTGCATGTTAGTTTTGTGATTTTTTTCCAAATAGACTTTACGATTTAATTGAAATACACTCAAAAAAACAGACAGGCCATAGAATTTTGTGTTAATATTTTAAGCTAATTTAGGCATTTTTTCCACGGTGCGATTGTAAGACTGAGACACTGAGACAGAGACTAAGACAGAGACTCTTGTCTCAGCTTGTGGCACTGAGAAATCGCTTCGCATTGCTCAATTTTCGTGACTTGCGTGGGAGTTGCCATAATAGTCCATATGCCATTTAATGGCGTGTTTAATCTGTAATATATATATGTATATATATCTACAGAATTATAGAGAAACAACATCCACAAAATTTATCCATTTTAGTTTAAATTGCACACGCTAAATTCTTGGAAACGTAAATGAATCTTATTTATATGTGCTTATATGTAAAAAGTGCGTCGGTTGAACACTATTAACAAATTCTCAGATTGAACGGACCTTGAACTTTCTCATAAAGGGTTCGACTAAGGTCAAAAAGTATCCATCTGTGACTACAATAATTAAGTTTTTGTACTTTGTTTGTAATGGAAAATGCAGTTGATTCAATTTCATTTGCATGTCAATCAATGCATTTTGACTGTCAATTCAATTAGCTCAGATTGAATGTCAATAAATCTGAAAATATACACATTGACAATGCAAAGTGAAAATTGATTTAGTTACAATATATTTTTTTAACTGCCAGTGTTTCAATTCAATTACAGTTTCAATCAGTGCAATGCTGAGTTGTCAGATTGAAGCATAGATTGAATGTAAACTAAATTGCACACATAATTTACAAAAATGTTTTATTTATTTTTCTGCAATTGATTCAGTTAAATTTGCAAATCCATACTTTGTTTCAATAGATTCAATAAAAAATTGACAGCTTGAAGCAGTGATTGAATATAAATTGTTCTCAAACTCTTTGACAAGTAAAACTATATTTTTATTCATAAATATTTTATTTGACAAACCGTATGTAATTCAATTCAATTTGCTTGCCAATTTTCTGTTGCATTGTCGGTTGCATTTTCAATCAGTCGATTGAAACTGACAACCAATTAGCATAGATCTGTGATTGAATGTCAAACAGATGATGGAAAGTGTCAGTTGGAATTGTCAAAAGTGACAGAAGTCTTAGCCCGACACTCTTCTACAGATTATAATGAGTTGTAATTCCTTTCTTGAATTCTTTAGCTGCATTTGCATGGCTAAAAAAAAAAACGCTAAATTTAAAAAAAGCTGTCGACCTCAGGCGGCAAATACTTTTGCCTTTAACAGACTTTAGCTAAATTTCTGGCATATTTGCACACGGATTTACAATAAATTGCAATTATGCAAATGAGGCGAGCTGCAATCCGAGAGTCTGAGAACTTTGGAGAACTCTCTAGAACCGGTACATTTAAAATTTAAATCTCTGAAAATACCAAACATTAATCACTGAGATTACTTGGGCACAATTTAGCAATTATGCTTATTGACGGGGCGTGTCAATTTGAGCAGCTGATAAATGATAAATGATAAATGATATGTGATTAAGCGATTTCATTCATTTCGGTTTAATTTGACGTTCCTCGTTTTGGGTCAAGTTCACCTAAACAGGTTCATATTTATTTTTAAACTTTTTTTTTTTTAGAAAAAAGAACAACGAAATAATTTAAGTACGAATAAAATCCAAGGACACAAAAAAAGGGATAAAAACCATGGAACATTAGTAGAAAACAGTGAATGGAATGAAATTCAAATGTTTGTATTCAAAATTGCTGCCTCTGACCTAGCAACTTTACAAGTCAAAGTTAATCTCTTATTTGACATGAATTTTTACAGAAAAATGAAAGGTCTCAGAATCAAGTTTAAAGTGTTGTTTTATACTAATTATGATATAAGGAGTTGATTAAAAGTAAAAACTTGAGATTTAAAATTTTGAATTTTGGAAATTCCAAAGGGGGGACCCTTACCATCAAAACCCAATTTTTGCAAAAAATAATTTTTTGTAAGAAATCAATAAAATTTTAATGCAGAATCAATGAAGAGGTCAAATCATGATAAAAATGACATTCCGATTGAAAATCGGTTAAATTTTGACAAAGTTATGACAGTTCAAAGTTGGTCAACCCTCTGACCTAGCAACTTTACAAGTCAAAATTTATCTTCAATTTCACATGATTTTTTACAGAAAAATGAAAGATCTCAGAATCAAGTTTAAAGTGTTGTTTTATACAAATTATGATATAAGGAGTTGATTAAAAGTAAAAACTTGAGATTTAAAATTTTGAATTTTGGAAAATCCAAAGGGGGGACCCTTACCATCAAAACCCAATTTTTGCAAAAAATAATTTTTTGTAAGAAATCAATAAAATTTGAATACAGAATAAATTTAGAGGCCAAATCATGATAAAAATGACATTCCGATTGAAAATCGGTTAAGTTTTGACAAAGTTATGACAGTTCAAAGTTGGTCAACCCTCTGACCTAGCAACTTTACAAGTCAAAATTTATCTTCAATTTGACAAGATTTTTTACAGAAAAGTGGAAGGTCTCTTGGAATTTCCTAATTTCTAGCTTTCGTTATTTTAATAACATTATTTATAATTTTTATTCCCGAATAACATAATTACAGGATCTGTCTTTCTTATAGATTTTTAATAAAAATATTGGTAACTTTCGTGCTCTATTTTTTATTTTTTTAATATTTTGCTTTGTTTTTCTAATTTCTGTTTTTAAATTTTGTCTTCGTGTTATTTGTCGATAGTTTGTTTTATAGCGAAGCAGGCAATTGTAGAAATGTCTGATATAGGTATTTTTGAGAGGTGAAATTAGGACGTTTCCCAGCCATGAGTTTGAACAATCTCGAGATCAAATCACTCAGATCGTTCCAGGAGTTAACCGAATCGGATAAAGAGCAGTGCTATGATAGTTATATCAAGGAGCCGCTGGAGGATAAACATCGGCAGAACAAGTATATCAAGCGTAGCGAGCAGATATTAAATCGATCACGGACTGATCCCTTGGATAACGAATGTTTTCTATCATTCGATGTGTATCCAATCAACTTTAAATACTGTACGGTGATCTTCAGTCTCTGCGGTATAACACATCATTTTTTCAATGTGATCTATTTGAGTGTGATTGAGGAAACGAAACTGGAGAGTCCCGATCAATTTATATGCGATCTATTGGCCAATATTATTATCGTTGAGATACCGAAATTGAAAAGTTTTTTGCTAAAATTCGTGCTGTGTCGCAATAGTGCGATTAATGAGAGAGTTCTCAAGTTGTTTGCCGAATCGAAGAAAACGACCAAATTCTATAATACTTTTCCGTTCATTTGTGAACCGAATGAATTGAAGCACGCCCAGTTGCACGATCCATACGCCCAGCAGGCGTGGCAGGAGATAATGCAGGGCAATATTGTTCAGACCACTGTGCGGGAAGTCTTTCAAAAGTATCGCAATATTGCCGAGGAGAAGAATAATCACGTTTTGAAGCAGTTTCTTGATCATTTCTTTAACTTGGCCAGAGATCTGTTGGACAGCAGATTTCAAATAAATCTCAGACTCTGCACCATGGAGCGAATGGACAATTTTGAGCGCATAATACGTGCGCATATGAAAAGCTACAAGGATGAAACTGTAACGCGTATGTTTCTCTTCGATTTGATCAGAGCTCTCGTACATATTTATGGCTTTTGACCAACAAAAATTTACAGATATTCGTGAAATAATTGTGTGCACTGTGTTATAAACAATTTGGCTACCAATTAAAAATTATATGTATTGCCAAAATTCATTTAAATTGTTCTAAACATCAAAAATCATTTTCTGACGAATAAATTTAAACATCAGTTGCTTTGAGAATATCTGCTGTTGCTTGTATAGCGATTTTGACACTCGGTGGTCAACAGTCAGGATGGCCGAGTGGTCTAAGGCGCTGCGTTCAGGTCGCAGTCTACTCTGTAGGCGTGGGTTCGAATCCCACTTCTGACAAGAACTTTTTTCTTGCATTTTTTAATTTTTTTAATTCGTTTTTTAATAGTTCTCATTTTATATTTATTTTATATACGACATTTGCCACAGGCCACAAGTTGCTTCACCCGCGCACATTAAAGTCTAAGCACTTAAATGCCGCCAATAAAAACTACATAAATCTAACCTTTTTACGATGGAAATTTTCATAGTAAAAAGTGGCATTAAAATGCTTTAAACGTGCTTCTAAAGTTTTATCACTCCATTTGCAAAGTGATTTATCAATTACCTGTCCATGGTAAAACCGATTTAAGGGAATACAACACGTATTTATCCTTATCAAAGTTTTTCTGAAGCGATATCTGAACTTCACTTGGATTTAAACTGTTTTTTTTTTTTCTTTTGTAATTATCGCATGTTTAAATAGTAATATTAAACAATTGCTGATAAAATAGCTCAGACCTTGTACGACAAATGCTTTGATTTTGTTTACATTTTCATTTTCAATTTTGTTGACGCAGTTGTTTTGTTGCAAAGTAGAAAAAAAAAATTGACAAGTCAAGCAAAATAATGTAATAACAGAACTGACCCAACCAAAATGGCATTGAGCCCGTGACCTGAAAAGAAAAACTTAAAGCTCAATTGTGTCAACTCTTTGTTTATAAACAAATGTCTGAAGATTATTGCAATTTTATTTGCTGCACTTGATAAATACGACACGATTTACGCGACAGAATAATGTCGATGTGTCAGTTTCACATTTCCCCAATTATCACAATCAGTTTTAATTTATAAAACAAATATATTTGATGGTTTTTAGTAAAAAAAAATTGTAGATAAAAGTTATTTATAATGTCAGAAATTGGATCGAGACGTAACTCTAATTAATTAATTAAAAAAATATATATATAGTACACATTCTAATTAAATTTTTACAAAAAAGAGTAGTTTATTTAAATTAAAAATAGAAATAGAAAAAATATTTATCCAGTATATTTTGGATTTATTGGAATTTGTTTGTATCGTCTGATATTTAATTACCACATTTAATTTCTATTTTAAATTAAATAAACTACTCTTTTTTGTAAAAATTTAATTAGAATGTGTACTATATATATATTTTTTTAATTAATTAGAGTTACGTCTCGATCCAATTTCTGACATTTGAAACTTATAAAGTGTATTAAATTGAATAATGCGTTCACAATTGTTGCTTGACTTGAGAGTATGACCTATTTTAACGATTATAATTATAATTTAATAACGCTTATCAAAGAAACAAAGAGAGTAAGAAAGAGAGACAAGTAATTATCTCTTTGTACAAAAAAGAAAACAAACTGATTGCAAAATCGCAAATAAAATTTGTTTATACTACAATTTCAGTTTTGAGGCAAAAGTTCAATGGCAAATGCGGAAAATTTTTTTTGCGGCATGTCAAAACATTTCATGCCATTTGGAAATAATTATTATTTCCCTCGGATAAACAAACAATTAAATTAGCTTGAAATGCGCATGCATTCTCAAATTATAGCGGAAAATATTTGATGCTATAAATAGGCGATATAAAATAGTTGTTGTCGATGTTGTCGGCATTAAGTCAAAGCGTATCTCTCTCTCTCTTCAAATACAAGTACTAACAAAGAGCATCTATTCTTCAGTTATAGTACAACAACAAAAGCAACAACAATTGCATTCATTGTACGCCTCATCAAAATGAGATTGAAATTGAAAATGAAATTGAAAGCATTTCAATTTTTGAATATATGCAATTATGACAAAAAAGAGTTGTAAGTTTCAAATAATCATACATCTTTTATTCAGTTCAAAAATAGTTATATATTGTAAAAAAATGAAGATATATGTAATTTGGATTTTATAATTATTATTGAAAAATTATAATTAAAACGTTCAGTGAGCATAATGAACTTGTTTCCCTCATAAATCAAATGAAAATGTCACCAAGTGTCGAGAAACTCATTAAAATAACTCAACAAAAAAGCCAAGCGAATATCCCACAGTGTCTGTCTATATCATAAATAATAATATATACTCAAAAGACACGTACACAGTGAACAACAAAAGACTGCCGCCACTAATGAGAGAGGATTGTGAGATTGTCAGAGAGAGCGTTAAGTCTTCAACGGACACGCCCACAAAAACCGCAGTATTAGCGCACTGATTTGGGGTTTTTGGGCTTTTTGGGTTCAAGAATGCGGGTTGACCTCATTTTCAAATTTTTGGTCACTGGGAAAAAGAGTATTTTGTTTTACAAGTTCTTCAATGACTAATCTCTTGTCTTTTGTTATTGTTTTGATTTAATTATTGACTTCAGGCCCAGCCCATAACAACCGAGATAAGATTTATCTAGAGGGAAAATATGACGCCGTTTGCAATTAGTCGGCATTTGTACACAAGTCGCAGATCGAATCAGTTTCATTTGCAATTATTATGCCATAAAATTGCACTCAAAGTATTTATTTAAAATGGCCAAATTACCAGTAATTCAAATTAACTAACTGAACATTAAATGTTAACAAATTAACAACTCTCGTTTAAACGCTTTTTATTTAGCGTAAAGTGCAACAAATGAAAATTCAAAAATTCAAATTCCTTGTACAAAATAGTTGCCATAAAGTTATTTATAGCACGCTGTTCAACTAACAGTGTGATTTAACAGCTCTTGTATGGAAAACACAAAAGCTGCTTTGGCTCCGCTTACTTCAACAGTCAGGATGGCCGAGTGGTCTAAGGCGCTGCGTTCAGGTCGCAGTCTACTCTGTAGGCGTGGGTTCGAATCCCACTTCTGACAAGATTTTTTTTTTGTTTTCAAAATTTTTTTTTTTTATAATATTACATTAATCAAGCAGTCTGTTCGATTTCTATGTATATTACTTTGTCTTGCTTAAAATAACAAAAACTAATGTGCGGCATATGTTTTTCGTAATGCCGTGCTTCTTCTTGCCTGTTTTTCCTGTGTGGGTGTCATTTGTTGGCCTGACGGAAAACAGCAGCTACTGCTGGAAGATTCACGAGCTCGTTTTATTTGCTAATCGACCGCACACACAGTTGTATTTAACCCAAAACATTGATTGAGAAATTTCCAATAATTTAATTGATAACTGACTGTTGTTTTGGCTCAATTTAATTACGCGTCTTATTTATGTTTGATCATTTATCTGCGCCCTTCTACAAATATGTATATATTCCCGCAACGATCTGACTTTTATGTTGATTCTTATACGCATTGTACTGATGTGCAGTTTAAACAAAAGTCAGATGATCAACAATACAATAGATTTACAAACAGACCGAAAATTATGGGATATTTTAATATTTATACTCTCATTACGTTTAAAATTAATTTATAGTAAATTAAATTTTAAAGTCAATGTAAAATATTTTAATATTTAATTGATATATAGACTAAAACAAATTAAGCATTCCAATTAAAAATCATTGAGCAAACATTTACTACAAATAAAAATCAGTGTTTTTCAGTTATATGAAATAAAAATATATTAAACAAATTTCCTTGGAATACAGTTTAATTAAATTTCCAATATAGCTTAAATATTGAAAATAAATATACAATAAATAAATAGAAATTCTAAGAGTTTTTTGCGCTTCAGTACATATATTAGCTTTAAACATATTACTTTAATTAAATCAAAGTGTTTATTACCCAACTTTAATACTATGTTGTCTACTTGAATATGGTGTATGGTACATTCAAAATATGACTGTAATTATTTGTACAATGCTTTTATTCTCTGTAAATATGTATTTGTGAAATTAGTTTGTAATTTCAATGTGCAACTTACTGAAAACGCAACTCATGCAACTCATAATCTCAGAAAGTCTCTGAATCTCGTGCGGCAGATAAGGAACGGAAGCTGTGGTTTCCCGACATCGACTGGAGAAGATGTTATATGGATGTGGATGCTGTTTTTTTTTTGTTTTTTTTTTTTTTGCTGTTGTTCAATTTGTTTGACTGTTGATCTGTTGGGTTCTGTTCTCAAATTCCTGCGAGTCAATCAACCCGTCAGTTGTGGCGCTTTTTGTTTTTACAGTGTGTTTTTAGCTTTTGTGTTTCGGATTTTTTTGACCAGGCGACCGACCGTTCGACCGTCCCACCATTCCGTTTCCGACTTTTCCGTTCGGTCATATATTTTTCTTGAGCATTGTATATTTATAGACACATGGAACATACACAAAATTTCAACGTAAGATTTCGTAATTGCATAGCAAAAAAAAAAACTAAATAAATCGAATGGGAAATGCTTTTTGGCCAAAATGAGAAATATTAAAAAAAGACACTTGACTCTATTTAATTTGATGTATTGACTTGGCATTCACTTTTTAAATCTGTTTCAAATTGAAGCGATAAGACGGCAAACAGTGACAAACACACGTAACTAACAAAACGCACCTCGCACTGCTGTAACTTTCCGTTAAGAAAATTATTTTGAACCGACGCGTTGCGCTTTGTGCTGTTGACTGCAATCGAAGCAACAGAAGCAGCAACAGAAACAGCAACAGAAACAGAGGCAGAAAGAGAAACAGAAACAGAAAAAGAGAGAGAGAGAGAGAGAGAGAGAAACAGCAACAGGCAAGAGCAGTCAAAGCATGTTGATCACATAATCAGCAGAAGATTCCACAGTGTGCGAGAATTCTCTGCTCTTTTTCATGAGGTCACAACTGTTAAGCGCATAATGTTGTCAGAATGTTAAGTGGTAAAAATTTCAATTTATTCAAAAAAAAAAAAAAAATGTATATAAAAACAGATACATTTATTAAATTTATTTGTTGAATACGAAATTGCAGATTTAAACTAAATAGTTCGAAAACCAAATGTTCATAGTTAAATTTGTTGTACTCAAAATAAATATATACAAAAAATTGATGTAAAATCTACTTAACATATGTTATTTATTATTTATTTTACACGTATTGAATACCAAAATATCAATAATTTGCCATGACAATATCTACAAGTTCTGTATAAAACTTATTAGAAATTAAAATACATAGCATTAATTTATACTTCATTAATTTGTACTTTCTACAAAACAGTAATTATTATTCTCAAAAAAGAAAAATTATCCATTGATCTGATGAATAGTCAAATTCAGATAGATTTCTAGCATTTTTTTTTTGTATTAATTTTTACTATTTTAAAAAAACATTTATAATTTAATTGTCAATTTTTGTTAATAAATGTCTTGGTCTTAAGTTATTTGTTATTAGATTCCTTTTAAGCCAGGGACATTAAATAATGATTATTTTGTTTGTTTTTTTTTAATTGAAAAACTCATTCACTTCTAGTAACTTTAAAATAATGTGAAATATTCCAACATTTTTCCTTAAGGGTAATTTATCTATGCAATTTTACCATGATCTTAATATTGAGGATTTTTATTATTTTACAGAATAATGATTATCTTATGAGTTTTATTTTAATGAATCAAATATAATGATTATTCCTGCGTTTTATTTGTTTGCTCAAAAGTAATCATAAGTAAAATAATAAAACTCTTAGAATAATAATTATTCTTGAGTTTTATAATAAAACTTATAATGATTAAAGTCCCTGTTTTAAACAGTTGAATATACATATCTTACAATAAACAAATTTAATTACTCAGACATAACATACATATGTATATAAGTGACGTCACGAGCTGCGCAGTGCGCAATCTTCACATGCAACGCAACCATGCGACGATCGTCAAACTGCGCAGCGAGAGAGAGCGCAACTGAGAGAGCGTGTGAGCGCAGAGCACACACTGAGCGAAAGAGAGAGAGAGAGAGAGAGAGAGCGCAAACAGAGACGCGAAGCGATGCGCCATAAAGTTTTGTTTTTATTTCGTGTCTTTTTATTTGGCTTGGCTTCTTCACTTCACTCACACACTCACACACACACACACACATACAGACGTCAATCCCGCATGCGTGGGCAGCACTCACACACACACACACACACTCTTCCACACACAGAGCTTAGCTACGTTGAAGCTTTTTTTAGCTGCACGTGCAGCTCAAAACTCTCAAAACAACGAGCTGTCAAGAGAAGCAAAAACAAAAAAAAAACCACTAAAAAAATACTAAATTGCATGGCTAATTAAATTTCTATTAGGCAAGGGGTAAAAAACAAGCGTTTAAACATGTTTTTAAAATGATTTCAGCTCGCTTTCTTTGCGTTGTCGCTTAGACATTACGTATACGCCCCCATAATCCATACGTACATAGGATTATTCAAATTCAAATATGTACAAGTGTGTGTGTGTGTGTGCTTGCTTGGTTATAAAATAAAAGAGCAGACATCTAGAATGTGGTTGTGGCTAAAAAGCAACAAAACAAATATAACAAACAAACAATGAAACCTGTTAATTAACTTTGTACAAATTTGGCATAAAATGTCGCAACTTTGAAATAATGAACAATCATAATGCAAAATATTGATTAATGCTCAATGTGGTCAAAGTGTCTTCCAATTGTGTCTGGCAGCAAATTTGAACTTGAAAGAGTGCATTGACTTTTTTTCTTCAAATTAAAAGATTCAGAAATGTTTCATTGCCAAAAAAAAATTTAAAAAAAAATTAAAAGAATTTTATAATTGTGGCACAGATAAAGTTTCTTAATACTTAAGAAATGTAGCTTTAGTATTTGAAACTTTAAATTCTTTGCAATGGTAGAAAAACATTTTGCGATTGACTCCAGATAATTCTTAATCAGTACAGTATTGTAAAATTATGCAGTTTTCAAATATATTTTTAAATGTTTTTTTTTTAGTTTTTAAACATTATTACAAGATTTATACTTTGGGAAACACCAAATCCTTTTATACCCAATCAGTTTAATTTGGGAATTAATTTTTATCTGGGCTTCGATTGATGGTTAACTTCAACTGAAGTATTCCAGCCATCCATCTATGTATCTTGAAGTGGTTGTTGTTGTGGTTGTTGTTGGTGGTTGTTGTTGTCTGCTTTTGACCCACTTTATTGGCCATTGTTATGTTAATTTACAAGCTTCCAGCCGCGTTGCAGGCTGCACCCAAAGCTGCTGCATTTGGCAGTGGAGAAGTCGTAAATGCAACTGCAACTGCAACTGCCACACCCCTTTTTTGTTCCTGTTCCCCGATATTTATGTGTTATGCTTCATTCATATTTATACATATTGTGTCAAAGTGACAGTAGCACAAATTTTGATTGATCACTTTTGATTGACATTCGGGCAATTTGCTAATTTTACGAGTACTCGTTCCATAAAAAATGGGTCAAGTGAGTTCTTCTAGAATTTAGAACTTTGTTAACCATTAATCATAATGAATTTATGCTGAGCCACAATTGCTTGAATGTTGAATGTTGAATGTTGAGGTATGAGATATTATTTACATAGTACACATCTTGATGGGTGTCTGCAAAGTAAACATTTGAATTAATGGATAAATAACGAATACGAATACGAATACGAGTATGAGTACGAGTACGAGTACGAGTACTTACTGAACTACACTGTGTATACTTGAATTTAAGCGTAAACTTTAATTAACTTTAGCTGTCAGGTCAGCCAACTGATTAACATATATAAATGCCTATCAAATGTCTACAATCAAGCTATAAAAATGAAAATATCACTTGAAACTCAACTGCACAGCGCACAGTGGTCCATTTGGACATAATAACACGGATTAATTAAAATTGTATGTGCAATGAAAATCGACTAAAATCGGATCAGATGTACATGTCGTTTTATATTCCTTTGGGCCTCTGGAGCTATTTAATTGTGAAAGCTCATGATATCAAATTTTTTAAAAAATATTTATTCCGAAAAATCATAGGGGAGTACATGATTTTGTAGATAAAAAAGTAAATACAATTTTAATTTAATTAATTTTAGAGTTAATTAATTTTTTATGCAAAATCAATTTTATGACCAAAAGGACATTCCGCTTGAAAATCGGTTAAGTTTTGAAAAAGTTATGAGAGTTTAAAATATGGTATATCTGTGGACAGACAACTTTACAAGTCAAATTTTTTGTTAGTTTTAGCTTGATTTTTTACAGAAAAATAAAATCCTTCAGAATAAAATTTAAAGTGTTATTTTATACAAATTTGGGCACAAGGAGTTGACTAAAAGTGAACACTTGAGATTTTTAATTTTGAGAAAAATATTTTTCCAAAAAAGTCAAAGGGGGGAGTACATGATTTTGTCGAAAAAATTAGAAAATAAAATTTTTTTTTAAAAAATTATTTTTTTTATGCAGAATCAAATTGTAGACCAAGTAAAGATTAAAATGATATTCCGCTTAAAAATTGGTTGAGATTTGTCAAAGTTTTGAAAGTTTTTGGACCACTGTGCGGCGAGGCAACGGCAACTGTTCAAAGTCAAAGTGGAGCAGCATTCAACTAATTGAAATGCATTGAAAGTGCGTGTGACCAAGAAGCAACAAGTGGCAGCAACAGCAACAACAACAACAGCAACAACAACAACTCCAGTTGCAGCTGCTGCGTGTGAAATGTCAACAACATTGGCCACATTGGGGAGCAATTTGGCCGCTGGCCAGTTGACATTTGTCAGGCAGTCAGTCAGTCAGGCAGTCAAACTTATTATTGTTGTATAACTAATTTAATTATTTTGCATACATCATTGAAAATGCATGACTGCATTGACTGAAAATTGAAACCGAAACTGCAACTGCAACTGCAACTGAAAACTTCAGCAGTGAAGTCAACAGTATGTTATACAGTGGGTGTTGTCACTCATTTTGTTGCATAACAAATCGTTATAAATATAAAAAGTGACACTTGCCAATCTGCGGACTTCGTTGGTTTTGATGTATGATTTTGACCTCATTTCGATTACCTTTTATTATTATTATCATCATTGCATCGCTGCATTTTTCATGCCACAAAACGTAATTGTACAAATTTAAGTTTTGTTATGACTGCACTGCTAAAAAAAAAAATAAACGTTTTCAAATTAATTTTTTTTGGAAATATTGACTGCCCTAAAATCATACGAAAAAATAAAATTTAATTTTAATATAATATCATTAAAATATAAAATTTTATTTGAATATGATATCATTAATATATTGTTTTATAATTTATTTTTTTAAATTAATGAGTTTTTAATAATATTTATTACTCAAGTCAAACATTTTTTATATTTTTTCAAATTAAAAGAAGTAGTCAAATTAATTGTAGTTTTTTTTTCAATTTAAAAGTTTTTATTTTAGTATTATAACATAATTAATCAAAGTATTATTTTAACTTCATTAATTAAATAAATTTGTATAAAAACAATTAAAAATAGCATGAAGTATGTTTGTATTTAATATGGTTCGAAACCTGACTTTAAGTAAAATATTAAAATGTTCCTCTTTATAAAAAAAAATTTGAAATTTAATTAAATTTTTCGCTGTGTGACTTGTGATTTTTGTTGTCAGTTGTCTGATGTCTGTTGTCTGTTGTCTGTTGTCAGTACACACCTTTCCATGACGCGACGAGTGCAATTTGTCTTTGCCTGCGGGCGCCACATGCAATATTTCATTCCCATTCCCCACTCCCCATTCCCCGTTCCCTTTCCCCTTTCCATTCACGAGAGTCGAATTCAGAGTCAGAGTCTCGCGTAGGCTGTCCAAGTTCAAAGAGTTAAGTGTGATTGGGAAACACATGTAATACATGTCGTATACTCAACGACTCTGCTATAAATATTCAACTCAATTGTCTGAGAGAGAGAGAGAGTGAGAAACACTGAATGCCTTTGGTAATTTCACATCTCATGCACAACAGTCAGGATGGCCGAGTGGTCTAAGGCGCTGCGTTCAGGTCGCAGTCTACTCTGTAGGCGTGGGTTCGAATCCCACTTCTGACAAGAACTTTTTTTGCATATTTTAATTTTTTTTATTAGTTTTTCTTGCTTTAAATCTATTTAGTGTAGTTTTAAATTAAAAAAGTTCATAAAATCGTATTTCTATTATTTGCTCGCCTCTGCAATTGCTTCAATTGAACTTGTTAATTCGCTGCCGTTGGCGCCATTACAAAATTACAAGTAAATCAATTTATGTGCGCTTAATTGTCAATATTCTAATCACATAATCTGAAGCGGGCAACCGTTCAACCGTTCAAGCCTTCAAGCATTGAGAGAAACATTAAGACCACACACACACACACTCAACAAGTTGATGATATTTATCGTTCTCTGGCATCGTCGACATTTCAAACGTTTCAAGTCTTCAACGAATCATTCATTCAATCAAACTGGAGCAGCATTGACTTGTAATGAACAAGTCAAATGCAATTGAATGCCCAATTTGTTCTTGAGGATAATACGTTAGATATAAGTCAGATCATTAAAACTAGCCCTATTTATAATTATGCCTGAATATTAAAGGCAATCAACCTCATAGAACTTTACATTCCCAACAAGTATTTTATAGTAAAGTTTACGACAAATGTACGTCGTTTAATATAGAAGTCTATAAAAAAAAAGCCTCAACCATTAAGATAATTTAATGGCCACAAGGCGTGAAACGTTGAGGCGGGTTATGATGAGACGTTCAACAATTGACAGTTGACAGTTGACAACTGCGACTGCGACTGCGACTTCGGCTGCTTAGCAAAAATTGTTTACACAATTTAAACTGACATCTCTGTAAAGAACAGGCAAAATAAAAAACACATCTCTGTACACACAGAAAAATTATATACACTTTGATTTAACTATTTTGCTCTATGACTTAGCATTAAATAAAAAAATGTATCTTCTTTAAAATTTAAATATTTATAATATATTTTATTATTTATTTATATTTAAAAAGCTTAACACACAAACTTTGCTTAAAAATATTTTTCTTGAGTCAGTTAGTGAGTCAGGACAAAGTATAATTTTTTTTTATAAATATTAAATCTGAAATTATTATGACCTTTTTTAGTTAAATGTTTTTTTTGCTATATTCAATTGACTTTGATTTACATACAATTTTATTTCTCTGAGTGTAGTGAATAAAAATGAAGAATATTATGAATGATGTGATAAATCAAACGCCTTATCTGCAGTTTTTTCCACCAGAGAATTTTTCTCTTTACACATAAATAATTTTTTATTTTCGTCTGAGCAACTATTGAAATTTATGGCATTCAGAAGTTTTCAATTGATTGGGTTTTAAATAGCGAATTAAACGTGCTTCTTGCAAATTATTATTAATGCTCAAATATTGCTGATTTTCACACTAACTTCCCCTCATCCCTCCGCAATCCAACACTTTGAACACCTGCCTGTTGTTTATGAAAAGCTTTTAACACTTTTAATTAAATTTTTGAATGGAATATATGGTGTCAAATAAGGCATTCATATTCCAAATGGCGACTGCAATTTATGGCAGGCAATTAAGATAAGAAAAATTATTATTTAAATGCACAGATTCTCGGAATTTTCGACATGATAAGTAATTTTCTTGTTTATCGTTGAAATTCAAAATAATACTTGTAAATTTATTCGTTGTCTACAATTTCAAATTAAATAAAAAGCTTTATGTAAAGCTCAGGCCATGCAGCTTTTCGCAACGACACGAATTATGATCTCGTAGCACAGCCAGAGCTTTTTTTCCCATAGTAGACTACCCTCGATATAAAACACTCTCTGAGAGAGAGAAAAGCTTCGTTGTTTCAACTGAGTGAGAGAGAGAAAGCGCACACGCGCTCAGAAACCAAGCTTACAAAACAACAAAGCAGACAGTGTAGAGCTTTCGAAGAGCAGCAAAAAGCGTCGACCTGCTTTTTAAAGCTTTCAGTACGTTTTACATTCAACTTGAAATGACGCAGGCGAAACTTTTGGCAGTCTTTGAGATACCATGACGTAGCTTGGACAGAACGTAATCACAGTCAACTGAAAATTGAAAACTGAAACTGATTAAAAAGCCAAGTGAAAATACAACAGCAACAAACTTGAAAAATAAAGAAAACATATCTAAAATTGCATTTGAAAAAGAAAAAGTCAAGCAGTAAAAGCTTTGGAAGAATTGAAGAAATAAAGACGCGTTGATAATTGTGCCAGGCAAAAAAAGCACAGCACACACAGACAACGTGGTGTGTGTGTGTGTGTGTGTGTTTGTTGTTGTTGTTGTGTTAAAGGAAGGTTATTCAACTTGAGACTTGAGCAGAGCAACTCTATCAAAAGTCAAATCTAAAGTATATTCATATGTAAGTATGCTCCACATTAATTCTGGTAATAACATTATGTTTAAAAGTTCAAATAATGAAAATTGTTGAACGACTTTTGCAACATCAGCAACATTTGAGAGCGAGAGAGAGAGAGAGAGAGAGAGAGAAGGAAGGCAGCGTAAGCGCTGTTCTATCAGAGCTTTTATTTTATGACTGTCTAGTGTGTGTGTGTGTGTGTGTGTGTGTGTGTGTAGATGTGCACTGGGAGACAAAAGCTTTGCTCAGTTTCAATGAGATGAAACTGCAGCAGCGTGTACACTGTACAGCAAGACAGAGAGAGAGAGAGAGAGAGGGTCTCTCTCTTGTAAAGCTTTTAACTTTTATTACGCTGTGTCTCTTTCTTGACTACGCTCTCATTCTCATCATACCAAGTGGAGTATTATTATGCTCAAGTTAAATAGAAAACTAGTACAGACAACAGACATGTGATAATAAATAGCTTAAGCATCAGTTTTATTACATTTTCTTTGGGTATTTATTGAAGTTTGTCAAAAAGGAATTATTAAGAGCTGAAAAGTCAAGATAATATTAGAATTTAAATATTATAAAATATAAATTTTAAATTGACAACTGCTGTTTTAAAATAACTAAAGAACTTAATGCTTAAATTTCAGATAACTTTAATAACAAATATTAAATAAAATGAGCAATCTACGCATTTGCAAAGCCATGTCGCTGCATCCCAGTGCGAATATAGCTGGAAATGGAAATGGAACTACAATTGGAACTAGTTCCAGGAAATGCCTGATGGGCTGCGAGGCGAGCGCATTGGAATTACGTCGATTTCCAGTACACGATATTAATCGGTAAGTTGCAGACGCACTAAAAGCAACAAACTGTCTAAACAGATCCCATTTGATATATTCGATAGTTTAAGGGATAAAATTTAGTAGTAATGTGACAAGAAATTAACTTAATAACTATTTTTTAAATCAAAAAATCAATGAAGAGAAATATTCAAACAAGTAAAGAAATAATGCAATAATGATTATATCAAAAAACAAAGTGATAAAGTAAAAAATAATGAATAATTTGCCATACATTCTTTAGAGATTTATTTTATAGACTACTTTTGACAAGAAATTAAAAAACGAACTCATATATATTCACATACTTAATGAAAACAGCCAGTGTTGTATAAAATACTTTAACCTCATCATTATCAATAATATACATATTTAGATTACGTTCTCTGGAAAAATTCAATAACAATTTGACAAGAAATAAACTTAGATGATAAACCCCACGTTTCTAAAGTGACGGTAGTTTTTGACTATATAAGTTCGATAGCCAGCTAGTGACTAAAAAATAGAAGAATTCGATACCATCTATAGTTTGACCAATTGGAATTGTTATCACAACATTTATTGCCCTTTGCCGATCTACATTAAAACCGGTTTATGGATCTGGGATCTAAGAATTGCATTGAAGCTTGTTGCGCATCACAAAATCACTTTTGCATATATACATATATATACATATATATAGATATATGTAAGTGTAATTGTCTGTGTATGTATGTTTACAAATTGTATTCCAGACAAAAACATACATACATATAAACATATGTATGTAGCTATCTGAGGTAGAGCTTTTGCTTTGGCCTGCCTATTCTGCCAAGTCAAAGGTTATTGAACTCTCTTTCATAGAAAATTTCAATGCCATGGCAAAAACAAAAACAAAAAATACAAAATATAACAACAACAAGTATATTGCATGCATTTGTATTGCAATTATGCGCATCGTGGGTGTGAGAGGGAAACAGAGACAGCGAGAGCAGAGCAGCATAAGAAGCTGCGTCCCACACACACACACACACTCGCACACGCATACAGACAGATGTGTCCCCATCAGTTTATTTATAACTCTCTTTCGCACTCGCTCTCACCCGCTCTCTGGTAATGTGCGTGCAAAGGCGCGCTCTGTTGGCCGTGAAGTTTGTTGTTGCGAAAAAAAAGTTCTGTGCAGCAAAGTTGTTATTGTTGTTGTTGCTGGCATCTGCATGGAGTTTAGAGTGGACCAAAACAGTTGGTCATGTATTATTGTTGACAAAGTATTAAAATAACATATTATTTTTATTAATTACTTAAATTATTGCTTAAAATTATCACTTTCTTAATGGATAAATAATAGATCAATTTAATTAATTTAATTCAAATAAAGTTAAAAAATAATAGATTTTATTTATTAATTTAATTAAATTCAAGATAAATAATAATCTATTTATTAACTAATTTAATTCAATTAAAACATTTTTGATCTACTCTAATTGCTTTCGTTAAGTCTATGCTATCCATAAAGCAAATAAACAGCAACAACTTTTGTTATTGGTTTGTCAAGAAAGTAGGTGGGGGGAAGTAGAAGAAGCAGCAGCCGCAGCAGCAGCGCAGCAACAGCGTCAGTTGAACACCGGCACAAACTTCCGCTCTCCGAGAGCGCATTGCATAGAGAGAGAGAGAGCGAGTCAGAGCGAAAGCAGCAGACATGCATGCACACAGACAGAGAGAGAAGCAGAGTGAAAGAGAAGCAGTGCATTGAGCATAAAAGCGCTTTTGACAGCGACAACTTTTTTTTTTTTTTGGCGGCCATGGTAGAACTTTCAATTAGCTGGTATAAAGAGAGAGCGAGATGGGATCTAATTTGAAAGCACGACCAAAAAGAACACAACTTCAATGCAGTTCTCCTCAATACAGTAAACAAAGAACTTCCGAGGCGATCGCAACGTTTTGAAGTGTGCTCCCAATTCGTCGTATTTCTTGGGTATCATTTGAAAAGAATATAAAACATTTGTTATTTATTATAAGAGAACTGTTATAGTTGTGAATAAGTGTAGTGCGTGTTGTTGTTTAATTGGAAAGCTTTCTTTAAAAGAACTTTTACAATTGCTTCACAATTCACAAGTTGTTGACCAAAGCTGAGCTTGCATTTTTGCTTCGCCAGAGAGAATCATGTTGCACTCTGCACTCTCACGCTCTTGCGCTCTCTCACACACACACACGCACACACACGTGCATTACAATACAGTGTGCCAGTTTATTTTTTTGACAAACATAAAACTCACTCAAATATAAATATTGGTTTAATAAAAAAAGTAAAGGACAGAAAATAAAATCAGACAGAGGTTTATTTGTTTTTATTTATTTTGTTTATGAATTACAGTATGTTTAAAAAATGTTTTGACAAAAAAAAAAGCGCTTAAGCCTTTTTTTTATTTTGCTGAAATAATTGAACTCTATGGAACTCATTTATATATTGTTCTTAAAATCATGAGCAATCTATAATAATAATAATAGTGCTAAATAAGACAGTATTTAGAAAAGCTATTAATTTTGTCAATATAAAAAATAAATAAACTAAAATTTAGGAAACGTTTTTTTTTTTTTACAAAATAAAATATATGAAGTTTTCTCTGTGTCAAAAAAGTTACTTAATGTACTGTAATAGGAGGGTTTTTTTTAATTAAAAAATTGATCCCAAATTTTTTTAAATTAAATAATTCAAATTATGTTATATTTAATTTAACATTCTTATGTTAATTTATTTTTATTATTTTATTTTATTTATTTAACATTCAATCTGTGTCAAAATAATGTTTGGAATTACTGTACAACTAACTAATGTAACTTGTCCACATTGCATTTAAAACCCCTTTATTTTTGTGTCCATACAATTATTTGACAAACTGTACGCTCACACACACATGCAAGCAGACTGAATAATCGACTTTGTATTTGAATTCCTGCAGCTGCAACTTTTGGCTTCGTCATTTCGGAGTGAGCGAAGAGTTGGTTAAGGAACTCGGCGGTCTGAAAAAGCTGCGCATTTGCTTCAGGCATTTCAGTGAGCGCAAGGCGATGGCCAAAACGCGCATCAAGACGACACCGCTGCGTGGCAACAACAACAGCAACAACAACAACAAACACAGTATAACAACAACAACTGCAATAGGAACAGCACCAACGACGACAACATCTGCTGCAACAACAACAACAAGTGTTAAACCCATGGCCGATAGCACTACGATAGAATTGGTCGATGTAAGTATTTATTTACAGTGTATACAGTTGGTCAACAAAGTGTTTTGATAAATTCCATATTTTTTATTTTCAAAATTGATTATTTCGTTTTTATTTTTTATTATTAATTGACAATTATTTGCATCCCACACAAAATTAAAAAAAAAAAAAATTATTTATTGAATTAATAACAAAATAAATTAATTATACTGAGTTAAAAATTATTTAATTATTTAATAAAAAATTTTGTTGTTTTTTATTTTTCCAAAAACCATAAAATTTAAATTTAAAAATAATATAAAAATTAGAAAAATATGAATTTTTAACAAAATTAATTAAATTATTAAATTAAAATTTTAATTACCTATAAAAGATTTTTCTTGTCTTTAAAGTGTTTTAAGACCATCAAATTTAAATAAAAAAATAATAAAACAAATTTCAAAAATATAATATTTAACTAATTATAAAAAAAATTAATTTTAAAACTACATTAAAAATGGTTTTTCGTATTTTTTAAATTGTTCTAAGACAAGAATTTTAAAATAAGTATGAAAGTCCAAATATATATATATTTTTAAAGAAAAATGTTCCACACATTTTAAATACTGTCAATTCACTTGCTTGACTTATTGTATATAACATTTATAAATTCACCGATTAACTGATAACTAACGATAACCTTTCAATAAATTCGCAGAGCTGCAGTGGGGATTCCCAAAAGCACACAAATCCGAAGAGATCAGTGACTACGATAACTCCAGTTGCCGTTCCAGTTCCGCTTCCAGTTAAAGTTCCAATTTCACAACGTTCCCACTCCATTTGCTCCTCCTCATCCGTTTCGTCCATCAGCTCCGACTACGAGGCGAGCATGCCGCTTTCAGCCCTGGTCGATGCACATGGTCAGAATGGCATGGCCAAGACCTCAAATGGTTTGGCCAAGAAGCGTAAACTCTATTTGATAACTGAGAAATCGGATGAGAAGAATGGAAATAGCACAACAAATGGACAAAAGCGTAAAATGTTTGTTGTAGTGGAGCAGGAAAAGGATACGGCAGCCAAGAAACTAATGATTGTCACCGATAAATCAAAGGCGAATCTCACACAACATTTGGAGAAGTTCCTGCCCGAAATTCTGAGCTGTATTCAGGACAAGGAGCAGGCACAGGCCAAGGCCAAAGGTCATCAGGCAATCAAATTGGAGCCAACTATAAATCCAACACCAATTCTACACAAACCTCACATAACTCTTCCCCCCAAAAAGAATCCCACAAACTTTGTCAAGTTGGAAGGTGCATCTGGTGTCACACTGCCTGCCAGTGTGTCCATATTGCCAGTGGAGCCTGCCAAGGAGTCGCCTCCTCCCGAGAAAGAAACGGAAACTGAGACAAATATTAATCTATCGCCCGATTTTCGATTTCTCATGAAGATATTGCCCAAATTGGAGCAGCTTCCAGAGCCGCACAAACAGAATGTCAAGCGATCCATACAAATCTTCGTAGAAGAAAGCTACAGTCATTATGGCAAAAAGGATTAGCTTAACTTTTCTTTAATCTATATTTAATATTACTTAGTCCTAAGTTTCCTGTAGAATACATTTAAAATATCATTTTTGTATTTTTTTTTAAATATTCGTTGTCTAAGACTGATGCAAACAGAAACATAAATACATATTTTTACAGCACCGCAGAGCTGGTGCAAAAACCCTAGACATATAAGGTACAAATTTTATATACATATATTATACAAAAGCCCGATAAAACAGAGAAGGCATATACTTTTGTAATGTATTTGTAGCCATAAAAGAATGAAATCTGAATAGAATATACGAAAGCTTTTAAGCCAAGAACTGAATCAATGAGTTGAGTTTTTGTTTATGCAATATATTTTAAGAACAATCCATGGATCTTTACCTGACAAAAAGATCCCACCGAGTCCTGACGAAATTAGCAATGATTGAACCGAGCTGTGAGTTATTTTCGATAAAGGATCTACTTTTCATTGACGTGTCTCCTTAATGTCCTTGCGAATTTGAAAATGACATATTTTTTTATACTCACAGGAAGCAGGTCTATCGATCTGCATTTAAAGTTTTCCAGGATATAGTAAAAAAATGTACCATAATTTTTTACAGGGGTTTGGTAAGAAAAATCGTCTTAAAAACAGAAATACCGCTCTAACTCGGTCATTTTAAGGACTAGAAGGATGTCCTTTTGCACACAGATAGTAAATGGTCTGCCCTATCTGAATATATAATATAAAGGACGAAAGTCCTTACAGAAGCCGAGATAAACCGATTTTTTTGTACAGAGAAAAATGGCTATATCTAGAAAGTCCTTTGCAGGATTTTCATAAAACTGATGTCAATCGAATCCTTTTGCGGAGTACTATCGACTGACCAAAGGACATTCAAATCGTCCTTGTAGTTTTGGAGTTTTTAAGGATTTTGTGTTTTTTGCCCGTTCTCAAACGATTTTTGACTGAATTTTTACAAGTTAATGATCCTTAGATGACCCCCCAATTTTTTGATGCCAATCGATAGAGTTCGTCCTGGCGAAGCCAACAAGACATGTCCTGCCAAAATGCGCGAGGATTTCGCCAAGTTAGAGCTATTTTTCTAAAAAGGACATTTTTTCATAGGTATATCTCAGGGATGTCCTTACTTACAACGAAAGGACATACTTTTTTATACTCGCAGGAAGCATTTCTATCGAACTGCATTCAAGGATTTCAAGGATTTTAAAAAAAATTTGACACCAATTTTTACATGTATTTGCTAAGGAAAAACGCCTTAAAAACAGAAAATCGCCTGTAACTCAGTCATTTTAAGGACTAGCAGGATGTCCTTTTGCACACAGATAGTAATTCGTCTGCCCAATCTGAAAATATAATAAAAAGGACGAAAGTCCTTATAGGAGCCGAGAAAAACAGATTTTTTTGTACAGATAAAAATGGCTATATCTCGAAAGTCCTTTGCAGGATTCTGAAAAAACTGGTGTCAATCGGAGCGCTTGACCGATTACTATCGACTGACCAAAGGACATCCAAATTGTCCTAGTAGTTTTAGAGATATCAAGGATTTTGTGTTTTTTGCCCGTTTTCAAGCGGTTTTTGACTGAATTTTTACAAGTTAATGATCCTTAGATGACCCCCCAATTTTTTGATGCCAATCGATAGAGTTCGTCCTGGCGAAGCTAACGAGACATATATTGCCAAAATACGTCAGGATATGGCCAAGATATTCGTAAGTTAAGATGCATTGCCAGCCGCTCTTATGTTGTGCTTGTGGCGCCATCTGTTGCCAAGCAGCGCAAGCAGTGCGAGCTGTGTTGGATTTGAAAACGTAACCGCCACCCAGAAAAAATGAACATTTAGATTTTGTTTTCGTATCTTTTGTTTTGCATTGTAATTCCAAAGAACTTTATTTTTTTGTATAGTTTGAAAGCATTTTTACTGTTTTTCCATTTCCATTTGAATTTGTATTCTGTTGTTTTCAGTATTACGTTATAATATTATTAGTAAGTCTAATGCTTGTTTAATTAGTTAATATAATGGGTTAGTGTGTTGTGTGGTATTATGTTAATAATGTAATTATTGAAAATTAATAATGTACAATCTGCTTTTGCAGATACATATATATATGTATATATATATATATATACTAAGAAACGTATCAATTGAGTTAGTGTATTAATGGTTAATGTAGTTGTTGTGTGAGTATATAGTTTATATAATTACATATATACAGTTAAACATTACACTGTTTAATATACTTATTTTCATTCCGCATTTGGATCTGGAACCCAAAAGATTAAAGGACATTTGCTCGATCGCGTGCAATTTAATGAGAGCTACTACTTGAGAGGATTTTTCAATATATTCGTATTCATATATAAATATATATAGTATATATATTCATGATCATGTTCAAAGTGTGTTACAATAATTTCACATATACATTTATAGAGTGTTGCGTTATAAATACTATATATATTATACAACATTTATCGAATTTCCCATACATGTATTATTATTTATATAGATATATGTATATATATCGTCATAATAATGGATAAGCTTAAGAATTGCCTTCTGTATATTATATTGTAAATATGGTACTGTTAACTACTCGTACATTGTATTGTGTCCTACATACATATAAATATATTTTTGGGAGGGGAGTTTTTAGGGAAAATCTATACGACAAGTTGTGTGTTGAGTATTAATACATATATATATATTTATATGTGTTGTATATATATATAAGAAAAGTACACACATCGGCTTACATTTGACATTTGACTCAATATCATCAATGAGAAGCAATCACAAAGTTTTTCTATATATCATATATTATTGTATTTAATTAGTATTAAATTGTATTCATTATTAAATTCATGTATTTACACAAGTTTCCGAGTTTTCGAGTGCACAAAGCGACACAGCGTAGCACCCGCTACAGGGTATTTCTAGTTAAGCAACTACAAATACATTAATCATTATCTGAAGTTTTCCATTGAGTTTCCTTTATCTTTTATCAATTTTCGCAAAGCTTTTAGCGTATATTCTACTCACATTTACATCAAAAATTTGTTAATGTATTTTGAATATCGTATATGGTATGTTGTTGTTGTTGTAGTTAGGGATTAAAAACTGTGTCACAATTTCTACAAACAGCCTTTTGTTAAACGTGTTAAACGTACATTTATTTTTATGTATCTTCTATATGTATTATATATCGAATTAATTGTTGTACATTAAATGTTTTTATTCTCTCTATTATTTTTATTTTTCTTTTTTTGTAACCTGAGCGCAATGTTTTTTTCTTTGTTAAGAACTTTTCTATTATTTGTTAATGCTGGCCAAAAGTTTGTTTTTTTTTTTCATATTTTTTGTTTTCTGGCACAATTTTCATTTCATAATCGAGTTGAATATATTATATAATACCTTTTTATTCTGACAGACTGTTCCAAAAATGCTCTTTAAGAAGGACATACATATTCAATTGTGTTAATTACCTGTATTTTAATTATCTGTTTATTATTATTTTTTTTTTGAATTGCAAATATTGTCCATACATACACATATATTTATAAATATATATATATATGTTGTATTTAGTGCTAATTGTTGGGTAGATTCTTGGCAAAAAAAAATGCATACATGTATTTATAGCTATAAATTCTAATTGCAAATGCATTGGGTTTTTTTTTAGCGGCTTTACTAGACGGTCTAAACACATTCCCTTATCGAAGGAAAGTGTTCATCATAGTTGGTAAAAAATTCAAGAAATAATAGAATAAAACAATAATGTTGTTGCTTTTTTTTATACAAACAGTTTTACACAATTTTATTTCTCTCACTTAATTCGTTATCATCTTTATCTGCAGCCATTATGAAAACGTTTACTCGTTTATTATAATAGGTATAGGTAGGTACTAACTACTATATAATTAGCAGATATATATTTTTATAGTTATGTATATTTAGTACTGCTCCACAATTGGTTTAAGTCAAAATACTAATGCAGTTGATGCTTAACTAACCGTTAAACATATGTCAAACTTATTGAAACATAAGCGATGAAATTCAACTCAAAGATTATATTTAATTGAAGATTATAATTTTTATAAATTTGAATATGAGTGTGTTTATAGCAAATTGAAAGATGTGCAAAGAAAATGTACATGATATATAATAATCGTATCGTAATCGTATATAGTTATTATATATATATTAGTTGACGTCCTTTCATTTTAACTAAAAATACTAGAGTTAAGTGTGGATTATCATATAAGTATTGGTATTGGTGGGGTGTTAATGTTATGTACATGGTGCCTATATAAGTCCAAACTGAACAATATATTCAATTATTATTCTATGTATTAAATGATGTATGTATCTTGTAAGTAAGTGTTGTATGTGTTGTATGTATGTAAACATTTTCTTAATTTCTAATGTTGATGATAATTTTGCATTGTATTTCGTTTTTCTCTTTTCTTCATCGAGTTACAATTAAAAAACTAAAGTTATATTTATTTCAGTGTATATATGTGTGTGTAGTTGTGTTTGACAAAGATTTGTAGTCTACATATGTTTGTTGTCTATAATCAAAAAAAAAAATGGTTATTTATAAAGAAAAGTAGTGGCTATGTTAAAAATTGAAAATAAATCGCTGGCAGATTTAACGGTCGGGTTCCATTTACGGATTTTATTTACCCATTTTCACAGTTTTTACCGTCATGTCTTAGCTATTTATCGCTATGTTTTTTTGCTATGAGATCTCCGTGAAAGTTTGAATTCATATTTCTTTTGTTTTTCTCATCATCTTCTTCTCTTCGCTCCTTTGCTTTATCATCCCTAAATTATTTAATGCATATATAAGTATATTTATATTTATATATATATATATATATATATTTTTTTTTTTGTTTTAATTAAAAACTACATACATAAGAAAGCAGCACAGTTTAGAGTTGAGGAAATTTCGGATTGGAAAGTGAGCACACAATTCTACAATTTCGAGAACATTTTAGTTTTCTGGGTTAAAATTTCTTTTTTTTGTTTTGTTTTGTTTCTTGCTAAACATTTGAATTTGTTTAAAGACATTAAAATACAAATACACACATTTATAGATTTATATAGATTGCTATTACATTGGTACATAATTCAAGCAATTAATTTCAAATTCCATTCATTGATTTTTGCCAATTATTTTCATTTTATATATTGCGCTTGTCAACCATCTCTTTTATAAGGAAATGAGATAACTCAGTCTTAAACATACATACACATATATATTGTAGTATATACTAGATTTTAGCTTGAATCTATGCATTTTTTTACTATAGCGTTTAGTTGGCATGAGCATTTGTTGCTTCTTAAAAAAAAGTATAGAATTATTGAAAAATGAAGACAAATTGTTGGAGTTTTTGTATTTTTAAAAAGTGAGTGTGAAAATTAAACTATATTACACGTTAAATTAATGCAGAAAAATACATACTAAATTGAAATAGCACTGTGTTCAAGCACACACTCAAAAAACAATCACACACACACGCAAACACACACATACACACACAGAAAAGGCAGTGGATTATTGAAATTGAGATTGCTGTGGAATTTTCACTACTTGCGGTCTTTGATCTGCGGTGTTGGCGGTGATTTGTGTGGTGATTTTGGATGGTGAAACTACTGAACACCTGTGCACATTCACTGGGGGCAGTGTGTCGTCCACTTGTTAATTGGTTTTTTTGTTTGTTTATTTATTGTATTTAAATTATATTAATTTCTATATATTATCGAGTTGAAATTGTGTGTGCAAATTCACAATTAAAATAATAATATTTTTATAATAATAATATTCATAAATTGTCATTAACTAAGAATAAGTATAAGTATTAGAATTAGTACAAATTAAATTGTTTAATTGCATAATTGTTGATTTTATGCTTTATAATCAGTCCACAGATAAAATGTTTTTGTTTTTTTCTTTCCTTTGTTTTGTGTTTTGTTTCCCATAACTTTTTGCCTTTGTTTTAACTAATTTAAATGAATTTTTGTGTTGCCATTTTCCATATCTATTATACATACAGAGACAGACACAGACAGACAGTACACACATGCATGTACACATTTAATTCATATTAAGTATACGCATAGTTTAATTGCTAGTTGTAATTTTGTTATAGAATTCAACACTCATACCCAAAAATTTTACATAGTTTGGAAACCAGTTTCAAAATTGAAGCGCAAATACCATATATATATATATAAATATACTATGTGAAATTAATTTAATTTAGCATTTGCTTTGTTTATTTGCAGCTACACATTTAGAGTTTTTTTTTTGTTTTTTAATTTATATTTTAAATTTAAACACAAATGAAATTTGTTATGTGTGTTTGTTTGTTGTTGGTGTGTGAGGTAAATTTGGCAAACAAATTTCTGCATGTGTATGTGTACTTTTAATTGTAGTTTTAATTATAATTTATAGTTTTAGTTGTAGTTGTAGTTGTAGTTTCTTGCTTTTGTTTATTACAATATTCGCAAATTTGTTGTTGCATAGTTTTTGGGGCAACATTAAATACGACAATGTGGGCGTAAAGGGGTGTGGCCTTTAGTCTAGTTGCTAATTAATTTACATAGATTTAAAGCGCTTAACATAAAACATTTTTGTAATTTTGCTTATTAGACCAAAAATTTCATTGTTAAGTTTTTTAGTATTTATGTATTTGTTAACACTTTCTTTTGCTCTATTTTAATTTTTTTTTTTTTTTTACCAATTTTGTCAAACACAACAAATTTGCTGCTTTGTTGTCAAGTAATTTTCCTTTACGCTTTTCATATGTATGCGTATTTTCTTTTTCCCTCTTTTGTTTTATAATAATTTGTTAAATTTTATAGTTTATCGAATTCTGTTTCTGCCGCTGCTTTTTTCTACTTGTTGTGGTTATTTTGTGGTTGTTGTTTTTTTTTTTTTAGACTAGTTTCAGTTGAGTTACGTTACATTTTGTGTTTGTTTTTTTGTTTTTATGTTTTCTTGTTGCATTTTAGTTGATTTATTATTTTTTGTATTTCGGTGGTGGAATGCTTTAACTTTTAACTTGAAAGTGTTTTGTGCTTTCAATTTAAATGTTGTTGTTTCCTTTCTGCTGCTTCATCTTCATCATCTTCTTCTTGTTCTGAGAAAATTCTCAGAATGCGTCGCTTAAGTGGCTAAAATTGTTGTGTTGTTTTTATAATTCTTTTTGAGTTTTGATAGTTGGCATCAAGTTTCTGTTGCAACTGGCTTTTTAAAATTTCCAGGTGTGTTAATCCACAAAATTGTTCATGTTGTTGTTGCAGTTGTTGTTGCCATTGTCATTGCTGTTGTTGTTGTTGTTGTGTTGCTTTTCATATTTTAGGCAGCAATCGCCTCATTTTGCCGTCATTCCCATTGATGTGGCGACGGCGGCAGCTCCGAAGGATGTGCCACAGTGGAGCTAAATAGGTTAAAAAGCAGTATACAAATTAGTTGTCTGACATTTGCAATGAATTCAGTTAAACATTGAGAAAGTTGAAGAACATGCAAGCTACCAAGAAACTAACATATTTACAACATAAAAATGTACTTAACTATAGATAGAAGCATTAAGCACAACCAAAACAAACAAACAAACAAAAATTGAGCCCAAAAAAAGAAAAATAAAAATTTATACATACATAAAAATAAAACAATCTACAAAAATAGATTTGAAAAAAAAAAAAAATCATGAACGAAAAAAATGTTAAGGAAATTTTTATAAAAATTAAATTATGAAAATCAAACAAGCTACAATAAATAAAGGAAATTTATATTAAAATTTAGTTGTCTTTTTTTTTCATTCAAGTGAAAGTTTTTCAAGCGTTTGGTTTGTATTATTTTTCATTTCTTTTTTTTTTATCAAACTACTTTTGACCATTGTCACTGCTGCTCAACTGCACTGAATTAATTTATAATTTAATTTTTCTTTTTTAAATTTTATTATACATAAATATATATTTATTTTTATAAATATATTTGGCAGTATTTTTGAATTGCTTAATTTGTTTTAAGCTAAAGGGGCATATGTGAATTTGGAATGTTTAGAATAAATAAATAATTTACAAATGCATGACAGAAAAATGATGATTGTGTCGAGCACGATATAAAGAATAAAGAAACTATGATTGAAGTGTTGATTTTCGGCATGCCGAACTTGTAGATACTCTTGCAGACTTTAACAATTTAAATACACTGTATCTTTAAATTTTTTAAAATAAATCAATATTAACAAGAGATAGAAAGGATTACAATTTAGATTATTTATTAATTTCTGATTTTAAAAATAAATCTTTCTTTTGATCTGATATTTTAAATTCAGAGAATAACTTTTTTTTTAAATTTATATTCACAATATTAATAAAAAAATCATTTGTTGGAATTCCCGCTTTTATGAATATGTTGGCTAAATTCATTAAACATCATTTTTACAATTAATTACAAAAAAATTATATATAATTCGCAAAACAACACACGGAAAATATATTATGACAGTATATAGAAATATACACATATTCTGCAAGAGTTGAATAGTATATTATAATGATTTTCCAGTTCGAAAGAGTATTAAATATATCATATATTGAGTGTATATTATGTGTGTGGCAATTGAATAATTACAAGGAAGTGTACAAGGTGTAAATGGGTTTAATGGATAAAATTGATATTATTTATGCTGTACACAATATATGAAAATATATATATATATATAATAGATAGTTATATATTTATGTATACATATATGAATTGTAAATGAGTTGCAGAACATAAACACAAATTGATAAACATGAAAATGAAATACGATTATGTAAATGCAAGAGTATTAATGTACTATGTGGACTCTTATTATTATTATTTTGGCTGGGAATGTCTATGAAAAGTGTTTATTTTCTAAATAATTTTATAAACCATTTTTGTTTTGCCAATTGCTGTTTTCGTTATTTTTCCTTTTCATATTTCATCGACCAATTTTTGACATTTATAAACAATTTTCTAGTTATTGCCATGTTTTTTTTTAACATTTATGTACACAAATAGTTACGCAAAAAACCCATTTAAAATAAGTTAAACTAAAGTTGAATAAACAATAAGGAAAATGATGAGTTTTTTTTTAGTCATGTTGAAAATTAAAATAAAATAATTTAAAGTTTTATACACATTTGCATTTGATAAACAAATAATTATAAATAAAGAGAACAAGTTGTTAAATATATAAATTAAAATAATTAAATTTAAAATGATAGTTTAGCAAATGTAGCAATAAAATGTAGAGTCGCTTTATCAACAGACCTAAATTTCAAGAAGAAGAAGTTGCTGCTGCCGATTTCCCCCAACAATTGTTTTGGACTCGATTTTAGTATTTAGTATTTTTTGTATATTGTATTTGTATAGTTTGGTTTCTTTCATAATTATGCTCTTGCTTGATTTCTTTCTTTCTGCTCTCTCTTTTATTTTCGATTCTGTTTCTGTCGGCAGTTTTTTTTTTGTGACTTCTGCTTGAATCTTGATTCATTCTTGACTATAGATCGGTATATATGTGTATATATATATATATTATTTTATATATATTCGTATGGTATCATTTCGCGCCTAGTAGGCGCCTAGTATTTCTTGTCGGCAGAGGCAGCGCAGTGGCAGCGCGACGGCAGAGTTGGCAGCGACAGCGGCAGCAGCAGCAGCAGCGGCAGCGGCAGCAGCAGCGACAGGAGCAGCAGTGCAAGTTGTGGTAGTAGTAGTATTGGTAGTGGTATTGGTAGTACGAGTAGTAGTAGTAGATATTCTCAATCTCATTGGCTTAACAACGCATATAAAATAATTAAATTTAATAGAATTTTTGTCAATATATTAATTATATATCGATCGATCGTAGTTCGAAAAACACACACACACACAAAAACGATAGAAAAAAAAAGAAAACAAAAATTAAAAATTATTTTAGATTATATATATATTTTAAATATTATTATAAAGTAAAATCAACAAACTATAGGAGAGAGAGATAAATAGATAGATAGAGTGAGACAGAGAGATAGATAGATAGAGAGAGAGAGAGCTGGACAATTTCGGACTCGAAGCAAATGACAAAAACAATAACTTTTAAATTAGAAATTAATAGAAATCCAAAGATAGTGAGAGAGTGAAAGAAAATTTATTTTTTTCAACTGAAAAGCATATTACGAAATTTTTTTTTTTGGGAACAACAACAAATTATAGAGACAGACAGAGATAGAGGGAGGGGGAGATAGTTAGATTAGTTGTAAATAGGTGGGTGAGGGGGTGGGGAGGCAAACGTGCAACTTGATTTAATTTTTGGGGACAGATTGCAACTCACCTGGCAAAACTTTTGAATGCCGCACTCTGCGGATTGATGCAAAGTGGCACACGGCCCGTTTGCAGCTGCTCGGCAATGAATTTGTGCATTTCCTCTGCAAAAAAGTACATTACAGAAATTCATTAGTTTCCAAGTACATCAAAAATTAAAAAAAAAAAAATATATATATGGGGATGCTAAGGAACTGATTTTAATTAATTACACTTCATTAATATATCTGAAATTTGTAATATGGTAAGTTCAATTCTGTATGTCCTAAAAATTGTTAGATTCTCATCGAGTGGATTTGTTTAATATATCTTAAGAATTACAAAAGTATCTTCTTTTTTTCGAGCTATTTTTCGAATATAAAGATTTTAATTTGCTTTTAATTGTTACTTTGTTACTATGTTTATACAAAATCTTTATAAATTTTTAAAGTGTATCTTATTTTTTCAGCATAAAAAACTCTTTTAAAGGTATGCGTAAATTGCGAATTACTCACCCTTCACCTGCTGCACGGAGGTGAGTTTGCGTTCCCATAAATCATCAAAGGGTTGTCCGGCCGATGGCTCAAAGTCCGCCGTATACTGACGCATGCCAGCCGAGGTAGTGAAGCAGCATTTGCACATGCACGAATGGTACCGCAGACGACCCTCATCCAGATACGGATGCGCCAAGGCATCCGTCACCGAAATGCGCTTATCCTGCACAAGGAAACGGAAAACGGCAACAGGAACGGCAACGGGAACGGGAAACGGGAAACAGAAAGCGAGGAAAAAGGAAAACTTTAGTTTAAGCTTGCACACTACTGAGTCGAATTAGTGCTAACAACATTTCCAGTCAAGCACCTGATAACTATAAAATTTGATTTGGTAAAATAAATTCCATTTCTAATAAATCTTTAAAAAAAATTTAAATCAATCGTCATTTAGTTGAGTTTTTTCACAGCAGCTTAGAAAGTTTTCGTTGGTAACATTTTAAGAATACCACAATATATAAAAACATTTGTGACAACACCAAACATCAAACTTCCATAACTTTGCCAAAACTTAAGCGATTTTCATGAGGAATATCATTTTGATTATTATTTGAACTCTAAATTGATTTTTAAAAATTTTTAATTTTCTTTTTTTTTTCTGAGAAAATCTCTACTGCCCCCTTTGACTTTTTGGAAAAAATATTTATTTTTCAAATTTTTAAATTCTGAGATTTTACTTTTAAGAAACTCCTTAGATCCAAATTAGTATAAAACGACACTTTGAATTTGATTCTGAGAGGTTTAATTTTGTATAAAAAATTAAGAGAATTCTTTCAAAATTTGACTTGTAAAATTGCTAGACAAAGGTTTCGCCAACTTCAAACTTCCATAACTTTGTCAAAACTCAACCGATTTTCAAGCGGAATATCATTCTGATCTTGACTTGGGTTCTTATTTGATTCAGCATTAAACTATTAATTAACAAAAAAAAAAATTTTATTTTCGAATTTTTCCGACAAATTCATGTACTCCCCCCTGTGACTTTTTTTTGGAAAAATATTTTTAAAAAATTTAAAATCTCAAGTTTTTACTTTTAGTCAACTCCTGAGGTCCAAATTAGTATAAATTTGATTCTGAGAGGTTTAATTTTCTATAAAAAATTAAGAGAAATTTGTCCAAAAATTTGATTTGTAAAGTTTCTGAGACAAAGGTTATACCCACTTCAGACTTCCATAACTTTGTCAAGAGTTTTGACTCAAAACTGTACCGATTTTTATGCGGAATTTCATTTTGATCACAATTTGGTTTCTTAATTGATCCCGCATTAACAAATAACTAACTATTAAATTTGTTTAATTTTTTCTTACCGGATCAAAGACAAGCATCTGGCAGAGCAAGTGTACGGCCTCGTGTGTCGCATGTGAGCTGAGCGTGTAGAGCACCGAAAAAGATGGCGGCTTTGGGGCCCGCCTCAACATGTGTGTGCGTGCTCCCTCGCAGGCGTGACGCATGTCCTCCATGGTGGGTGTGCCGAGTAGCTCGGTAATCAGCTCCAATTGCTGCACGGGATTCTGCGCCTGGAACAGGATGCGTCTGCCGAGCAATTCACCGAAAATGCAGCCCACCGACCAAACATCCACAGCCGACGAATAATGACGGGCACCCATTAGAATTTCGGGTGCTCGATAATATTGTGTGACCACCTCTTGGGTCATGTGTTTGGCCTGATCGGGTTCCTCGACACGGGCCAGTCCAAAATCGCATATCTTGAGCACACAATTCGAATTGACCAACAGATTGCCAGGCTTAATATCCCGATGCAGAATCCTTGCCGAGTGCAGATACTTCAATCCACGAAGTATCTGATAAAGAAACACTTTAATGTGATCTGCGGATAAATGCTGTGGCGACACAATGATCTTGTGCAGATCCGATTGCAACAGTTCAGTTATCACATAGCTAAATTGATAAGAAGTTAAGGAAACAACCAAATAATAGAGCACATAAAATTCTACCACATACAAAATTATATCTTTCAATTGTTCCCAACACTTAAAAATTATTTTAAAAATGTTTTTCTGAACGTTTTGCCTAATAAAAAGTGTTCATTTCAAAATATCTTTAAAATCTTTTCCTATGAATATATTTTTTCTTATCTGTTTAGAGATAAAAATTATTTTTAAATCGTAACTTTTTCTTAAAGTTCTTTGTTTCCTATGTTAATTAAATTTTTTTAAATTAATAAATAATTTAATAAAAATCAAACTTTCACTCCTACTCCATATATACTTTTCTATCTATACTAAATTCCTCCAATCCCCTTTATAGCTAAACTTTCATGTTTGTTTGTTTGCTTTCAACTTTTTCAATTAAGTTGTTGCTTTGGCTTTTTGGGGCAACTTTTTAGTGCTGAAAATAGATTTTATTCCTGGCGCTCAAAAGCAGGCAACAAAACACATTGTGAAACTGTGACGAAAAGGATGCGGTTTAAAACTTCAATCTCTTTTCCGTTTCGGATTAGATTCATTTCCAAAGTGTTAAGCTTAATGCTAGATACTTTTAACTGTGTAAACGAGAGCTTGAAGTTATTTATTTAAATAAAAATATATATACGAAAATATCGTGACGGTATTTTTCTAGGAAAAAAATGTGAAAATAACACCAAAATTGATATTTTTACGAAAATAATTCCGAATTTTACGATATTCTTGTAATTATTCCTATATTGGGAGTCCTCTTACACCCCGACTATATTTTACCTATCTCTCTTCCAACTAATTTAATTTTCCAATTTTACTGAGCTTTTAATAATTTTCAAATTGCATTTTACTAATTATCTTTAAGCTCATGCCTTATTTTCAACTTTACCCAACATTAAATAACTTTAAAGTTGCATTTTGTAATGAAATTTGCGTTGTTGTTGTAAAAAAGGATACATTTCCTGAAAGAAGTCCAAATGTGGTGGTTGTAAAATGTCCAAAGCTGACAGCACCTGCAATAAACAAGCAAAAGGAATAAAGTTTGTTAATAAATTTCACTCAACAGAGATGCAGAGAAAGAGGGAGAAGAAGGGAAAGAGGAAGAGAGAGAGGCATTAGGTATATATATAAATAAATCTTAAGACAATGCAGCATTACACCTACAACATGTTGAAGTGGCATCAGCTTGAAAAGGCAGCAACCTCATCTTTAGTAAGATCATAAATTATGCACTCCAATAAAATATAAATAAAAATCAAGCTCGAAGCGAGAAGCGCATCAAATGCGCCATTTAGTTGCATGTTAAGTGTCGCTGCCAGGCACTAAAATGCCACAAAGTTCAACAGCAGCAGCAGCAGCAACAACAACAACAACAACAACAACAACAACAACAACAACGTTGACCCGTTGATGATGTTTAGAGGCAGATACAAAACACGCCACTGTCCGAGCTGAAAGCTAAACTAAACTCAACTGAGCTGAGCTTCGAGGGAAGAGAAATCTGTCCAAATGTCTCACTGTCCCTCTGTCTGTCTGTCCAAGCAACGGCTCTATAAAAAAAAATCAACTTAGAAAGCTTTAGTCAAGCTACCAACTATAAAATACCTGTTACTTAACTTAAATCAGGCATCGTAGGGATTCTTATTATTAAAATGAAAATAATAAAACTATATTGTTGATTTTTACAAATAAAACAATTGGAGAGCAACTCTTAATTACAAAAAATTATATAATAATAATAAAATTTAAATTTTCTTACAAAAAATACTATAATTCATATTTAAAATTATCATTATATAATATCTATGTATTTTTTTTATTTTAAATGTTTAATAAAAGTAGTCTTTAGAAAAAATTCAAAAACCGTTAATCTACGATTTTAAAAAATTAGAATAGAGGGAATTTTAGTGAAAAAGGGAGCCAAACCTAGAAATAGTATCTCTAAAATTTTCCCATTCACACCCATAAATCCGTTTAGTAATTCGATTAGATTTTTTTTTATATAATATATAAATTTTATGGGATTCGTGTTTTGTTCTCTCAACGATGACAATATGCCCTTAAAGCCGTATGAGTAACGGGTATAAAAATACAATATAAATAAATAAAAAATGGGACGAAGCTGCCAAGAAGTTGATGGACAGCAGAAGAACAACAGCAAAAAGCAGAAGGAACTGCAGACAACGTTGAGACAAGCGTCGACAGAGTCAAAGCCTCTTCTTCTAGGGAACCTCTTTTTTTCCAGTCAGAATCAGAAACGAAAACAGAACCAGACTCGGAGTCCGGAGTCCGAGTCAGATACAAAGCCAAAGTCAAAAGCCTGAGCTGCAGACAAGCGTTGATTTATTTTGCTTGCGGTCAAAAATGATGAAGGGACTTCCTTTCAACCACAAAGCTTCCCTCTTTACATCAGCAATCACATCAGCAATCTAACAACAACAGCTACAAACGGCAGGGGAGAAAGAGATAGATGGGCAACGGAACAGAGAGAGAGATAGAGAGAGAGAGAGAGAGAGAGAGAGAGAGAGAGAGAGAGTAAAAAAGAGTGAGTAGAGAGTGTGTGTGAGACAGTTGCAAGCATTAAAATCAATTTTCAATATCGTTTAACAAGTTGCAATCCAAATACCCAAAATACAATATGAAAATTGCTCAAGTTGCAACGGAATGCGTGTGGCAGTCGAACAGAAAACAAATACAAAGTAGGACTGCTCGACTTTTGGATGCCCAGTACGTAGACAAATAAACTAAAAAATAAATAATAATTAAATTAATAAATAATCATAAAATTATTAAGTAAACCAAAAGAGAATAAAATTAAAATAAAATTTGTTAGACCTTTTCCTTTTTTTATATTCATATATGTTCTCATATTATTTTGGAAAAATGTTAAGAATTTAAATTATTTTTTGTTCATTAATAAGTCCGATAGAGTTAGAAACGTTTAATACTGAATGAAAAAATACTTAATGAAAAGTGATAAAATAAATCATATCGTAAATAAAATAAATAAATAAATTATCGTCACTTTATATAAGCTGATCAAACTGAAATTTTCAGCTACTTTTTGTAAAATTGCACTTGCACACTATTCGATATTATTTTATTTTATTTACAAATTTTGAAATAAACCTGATTGAGAACTTAGGAGAACTTTTTTAATATCTAAAATCTAGTAGTTTATATGGACAGACAGATATTATCGTAAACTAATAATCTTTTGTATCCTTTTTGAATACTGGGCTACAAATGTTGCACAATTGCCAATGTTGCCCCAATGTTTTAGCCTGTCTTCAGCGACTTCTGCGTTTCATCTGTCGGCGGCACAAAAGGCCACATAAAAAAGCGGCTCAACAATTTTTGCGCACTTTTCACACACATAAAAAGTGTAAGAGAAGGAGGCAGCGAGTGGAAGAGAGAGAGAGAGAGAAAGAGTTAGGGGGAGGGTGAGGGAGAGGGAGCAACAAACATGGCTAAAAGTGCCGCCAAGCTGCTAAGCCGCCGTCGACTTTGTCTTGGTTTTGTCTTAAGTGGCAAAAGTTTTATTTTTTATTTTGTTTTTATTTTTGTTTCTTTTACAAAAGCTGCAAGGGTTTTGAACCTCGTGTTTGGCTTTATTGTTGTTGCTGTTGCTGTAGTTGTAGTTGTTGTTATTGCTGCAGTTCTGTTAATATTTCAATGACGCTGCCGCAATTTAGCGGCTGCATTTGTTTCGCTTGCGGTTTCACAAGCTTAAAAACAATGTTAAGACTAAGAAAACTCACATAAAACGAAGCTGATATACGCTAACTCTATATGCATAAATTTAACCCTCTACTGCATGCCCATAGAACCATTAAAGATAAACATTTTTTCTGTGCATATATTTGGAATAAATTAAAAAATATTTGTGCTAAATTTTTTTATTTGGGTAAATAGTTTATGAGAAAAAAGAATTTTGGCGTTTTCAGTTTATGCTTAAAATAATAAATATAAGGCTTAAAAACAGTCAAGTTTTAAGTTTTTATAGAAGATTACTCTTATTTCTTTCAGAAAAAAATACACTTCAACAAAAAAAATGGGTTTTTGTAGTGAAAACTTCATTCGAAAATTGATTGTTCATCAAATTCATTAAAATTCATTTTCGTTCACAAGAGCCACTTTAACAAAATAAATAAAAACACGAAATCAGCCTAAATTATAATTATTTTTAAATTTTTCTCCAATAGTAAATAGTACAAATTATAATTGCCAATAATAATCCACTTCGCTTAGATATTATTTAAACTTTAATAAATTTCGTTAAAAATGAAAAGCCATATATGGCACTATATGCGGTAGAGGGTTAAATAAAAAAAAAACATAAGATATTGACTTAGTCAATGTTAAATAGGTAATTACAATATTAAGTTTTGGGTTTAAGATTTCATTCAATTTTTAAAATTCTTTCTTTTAAATTTTATACAATTTAAATTTTATGTACTTAAAATTAATAACTCAAATCTTATAAAGTAATTTAATTCCCTGGATGAAATATCCTGGCTATCTGATCTAAGTGATCCTCGCTGTGTTAGAGTATTGCAAAAACCTTCAAGTTAGTAAGTGGCTTTAGTTGTTGCAAGCTGTTGCTGTTGTTGTTGTTGCAAGTTGCAAGTTGCAAGCATTGGTGCCTCATGTTGCTCTGTTGGCCTCACACGTGCGTTGGTTTTTGTTGCTGTTGTTGCAGGCTAATTAACATTTCGCTTTGGTTTTTCGTTGTGGCAAAAGCAATCAAAAACCAAATTTATGCAGTCATATCGAAAGCTTTTGACTACTGTCCTTGACAGGCAGCAGGCAACAGGCAACAGGGTCTTCTCAGGTCTTTTCTCAGAGTTGCCACAAAAAGAACTCGAAACTAAAACTCTAGTGAAACTAGGCGTGTGATAATGCCACAACTACTTAGACAACAAAAACAACTTATACAACTTAGACAACAAAAACAAATGGAGGAGCAGCAACTACACCAAAAAAAATAAATGTTCTGATATTTCAAGATTTATAATTTTGTTTATTTGGAATTATTCCATTTAAATGTGTATGCAGATAAATTTATAAAATCTACTGGGAATTCTAAATTGAATTAAAAAATATTTTAATTGGATCTTTTTTGTTACGAATATCTAAATCTATTTACATAAAATTTTTGTCCTGAATGACTCAGATTATACTAGAGCCAAAACGGTTATGCCTACAAGGCTGAAATTTTCACACAACAAAGCTAAGCCATATTTAAATGTATAAAATATTTCATTAGAATAAAATTTACGTTACTTTTGCTAATTTAAAAAAATAAATATGATTTAGAGTTGAACTGAATATGATATTTTTAATTTTGAATAATATATATTTTAGCTTTTATGGAAATGGTTTTATTTATATATATATTAATTTTTTTTTAGTATGAATTTTTTCTCTGTGTGTACTTGGAGTACGAGGAGTGTGCAAACAACTTACGACAACAACTTTTGCTGAGGTGCAACTAGAAAACTTGCAGGTTGCAACAGCTGTGGCAGCAATATAATCACACCCCTTCCCCTAACCCACTGCCTACTTACCCCTACCCTTAAATGATTTCAAGTGAATTTCACGCGCTACAAAAAAAGTCGCATCAAAGTGTTTTTTTCCAACAAAAAGAAAACAAAAACAAAAGCAAAAGTGTTTAGCTTCATTTTCATTCTACAAGCTTAAAATTCTAGCTAAAAATTGCAGCCAGCTGCTGACAACATTTCTCAGTGTTGTTCATGTTGTTATTGTTGTTCTTCTTCCCCTTCCCCTTTCTCTTCTGTTTCCTCTTCATCTCTTCCTCTTTAACTACTTGTTTGCTGACTAATTAAAGCGCCGCATAGTTTAGTAAAACATTTTGCCAGCTGTTTGTTGTAAACGACAACAAATTTGTTAAGATTGTTATTGCTATTGTTGTTCCTATTTGTTTTAGTTGTTGTTGTTGTTGCTTAGCTTGGTCTAAAAGAGTTGGCCTTGAGTTGATCACTCTGCTGGGAAACCTTTAAAAGTCCGTCCAAATCTTGTCAAGCTTTCCAGTTAAAATATTTTTGACCAGTTGTCGTCATTTGTTACGTGGAATTTTGATATGCTTGTGTATGGACTTTGGATTTTGTAACACAGTCAATCAGTCAGTGGGTGATTTGGTCCATCAATCAGTAAGTCAGTGGGTAAATGACTGAGATTGTGTAATAATTTATCAGCGATAACTTACTAGTTAGTCGCGCAATCAGAAAGACAAAGAATCAAAATGTTTCAGTCAAAATCAATTCAATCAGTCAATCATTTTACATTACATCTGTCAATCGACTTATCAAAATCTTTAAGATAGTAAATCCCTCAGTGATAAATAAGTAATCAATCAGTCTATCAGAAATTAAAGAAAATGATCATGAATTCATTCTATCAATCAATCAATCAGAAGTCAGTCCCATAGGTTATATATTTATTTCAGATCAGTTTATCAATTAATCAGTTAGTAATACAGTCCATTAAGACAGTTTAGTAATTTAGTCAATTATGCAAATGATTGATATTATTGTAAGACTATTAGTTAGTCACTCTGTCAATTAATGAAATAGTTGACGGACAAGGCATTCAATCAGTCAGTCAATCAGTGAGCTTTAAAGCCCATCCAGCAGTCATTCAGTGCCTCATTTTAGCTGAAATCACATCAAGTCAGTCAGTCAGTCAATCAATGAAGTCTTTAAATGAGTTCATCTGGTTCATCAGTCAGTGAGTCAATGAATCAATCAATAAGTAAGTCAGTCTTTTAGTCAGTCAATCAGTAGACAGTCAGTCCCGGGAGTCAATCAGTAAGTAAGTTGTATTTTCTGTAAGTCAAACTTTTACTTTGTCAATCAACATTTGTATCCAATTCTTTGGTTTTTCAGTCAGTAAGCAGGTCAGTATATCAGTCAGTCAATTAGTTGAGATAACTTCCAATAAGATCAGTCTATCGACCAGTCCATCAATCCATCCATCATTCATACAAGTGAGTTCAATTCAGATCAGTCAACTTGTTGGAAATACATTCAATCGATTTATGTGTATAGAACTTGAATACAAAGTAGACATGGAAATCGAAACGCACATCTATCACATCACATCGCATCAAATCAGTTCGAGGCAAGAAATGAAATTGACATTTCAATTGCAATTTTCTGGCAAAAAAAAAGAGCCCAAAAGCAAATAATAACACAAAATTTGCATGCAATTGATGCCAGGCATCAAACTCGAAACTCAATCATTGACTTTACTTTACTTTTAGCTGATGGTTTGACGTATACGTATGTGTGTGTGTGTTGTGTGTGTGTGTTGAGGACTTTTTGTGACTTGGCTGAGAAGAAAAGCCAAATCAAAGCCGACAAACGGCGGCTGCATGTGAGAAATGCTTTTGAAATGTGCGCCACGTACGTTGCAAAATCTTTTATTGAAATTCGCAATTGAAATAAGAAACAACAACTACAACAACAACAATGCATAATGGGGCAAAACATTTTGCAGCGATTTGTTAAAATGTATATTGCACACTTGCACACTTGCACACATTTCTAGTGTAAATACACACACTTTGTATTCTGGGCCATATAATGTGCAAGCAATTGAGACGATTGCCAGTCTCTTCTTCTCTCTCCTCATGTCAGTCAAAATGTTTGGAATCGTTGGGCAATTGGCAAAAGGCACGCAGACAGGCAGCTTAACAGCGGCGGTAGAAACGAAGCACAAAGAAAGAAGCCGAAAAAAGCAACAGAGAATCAACAAACATGACACATTTAAAGCTAGAACAACTTGTGAATTATAAGAGAAATGTGCTTAGATATAGAATGGAGTTTTGATTGGAAATTAAATGTTAAGTAATTAATATTTATTAAATATTTAATAAAGCACAACGAAATAAAGAAATGTACAGAACACAAGAGGGTTCCGCCTCCTGCTCATTTCGCTCGTCTGTCTCAAGAATAGTGAACCGATAATAACCAAAATGTGGTTAGAAAGTGTTAGACGAAATTAAATTCATATTCTGTCAGATTGGTGAAGATAAACCTATAAAGTTTATATATATATATATTTATATTATAGAGGAACGATTTGAATTAAATTTGGTCAGTATGTATAAGACCAACCCAGTTGCATTTTCTCTCAGTTTCTTTAAGATATCTCCAAATATTTTCATAATAATCCATAATTACCGACCAATCGTTCCTATTATCTGCTTCACTTAAACTATTATTGTCTTGTCTGGTTAGAATTATATTTTGCTAATATTATTCCCCCCACGATTGTCATTTATTTTGTTGCATAACTAAACTCTGGTCACACCTTTTTCTTTATTGAATGAATGAATGTCTCGCTTTGGAGTTGACTGCACTTGTTTGACATGGCAACGTTGTATGTAGGAAATGAAAATGGAATTGAAACAGGAAACCAACAACAGACACGCAACAACAACAGCAACAAATCGACAACAACAACAAATGTCGCGCCTCTTTTTTATTTCATAAAGCATTTTGCATATTAATAGAAATTTGCATATGAGGCAAGGTGTTGATAATTTCCACGTTTTGCAAGTGTGGGAAGAGTGTCTTCATATGAAAATTACATCATGTACATCTTCTTCTTCTCTCTCTCTCTCTCTCTCTCTCTCTCCCTCTCTCTTTCAGTCTGTCTCTCTCCGTTTGTCGCTTAATGAAGTTGAACGAATTTTGAATTTGCAACAGATTGAAAAGTATAGCGTTCGTGACATTTTGTGTGTGTGTGTGTGAGTGTATGTATGTGTGTGTGTGTGGCAACCCTAGAGCAACTGGCAACATGTGTGCTTTTCAATATTATCAAAGTTTGCTTCATATTTGGTCACTAATAACTTTAGCTGACATTTTGGCCCCCAACCAAATGTCAAATAAGTTCGAACGCTACAGTCGAGAGGGCTCGACTGCCAAATACCCAGTTGTAGCAAATAGCCGCAAAATAATTAATATTTCTAATGCCAAATCTAGTTGCTTTAAAATTGCTCTTGTTATTGGAATATTTTTCCATTATCGCATACTATCAAAATTCTTAAATAAACCTGTATTACCTCGCCAACATAGGACTATTTTCTTCAGTTTGCCAGCTCTAAATTTGATTATCATTAAGAACTAGTGGTTTATATATAGACAGACAGACATTGTCAAAGACTTATAAGCCCCTCTATCCTGTTGTATGTTGGGTCTAAAAAGCACCTCAAAAACAAAAGTCAGAGATCGCGCTCTGCACGTGACAACGAATATTCATATTCTTTTATAATAGATAAATAAATTAAGGCAAATCGCCACAAAGTCACATAAAACTGGCCATAAAAATCAGCACAGCACAAAGCAACACTGAAATGCAGCTGTCGATCTGGCAACCCTCTTAACCCCGTTTTTCCCCCTCAGTAGCTGTCCTTCAATACTTTTGTTGTCTGTTCTTTTTATTAATAATTCTAAATGTTGTATGAATAATAATATTTTTCTTTTACATTTGCCATTTGTTGCCAGTTGGCTTTTTGTGGCCAATCTGTCTGTCTGTCTATGTGTCTGTTGGTCTGTTTGTCTGTGTTAACAAATTTGCATGCAACAAAATGTTGGGCAGTTTTTATTTTTGTTGTTGTTGTTGTCGTTTATCTCATTTTATGTGCATAAAATTTGTTTGTCATAAATTTAGCATGACAGCCTTTTGTGTGTGGCAAATGGCAACTGACAAACTGACAGACTGACGGTGAGCTGGGGGCGTGTCCCCCCCCTTTTTTTTTGTTTTAGCTTAGTAATAGAAATTTTTTTGTATTTTTTTTTAAACCCGAAATCTGTGCAATTGCAGCAGTTGCTGTGCAATGAATATGAATGAGTTAATTAGTGCTTTGAATGATTGAATCGCAACTGTCACACACAACAAACAGACTCTACAGGGTTGTCAGGCCAACACACAAATACATTGACAAATAGAGTTACAGATATAGATGTGCATATTTAGGTACCGCTGATATTTAAATCTATTATAAAATGTGTGACTCAGTTTAGGCCAACGGCGAGAGAGAGTATATAAAGATTATTCAAATAATATGTGTTTTAAAATAAAGCAACTGGATTTTAAGTTAAGTTTTGAAAAAAAAAATACAAAATAAACTGATTAATAAATAAAAATAAATCAAATAATAGTGAACTTAAAATAACACAAATTTGAAATAAATTTTGAGAAATAATTTAAGATAAATAGTTTTATTTTACATTTTTAAATTAGTTGTTTCAAAAATCACTGGCAGATTTAAATAAATAAAAAATTGTAAATTTCAGGAAATTTTATTTATAAGACTTTTTAAACATTTCATTTCAAGTGAAAACATTTAATTAATGTCAGTAATTACATGGCAAATAAACGACACTTGTTTGACAGAGAAATAACAAATGCAACAACAAGTTTAATTAAAGTGGAGTTGAGTTAAAAAGCAATAAATGCGAGTTATTTGTGGATGTTAAGACTGTCAGAGAAACAAAAACAGAATTGCAGGTGCTGAACCATGGCAACCTTTGAGTTGTAATTATTAAAATGAAAAAAAAGAAAATTTAATTGTTAATAAATGTATTTAAAACAACAATAAATGAAACATCACAAGATACTCTGTGCACAATAATTGTAATTCAGTTAAAGCTCCCACTACAGGGTATTAAAATCACAATATCAACGTTTTTATTTAAAGCATACGCAGCGTATGCGTAATATTTGTGCAAAGGCTGTAAAAATATTTTCACAGAGTTACAGACGAAAAACAACAACAACAACATCTACAGAATTAATCGAATTGGATTCTTTTTAAATTAAATTGATTGTCATAAATGCAACGCGTAATTAAATGTGCAGCCTTTATGGCAATTGAAAGCCCAATATATTGTTGTAAATAATATTAAAAAAATTATGGAAATAAAAGGAAATGAAGTGAAAACTTACATTCTCATGCTTGAAAAAGCAGAGCATTTTGAGTTCCCGGAAAACGCGCTTGGATGAGACCAAAGATTGGAACACATTTGGCAGCTTTTTGAGTGCAACGCGTCGTCCATCCCTGGGATCTGTGACAGCCCTGTAAATTAGAGAGAACAGCAAGCATTAAAAATAGAAACAATATTTAGTTTCCTAAGCTTACACTCAGAGAAATAAGCTCTTTAGTTTTAAAATGTACATACAAAATTTAAATATAAAGAAAAAGATTTTAGATTATTTACATTTGTATTTTAAATTAAAGTAGAAACGTTTTCATTTTTAAATATTACATTTAATTAATTATTTAAATAAAAAATACTTTACAGCTTATTAAACTAAAATATTTTAAACTTATAAAGCTATGTTTTTTAAATTGTTATTGTTTTTAACAATTCATTAGTATATTCAATTCAACCTTGACGTTTAAGCTTTATTTCTCCTTCTATGGAGGTGTTTTAAAGCTGATTTTAATATTCAAATATTTATTTATAATACACGTTTATTTTTGACGGTGTAGATTAGTCCCATCAAAATCTGGAATGGTTATGGAAATTTACTTTGCATTTAATGCTGCTGCGAAACAAAAGAAAGCGATGACAAAAGTTGCGACTGGAGAAATGAGAACGGAGCACAAATGTTGATTGTTTTTTTTTCTCGCTAAAAAAGGGGTTCAATGAACTTGGCCAACAAAAGTGTCAAGAGGCCTAGAGGAACGCCTAGAAGTATGCAGCATATACCTTATATATCTCTCTCTCTCTCTGTCACTGTCTGTCTCTCTCTCTCTCTCTCTCTGTCAATTGATATACGCTGTAAATTAGCAACGCAAAAAGGTCAAACAACCGACGAGACGTCGAGTTCATATTATGCCTTCTTATCCTCCTCCTCCTCCTCCGCCCACCTTGCCACGCCCCCTGCAGTACTTTGTGGTAAGTGCGTGCTGAGCTGCAAACAACACAAACAAGACAACAACAATAACAACAACAGCAGCAACAACAACACTAGCTTTTAGCAGCTAGATAGAGTTTTATGATGCCATTGGCCATGGCCAAAAAGTGCGAATGTCTGGGCCCAAAAACAGTTCGACGACGTCTTTGTCGCCGTCTGTCTGACTCATGCCTCAGTCTATCTCTCACCCTCTCTCTCTTTCTCAGTCACTCTCATCTTGTCTGCGCTGAAATTGCAGCCGAAAAATATTTTTGTTATGAACTTCATTCTTGGCCAGCAACAAAAAAAAAAAAAAAAACAAATTACGCAGCATATATTTTTTTTCGCCCAGACTTGTTATCCCTTCTTTCTCTCACCACCTTAAGAAATTCATCCTTGTCTCCATTTTCATCTTTATTTATAGCCCAGTATCCAGAGAGGATAAACAGGTTTATGAATTTGTGAACATGTCTGTAAAAGTCTACTGACCAAAGCATTTCCACGTCCCGAAATTTCTGATATACAATTTTGTGACTAGCGATTTTTAATGTAATAAGTAAATTATTCCTATGAAAAAATTATTAAAACTTTAAATTTTACTTTAAAGTGAAATGTCAAGGATGTCAAAAATTTTTTTTTTTTAATAATTTTTTTAAATAATTTTTTCAAAGTAGTTTTTATTAAATTTTCGGACATGAAATAACTTTTGTCATTAGACATTTTCCTAGAAAAGAAGTTTTTCTATTAATATTTATCAGAGTTGTTCTACAAATCTCTAACAGCGCCAAAGCAGCCCAAAAGCAATTGTTGGGGTTCCAGAAAACAAGCAAGCATTGATAAAGTTCAAGTTTAGGTATTGAATTAAGCTAAATTAATTTTTAAACTGAATACATTTGAATAAAATATTTATTTTATAATTTCATAAATTATATAAAATATTTTATTAACTTAAAAATGATTTTTTTGACTTCGAAAATTTGTTCGAAAATAACTTAATCTCTGACATTTGAGGAACACCGACATTTCTAACGGATGTTTTTTAAAAGCAATTCTCTTCAAAAACTCTAGAGACATCTGTATAAAATATTTTATATTATTTTCTTTTTTTTAAATTATGTTCCTACTGGGCAACCAAACGTCAAGCATCTCGTCTATAAATTTTCTACTTGTTATTTATGAAAAGTTGGCTGCCCGTAAATCTTACGAGTCGTAGTTAAGCGTTGAAATTATGGCAAATTGCTGTATGAATTGGATTGAATCGCTTTGCGTGTAGATGACTCATCATGCTCTTCCTCTTCCCTTGGTGCCTTAAAATATGTAGACTACATTTAGGCGCTGACTTCGGCAATTTGCATGTCTAATGACAGCCGAAGCCTGTTAATGATAATGAGTTGATTATACAAAGTGTCTTCGCCTAAGCCTGATTTATTCTCCCTTCTAGGTTAAAGTGTTATAAGCACAATAAAACAGTCACTTGGAACTTGAAGAAATATGTAGTTATTTTTTAAGACAGTTCTTCAGAACTTTACAGATTTCCTTAATAGTTTATTAGTTGTTTTATGAGTGTAAATATTTTAATAAATGGTACTTTTTTTGTTTGTAAAATAAGTTTTGATAAAGTTCAAGTTTAGGTTTTACATATTTAAAATTTATTTTATTATATTTTTTATCCACATTAAAGTCAATCTGTGCATTCTTTCTAGTACATAGTTATCATCCTTCCCTTTTAAATTTATCTATCCCATTTCCCAGCTCAGAAACTGCGGCATTTTGTGGTTTCAAAAAAAGACCTTGAGGTCAAAATCAAATCAAAAGGAGAAATCAAATGCACACATTAATATTTTATGGTCATCTATCAAATCTGAGAAAAAATCAAAAACCTCGTACGTTGAATTTGTTCTGTGGTCATTTTCAAGATTCTTTTTGTCGGTCGATTGTGGTAGAGAGAGAGAGAGAGGGAGGGAATCGGAAAGAAGGGAGGGGGAGAAACATCAACTTGAAGATACGCTTTTCATTGGAAATTGGGTTAAACAAATCATTGACTTAAAGTCATTCAAGAAAACGTTAAAAAAAATATGTGAAAAACTGGAAAAATAATTCGTTGATGTAGACAATAAGATAATAGTGGGACTGAAGAGAGTCTCAATCATTGATGATGGATGACAAATGTACCGCACACACACTCACACACACACTTACACAAACACAGCATGTACATCATTTCGAAGTTTGCTTTTGTCCTGTTTCCCTTTTAGTTTTCCAATGTCAGTTAATGGAAAATCATTTATCATGTGCGTGTCGAGAAAACAGAATCAGAAAAAGTGCCATAACTAAATGATAATTACCCGAGCAGCATACATAAATCCTAACTCAAGAGATCATTCCATCCTTCACATTCTCTTCTTCCTCTTCTCTTCTCTCCCGCTGAGTTGCAAGACCCTTTTGTTAAAGGTCCATCAATTTGAGTTGGTCAATTTGTGCACGCAATGTGAAAACTGTAGCAAATCATTGCTAGAGTTTTCTTATTTTTGATTGATTTCCTTATAAGACAATACGTGTAAAGGTTGACTTAAAGATACTTCGTATGATGAATATAGGAAATTTTGTGAACTTGGGCAGTTCAAAAGATTCCTAACGAAATTTCCATAGTTTATTTTTTTTTATTTCTTTTTTTATTTACTGTATATTTAGAAGAAAAGAAAAATTATTTTCATAGAATTGAACTATTTTTAAAATATTTCATTTTTTTTTTTTTTTAAATCTCTTTTTTTATTGAAAGCACATATAATTTTATTTTCTGACTTTGTGCAACCCCTTCTCATTGAGAAGACTAAAATTAACTATGATGAATCTAGGAAATTTTGTGAACTTGGGCGGTTCAAAAATTTCCAACCCAATGTTTTTTATTTTTAAAATTTTTTTATTTTAAAATATATATATTTTTGTTATTTACTGAATATTTAGAAGAACTAATTCTTAAAATCTCATTTTTTCGTATGTCCAATCACTTTCTTTATTTATAGCAAATATATTTATTTCCTGACTTTAAGCTACCCCTTCTCACCGCTAACTCATTTACAGGGCATAATAATCATCAACGCTTTTGTTGCACAATTGGAAATTACTTTTCGGTCTCAATTCTGAACTTGTTTTTTTGCGTTATTTTGTGTTCAGGTGCATTTCGTGCTCAAGTGTTGACTGCCAGCTCAAAGGAGGCAGCGGATCCTTGGGAGTGGAGTGGAGTAGAGTGGAGGCAGTGGGCGTGGCAATGGCAGCTGCAAAAATCAAATCAGACACCAATGTCCGCTTGGCACGTGATAAGCAAAAAAGCCACCAATTCCATCGAATCGAAAAGTTCAAATTGCTATTTGGCATTGGCAAAAGTTTCTCAACTTTGAATCCTCCATTTTTTTTTGGTGGCTTCATATTTGAACGGTTTCTGTAAACATTTCTTCCCTGCGGGGTCAAATCGACTGACTAACTTACTAACGGACAGTTTGAAATGGTCACAGCTGCCTTTTTATTTACAACAAAAAGCTAAAAAAAATTTTGCTGTTAGCCCCTTTTCTTCGCATATGCCATACACTGTTAAAAAAGATTGTACTTTAAAAGTCAAGCAAATTATTTTAACAAATTTAAAAAAAATGTGGTTTTTAGATAATCTATTTCTCTATTTTCCAAAATTGTTTAAATTCAAATTTTTGTTTAAAGATTTGGTTTTCAGCAGTGTACCAGCTTGTAAACTGAATTGATATTCTCAGACATTTTTTAAGAATATTTAGCTTTTGTTATTTAAATTTTAATAGTTAAGAAATATGAATGCAAAAATAAAAGGATTATAAAATAGTATTGACTATAAATTTAAAAATTGTTGTAGTTTGTTGAATTTTTAAGACCGAAATAATATTTTTTCCACAATATTTGAATTCATCTGTAGTGCTTTAAAAAAAATAATTAAATTTTTTTTGAGTGTAACAGCTTTTAATCTGCGTTGATTTCATCTGACATTTTGCACATGCTTTTTGAATAACTCATCACCTTTTGCTCAAGATGAATTTAATTCTCAAACTGTTCCATCATTTCACGCCCTTTTCGCCTGAAGGCCTTTAACTTGACTTAACATGTACCTTTTTTTTCTGCACTCAGCCACGCCCACTTATTCGCCTTCCGCCTTCTATCTCAATCCAAAATCCCGAATCCCAATCTCCGTTTTGGTGCTTCTGGTTAAAGTCCGTTCATTGAACTTTCTCGTCATCTTTCTGCGCATTTCTTTAAATAATTTCATTCAACTTGTTTTTAGGCGCGGCTTTAAATTGAATTTGCATTTAATTTGACGCGATGTGTGCGCGTTTTAAGCCGCCTGCAAAACGCCATGTGACACGTGCAACAATTGGCAATTAAATGTTCAATTACTAATTGCTGTTTCATCATAATCATTACTCATTACGTATGCTATATCTATATATCTATATCCTGTCTCTGTGTCGTCGACTAATTCCTAGGAAATCATACACTAGGAGAAAGAGGTGACACTTATCGAGAGAGGGGGGGGGGGGGGGGGGGGGGGGGGGGGAGAGAAATGTTCACATTTGTGCATTGCACTCTCGTGTAAATTAGTAATTTGCATTGTTTACTCTATATACTCTACTATAGTGCCATCAGTCTGATTACTTCTTCCTATCTGTCCATTTATCTATCTATCTATCTGTCTGTCTGTTTGTCTATCTGTTTCTCAGCTTGCCGTGATGTTGACCGTATAGAAATACGGGTCCAACAACAGCCAACAAAATTGTACAATTGTCATGGCTAATAAGTAGAATAGTAGTATAGTAGTATATTAATAATAGTAGAAAAGCAAGGAACTGATTAAGTATCATTAATTGTTATATCTAGTCTTGAAAAGAAACAATAAATCATCGATGAATCGTTGATTCCGTTCACGATTTTCTAAAGCGATGATTAAATAATTTTTAAAATAATAATTTCATGATTATGAAAAATGAAATTAAGTAACCGATACAACTCTTTGTAGACAAATTCAATGAATCTATTTAACTAACAAGTTAGCTACGATGACAAAATTCCAGTGAGTTGTCAATTTTTAATGGAAATCGATTTAATCAATTCGATAGATTGTCAAAAAAGAAATCATAGAGTTGGAGTACTTGATAATTAATTATTTTACTTGCCTTCGTGAAGTTAAATTGTTGATAATTCTATGAATTTTTACATTACTATTTTAAACGCGACAATTCGAACTGGATTTCCCATTAAGAATAAAATTACTAAACTGCGACTTAAGATATAGGATTATTATCAGGCTTGTTAATTTCGCTGCATATTTCTACTTAAATTTATTTTTTCCGAATCTTAGCAATCTATATCAATTTCGACATATTTGTCGCCTGTTATATAAGCAGTCCTACCCCAAATGTAGCGTATCTCGCATGTTTTGGGCATTCCAAGGGATTCCAATTGCCAATGTAATGTTAATGCCATGAGGGACTTTCAATATATACCTCATATAACTGTGGCTGTGTGTGTGTGTTTGTGTGTGTGTGTGCATACAACATTAATTGCAACATTTCGCTGTTGTTAATTGACAAATAACATTGAGAGCAAGCAGGACAACAAGAGCAAGCAGGACAACACGAGCAAGAGAGAGCGAGATAGCGTCTCTGCTACAACAAACACAATTAAAGCAAATTGAATTTAGTTACATCAATTTTATATATGTTTTATATACGTAAAAGTGACTGAAATTCTATTTGAAACTAGTCTTGAAAAAAAAGTAGACCCAGCAGTACGTCCTGTCCCTGTCCCTTCAGTGCCCCTGTTGTTGTTGCAACCACCCTGTGGCAACATTTTGATATCGTCGCTCGTCTGCTTCAATTTATGCGCGTAATCAATTTTACAAATGGCCTGCAGGCAGGTGGGCGTGGCATGTGGGCAAAATGGCAAACCAAGCAACCCAATCCAACGAGCCAAGAAATAAATTTATGCAATTTAGAATTTGCCAAGTTGAGCCTGCAAATGTGTGTGTGTGTGTGTGTATATATTCAAAATGGCAGTCCATTGACTTTAGAGGCAACGAGAAGCGACGCGATGTCGACTAAAATCAATTAAAACCATTTTGATTGCATACTTCTGGGCGTGCTAGGCAAATTATGTGCGCCTGCCTAAGCACAGCACTATATAGGCGTCTATACGAGTCTATATACACCCTTACACACACCCTCACACACACACACACATGCTTGAGTGCATTTAAAAGGTTAGTGGAAAAGTTTTAAAGTCTTGCGTTTCCTTAGAAAGCAAATAAATTTGATAGACATGCGCTTTTCAGTATGAAATAAGGCATGAAATCAGTAGCTATGACACCACAAGTGACAAAGATGTCTTTAAATTTATAAATTTGTAAGAACTTCCCTTCTGAATTATAAAAGGCAATAAAAAAAATGCGTTTACATTAGTTGTACTTCCTTTTCACTGTTTAGTATGCACAAAAATCATGTGTCTGTAAAGTATTTGACAGTAGAAGATTTTAAAAGCCTTTTGTCAGCTAAGAAAACAACTAGAATATAGATGCACTACCTTTTCAGCATAAGGTAAGGTTATGTTTTATAAGTACCTATCCTAACATCACAAAATAATGTAGAAAATTAGTATACTATATATAAGAAAGGATTAAGCACAGTTTTTCAATTAATTACACTCTCTTTTCAGAGCATAAAAATCATGGGCTTATGAAATATTTGCTTTAATATTGAATATTTATGGCAGCTATTTATGTAACTTATCTATGAACATGATTTCTTTTAGTGCAAAAATGAGCAGCGCTGTCAAAAGAGCGAAAAGACAACAAAGTCAACGCTGTAATCATAAACATTAAGAATCATAACAAGCATAAAGTTGACCATTTAATAGGGCAGCTGAGATGGTAGAAGAAGCAAAGTAAAAGCAAAGCTGACAACAATGACGATAAAGACGTTGTCCCATAGCACATGCCACAATATATCACTTGAATTTCACAGCTACATTCTCCGCCTCAAAGTAGGCAAAGTAAAATGTGGAATGAAAAATGACAACAGCGCCAAATTGCAAAGGCATTACATGAAATATTTAAAAGGGAACGTGGCAGCAGCTGTTGTGGCATAGAAACAGCGAAAAGTGGAATGAAAAGCAACTAAAGAATGAGGCAACATTGCCTTGCTTTTCATTTTTCCTTTGTCTGAGACGAGTAGACGATTTTGCCAGCGCCAATTTTTAATTGTTTAAGCGAAATTGACATGAATTTATGCATCATTTGGCAGTGAACAAAATGACCAATGGCTTCTTTTGTGTTGGCCAAAAACAAACCATAGTTGAGGCCATAATAAATGAGGCCATTCACCAACTTCTTCGACTCCTCATTTTCTATATTTTCCTCCCTTAGTCGACGCACAAAAGTAGGCAATGCAAATATTTATTTACTACACTGCCCAAAAATGTTTAAATAATTTGGTTCTTTTACTGTGCTTTAAATTCCTCTTTGAACATTTTAAAATCTTTTTTGTACAAATTCTTGAAATAAGTTTAATTGCATTTATTTTTAAGCTCGAGTGTACTTAGCCCATAAACCACTTTGTTCTTTCTGTCTAACTCATTTTGCGTCTCTGTTTGATTGCAGAGTATTTTTTTATATAATCCAATCCAGCTTACCTAAAAAGAGAAAAAAGAGTAGAAAATAAAAGGGTTAGTCAAATTGTATAACAAAAGGTCGCGACAAGGTGAATGTCAAAGAATCGTAACTTCTGTTTAAGCATTAACAAATTTTTTAGGTAAAATCGTTTTTTTTTAAATATGTGAAATCTGTAGAAATGTGTTGTCGTCATTTACATTTTTGGCTAAGAGGCAAGACGTTTAAACTGATTGATTATGACACAAAACTCAACGCGGTTGTGACGCAAATGCAACATACAAAAAAGTATATATTTTTTTCCCTCCCTTCTTATATAATGGAAAATTACCGAGCACAGGACACAGTTTTCCATCAACGAGCCAACGGCAATATTGCAAAGCACAGAGCAAAAAAAAAGCGACAGATTCTTAAAAAAGCAGAAAGCAAAGCAGAAAACTGAGAGAGAGAGAGAGAGAGAGAGAGACAGACACGTTGAAAATCTCTGGTCATGCATTTGACACATGAAAAACTTTTGCTCGAGATCTAAATGATGATGGCCTTGAAAGCGGCCAAAGCATTTGCAGATACAACTGGAGAATTGTTTATACGCATTTTCATGTGGGCGATGACGCTCAAACTAATTTTCCCTTTGGTAATGGCGCCCAACGTGAGTCGCATTGTGGTGGATGGCGCCCAACGTGAGGTCGCAGCAGTTGTCCAATAATAGCCACGCCTACAAATGTTGCTCCTTTAAGAGCGTCATCAGCGTTTCTTATGAATTTCACTGTATCCCCCTGACGACACTCTCCTCCTCCTTCTTCTTCTTAGCGAATTCTACCACATTTCCTACACATTTTGCATGCTCGAGTGATTTTGCTTGCTGTGTTTGGCATGCTTAATTTAGCCTGGTCATCATCATCATCATCATCATCATCATCATCATCATAAACTAAATGAGGCCAGCCGAAAAAGGCTGCGAGTTTAGCCACAATTGAGTAGAACTTTGAGCCTCATGGCTATAGTCGCTATAGATCTGAGTTGGGTTACTTTTAAATTAATTATGCGTTAATTATGCAATTATAACCCAAATTATTTGCAACTTCTTCTCATCTTCTCATCTGTTTGCACCACAACTATAAAGAGACTGATGTTTGAATGGTTTTGCACTCTCTATGCTATTTATTTTCCTTTTGCTTTGATCAAATAACATAAAAATTGAATTACTTAATTAATTATTATATTTAAGTTAAACTTTGTAGGCCAAGCTGAAAGACCTAGAAGTCTTAAAATTTTACACCACATAGCTGAGACAAATTGATTTAACAAAAAGAAGTCTTTTCTTTAAGTTCGACTTGCAAGTGGATACAATATAAAGTTAAAGTTCACATTAAAAAAAAATAAATAAATATTTCAGTGTTTTGCTCTAAGAATTCGACACTTAACCTCGAAATCATAACTTTATTCTCCCCATTTCTCTTTTTTTAATGGTAAAAAAAGGCCTTTTACCAATGCCAGTCACATAACGACAACTTCTATTGTCATTTTAAGGCAATTTATATATTTTATACACCTGGCTAAGCTTTTCGCCTTTTTTTCTATCTTTCTCTCTCTCTATATATATCCCTTTCCTTGTCCCTAAAATGTGACAACAGTTCAAGGTGTGCGCTCATTAAAAATGCGTCAAGTAAAGAAAACAAAATTCCTGTGGCGTCTGCGAATAATTTGTTAAAATTCAAGACAGTTGAAAAGCGCGTGGAAATCGTCAACAATCTGAGGAAATAAACTTAGTGTTGTCTTTGAGAGAGAAAGAGAGATGAATAGATAGGAGTAGGAGGAAGAAGTACAACTCGAAATACGCGGGAATGAATGTAAAAAACCAGCACATTTCTCATATGACAGTGACAGTAACAAGAGAGCAAAAATGGGCAACTCTGTAGGGAAGTATGTGTTGTGTGAAGGTGTGTGTGTGTATTTCAAGGCTTTTGCGAACAATCAGAAATTGTCAGACAAAGCGAAACGCGCGCATTTCTTAGAGAGCAGAAAAAAAAGGAAACTGTACACTGATAAAAAAAGAATGCAGTTTTTTAAAGTCGAAAATATACTTGTTTATAAATATCAGAGAATAATACTCTGGTATCGGTAACAGTACCGAAAGCATTAAGTTTCGAGACCCAACATTCTTTAAACAGTGTAGTCGATTTTTGTACAGAATCCGGAGCATGTTCAGGGCTCCCAGGGGAATGACATATATAAGACAAGCTGTCATTGTTTCCCTTACAACTGAAATTTCAACAGTCACTTCAACCAAATAAGGAACCACCAAGTTATCAAGTTGCTCATACGCCACGTTGTACTAATAAGTTAATAGCTTCCCATGACCGAAACCAAAAGAAATTTATGTACATAAATATTATTTTTTTTTTCTTTGGTCCTTTACTCAGGCTGTCAGCTTAACGCTCTTCACACACATTGCTGACAAATTGAAAATAAAATAGGATTTTACGGTAAAGTATGGCAACGCCTAAATCTGTGCCACATTTCTTTTTTTTTGGGCCAAAACAAATTTATGGCTAAGCTACGTGGGTGTATGTGTGTGTGTGAGTGTGCGGTTTACTGATTGGCGTATTTGACAGACTACAGTAGATGAAACTCGACTGCGAAAGACCCTGCTCTGATTGTGTAAAAAAAAGAACATGTAAAATTCAAATTAAATAATTTTAATTGCGTAAATAGAACAAATTTAAATAAGCAATTTTATAGACCCTATCTAAAATGTAAGTACAGAGTCTAAGAATGCTGTCAAAGATTGCGCAGTTAATACAAATTTATATTGAAAGTTTTTTCTTTATCTTCTACATTTTTCGGTATATATTTTTGAAGAGCCCAACGGCGATTCCTCCACTCCTGGACTTGGAGGACAATGGAGGACAACTGAAGGTTGCCTTGCTCTCCCCTTGTTACTCAATAGGTTCTATGCAATTTGTGCGCCAAACAATGGACCAAAGATTTGAATAAAGTCAGGGACTGTCATCTATTTAGTTATGACGTCCAACTACTTGTAACAATGGCACCCAGAGTAGCAGCAGTTGCTGATAAGCCACGTAAGGAATAATGAAAGAATGAAAGGGAGACTTTGGGACTAAGGACTCGGCATACAATCCTTTAGTTGCCCCCAATAATTCATATGCTTATTCATGGTATTTATGACAGAAACACGCGTAGAGACTCATTTTGTAACAAATGTGCGCACTTGTATTCATTTATTTATTCATTCATCTTGTCAATCAACTCAACTGATAACTAAGAAAGAATGAGACTTTTTAAACTAAATTTAAATCAAGTAATTGCTTGAGCAATTTGTTTAGTTTAATTAAAAACATTTTCAACGAAATTGTTGGACAGAATAATTTTTTATTTCTTAAAATTTAATATGTTAAAGTATAAATTTTATATGTAACTCGCACAGACATTTAAATTTAGCGGCTCATTTGTTTGATATAATATTTATTAAATAGTTATTATGGTCATATTGTTATTATCTCGTCTCATTTGATGCTTTTGCACATTAAAAAATCAGATTTTAATGTCAGATTTTTCTCATTTCGAGCTGTTTATTATGCAGACCAAAATGTCAACTGGCAATTTGTCAATGTCCAGTTTCGTTTGTTGTCTGGCGTCATAGTTTTCACATTAGGCACTTGGACAAAGGGACACCAAGGACAACAGGCTGACTAGATTGGGGGGGGGGAGGTGGGAATGGAAAGAGGTCAGGGGTTATGTTAAATAATTTTATGACTTGTTTTTTTCTGCTATTTGTAAATTCACCATGCACATGTCATGATGGAAACGATGATATCAAATACCCGACTCGAATAATAATCACGCGCGATAATGACACTTTAGATTTGACAACTATAATGACTACTGCATACCCTGCTAAGTGATGTCGGAGTTATTCCATAAGAAATTTGATAAATTAATACTAAGAAACAAAACTCTGATGCCTGTAACTATAAATTAAAAATAATATTCTTACAAAAATTTAAATTTTTATTATTAGCTTATTATCATCTATGTTTTTTTTTTGAATAACCTGGAGGCGAACATTCTCTTCTAGCTAATACACCTCAATTATAGGTCAGCTCCAGTATGCGTTAATAATCCAACTTCCTCTGGCGCTACGACTATTTAAATATGCATAAAACATTTCTGTCTGCCCCGATTTTGAGTTTTGAGCTCATTTCTCTTTTGTTTTGCTTTTTGTTTGGTGTTGTTGTTGTTGGAAATTTATGGAAATTCTTGTGATTATCATAATGTTTTCTGTACTCTTCTGACATATATCGCTGTCGCTGACAATGAAATGCAATCAAAATGTAAATCGCTGCAGTTTTTTTCTGACTAATGTCATAATCGTATGGCCGAAAAAATAACAGTCGAACTCATTTTGTCACTAACAGTTGATAAAAATTAAAACATCAAAAATACAATAGGTAATTATAACATTTTTTAATACACAAATCAGATACATATAAAATTGCAGCCTTTTTATATGCTTTCATATGAGATATTAAATACCAAATGTGATATGTAGGTGTAAAAAATTCCAGAAAAGGGAATACAAAAATATTCTGTGTAGATTTATACTGCACACTGGGCATCTGCTAGTCTATCACTCAAACTTCCTACCTTTTTTTACGCCCTACACGTATATTAATATTTATTTTGCTTGCACTAAGTGAGCGAAACAGCTTGAAAAAAAAAATTCAAAATGAATAGAGCACGCTTGGGTAAATATTATATGTAGATTCGCGGGCCGATAAAATAGATTTTGAAATTTCTTTGTGTCGTGATGTTAGAAATTAGCAAACAGCTGCGAATGGGTAGATAAAAAAAATGAGGAATACTTTTAACTTGTGATTGTGTAATGTGTGCACATATTTAGACTTATTTAGCTGGTTTTTAGAGCCAATTATGCAGATTTACGAGTGATAATAAACAAACAATGAAGAAACAAAAAAAAACAAGGGAGTTATGAGAGATAATAAACAAACAAAAAAGAAATAAGGCAGGAAAATTAACAAAAATAGTGACTACCAAAGAAAAACAAAAATAGAATATGGAAAAATGAAATTACGAATGATAAGAAACAAACAAAAAAGAAACAGAGAAATGAGGCGGAAAAATTAAAAAAAAAAAAGGGAACAAGACATACAAAAAATATGAAAAAATGGGATTAAAAGTGATAACAAATCATGATAAAGCAGAGAAACGAGACAGAAGAATTAACAAAATGAGAAGTGTAGAAAAAAAAAATAAAACTAAACAAATATTGAAATATAAAAAAAAATGTTTTATAACAAGCTTTTGAATATTTGCTTTATGGCTCTGTGACGAGGCCAAAACCACGCCCACTTTTTACTTCAATTTATTTGAAGTCACTTTTCACGCCTGTTAAGCAATTTCCCGCTAAAGAAAAGTCCGAGAAGGACCTGAAAATGGCTGCCTCGACCCAAAGCCTGTAATCAAAACGGAAATGGCAACGCGTTTCCGGTTCCCCTTTCTCCCTCTCTCTCACCTTTTTTCTCACCCTAACTGCATTGTTAACCCCTGGTTGACCTTATTTCTTTTGACATTGTGATATATTTAGTGAGTTTCTTGCATCGAATTAAACTCAAAACGAAACACGCGACATTAACTAGGCATAAGGCGTTTGCCACGCCCACTGCCAGCCCGGATATCAGCTAAAAAGGTTGCTGATAATGAAAAGACGTCAAACGAACGCAAAATGCCAAAAATGTCCCACAAAAGAAAAATAATAATAATAATAATGGACCAAGACAACAGCGAACAGCAAACAACGAACAACGAACAGTTGTTCAAAAAGTGTCAGACGATAAACGCGAAAAACAAATGGAAAACCAATAAACAAAGCAAGTTTCTGTGGTCCAAAACAATGCCAAAAATGTGTGCTGGGAAAATGTCAACGGACTGTGAAAATCTGTGGCAATGTTTGTGCATATTAGAAATGACACCATCGGTAAAAAAGTATCCATATTGAATATACCAGAATATAATATTATAAACTAAGAAATATCGGTCATGGTATATTAAATAACTTTGTTAATAATTTTTTTTATATAAAAAAGGCAGCTTATTAAATAAATTTCTATGAAACCAATTTTAGTTTAACAAAATTATAGGGAAAAACTAATTTATTTAATTTTATCATATCATAAATAAACAATTATTGTTTAAAAAGTAAGTAGCAAATCTAAAATAAAAGTTTATTTTACTTTCTGGTTAATTTTGTGAATTTTTACATATTTCTGGCATTGTTTTAAATTTATTATTATGTGTGCTTACTTTTATTTGGACAAATCGTATTAAGATTTAATACATTGCACACATATCGATACAAATTCAATACACATCCCTAACTCGTATCTGCATTTTGGAGTTTTTCTTTATCCCATATTTTTTTGTGTGGATTTTCTGTTTTTTTTTTTTGTTTTTGTGGTGATTTGCAGGTTAAGTCAATTTACACGCCAGTTAATTGACAATGGCCAACAGCAGTGTTCAGTTGTCTTGTGGAGTATGGGGTAAGGGAGCAGGGAGAAGGGGAGGAACTACTGTGCGTATGCGTAATGCGAGACAAACTGGCCACAAATCTCAAATGTCAACGCTTGAGTGACATTTGTATTGATTAGTAATGCGATTAATCACGTGACTTGTGTTGCGTGTGTGTGTGTGTGTGTGTGTGTGTTTGTGTAAAGGCATGTGGCATTATTTAATGACATTACGCATACGCCAAGTATGTAGGCCAAAAGTGTTTCTTTTTCGTTATATAAGGTAAGCCATAAATTAGAAACAAACTGTTTTTTTGTGGCATCCCACAAAATGTTGGACAAAAACAGCTAATGAGGCACAAGTTTTAACCGAAGGTTTTCGATTTAAAATGTACAGACTCTCTCTCTCTCAAAATTCAGACTCCAAAATTCTGTGCAGCTGTTGCCACAATTTTTTTTTTTATTTTTGCGCAATGATTGGCGCCTGATAAAATACCAAGAAAAAACAATTCTTGCATATATAAATCAAACAGCTGTTGTGGTTTTTTTTTTTTTTTTAATTTTTTCTGTTGACCACAAAGCTGCTTAATAACTTGAAGCGCTCTTTAAATTAACTGTCTGCCTGCTGTTTTGGCCATTTTGATAACCAATGAAGTTCGTGTTAACAAGACGAGACGCTGACGTCACAGGATGCCACAGAGTGGCACAGGATGACGACGACTGTGACCCAAATCGAAGCCAATTGAGAGGCAGTAGCAAATATGATGAAAAACACCACACAATGTTTCGGTCAGAAGAACATTTAATACCCTTTGCAAACTCGTAGGATTTAATGTTTTAATACATTTTGAACGCTTATTCTTCATAAAATTGAAATTTGATTTTATATAGTATTTTAATCAAACAAAATTCCTTTTTTTATGTCAGAAAGTCAGAAATTTAATTTTTTGAAAAGAGATCGGCAGAAAAATCGTTTGAAATTTGTTTTTCAACTAAAAATTATTTTAATCAATATGTATATTTATTTTTATATGTATTTTGTGCCAATATTAAATAAAATTAATTTTAAAATTTTATTCCCATAAAATAACGACACGTATTCAAAAAATATTATGCTTTTTCATTCTAGGAAAAAAAAACAAGCTTAATGACAGAAAATATACTTTTCGGAGTCAAAATTTGAATGCATTTTGCTTATTAATTTTAATATACTTTTTCTAATGAGCTGACTCTTTAATTTTAATATTTGATATTAATTTACTTGAATTATGCAAGTTATATTTTTTTTTTGCGTCACAAATTCGTCGACAAAACTAAAATACCCGCTACAAGTGTATTTTATAAAAATATTGAAAGTAAATGGGAAACAGCTGCTGCTGCAATTCTGATGGCAACAGCAGCTGACAGACAGCAACAACAACAAAAAGAAACACGTTCGACACGTTGCTCATCATCATCATCATCATCATTATCATCATCATAATTATCTGAAACGCGCTGTGACCTAATTTTGCAACTGATATTATAATGCAAGAGTGGAGTAGATGGAGAGCTTTTGTCTAACATTGCTTCTCTCAGTCTCCCACTCTCTCAATCACAAGCTCTCCCACTCTCTTCACTTTGTATATTTAATCAACAATAACAGCGCTGCTAATTAGCTGTAATTGAGCACGACAACAAAAGTTGCTACTCTGCACACACACACACACTTAGATACACTCAGACACACAAACACACACACATTCAAATACATATAAATTCATATAAAACGTAATTTTGCAAATTACATGGCCAATTAATAAGCAAATTATAAGCAGCTGCTGTTGTTGCCTACCAGAAATTACTCCAATAACAACTACAGCACATAAAGAGAGACAGCGAGAGTGAGCGAGAGAGCGATTGAGTGTCAAGTTCAACAAAAAGCTCCAAACTGTTAATCAGCTGCTATTTATGTGAGTGCGTTTATTTATAGCCATAGCATAGAAAAATGTGTGGGAACAGCATAGCAACATTGCCAATGATCGTTTTTCATGTCTTTGTCGCTCTCCCTTTGCCTCTACCGCTCTCGCGCTCTCACAGACTGTATTCGTTTTTGATTGGTTTCTTGTGCAGTGATTGTCACTCGATGACCACAAGGGGATGTAGCTCAGATGGTAGAGCGCTCGCTTAGCATGTGAGAGGTACGGGGATCGATGCCCCGCATCTCCAACTTTGTAAATTACTTTTTTTTAATTCTTAAAAGTTTACTATTTATTTTCTTAACATCTCTTTAAATATTGGTGCAAATAAAACAGCCTAATTTAAAGTTGACCACATTTTTTGCGTCAATCCGTCGAATGCGCCGCAAACTTTTTGAAAAGAGAAAAATTCTGCAGTACCATCAACACACTTGAGGCAAGGACAAAAGGCCTTAAAATCAAAATGGACGCAGTGCAGCATTAAACACAAAAAAAAAAAATTAGAGAAAAAAGCAAAAGAAATCACGAATGCGTCATAAAAACTTTGCACATCAATGCGCTGTAAAAGGAAAGCGGAGATAGCCAGAGGGGGGAATAGGAGGGGAAAATCAGAGATAGAAAGCGCGGCCACTTTGAGAGCGAGTGTGTGTGTGTTTTAGCCAACAAAGTACTGACAAAAAAAAAGTATAAGTAAAGTAAGAGGTGCTCGACAGTTGGATGACCAATCACAGTAAATTTAATGAAATCTTATACAAATTTAATAAAAGTAGTTGCAGAAACATTAAAAAAAATTAAAACATTCCTTTGTGAAAATAAAAAAATATAATTATAAAATATAAATATATATGACGCCAGCGGGATTCGAACCGTCGCCTGTGCAGCCAATGGAATTGCTTGTCGGTGAAACTAAATTAAGCTATAAATAACTATATTTCAAAATCATTCTTCTATTTACTAACCAATCGAGATGAAATTTGCAGCAAGCATCCGCAATATATTATACATTTGTAATAATAAATTTCAATGCTGTAGCTTAAACATTGTCACTGTTATCAGATTTGTATAGCTGACAACATTTTAAAATATACTTGAGGTGCATGCACTTTATATGAGTATTGTCAGCAAATTTGATGGTTCTAACTCTGCTAGACTCTGAAATTTGGTTAATTACCATCAGATAGACATGGTCACAAATTTATAACACTGTCAAATCTGTATATACTGGGCTAAATGGTATATATAAAATGAGCTTCCATTGCTGTTGAGAAAAGCGCACTCGAAAATGCAGCAAAAAGTGCCAAATGAAGAGGCGACCGACACAGAGAAGGAGAGAGAGAAAGAGGAAGGACAGAGAGAGGAAGAGAGTGAGAGGGTATTCAAGGGTCAGCGTGAACAACGCTTTTATTGCATTCTTGCAACTGTATGCGTGTGTGTGTGTGTATGTATGTGTGTGTGTGTGTGTGTGTGCAACCCCCGTCGGCAGTTGCCTCATTTGCTGATGGATTAGTCAAAGTGTGCAGCAAAGGGCACTGACAAGGGCAGGGGAAATGTCAGGGCCCAGTTGCAGGACTGATTGCCAGACTCGAGTTTGAGTCCAGTTTCAGGCTTTGAGGCATGACTTCAGGGCTGGCAATTTAGCTGCATTTTCCAGTTGCAGTTTGCATTATACCTCCCTCTCCCTTTCTACCCCCCTCTCTCGCTCTCTCCCTCTCTCGCACTCTCCCTCTCTCTCTCTCCTCATCCTTTAGTGCCACTGTCGACATCGTTTTTGCATCATTAAAGCCACCACAGAGTTGCCTTCGCACGCACAGCACAAAATTTTGATTGATGATTGAATGCAATGCCAACAACAACATTCCCAACAACAACAACAACATTCACAACAACTGATGAGCAACAGCTGCTTAATGATCGTGCCAACGGCAGCAAAGGAAATACTCGTAATTTAAACATTTTTTGTTTTCTTGTTGTTTCTCGCTTCAAAAAAAAAAAAATTCATTTGCCAAAGCTCGTTTCATGTTGCTAAAATGTTAATTTCACACTCAACTTGATGTTCTAGTAATTTGATGCGCCCACGCATTAAATTGATAACTTTAATACCCTGTATTATCAATTAAAAGCGCATCAGAAGCATTGTAAAATAAAAAAACGTTGTCGGGTTTTCTTTTCATAAAAAAAATTATCTCAAAAAAAAAAAAAATAATAAAGCCTTATTTAAAAATCAATAGAATTATATTAAATTGTCTACAATAGAAAATTTGCACTTTGTAATTGACAATTAATTTTTATTTAGAAATCAGATTAAAAATATAGGTTTTGTTAAGAAACTAAAGAATCTAAAGAATGCACCTTTTTTATCAAGAAAAAATAAAATTTTTATTTTTTGTTTTTGTATACATTTAGATAAAGTTCTCTCATCTTTTTCTTGGAATTTTTGAAGAGTATTATTAAAATTTCAACCTCTCTTTTCAGAAGTGACTCAACAATAAATACGTGCATATTAAAAAAGCGATTAAATGCTTCACATTATTTAATCAAATGGTATTTTTAATCATTTGTCCCTCTCAGCAAAACCTTAAAGCTCTTCAGGGTTTTGGCGCTTTAAGCTGTTATTTTATGATTTGTTTGGGTAATTAATTAATTTGCACATTGAATATGCTTTAAAATACGTATACGTAATTTACTTGTATGCACGTATTAAATGGGTTTTTTTTTTTTACACCTTTTTCACACACTTCGTTGGAGATATCTCACACTTTCTCCGGATTTGTGTAAAAGGGTAAGTTGAATACGGAAGCAACTTATTTTAATTGTTAAATATACTTGTAATAATCAACTTCAAAAATAAGTGGAGTTAAATATGCAAAGTAAATTTACAGAGAAATTTGAAAATTCAAACTGAACTAAAACTTTTTTTTTTTTTTGTCATATATTTATTTAATTTTTATAAGCTATATTTTAGCTGCATTGGTATTAATCTCTTGACGTTTATCGTTGACATTAATTACTATGGGCCATGTGTGTATTATTTTAGCCAACATTTATTCTCATTATTTTTTTTTTCGACTTATGTCTGTTTACTTTGACGCTGTTGTTTATCCAGTTGCTTTTACTGAATTATTCGCAATTTAAAATGTCTATTGGACCTGCTCAAATATTCAGTCAGAACGTGAAATGAACCTGCCTCAAAAAAATAAAAATAAATAAAAAAAAAAGTTTGTAAGTTGTTGCCAAATTAGCAGCTGCTCTTGTTGTTGTTGTTGGAAATTTTAAAAGCTCTACTTAAAACTGAGTTATTTTCTTGTCTCTCGTTTCATGTTAATACATAACTTAACGTTGAGTTGTTGTATTTAACAGCTGTTGTTATAGTTGTTGTTGTTGTTGCTGCTGTTGTTGCTGTAGCTTGTTAGCAGTTGTTTGTGGCAGCAATTTGGCAACTTAATGTTGGCCAAGAAAAACCAAAAAACTTAATAAGCAGCTCGAGTCACAAGCAATTTGGTAACAACATCGTTTTTTTTTTCTACATTTTGTTGGTTGGTTTCTCAGTTTGCTAGTTGCTCGCATTTAAATATTTAATTAAGTTTTCAAAGAAGCAACTTGAAAATGTGGCTAATTCAGTGACTTTGTTGTGGGCAGAGGCAGCGACTGCGACTGTGACTGCAAAATTAGCATATCAACAAACAACATTTTCAACAACAGATGCCACAACAAGTTGTAATGAATTTTTGCCAGAGATTTTCCCCCTCTTTTTTCAGATACTGAAAATAATAGTTATGGCAACAAAATTTAATTTAAAAAACGCTATATATTTTTTGGAATTATGCTACAGTAACATGGATTAACCCTCTATCGCATATAGTGCCATATATAGCTTCTCATTTTTAACGAAATTTATTGGAAAAAAAATTTAAAAATAATTCCAATTTTGCTTTATTTCGAATTTTTATATATTTTGTTAAGGCGTCTTTTGTGAACGAAAATGAATTTTGATGAATTTGATGAACAATGAATTTTGGAATGAAGTTTTTACAACAAAAAAAAATTTTTTTTTGCTGAAGAGTAATTTTGGACTAAAAGAAAATATAGTAATCTTTTATAATAACTTATAATTTGACTGTAATTAAGCCCAAACTATTACCCAAAAAAAAAATTATGCTCAAATATTCCTTAATTTATTCCAAATACACCTATATATGCATACAAAAAATGTTTTTCTTTACTGTTTCTATGGGCAGGCAGTATAGGGTTAAACAATAAGAGAAAAAAAAACTCTGAATTTATTTTAGCCAAATTAAGATTTTATTTTTGATTAAAGTCTAACATTTATATCTGAAAAGCAGTCTGAATTAGATATTTAAGATCGAATCAATTATATATCATATCGAATTTTAGAATTACATATTTATCTGAGTGAACATAGACATTTAGCAAGCTTTTGAGCTCTGGCCGCATTCTTGTGGCAGTCACTGTGGCAGCTGCCGATGCCTCAGCTCAAGTGTTGCAATCTTTTGGTTTTCGACATCAAGTGTCAAATTATCTAAGCGGGAGCTTACTATCTTTATCTCTCTTTCTGTCTTTCTGTCTCTCTTCCTCACTCTCACTCTCATTCTTTGTTGGCAACCACAAGCTGTGGTTTTGGTTTTCCTCGCCCACTTGAGTCGCCTTCTTTCGCCCTCTGTCTCCCTCTTTCTCTCCACTTCTCTCATTGTTTGCCTAATTAATTAGCGAATTCATTTAAGCGTTGAAATTGTTGACATTTTTGTGTAAATTGTGTAAAAAGCGGCACCTGAGGCCAAAGCTTTAAGCGTTGACTTTGACTCGAAGCGGGAGAGAGAGACAGACAGATAGAGAAAGAGCTTACACAAGTCAACATTTTTTTGGACCAACTTTAAACTGGCATAACTTTGCCAAAACTTAACCAATTTTTAAACGTAGTGTCATTTTGATCATGGTTTGACCTCTTATGCTTCTGCTTGAAAATTTTATGAAATCCTTGCAATCATTTTTTTCTTCTAGATCTTTATTTTTGTGCCTATACTCCCCCCTGTGAGATTTTGAAATTTTAAAATTTTAAATTAAAATTTTTTACATATAATCAACTTTTATATCGTACTTAGTAAAATAAAACTGCTTAAAATTAGATTCTGAGTGTGTTTTAAGGGTTGCGAGACTTCAAACTTGAATAACTTGATCAACATAATTAATTGATTATATTATAAATTATGGAATGCCACAGGAATTTTTTTCAGTGTTTGCTTTAAGCATTGCAATGCCAGCAGCTGATTCATGAGCTCATCTGCAATTCACACTAAACAAAAAAAAAAAAAAAAAAAATCAAGGGCCAAAGTCGAAAATATAAAATATGCACAAAACTTGTCGTCGCTTTTGAAATAATATTTTTCCCACACTCTCGCGCTCAAATGTCACAACGAAATTCCAATTTCAATTCCATTTTAATTCCCATTTCCATTTCCAATTCCAAGCAAAATCGACAGATATAAAATTTAAAAAACATGTTTTAAAATGCATAAATTAAGCAAAGTCAAATGCAAATTTGTATAATGTGGGCGTGTGTGAGTGTTAGTGTGAATGTAAGTTAGACAAGTTTCTGTGTCTTAATTATATACAGTATTTGAAATAATTGTTGTGACAATGAAAGCGATTAAAAATAAATGGGTTTAGGTTTCCTTAAGATACTCTGGACTTATAAAAATATTACAAAAATCTCAATCAGATTTAAAAAAGTCGACATAATTTAACAAATTTTTCTAAAAATCAAGAAAAAACTTTTTCAGAAATTAAGGAATTATTTTATAAGCTTATAAAAGTTTTTATATAATTTAAAGGATAATACTCTCTTTTTAAAAATATTTCTTCAAAGTAGGACATTTTTTTCAAACTTAAGGCAAATTTTAAATATTTATTAATTAATTTTCTGAGTGTTTATTTAACATTTTAAGTTTTAAATCTGAACAGATAAATTTTTGAAAATTATAATCGCTGCACTTTGCTTTCAAATGTGTTGAAATATGCAACGTAAGCGGAAATAAAAGCAAAACAAATGCAGCAGCAACAACAACAACAACAATAACAACATCATCACTAACAGCAACAACAGCAAACAGCTGAGCAAGCAAAGTCAAACGCTGATAATGATGACGACTGCGACGCTACCTCAGGCAGCGCTGCTGCAGTCGCTGCCTTTACTTTTGTGTGGTTTAATGACCTTGCCCAAGTTGCGCTCGCTCTCTCTCTCTCTCTCTCCGTTCAGTTGCTGCTGCTGCTGCTCCCCTGCCAAGCTTGACGCCAGCATCAACGTCACCGTCAGCGTCGGCGTCAACGTCAGCGTCAACGTCGCGCCATGTGGTCGATGTTCGTGCCTAAATTTAATTTTATGCGCGCTTCACACGCCTCTGCTGCATCTCCTCTCTCTCGCTCTCTCTCTCTCTCTTACTCTCTCACACAGTCACTACAACTTAAAAGCTCCCTTGCCCCTATCAGTTTATTGGCTGCGCTGTCGCCGTCAATTTTTATTTTTAAATTATTTTTTGAAAAGTGTTTCGAGAATTGTGTCAAGTGTACGACGCCCAAAAATAAAATAAAGATTACAAAAAACATTTAAGAACACTGCAGTCAAAGTGCTCGACTCTTAAATGCCCATTACTTAAATAAAACTCTTTGCCCTGACTCCCTGAGCATTTCACAGCCCAAACCGGATGACCTAGGAGGCTGAAATTTTCATACAACATAGTTGTGACAATTTAAAGTGACAAATTTTAAAAATAAACTCAATCTCAAAAACATTATAAGAGTAATATCACCAAATTTTCTGGCTCGTACCTCTATAGTCTCTAAAATTGTGGATATTTATACGAAACAACATAAGTGTATGTTTATTCACGAACTTATAGGTTCATTTAATCTTTGAATACTGGGCTAATAAATTCACATGTGTCTTCTCTCACATGATAATGATGATGATGAAATCTGTGCGTGTGGGCGGTGTCATCGTCCCTAACCTATTCCCCTCTTGTCACTTCACATGTTGTCTGTGTGCATTAAAAGCTCATAAAAATTGACTATCAAAATTGTCGTTAAATGCCATAAAATGCAGAGAGTATCGATAGAATCCACAAAAAGACAAAAAAAAACAATATAGAAACAATCAAAATCAAAGTCTAAAACAAAACGAAACTTGCCATATTTCATGGGTATATAAAATTTTATGTATTGTATTTGAGTTGAAAATAAAAATAGTCGCTTTATGGCTGTGCTATAATTTATGGCACAACACAAAGTCAATGACATGTGTGTGGAAAATGCTTATGAAATTGGTAAGGGAAATTATATGTGTGACGCACTGTTGACCTTAACAACGTGAGACTAAAAATACAATGATATTATGAATATAAATACTAGATAGGTGACTAATTCTAGGTGGAATTGGATTATGGAAATAATAAAATAAGTGTGCTGAAACTAAACTAATCTAAACTATCTTAAAAATACATATAGCCAACTTACAATAATGGATTTTACTTTTATTAAAACTTAAAACTTTCGCAACTTTTTAAACATTCAAACTGACTGTCATCTTATCATTATTTGGGCTCTAAATTTATTCTGCATCAAAAAATAATTAACTTTAAAAAATGCATATCAAAGTGATTAACTTCCCCCTCTGATTTTTGGAAAAAAAAGTGTATTATCATACAAATTTCTAAATAGTTTTAGGGCAATTCCAAATCGATAAGTGCACAATTTTCCAATTGAAAAACCTCGCCCTCAATTCATTTATTCAATGAGTAAGTCGTTTTCTTGTCAGGTTTCTTTTGCATGTTTTTCTGTTTGGGGCATGCCTGTGGTCCAACATTGTCGTCATCGTCTGCTTGTGGCATGCCACAAGAGCGTCGTGTTCCCAATTGTATAGTCAAAAAAAAAATCAAAAACAACAACTTAGGGGAAAAGAAAGCAAATCATAAATAAATACTTGCATACTTATAACAAAGTGTATGTAGGCACAACAATAGCAACAACTACAAAGTGCACTCTTTCGTGTCATGAGATTATGATATGTTGTCGTTGTTTTTATTATTATTATTGTTGTTGTTGTTGTTGTAGCTGCTGCTGATGACAACACGTTGACAACAAACAGCAGCTACAAGAAATGCACACAAAAGTAATGCGAGACAACAAAATGCATAGAAATAAAAGATAGAAAGAAAAACTCAGTGCAACGACAACGACAACGACAACAACTTGACGGGTGTTTTCTTTGTTGCTGTTGCTGTTGTTGTCTTTGTCAAGGTTACATTTTCATTTGCAATTTGCACAAGTCTGCACGTACGTATGTGTGTGTGTGTGTGTGTGTGTGTGTGTGTATGAGTGTGTGTGTGCCTGTCAAAGTGACTGCCAACGCTTCAGTTGGCCATCTTTCTACCCCACCCTACTACACGGTACCCACCCTACCCCATGATCAACCGTTTCGCAGCATGCGTCACACACTGTAAGCAATTTGCATACCCTGTAATTAAAAAAAAAATGCATATAGGGCATGCCAAACTAACATTATTAACTCGATATTAACATCTGAATACTTTTAAATACACACGCTTATACCTTAAATAAAATACTTATTATCTTTAGAATTTTATTCTTTTCAGCGATATGCAGGGTATTTACCAATCGATTACCATAAAATATGCTTGTAAATTCTTTGATTTGCTAACGCTAATTTTGTCAAGTTGCACCATTTTTATACGTCTATTATATTGTAACACCTAATGGTTAGGTTCAAGGTCTTTAGAAATTTTAATTAAGGTCTCAATTTAGTGGGTCTTCCAATTTTATTTTTCTACCACCAATTGCAATTAAGAGTTCGGAGTTTAAAAAATCAAAACCTTTCAGGAATTATCTGGATGATTTGGAAAATTTTAGATATGGAAGCAGAATAAACTTTAATTTTAAATTTGAACTTTTTTCCAGAGATCTTATTTTAGAAAAAATTATTGAAACAAGAAAAAAACTACAATTTGTATTTCAATATCATAGAGTAACCCCCGTTTTCACATAATATCTTTTGTTCCTGGTCTTATAGCAACTGATCCATACAAAACCAATAATCCTAAAGTTCCCACGGAATCCCTCATAATATCTGTCTTCAATTCCAATGGATTTATGTATTTCACTTGGGTGTTCTATTTAATATTGTGAAGAGTCTTTTTATGTTGTCTCCTAAAACTCCAAATATTTAGTTGCTGTGTCAATTACCAACCCTAAAATTTGGGTTGCTAAGAGATAAGGGAATCGTAACAACAACAAAACTCAAGAGGATAGTCAAAGTTCATTGCACTGAGAGGTGAGGAACATAGAGATATAGAGAAAGATAGAGAAATGTGCACGTAAAAGTCAAATAATCAAAATAAAATTAGTCATTTGAAGTTGTGTTAGACAAATAAATGCGATGGCCCATATAAAAACTCAAACACTCTCTGCCTTTTTCTCTTTCCCACTAATGGGGTTTTTCTTACTATATCTCACTCACTCACTAATGCCAGCGAGTCGTGGATAAGATAAGAACCTGACAACGACCCCAAAAAAATGAATCAAATATATAAAAAAAATGTTAACGACAACGTCGCACGTTGATAATTTGTGGCTTGTGATCATAATGATGTTGATAATGATGAAGTTTTGCTCATGATACTGCAATTTAAACTAGATCTGTTCTGAACTTCGAAGTTCCCCTGCGATCAATCATACACTGTGCAAAAGAATCAAGCAATTAATGACTAAGAATCTAACTTTTCAAATTTAATATAGAATTCTTAAACTTATTTCTAGAAAATCTACTTTTTTACTAGACTCTGAATTATTTTCTGGAATATACGAATTATTTTTAATTTCTGCAATAATTTTTTATAATTTATACTTTTCTTTTGTACATATTTTAAAAATCGCTAATACTAAATTCGAGGTCATACAGTACACCCAATTTCGTGCTGTGTATGCTGATTTAAATAATAACCAATCTCACACTTCTCACTCGGTAATTAAACGGGATTCCAATCAATTTCAAGTCTTTGCTTACCTGCAAATAAAAAAATGGAATAAAGAGAAACATTTTAATTACGAATAATCCATAAATTGTTTATATAGTCGTTATAAATAGCGTAAAAACAAAAAAAAAACTGAACTGCACAAGTCAATGCAGTTAACATGTCTTGGACTGTCATAAATAACGCTTCAAGTGACTTCGAGAGGGGAAAATCAATGGTTGGAAAATCGCAAATCTGTTAAATGAAATGGTTACGCCATGTCGGCACTTTTGGTATAACTCATGGACCCAATTTTGGTACACAAGTGTAGTCATAATTTATGTTATGCGATATTCATGTCACGTTTCTTCAATAATAATAATAAAAGTAAAAATGAATAACCGTTCATTTTGGGTCTCGTACGAAGGTGAAAAACTGTGAATCTGAAAAATCGAAAGTCTAAAGAGCGATCACTAAACATATTTAAACTATTTTTACAATCTTTTTTGAATTTATTATATTTAATTTAATTCATTCAAAAAAATTTAAATGCTGTTAGATAATGTAACTGAAAGTATCTGATAATTTTTCACTAAATAATGCTAGGGCAGGAGAACAAAGAATATAGAAAGCACGATCAGGTAAAGACAGTATAAAATATATTTTAATTATTTTTACAAGTTTCTTCAAGTTTTTTTTCAATGTACTTCTCAAAAACTTATTTTAAAATTTTTTTAATAATAGTTTTAGTATTTTTACTAATTTCTCACAATTCAACAATATTTTTAAGCATTTTTAAAGAAAATTCTGCTGACAAAAACTGTCATTTAAAGTGTCTGAAAATGTGAGAGAGACAGGAATTGAGTGAAAGAGAGAAAAAGAGAGAAAGAAAAATGCTTTAACTCATTAATTAAACAAGCTCGAGGCAAAAGTGGCAGCAAACAAACAAAATGCATTTACAAATCAACATTTTCGATGTTGTCGCTCACAAATCGATAAATGTTGTTGCTGTTCTTGTTTCACAGTTGTTGTTGTTGTATCCGCATTGTGGGCGTTACTTCTAGCTGTTATTTTGAATGAATGAAGTTTTCTGTATGCTCTCAATGATTAATTGCAACTGAGCCAACAACAACCAATATCATGTTGGCCCTGTTACCAGTTGAGTTTGGGCCAACATGCAATTACCAATCATCAACATCAACATCATCATCATCATCAATATTTGATTGAAGCAACCCGCATTTCTGGCACTGCAATTTTGAATGCCAACTAATTAGCCATCAGCTTTTGAGTTGCTTGAATAGATGCTGACATTGACTCAAATTCTCATTCTCTATCTTAAAAGCACAGAAAAAATAACAGCATAATTTAAGAAAATTTTAGTGGCTATATACACACTTCCAATATTCTACAGTTGCCGACAAAACGAATATAATTCTTAATTTGAGAGCTGCCATAAGAGTTAATATCATAACAATACTGCAATAAAATGCAGCAACTTCATTTTAATTCTTCAACAGATTCTCAAGGCAATTATTTTCTCCGTGGAGATGGCCATTATTCTTTCTCTCTCTCTCTCTTTCTTTCTTTATGTAGCCTAAATTCTCTGGTTCTTTGTATGTCTCTACATATTTAAAATCCCTAAGCAAAAAAAATATCTCTAGGTTTGAAAAAAAGCATTTCGACAAATTTTATATATATTTATTCCTGAAAATACAAAAAAGAAAAAATTGGAATCATGCATTTTTTTAATTAAGTATGGTTTTTTAATAACCATTCTTTTTCAATTCTCAAATTATAATTTGATTTAATATATTTTTTAAATTATTGGTTTATTTTTATTCCAATTTGCTCATATCACACAAAGTACAGGGTATCTGCTATGTAGCACTCAATCTCATATAAATGTTGTTCATCATTATTATCATCATCATCAACTTCATCATCATTTCATTGCTCATGATTATTGTTTGTTTTTGTTGCCACTGATTGCTGATTAGTTTTGATGAGGTTATATGTACAACCAGACACTCTATAACTATCTGACCCCACTTGCCTCCCTCCCCACCTCCTTCTTTACACTCACCACTCTTTTCATTCCTCTATTCGCAATGCCAGTCGTATAATTATAACTGTTTACAATTGCAGCTTCGTATCAAATCTCCGGCAAAGCCGTTAGAGCAGACACTACCAAATTAAAGCGGGCCAAAAGCAAAAGGCAGACAACTAACAACTAACAACCAACAAACTAACAAACCAACAGCAACAACAACAACAATTCCAGTATTTTTGCATATGCAATAACAACGAAAACAACAACAACAGCAGCTAGAAATAAGAATCCTTTAAATTTAACAAGTTAACTGCGGTCAAGACAAAGAAAGAGACAGAATAACAGTAGAGAAAGAGAGAGAGAAACGACAAATGCAAAATAAATAAATAGTTAGGTAAATAGACAGTCACAACAATAACAACTACCAGAATTAACAAGACTTGCTCGACTGTTAGATGCCCAGTACATGTAATCTCAAAATCAATAGAAATTAAAAAAATTAAATAAAATAAAAAATTTAAAAATAAATACATTATTATCACAAGAAATACATAAACAAAAAAATAAAAATATAATTAATGTAATTAAATAAATATTAATAAATATAAGTGGTAATTAAAAAAAAATCAAAAATAAAACCCAGATTTTTCAACATAAAATATTTGTTTAAATTGTTAATTTAAAAATTATAATTTATAGCATTTTTTTAAATTTTTTGATCATTTTAAATTGTCAACTATTTCCAGTTGTCATTAAGTTAATAAATAAATTGTCACAAATTTATAAGCTTGTTTATGCTTTGGATACTGGGTTAACAAATGTGAAAACTGGTATTCTTAGCCTTACAATTTCTAGAGTCTTTACACTCTTTTATTTTATTTTCTCACTCTTTGCACGATTTGAACTCAATGCGTTTTGTCGCCTGTCAGCCAAGTTTGCTTTCGACGCCTTTTCCTGTTTAGTTTGGTTGTTGTTGTTATTGTTTCTATTTGTTGTTGCTGCTGTTGTGCGTCTGTTTGTGTGTGTGAAGAGCCCTTTGGCCAAACGAGAGTCAAAGCCATTACGTATACGTAATATCTATAATTATGCATTTGTGCATTTCCGTTGGCAACGGAACTGACTTTGAATTTTCAACAATTTCAACAATTTAACCAAATTAAACTAAAAATTGCTAGCGGCTAAAAAGCAGCAACATTTTAATTGCTATTTAAGTTGCCTGCATATAAACTTGTATTGCAAAATTGCAGTAAACGGAAACGGAAGTTGCCACATTGCCACACACTCACACACACACACACACACACACACATACAAGTCAAAGACAAGGACAGCAAGAAAATAAAAAAAGGGCGTAGTCTTAAACTGAAACTCAACTAGAAGCCACAATTAGACAGCAGTATAGTTAAAGGCAACATAATTGAGCCTCAAGCCTTGAAAAAGAGCAGGAAATGAAGGATTTGTTTAAAAAAGACATAAACGGAAGATGTTTAACTAACGCACAAAAGGCTGAATTAATATCAAAATGATGTATGAGAAATATAAAACAATTATAAAAGTTATTCTCTTACTATTTTATTTCAATTGTTAAACTACACTCTCTTAAAATTTGAAGGAAGAAATAAATACTGTACAGTTGTTGTAGTTGTTATTATTCTTTAACTTTATTTTTTAAATATTTAAAACTCTTTGTCCTGACTAATTCACTGATCATTGCACTTCCCAAACCATAAGACCTAGGAAGCTAAAATTTGCACATAACATAACTGATAAAATTTTGTTGTGAAATATTAAGACATTTTGCGAAATTCGAATTGCATTGCTATCAAAATCCGGAGTCAAAGTTCACACATTGGGAAAATAGCTTAGTATGAATCATTATTATTTATTCCCAATTTTAAAGTTATCAGTCAATTTAACTTAAACATTTTCTCCGCTTGGGAATTGTCCGTTAGCAGAAAGGTCATATAAATAGAAATTATACAATTTCGTATTGATTTGTATTCCATTATTTACAGGCTACAGGGTAATGTACCCAAATTTCTACTTATCTATAAAAATCGAATCGTGCCAGAGTTTACAAAACAAATGTTTTGATTGAAATGCGGCATTCTCAACGAATTGTTATTTTGAATAGTTGGATTCTACATAGTTAGGAAGGGGGTTTAAATGGCTTTACATTTGCATTTACATTTGTAAGTAGATGTGGCACAGGAAGACGAAAACACCTGTGTTTTCGAATTGTTTCTTTACCTTTTTTTCGTGTCTGGCATTTAAAATTCAATAGACAAAAAGTAAAGCCAGGAAATAGGTACACTATGTCAAGGAATTGTTTTGATAAGGAAATATATTTATTCATTTATATTCAAAAATGTATTCTAAATATTTCTTTAATTTTAAATTGTTTTAAACATCTGTAATAAAATTAAAAACACATTTTTAAAAAATTGTTGTTGAGAATGCTGTGTTATATTTTTGTAAAATAAATTAATAGCTGAAATAGCAAATAATGTAAATTATTATTTTTTTTTTAAGAAACTGGTGAATTTTATATTGGAAATTGTAACACATTTTATATTTAAAATAAAAACTCTAGACACAATTTATTAAAACGTTTATCTCAAATTGTTCCAATCTTAAAATATAACATAACACTTTCTTATGTTATCTGGTCACAACATTTACTGGACATACTGTATATGTATATGTACATCAGGGAGTTAGACAACTAAAAGGGCTGTCAAGCAGAACTAGAAAGCAGGAATAGCAGGAAAGAAGCGAGGGAAGAGAGGAAAGGAAAAGAGAAGAAGAAAAGACTTCAACTCCTGACACGCAATAGTTAGACAAAAAATAAGAAAAATATAGAAAGAAAAAAACTCGTAATGTTTCTTGTTTCGTGTCTTGTCTACCTGCTCAACATTTTAACATTTCAGAGTTGCAAGTTGCAGTTACAGGTTGAGCACGGAGTTGCAATTGTGTGTGGCATGTAATTATGCTGTTTAACAGCGAGAGAAGTTTGGTTAACAAATAAGACACACGTTGTGGTAGCCAGCAACATACCACGTAATTATGGCCAGGCACTACTTAACTACATTTACGAGTACCCATACCTATACTCATGCTCACATTCACACTCATACTCACATTCGTATTCGTATTCGTATTCGTATTCGTAGGTTCTTGCATATGAAATTACTTTGAAATTTGTCTGCACCGAAAAGTGTAATTACATTTCGAGTCCCAGAGTTGGTAGGGAATTTAAAGCACTTTAAATAAATAATATTTATACTACGGTCAAAGGTTAAATGCTTTGCATTTCTCTGTCTCTCTCTCTCTCTCCCTTCCTTAACTCCGATTCATGTGTGTATTTTTCTTTTGCATTCGGTTATTAATGTGGCAATATTTTGATAAATGATTGCCAAAAAGAAAAAGGAGAAAATAAATATTAGTCTAATCGAATATTTAATACATTTCCACATTTTTAAATGAGTTAAAAAAAAATAACAAATGATAGATAAACTGGATAATTTTTACATAATTTTATTATATTTAATAGTTAATTCATTTATTTTTTTAATTTTGGTAAATGCAGATATTGGCGTGTACTGCATTTGAATTGATTTTTTAAACCTGCTTGAGTGCTTGTGCGCCTCTCTGGCGCCACTAAGAGCACTGCTTTGATTAATGTTAAATTGTAAAGTTATGATATTAATTAAAAACAGTTCTTCGATGATTATATTCGAAAATTATATTCATTTTCTCTTAATTTTTAAAGTCATTTCTACCCGCAAAGTGACAAAATTACAAAACCCTCAGCAAGGGTATTAAAAGTAAGAACTTTTGAAAAATTAAAATTGTTTTTGGGTGCCCACTAAATTTCAACAAGCTGCCACCGTGCCATAAATACACCGAAAGAGACGGAGAAGAGAGAAAGAGAAAGCAGGAGAAACCATTTCAATTTAATGTGCGGCCTTAAATCAAATCAAAAAGTGCGTCAAGGGTGAGAAAATCACACACACACATATGCAGCAAAGGGATGGAAAAAATGAAGAATGTGAGGGAGAAAATGTGTTTAGGAGCACCATAAAATTAGTTATTGATAGGGAGAATACAACAAACACACAATATGGTGTATACTTAATGTGCTTTCAATTGTAATATTCGAAAACAAATATGGGTAAAAGTGTGAAAAATTAGAAGAAAAACGCAATATTTTAACCGACAGAGGAAAGAGATGATGGTAGTGAAGAGAATACGGTTAGGGAGGGAAGAGAGGGGGGGAAAATTCTCAGGGCGTGTCGTGCATTGACCGAAACAAGTGATCGCCATATAACGTCAGGTTGAATGTACCCCACAAAAGTCTCTAAACCATAGAGAACACATCGTTGAACGTCGTCATCGTTTCTCGCATAATGTTGTTGTTGTAGTTGTTTCTCAGTTGTTGTTGTTGTTGTTGCTGTTGTCGTTTCACGATTGCCAACCGGACAAGGCGCAAAGTTGATAACCTTGAGAGCATTTTCATGCGAAAGTTCAATGAATTTAGTTTTACTTCCATGTCTCAAAATGAAAGAGAATAACTGAGCAGAGCACACCACACCAGAGAGAGAGAAAGAGAGAGTGAGCTAGAGAGAGACGGGGAGAGACTGCTAAAGACGCAGACAAAGTCGCAGTTGCGAGTTCTAAAAAAAAAAAAAGAAAAAAGAAACCAGCACATGTGAGCGAAAAGAAACAAAAAAAAAAGTAAAACAAGCACATTTGCAATTGAGCATAATCCACTCAAAGATACTCTGTAATTGTGTTTTTCAGTACGCTTAATTCCTAAAAGAAATGTTGGGGCATGGAAAGATTTTAGTGTCTAGACTTTTACCTCAAAAATAATTTTTTTTTTTTTAAAAAAGGTACTAAGCTTATTCAATAAAATTACAAAGTCAATTTAAAGACTGCTTAAATAAATAATAAGAATAAAAAAGGTATAAAATAAGTAAATCTTAAATATATAAAATGCTAAAAAGTATTTTCAAATTCTGTTGATGATTTTTTGCACTTCTCACATTTTTTGAAGATCACCAAATTTGTTTTTCTTTCTTTTCTTTTATTGTCCTCTATTGCAGTTTTCTTTTCTTAATTCTTGTGCGAAATATAGGACCATAAGTGATAAATATAACCCACAATAATAAACGATTGACAAACTTCAATAAAAATATATTTTAAAACATTGAAAAATTAAAATCTTGCTAAATAAAATGGGATTTTAAATGATTTGAAATTTTTCTGATAGTACTATTAAATTAAAGTTATCATCTGCAGTCAATAATACCCCTCTTTTGCTCAATTTCATTGACTACAGGGTATACAAAAAAAAAGTAGTTATAACTACTGAGAAAAGTGAAACAAAACCAGACTAAACATTGACTTGAGAACCAGTTCAGCAAATGGACAAACTGTTGCAGTTTGCCAGCGATCTCTAAGAGTCGTCTTAAGACTGAAGAGTGAGGGGGAGGGGCTGTAGAAAGGGGCGTGAAATCGATGCGTCGTCAGTGTGTTGTCTTCGTTTTTTTTTCGAAGCTCATGAAATGCGCAGGAAATCAATGATTCGGTTCGACTCGGTTTCGATTACACGCACACGATGACGATGACGATGACGATGACAATAATGATAATGTTGATGATGATGATGACGACAACTGCAGTAGTCACAACAACAACAATAACAACAACATGTTGCTGCAACATGCGAGAATGTTGCTGAAAGCATTTGCAATAAATTAACTAAAATTATAGACAATTATTAGCACTGATCGAGAGGCTGCAAGTTAGAGATGTTAAAATGTAGCGAAGCATCGATTAATTAATCGATAATTGTGTGAGCGATTTTTATAGAGATGAATCGAAAGAGATAAATCTAATTTATGTTTTGTTTTCTATATTAACAAATAAATAAACATACATTTAAATAAATCCTTAAAATTTTATATAAATAATACCCTTAAAAATTATAAGATCTGATATTTCACATTCAAATTCAATCTTCATAATTTAATTGACAAATTCGATGATTTTATTGTCGATGTTTAATTCTCAATTTTCAACTCGATCTTTAGTTTTAATTTACATCGCTATAGCGAATGCTGTTTTCTTTCTCCCTCTGCCAATATTTCTCTGTTTATTCCTACCTCTTTCTGTCCAGCAATTGCATATTTATTGGGGCGTTTGCGCATTTTAATTAAGCGATTTGTCATTACATGAGGAAAAAGGGCCAAGTTGCATTGTAAGATTGGCTGGCTTTAGGCCAACTTCTCAAATGGCAGTTGCAAGTTGTCTTATTGATTACACACGTTTAGACCATGGCTCAAAAGGGGCGCAACAATCATTATTCAATTATAGTCTTGCATTGCAGCTGAAATGGGATTCTTGAACTTGGCAAATTGAAGCAATAAACCAGCTAAATGTATCGTTAACTTGCCAAAGGAATCTAGCAGGAAAATCTTTTCAAATTAAAAGACTACTACTTTTTTTTACTATCTAAAAATATCTCGTTTTTTAATCAACTAAAGAAAAAAGTGAACGTTTTAAATATATCTTATTGTTTAAAGCTAATTGTAAATAGTAAAAAAAAAAAAATAATAATAATAATAAAATAATAAATTTTTTTACAAAAAAAATACTTATTAATCATTAAAAAAATAATATGACAAATGAAAATTTAGATTAAGATACAGCAAAACAACGCAACAGTTTTTATTCGAATAATTTTAACACTTAATTATTTTCTCTACATTTCTTGCTGACATTTTTTTGTAAAATAAAATATCTATGGATATTTAATCCCTTGTGCCCTACTTTCTGGATTAACTTATAGTTTCAGAAGAAGCAACAAAAGTGTTTCAGAGCAGGAAGCAACAAATAAGGCTTTTTTATAGAAAAATAAATACCTTGCATGTTTCCTGACCCAAAAAAAAATAAGTAAAGAGTAAAGAAATCATAATGTTTCAGATTGACAGACAGAATATGAAAGATTGTGGTGTAAGGAAGAAACAGAGGGAAGAATGAGTAAGCTGGAGGAGAATTCACAGCGGACACGGACACGAATACGGACACAGAAACATCATGTAATTTGAGTGGCGTGTAAGCCGCAGACATAAAAACCCGCATCTTGCATAATTTAATATGAATATTATAAGTATATAAAAAGGTTGCTGTAGACTTCTCTTCCCCTCCGGATTTTTTGCTGATACTCTGCTCTCTGACTTGTCTTAATGACAAACCAAGTGCAGCACTTCAACACTTTTAGTGGCAATTTACAGGAGCTGACCACAAAGACAAAAGAGGCAGCTGTAATAATGACCGCTCTACGTTGCTGATTGCTGATTATGGGAAGACGTGTCTTTGGGCCAAGAAGAGAGATGGTGGAGTTGGAAGAGTTCAAGTTGCAGCTCTAGGAATGGCACAGTGGTTCTTTTGGACAATGTAGCTTGCAGAAATACATAGAAAAAATACTTGAAATAGTGCTTGTAAATTTCAATTCATTGTTAACTGAAAGACACTTCAACATTTCAGCTTTAAAATCGTTTGTAGCTTAGAATTTAAATATTTTGAATAGAAAAATAATATGAAAAAAAATATACAACAAATATTGTAATACAATAAAAATAAAATAATATAATGAAAACAATATAATATAATTAATATAATAATTTAATAGCTAGATGGACTTATTCGCTTTATTTTACAAATCATATCTATTTTAGAAATAATTTCTTTTCTAAAAATATATAATATATAAGTAATTTTTCGACTGAGTAAAATTCATTAAAAATAAAGATAAATAAGTTTTTAATAAAGTAAATAGCTAAAACGAGCTAAATTTCCAATAAGAACCACTGTACACAGGTCTGGGTTTCTTGTACTGGTCCCAGAAGGGATGAGAAATAAAAGTCAAGTTAGTTTATCGTCAGTCACATGCAGATGACAATGAAAATGACGTTGATGATGATGATGATGATGTAAAGTGCAAATAATTATGACAAGCAAAGCGCAGACAGCAGCAAAAAGGGGAAGTCAAACGGAAGCAGCGAAATAACAACAACAACAAAATCATTGCACACCTGCGAAAATGTAAATAAATACATATAAATATATATATATATATATATATACATACTATACATAAATTGCGTGGTGCGAAGGTGCAACAACAACAAAACAGCAAGAAATTAAGCGAGAAAAAAAAAATATAGTGTGCAACACTTGAACTCTGGCGCAGCTGCAGCAATAAGCACAGAAAAGTAAGTAGGAAAGGAGCAGGGAAAGAGGCAGGAAGGTACAGCATTGAGTCAGTCAGGTCTTAACCTGAGCCACACCTCCAGCAGACACCAAGTGGCAACGATTATGAAACACAATCAGCTGTGCCTCCTCCCATTGTTGTTGCTGTTGTTGTTGTTGTTTAGCCCAGTACAGAAAAGAGTATAAAGGTTTATAAATATGTGACCATATCTGTTTCTCCATAGAAACATCTATTTCTCAGGGATTGTAAGAATAAGATCAATCTAATTTGATGATAGTACTTTTATAAATTGTATCAAAATTGTTGGAAATTTTCTATTATTTTTATATTCTAATCATCTTATTATTTTAATATTTTTAAATTTTCTATTATTTTTATATTCTAATCATCTTATTATTTTAATATTTTAAAAATTTTTGTTTAAATATTATTTACATTTTATTAACTTATTTTACATTGTGTATCATTTAAGATGATCATATAAAAAGATTTAGGTACTGGGCATTTAAAAGTCGAGCACCTCAACTTTTGTGTTCTTTACTTGTTGTTGATGCTGCTGCAGTTGAGGTTTGTAGGGTAATTGACAACAGACAGTAGAGCCAAGTTGGCTTAAAAGCAGCCAAGCGGCAAAAGAAGGCAATACCACAAATGCCTTAGTTATTGCCCCCAAAACCAAAACAACAAAAGTGTAAAGCATAGAGAATAGAGTGGAAAAAACAGACAGACAAATGGATAGATAGATAAAGTAGCCTATGCAGCTACCTAGAGGTTAATCTGGTCCGTGTCCAACTGAAATGGTTAAACTCTGCTCTGATTGCTGATAAATGTGTTTAAAACGCAAGGCCCTTGGTACAGCTTAATAGCACAGGGTTGAAATGAAATTTTCCTTAGTTTTTTTTTATCAGATATTATTGTTTTAAAATAATAACTCTTTTAATAAAATCAAGTTCCAAAAAAAATTCATACTTGGTAGATTTTCTCCAACTTCAAACTTGCATCACTTTGCCAAAAATAATCCGATATTTATGGAGAAAGTCATTTTGTTCATCATTTGAGCTCTTATTTCATTTTGCATATTAAAAATATTAGCTTTAAAAAAAAATTTTGTATTCCAGTTTTTTCGATAAAGTCATGTATTTTTTCAAAATTCAAAAACTCCAGATATCACTTTTAAACATCTCCTGTTGCCAAAAATAATATAAAAAGACACTTTAAAGATGATTCTAAGGGATTTAATTTTTTTGTAAAAAATCAGCCCAAAACTTACAAAAATTTGACTTGAAAAGTTTCCAGACCAATGTCTTACCACACTTCAAACTTCCATAACTATGTAAAAACTGAACTGATTTTCAAAGAAACATACAGCTTTAAAAATTAATTTTTTTCGTCTACTGTCCGTCTATTTCCCTTACTGCCTTATATCATTTTACTTTGGCATTATTGGCTTTTTTAAATTTTAATAAACTTCGGATTAGTAATAACTATTAAGTTTGGCCTCGGAGCATCTCATTAGGCTCAAATCCGGAAAAGAGCAGCCGGAATTATCCCCGCAGCTATTACATTTATAAATATTTTGCCCCCCGCACAGTTTCACTTTATTTAATACACAAAGAGAAACACAGAAAGGGACAGGAACAGGAACAGAGGGAGAAATAGAGACAAAGAGAGAGGCGGGTTCATTACAAAAATATGCCGCTAATTATGATGGCCCTTCAAAAAAAAAACTTTTGATGGCATTTCAACCAAAACGTAAAAGAAGAAGACAAAAGAACAACGACAACATCAACAACAACAGACAGTACAACATTATTACAGAGATTGACCTTTAAGGGCATGAGACCAAAAGCAAAACGACAGAACTTTGCCGAGAGTCCACAAAAAGTTTAAAAGTCAAAACAATAAAAAATTTAAAACCTTTTTTGACAAATTAGAAAACGCAATACTTCAACAGACAACCAGCTAAAAAAAAACCCAATGATTTGAAAAAAAAAAAATCAATAAGCAATTAATAATAATATTGAAGTTGCGGGCTCTGAGAAGCAGACAAGTTTAACTAGATTTATAGATCCCGAGGCATCCTTTAAGCCCCATTAAAGCCACGAATTTAACCGCAGGTCACAAGGCATAAATACATAATAGATTTGTATATAGAGATTGTCAAGTTTATAGATGGTCAAGTTAATTTGGCTTATCATAGCCAAAATATTTACATTTCTTTGACTTTCAATTAGCAGTTAAAGCTTATGAGCGTGTTGCTCCAAAAGCCAATTACCAATGGCCATTGAGGGCTGTCAATTTGTGAGTGTTGTGAGTTGCTTTCAGGTGGTAAACAGACAGACAGACAGACAGACAGACAGACAGACAGACGGACAGACAGACAAACAGACAGACAGACAAACTTTAAATGCGTTATCAGTATAAACTGTGCTTCGTGTTGGACTGTGTTGCCAGAACAGCTTTTTCCCGTCAAATCTGGCTTTTTATCCAATGGCGCGAAAGAAGCAGAAAACAGCTGACAAAATGTATTTTTGTTTGTTTTTATATAGTTTGTTTCTTTAAGTCGCATTTTTCAGCCTGATTAGAAAATTTTTAAATAATCAGCAAAATACATGACTACAAAATTTTAGAATGTACTTTAAAATACAAAAAAAAAAATATTAGTCTTCTATCTATATTTATAAAATTTAAGAAAAAAGACACAAAAAAAAAAAATGAAAACTATAAAAATTACAAAACAATACTAAAAAGCATGCAAATTTATATTTTTTTGAGAAGATTCTATAAATAGGTTATAAGAAGATTCTATAGGAAAACGTAGGGATCTTTTCACGAACAGAAAATTTAAAATATATATATTAAAAATATATATAATGATCCTATCCTATACCTTTGTTCCAATGCGTTTTTAATAATGGAGTCTAACAGAGTTGAATCTTAAATATAAAATTCATGTAAAAACACCATCAAAAATTGGACTACTTTTTTCCCAAATCTTTTTTATAGTTGACTCTAATTTTTTTCAATTTCCTTGGCTTTATTGCTTCTTAAGAGATTGGCTGCACTGCTTTGCCATTCTGCCACTTCCTTCCTCATTCTGTCACTTATGCTCGCTATCTTTCCACCTCTCTCTTTCTTAATCACTGTCCGTCTCTCTCTCTCTCTGTCTGTCTGTCTGTCTCTTTCTTTGCACGCAATGCGGTATGACGCTAACGCTGACGAGCTTGACGATGACGACAAGTGTCATTATATCAAGTGATTTTGCTTTTGGCCACAGTCAGTGTCACTGCAACAGCTTCCTGCTTTTCTCCTCTCTCTCTCTCTCTCTCTCTGTCTCTCTCTTCCGCCATCTTCCCTGCTGTTGGCTGTCATTCTCATTGGCATTGAATGCCAAGTTTTGAGTGGCTTATGGAGAGAGAAAATCCAACGTCTGTCTGTCTGTTCGTCCGTTTGACAGTTTTGAAGTGTTATGCGATTTTGCATTATTGGCTCTGACTGCAAATTCTCTATTCTCTATCCTGCTCTATTTAACTGTTGCTCTCTCACTCCTTCTCTGTCTGTTTTCAGTTGACTTTTGTTCGTGTTGAATAGTTTTGACGTAGTTTTCCATATGTTGGCATAGAAAACTTTGTTGCATTGCCTTCGAAATAGATTTGCAGGTTGTCAGCTAAGATAACAATAATAAAGAAAATAAAGCTCATTGTCTGACATATAAGTTTACAGTTATTTTAGCACGTATTGTTGTGCATTTGTAATTTCAGTTTTTGCCTGCCAAATTCTCATTACTTTTTGTATATGCATCAACTGATTTCAGTTGGCATAAATGAGAAAGCATAAAGTTGAATTGGAAATTTCAATAGTTTTACGAAAGTTTTCATTTAGTTAATTAACTTTTCTTTGTACTCTCCAGCTTATTATTAGCATCATTGCTTATATATCAAACTCTTTGTACTGACTGACTCATTGACAAATTATTGTAAAGTCCAAACACAAAATTTGTAATCAAGTTCGTATAACTTTATTATTTAAATGCCATAGATTAAATAGGATGTAAATTAGCCTTTTGTTTCTATTCAATTTAATAATTAACATTATTTTCAATAATTGTTATTAAAAATTATTATAAATCTCTATTATTTGATTTTCTAAGAGCTCCTCCTCAATTAGTTCAAGTTTCTGTTGCATTAAGCGTACTTATTTTCTTTCTGTAATATTAATAATGTAATAATTTCATAACTTTTTGTCATTTTCCTTACATTTTCTGAGTTGTCGTTTTCCTTTTCCTTTAGCCAATTAAAAACTGTTAACTTTTCACTTTAATTGCACTTAGTTTTCCACACACACACACTCACACACACACCAACACACACTTCTGATGACATTATACAGTCAGACCAACATTTATTCGTACACTTTAAATTTCGAAGTATTTTTCCTCATAAATAGTGTAAAGTTGACTAATTAAAAAAAAAAAAACTCTCAGCATGAAGATGAAATACTTTTAATGCATATTTAAAAAACAAAAACAGTTAAATTCAATTTTAAGTCAAGAAAACTTACAAACTAATCAAAAAAGGCACTTTTTGGCGACCAAAAATTATTCGTACAGTTCGAAAATTTAAAATTATTTTAGAAAATTATAAGAATGTCAGTGGCTTTTAATATTTTGTTGGACCGCCTTTTGCAGCTATGACAGCCTTCAAACGTCGTCGCATACTTTTGACCAACTTTTTGGTATATTTAGCGCTGATTTTGGCCCATTCATTGCTTAAAGCGGCTTTCAATGAATCCTTTGACGTTATCTGGTGCTTCCGGATTCTTTGTTCCAGCAAATTCCAAACATGCTCAATGGGATTCAAGTCTGGTGACTGGGGTGGACTCTTAAGCTGCTTGCAGTGGTAAATGAGCCATTCTTGAACCGAATAAGCGGTGTGTTTGGGGTCGTTGTCCTGTTGAAAAATAAAAGTCTTGGGATCTAGGCCTAATTCCGTGGCGCTTGCGTGTAAATTTTCAATTAGGATCTTCTTGTACACGTGCTGATCCATTTTTTCATTGATGAAGACCATTCGACCAGCTCCAGCTGCAGACATACACCCCCAAACCATCACATTGCCTCCACCGTGTTTTACTGTGGGAATAATATTATTTTCCTTCATGGCTTCATTGACTTTGCGCCAGACTTTTGGAGGACCATCATGACCAAATATGTTAAATTTGGATTCGTCACTAAATATCACGTTCTTCCAAAAAGAAATTGGCTTGTTCACGTGAACTTTGGCGAACTTAAGCCTCTTTGTTTTATTGACCTTTGAAATGAAAGGCTTGCGGCGAGCAACTCGTCCATGGTATCCTGCCTTGTTCAGGCAGTTGCGTACAGTTTGGGGACAAACTTTTTTTTGCATTCCCTCTTGAACATTTTGACACAACACTGTGGATGTTATTTTTGGATTTTGGACCACAGAAGCTACCACATTGCGCTGTTCTCTTGGCGTTAAAATGCTTGGTCTGCCGGCTTTATGATGATTTGTTCCTATTTCACCGGTGTCTGTATATTTTTTGATTATGCTTTGCACTGTCGAATGAGGCCTATTGATCAACTTTCCAATTGCGCGAAGACTCTTATTTTCCAGGTAAAATTTTAGTATTAGTTTGCGGATTTCTGGAGAAACATCCTGACCTCGTCCCATTTTTTCTTAATTGTATCAAACTTAAATACCAGTGAACCTATATTCTGCAAACTTCATAGGAATGTGCGTAATATTCAATATGTCAACGCATAGCACAAAAGAGAATCGCAAAAAACGGTAAATTTCAGTGTTGGAAAAGGTTAAACTCAGAGTGTACGAATAATTGTTTGGCGTCTTTTCGTGATATTTTTTGGATTTCCAGGCTATACTCATTGTGTATATAAAATTAATTTTTTTTTTTTGCGCATATTGTTTAAAATAAATAACTCTCTTCGTCTACAATACAAAAATTTTTTATATTACGAAAGCCTGGCCTAGAACGGCCATGAAAGTACTAAAAACTAACTGTACGAATAAATGTTGGTCTGACTGTATGTGAGTGTGTCAATCCAATTTATATTTCTCATATTTTTTCTGAGAAATCTCTTTGCACTAATCCACATTTAATGCACTTAACATTTTCTTCTTGTTGCTTACTTTGCTACTTCTGTTGCTTCTCTTTTCTTTTCTCTTCTCTACTTATCATTCTCTTCTTCTTCTACTTTAGCTACTTTAACTTGGCAACTTGTTTTTGATTTGGACGGTGGGAAAGAGGTGGGGGGGGAGGGGAAACTTGCTGTCATAAGTTTTGTTTTTGCAATTTATGCACATGACATAAAAACGTGCGCAGTGTAAAACAACTTTAACAATGTTGTTGTTGCTTTTGTTGTTCTTGCTGTAGCTGTTGTTGTTGTTGTTGTTGATCTACTTATTATTGCTGTTGATTTAATTTATGCCTCGTATTTTACTTATTGCATTTATATATCGCATAAAAACTATACAAAATTTGTAAATGTAAGTTTTAAAATATAAATAAATTGTTTTTACAAATTTTTTAAATATTATTAAAACATAACTCGCATTTTTCAGTATTTGTAAAATTATACAAATTGAATATATGCATTTTATCTACCCTAAATAATCATACGGTATTTTAGAAATTTAGAGAAGAGATATAACATTTTTTTTTTGTTTATAATATTCTCGAATTTAAATTTTTTAATTAAATTATGAATTTCTGATTTTTATAATTATATTATTGTTGTTATTTTCGTTTTTTTCGCAAGTTTTCAAAGTGTTTGAAACGAAATATTATTAAAGTAGTTTTTGGGTGTTTAAGGCAACTTTAATTGTAAAAGAACAACAAATTTGTACAGAGCTAAGCAATTCCAAAAACAACAACATTTCAAGAATCGGGCGCATAAAAAACTGGGTCAAAAGTGGGGAAAAAATTATAAAGTAAAAAGAAAAGTGTGGAAAACTTGCAACGCTAAAAAGAAGAAGCAAAGAATGAAAAAAAAACTGAAGCAATGCAACAGCAACAAAAACAAAAACAACAACGTTGCAACGGCGACTGCGAGGCGCATGTTTATACACACATACACACACATAAATATACGTATATATATTAAACTATATACATATATATGTGTGAGTGTGTGTGTGTGTGTTCTTAAAGCTCACGCAGTCTTGCCTCTTCTCTCCCTCTCTATCTATTGCTGGCTCCTTTTTTCTCTCTTTCTCTCTTACAAATCTTTAGTGCCTTTTCTTTATTATTTTTCTTGGCACTTTTTATTTACTATTTGTTTGTGTTACTTTTTTATTGCAACGCCACAAACGAAGCAACTAAAAGTTGCAGTCAAAGAAAGTTTTTTTTTTTTTTTCATTTTAAAGCCGCGGGGGGACTTAAGCAAAGGGGGGTATCCAGAAGTACAAAGAAATAAGGTAGGAATTTAAAATGATTAAATAATGCTGTTTAAATTATAGTTAGATAACTGAAAACAAAAAAAATCTAAAAACCATTAAATAAAATTTATATTTTTTAAAACAGCTAAAAAATTATAAAAAATAAAAAATAATTATTATTATAATTTCTTATTAAAAATAAATTATATAAAACTTATTTTAATTGTATGTTATAAATATTAAGTAATTAAATTTATCGTTGAATGTTAAGCAAATACATAAATTTAGCATGTATAATTTTGAAATATAATTCAAACAAATATACGTATACTTAATAACTATTAAAACAGTCTTCTTTTTAATGCATTGTATGTATATATTTTTCTTTAATAATTATTTATTTCTTTCTTTAAATTAATCGCAGTATATTTCCATTTTACAAACATTGCAATAGAATCGTTTTCTAATTGGCCATAAGCAAAAAGCAGGCACATTAATTACGTCTAGATGCCGGCAAAGGTGTTAACTACAATTTTATGCAAATTACTTAACAAACTGATGCATATCCGAAATAGTTAAAAGTACAAAACAAGAGAACAAAAACTAATTGCATAGAGAAACAATTCTTGTTTTTCTTAATTAACTGAAATGTTTTGTTGGCCAAAAAAAAGCCAAGAAACAAGCTAAAAGCCGCGCCTCAAGAACAGCAACAACTACAACAACAACAACTCTAGATTTGTTGTTGTTCAAATGAAACGTATTTATTTTTATTTTTTTTTTTTTTAATCGGCGTATGGAAATCGAATTGGAATTGGAAACTTAAATCCAACATGACAAAAGACGATAAATATTGGCTAATTATAACAAAAAGGCAACAGGGATTGTTGTTAACAAAAATAAGAAAAGAAATACAAAATGACAACAATCAAAAAATTCAGAAACTCGGCCTTGAACAAACAACAATTGAAAAGCAGAAAGAGACAACAACTCTGGAAAAAAAACAACTCAAAAAAAACTATAAAATGTCAAAGCAAAAATATTTGCTGTTAGATTTTTTCTGTCAGCTGCAGCAAAATGTTAAAGCAACGACAATAACAACAATAAAAGCACACAAATGTAAATAAATTACATGCAACAAATGCAGCAACATTGACGTTGACGTCGACGTCGACGTCGACAGCAGCAGTTGCAGTCACGTTGAGTGCTGCTGTCGCTGCTGCAACTGCAACTGCAACTGTTGCCGCTGTTTGTGCCACTAACCCACTTCGAGACAACTCGCTGCCGTCTCTTTCTAGCCCATGCTCTACCCCTCTTTTTCACTCAGCGCAACGTGAAACGTTGACAAAAAAATACAAATACAAAAAGAAAAAGAAAACATTTCCAATTGCCGACTATGAGATACCCTTTACAAACTATATTTAGTTATGTAATCAATATATAATAACATGTATATTATTATATTAAAATATATAATAATTTTTGTACAGGGATTTAAATAAATAATATTTATTTCAATATATGTATAATTTAATTTTAAATAGAGACATATATTATTATATTTATTCTCGAGTCAAGCGGAAAATTTTTTCGATTTGTGAATTTATTGATTTGCCATAGAAACTTCTATTCCTTGAAAAATCTGACTGTGTGTCTTGATTCATAGCATTATTAATGGACACTTTTTTTAATAAATAATTTGTAAGTTTTAATAAAATCCTTATTTTTTAACTTCTAAAAAAAGTGTTAAATTTAAAAAAAATTTGATTTATTTTTTGTTACTTTAATGCTTTTACGATATAAAAATGTATGTTGCTTTTAAATTTTAAAAAATCATAAATGTTGTTATATTTATGCGATTAAGTAGAATATTATATACTTTTTCCAAGCAATACAATATACCCATCTACCTATTTATTTTTTTAAGGGTATAACAACAACAGCAACAACTTCACGACGTCTCCAAGTTTTGCATTTTATTACGAAAATTCTTTGCATTCAGAAAAAAACCTAAAAAGCATTCAATTAATCAGTCAGCTAAAAGGGCGCAAATGGATAAAGGGAGAGTTCCACAACAAATTAGCGGCTTAAAGCCCAAAGGCGTTGATTGATTTGAAGGGCTTTCAGTGGTAGAGAAAGAGAGAGAGGGAGAGCGAGACGAAAAGGGAGGGAAGAGAAGCGGGCACAATCAGTTGTTCAATGACTCGCATTTGGCAGCTGTCAGAGGGGGGGGAAAAAAGGGAGTACGGGAGTAACAAAAACAGCTCAATTGAAAGCTTATTTATAGGCCTGATATAAGACTCTCCACACTCCTGACAACCGTCGACAGTTGTGACCCAAAAATGCATGAAAAACCACAAAAAAAAAAAAATACACTTTTGACCACAAAATCTTTGACAGCAACCTTAAAGTGCTGGACACAAACCACAGTGCACCTCACTTCCCACCTCTTAATTCACAAACTTCATTTAAAAGCAGTGAGAAAAGCATTTTTAATTTTGAAAAATATTAAATTAAAATTAAAAACTTTTTTGTTCAATTTAAAAAGCAAATAAAAAATATTTTGAGCTATTTACCAAAATATTTGATTGAATCTGATGAAAAAATTAGTATGATATTAAAATTTTTATAAAAAATATATATATAATGTGTTTATTTGAAATGCCACTTTTAAGATATGTCACATTTCATGTAAATGAGCGATATATAAGATATCAAATGAATCTTGTGTTATTTTGGAATTACACAAGTAATATTAATCCAAAAACATTAAATTATGCATTTAAGTATTATTATTACATATTTCATTACTTTTTTTAAAACATATTAGCATAGCAAATATTTAAAATAAAAGTTGAAACTGATTATATGAACAAGTTATAGTTTTTTAAAACCATAACTTTTATTTTCAATTTTTGGTTAAAAGTAATGTTTTTTTTTTATAGATATTGACAAGAGTGCATTGACAACTTTTTGGAATTATCATAGAGAATCAAAAAATTGTTGATAGAAAAAAAACTACTTTAAATTGTGTCCATTGTTTGGCTGCTGCTCTGATTCATCAAACCGCAACGCCTTCAATACTTTTCCTTCCCTCCGCGTTTCCTCCTTCAGCTGCACATGCAACAACTGCCTTGCCACAAAAATGAACATAAACATAAACATAATTTTCTATTGCCGCCACACGACGCGATTTTTGGAGTCGATTCAACGCTTTGTCAACAGCTGCAAGTTGCAAGTTGCAAGTTGCGTTGCATTTTCGCTTTCCAAAAAAAAAAGTTGCACAATATTTTGTGCTGTTGATAGGCAATACCCTGTATAGAAAAGCGTCAAGCAGGTATGCACAGTTGCACATTAAGTTGCCTAACATAAGGGAAACTTTAAAACTAACTAATTTCTCATCTTTTTAAGACTTTAATTTTATATTTAAAAATATTTTCATTAAATTTAATTATAATTTAATTAACAAAGTAAATTCAAAAATTTCTGAAATCCAAAGTAAAACTTCTCTCATCATAACTATGAAATATCAACAACGGTTAGAAATTCAAAATATTTTCTGGAAAATTGCATTTTTGGCTTAATTGCTTTACAGGGTATCTGTGCGTGTCATGCGCCATTTAATATTTGCTTTCATGTGCCATGTTATATCTTTTTACAGGCTTCGCTGAGTTGCTAAACTTTAACTGCTGACTTTTTTGCATAAACACGTAAGTAATTGCAATGTTAAGTATACGCCAAGTAGCACACGACTTATCCTGTACAGTGAACACCCCCACTAAAACACACACCCAAACACACACACACACACAATGATAGTAATAGCTGTGGCAAGTCAACAACCAGCTGTTAGTTCAGTGAACTGCACTTGGTCAAGCAATTTCAACTTCCACTGACCAGTTCACTAATTAAAATTGCTTACTTTAATAATAATTATAATAATCATAAAGAATACGTAAATGATAGAGAGGAGAAACCAGGGAATAATAACGAAACTAGTACTGTAACTGTAAAAATAATTTTTAAGTTTCTGCTTTTTGTTTAAAAGTAACAAACAAAAGTAAATATAGTTAGATAAAAGGTCGGATCAACTTTCAACACTCGTAACTTTGTCAAAACTGATCCGACTTTCAAGTGAAATGTAATTTTGGTCATTATTTGGTGTCATAATTGATTCTGCATCAAAAAATATTTAACTTTAAAAAATGTATAATTTTCTATATTTTGACAACATTATGTATGTATTTTTTCAAAATATTAAATCTTGAGTTTTTACTATTTTTGAAATTTTTCAATCCTAAGCTTCTTCTCTATTATAAAACTCCTATTTTATTGGCTATTATAAAAAAAAAACTCGCGCGTTTTGTGTACGTTTTTAAACGCCTGCTCAAGAAAAGTTTTTCGTGAAAAAAAAAACAGCTGACAAAGTGCAATGTTAAAGCCAAGGGCATTAGAGCGTTAAGTCTTGGGCGTTTGGGGCGTGGCATGGCATGGCATTAACATTTCTGCATTGTAATTACAATATATAAATTTTCAGCGGATTTAACGGATGCGAACGAACGACGAGAGTTATTTTTGCATAGATAAAGTTAGTAAATGAGTCTAGGCTAAACTTATTGTTGTCTCTACCTCTCTCACTCTCACTCTCACTAACTATCTGTATCTGTCTCTCCTTTTCAGTGCCGCTCAGCAGCGCGTAAAAGTCAACGACAGCAAAATGTGGCGCTCAAATTAATTTTATTTATTTTTTTTTTTTTTTTTTTTTTTTCAACTTTTATTGCGGTTTCATAGAGAGAACGTTGCCACAAGTATTTTCCATCCAGAGTGCAGAGTGTGTACTTAAGTATATATTTATTTATATGTAGAAATTACGACTCGAGCAATATCATTTTAATGAGACAAACACGCACATGTGTATGGAGACTAACTACACTTCTTCTGAGAGTATCTTCAACTTGAACTTACAATCTTTTTGGGAGACTCGATATCATCACAAAACAGTTCAACGATCCATGACGCATTTATTCTAATTGTGTATTGTAGTTGTTAACTTACCTGTAAAAGAAGAAAGAAAAAATAATATTAATAAATAGGCATTTGATTTAAAAGACTGTTCTTATTAAATAGTATAAGTATTAAAAAAAATTGTAGTAGTAAATTAATAGTATTTAATTAAAAAATAAATAAATTATTACAATGAAAATTTACTTAATTTATTTGTAGTTAAATTTGTTTTTGTTTTTTTTTTTAAGAAAATTTTTTTTTTTTTTTTTTTTTTTTTAATATGACTTGTATATTAATTCAATTTTTTTATATTTTTTATTTTGGTTTAATTTTTGTTTTTTTTTTTTAGCTGCTTACTCTTGTTTTGGAACTCCAGCTAATTATAATCTAGAACTAAATGCATTCGTTAAGAGTTTTCAACGAAGAACGAACGAAGTTTTCTGAATGAAGACCTCTCTAGAGTTAGTTATCGGATTCTGCATAAGGGAGAATTCATGGCAATCCATAACAATAAACTCAGTCTCAAGTGACTGCATGTTTTTGTGTTTTGTTTTTTCGGGGTTGGGTTAAGTTTTGGTTTCGGAAACGTTGAAACAAAAATGTCAAAAGCAAATTCAGCAAACACTTAAAATGGTCTCAAGTGAGCACAAGTTGAAATACCAAAAAATTCAATATGAAAAAAAAAATATATAAAACAAAACGAGAGAATAAACAAAAAAAAATGTATAGACGTCGACGCAACGCATTTTCCCCAAAGCAGCAAAAGTCAACTGCCGACTAAAAAACAACTCAAAAAAATACAAATGTCAAGCAAAAAAGAGAGAGAAGGAGAGAGAGGAGAGAGAGAAATGCTAGAGAGAATATGTGGCCACATGAGAGTGATACAAAGAGAGGGGGAGGAAGAGAAGTGCTACTGAAAGGCCTGCAGAAAATGCTGTGTAAAATGTGCTGAAATTTATGCACATATGCCAAGGGGGAGGATTCAGGAGAGGACACTGAAGTCCCCGAAGGCTGGACAAAAATTGGGGGCGTGTCTGTGGGCCGACCATTGTAAATATGCATGAGCACGTCTAAAAATCATCACCGAAGGACGTTGATAAAGCGACTCACTAACGAATTCACTGACGAACTGACTGGCAAACTGCTGATTTTTATTTGAAAAGCGCTCAAGTTGAGTTTATGTTTAGTTTGCTGGTTTCGCAAATGCGAAAACTCAAAAATACGACATCTGGGAAAGCAAATAAGTTAAGCTCGAGCTATGATATGATGGAAATGGTATAGAGAGAGGGAAAGTGGGGTTTAGTTTAGACGAGCAAACAGCTGTCAAGGCTGAGAGATGATGAGAGAGCTTTAAGCCATGTGGCTGACACTGATAATACCAGAGAGAGACAAGAATAGTAAGATGAAAGTTAAGACCACTTAAAGGCAATTCAAATTTGTTAGGGGAAAGCTTACAAACTAATTGTTTGTTATAATAATAGTATTACAAATTAATCTCCAGTAAATAAAAATCATTCAAAATAATTATCAACTTAATGAATACAAGTGTGGAAAATAAATGGAAAGCTATGCTTGCTTAATAATTTGCATTATATCTGAACTGAAATTATAAATTGATTTGTTAATTTTTATATTTTACTTAGAAAAATGCTAATAATAAGTCAGGTTCATATTAATATTATTAATATATATTAATCTTACATATCTCACTTAATTCCTAAATCTTATTTTATACTAATTTAAAATAATTCTTATTATTTGAAATTTTAATGCAAGAATAAATTAAATATTATTTTAATATAATAATTGAACTAAATTTAAAAAAATAATTCAAAAAAATTCTCGTAGCCGACAGCTACAAAATCATCACGCAACTAAATAAATACAAATACAAATACAAATACAACTACACGCACTCACTCCATCACTCACACACACATCCATATATATATATATATGTAGAAATACAGAAAGCAAAGCAAAACACGTACAATAGCTAAAGTAATACAATAACAAATCGCCAACTAAAGGGAAAATCGAAGAAGAAAATCGCTGGGCATCAACATGGGACTGAGTTTCTATTTTTTTTCTTCGAATTTGCCTTGTCTTCTTGCGTTTCCTTTTGTTTGTCTGTGTGCCCGGGAATTTCGCAGCGTCCAGGGGCAAAAACACACACATACGCACACACACAAAAGCACCGTTACAACTTTTCCAAAGACACACACACAGAGGAACATGAATATCTACTCAGCTGTTGTTGTTAGACCAGTAACCAATAGTGGGAATAGAATTATAGACTATTTGTTGACAATAATCCTAACTATCAGGTGTGTTTAAGATTCTCCATTTTTTTGTTAATTTATATTTTTTATTAGTCAAAACCCCAAAAAAAAAGAAATATGAAGAAATGTGATGAATTTTAATATATATATTTTTAGTTTTTGTTGGTTTCGCAAAGTATTTATTTTGTACATTTGATTATTTATATTTTGATTAAATTCATTTGATTCTATTTTCTATTTTGTTCAATTAAGTGTTTAAAGCTATTTCTGTTATATAATTTTAAATATGTATAAATAAAATAAAAAGTCTTGTTTGTACATATTGAAAAGACTTAATTTTTTTAAGGATTTGAAGCCACAGAAATATTGTTTTTAATATTGTTGAATAAACTTTTACTTTAACTATGATCTCAAAATTTTTTAATGTATTTTTTTTTAAATATTTTTGTTTTCTTTTTTATTCCTCTTTTTATTTACGGATAATGGGCATCTAAGAGTCGAGCACTTCGATTACAGCGTGTTGATTTTGTTGTTGTTTCGCCAAGGGTGCAAAATTGTGTGCGCGCGCGTGTCTATGTGTGTGTGTGTGTGTGTGTGTGTGTGTGTGTCTACGAGATGAGGGTGTTATAAGCGGTTAAATTTCGAACATACTCTGACTTCCTCTAGTCACCACCCCCACCCAATTCCCTTCTCACTCTCACTCTGTCGCTCTCTGTCTCTACTTCTCTATGTGTCTACCTTCGTCGCGTCGTTTCCCAATTTTCGCTGCCCTTCGGCGCCCATCGTTACCGCCAATTTCCCATCGTCATTCCTTCCCTCTTCCTCATCTGGTTACCTTCTTCGTCTGCCTCTTTATCAGCTGCTGCTGCTGTTTGTCCTTTGTGCGACCCCCAGACCAATGCCACGCCTACCTTCCTCTCTTCCACCCCTCCTGCATTTTAGACAGTTTAACACACGTGCGTTTTTCTGAACTAATTTCACGTTACGCATACGCAACGTGTGTCTGTTTGTGTTCTAAAAATTTGTTATTTTTGTTCTGCTTGTTGTTGTTTGCCAAACAAAATGAAACGTTGTAAAACTCTAATACTTTTACCGTTGCCTAGTTTTAAGCGCTTTATGGCACAACATTTTGTGGCATGCAACACTGCAAAAATTCGAATATTTAATTTTCATGATGAGTTTTTTATACATGTTTAGGAAACTGAATTTATAAAATTTATTTATAATAAATATTAAATAAACATAATTAATAAATAAATATAAATGTTGAATAAGTACAAATTTTAAATAAGTTAAATAAATACCCGTTTTTTTTAATACGCACAAATAAAAAATAAAAGAAATTACTTTTAAGTATTTATTTGGTTTTCCAAATTTTTTCAACCTTTTAAATTTTAAGTTTGTAACATGTAAAACCATTTTAAAAAATTATATTTTAAATTTAAGCTACTCTGTGTAGACATAAGTATAAAAAAAAAAAAAAAAAAAAAAATGCATCATTAAATTGATCTTTACATTTGTTATTTAGTAATGAATTAATAAGTAAATAACAAAAGTATATAAATGAAAGAATAAATAAAGAGAAACAATTTGTATATAGTAATTTATAATATTTATAATTTGTAAATATATATTTGTTACTATATCGACTTGTTTATCCTTTTAAATTTATATACACAAATTCTTAATTAGGAAAAAGAAAAAAAAGGTAATCGAAATAAGTTAAATAATCGCTGCTCCGTTGGAAAAACTTTTGCCTGCTCCTTTTGCATATTCTCTAGAAGGGTGCAAGGCGAGAAAGAGGAGGGAAAAGGGGGCGAAAAGAAGAGGAAAAAAGGGGTGAAAAAGCGTCGCTTAAAATTAAACAAAACACAAGTTGGCAGCCTGGCATAAATCTCTGCTAAATTCAGGCACCCGGAAGCTGACTTTTGCTTACCAAATAACACCTCACCCCCCAAATCTCCCCTCTTCCTCCCGTCGCCGCTCCCTTCGTCTGCTTGCCACATGCCCCGTCGTCAGCTGCGTAATCTAGCAACTACTCGAGCGGCATAAATTTAAGCCAACAACTGCAATGTGGAGCCATAAAAGTTACAACCCAATAACAGACAGAGAAATAGGAAGAGAGAATCAGTTCGGGGGCAGTGTGGGGTTAAGACCTGACCAGAAAAATGGCCCATACAGTTGGAAAAGAAAATGTTTTGACAAAATATAAATACACATATGTTTTTTTATTTTTTCAAAATTTATTGTGATTATTGTGTAATTTTTAAAAATAGTTAAATTAAATGAGAATTATTTTGATATTTTTAAACTTGATCTAAGAATCATAGACAAAATAATTAAAAAAGATAATAAAATAAATATGCATACAAAATTATATATCTTTTGTAGTGAAATTGTGTAAATTATTTATGTTGTCAAAACACTTTCTGGACTAGCTGTGTGCAATTTTACACAAGGCACTGAACTTGCCGACTTCTCTCAGCCTCTCTCGCTCTCTCTCCGCCTCCTCCCTTTCTCTCTGTCTCTCTACATAAGTAATAAAAAATAGTAATTTGCTCGTAAAATAGTTGCGCTCAAGTAATTTTAACGATTATGATCTTAATCAAGTTGCCAACGGAAGGGGGGAGGATTTTGGGGCGAAATCAAGGGAAATGCAAAATGTCTGAAACTTTTGAAAGAAAGACAAACAAAAGATTTAAGGTTATATGCAAAAGTCTAATGGTCAAAAAGAAAACAAAACACACACAAGTGTTAATTTCTAATTAATTCTTTACAAATTTCATTGTAATTCAATTTTTAGTTTTTTAAGTGTAAGCTTATTTTTCATTAATTTCAAACAATCAAGTATGTTTATTAATATCCCTTAAATTGCACTTTAATTCACAGATTCGTGTAAGAAGCAAAATCATACCGCAGTCTGATTAACCATACAAAGTTCCCTCTTACTCTTTTTTTTTTTTTGTTTTTTTTTTTTAAATGCAACCAATTAAAAGTTTAACTTTTCCGCCGCATTTCCACATTTTCCCTGTGCTTAGCCACATATGAGAAAAGTTATCACAGCCGCAATTTTCTAAAAACAAGCATTTTGCTCTCTTAAATCATTTCTATATAGTTTGTTATATTTTTTCAAACATTATTCACCAGTTTTTCCCCAACTTGTTGTGCGTTGATCAACCCATTGAATTTATTGCCAACATTTTCTATTTTACAAAATTAAACCGCATAAAAAACTAAAAAGTCACGCCCACTCGACGCCCATTTACGACAGCAACAAAATGTTTAAAATTTTACATTTTTGCATAAAGTTGAAGTAATTTATTTCAGACCAAATAAAATACAAAAAAATAGTCAAAAGGACAAGAAAAATAGAAGGGGAAAAAAGAACTGACTGTGAGGAAATCCAACAAAGGCGTTTCAAATGCCAAGCAGGGGAAAAAATAAAAGCCAAAAAAGAAAAAGAAGAAAAACAAGACGAAAACAAAGGCAAAATGCCTGCAAGGGAAATGCGAGGAAAATTCTAGGGGCAAAAAAAAATGCTAAAGCCAAACGAACGTTGCAGAAAAGTTTACGACTTGGAAAAGCAGCGTTTGAATTTATGTGCATAATTTTTATATTTGCGACAGACGATAGAACCTAGTGTCGAGTTGCCTTAACTAAGCTGTGGGCGTGGCAATTACACAGAAGAGAGGAAAAGAGAGACAGAGAAAATGCTAAACAAATGAAAAGTTTTTGAGATTTGCTTTAAAATTTGTGACTAGAAGCAGTTCTAGGAATTCTTTGAAGGTAATTGAAATGGTGCTCAGTGAATAAAAGAGAGAGGAGAAAAGTAGGAGAAGAGAATTGCCCTTAAATTAGTAAATTTTAAGACACCCTGTAATTGTTTTGTAAGCAACAGAAAAAAAAGTAATAGAAATATTACTTAAGCAAACATATGCTTTTAAATTATGTCTTTAAAATTATGTTATGTTTAAAATTATGGCTTTTAATATTAATTGTAATTTGACAATATTATATTTCTTATTAAAATTTAAATATATTAAAGTTGTGAAAACATTTTATTTTAGAAATTCACCCCTAAATCATTAAATTATTGCTAAGTTTCACTGCAATACATTTAAAAAAATGAACTCTCTTTGTTTCATTAAATTCGGTTAAAAGTTAAGGACTAATATTCCTGTATCCTTCTAATATTGTCAAAGTATGAGAAAATTGTGCCTTTATTGAATTAAAAAAATTGTTTAATTTTCAGAAAAATTCTTAGAAAAATTGGTAATCTTTCTTTGAGATTTTAGGGGATGAAAAATATCTTTATATGCTGAATTTAAGACAAAAAATTTGTAAATAAAGTCAATATTTTTTGAATTAATATACCCATTTCACTTTTCTAAAAACAACAGCTAAACAACTTATGCTAGATGGAGAATAGCTTCAGAGAGTGAGCTTTATTCAAGCCAAGTTCCAAGTTTGAGTTATGTGAGAAAAGTTTTGAATGCAGGTGGCACCTACAAGGTATCATTTTAAATGAGAACACAGAGAGAGAGAGAGAATGAGAGAGAGAGGGGCTGGGAATGGGGAAGTGGAATGGAGACATAAAGGGAGACTGGTGGCATGCAACACAATTAAGCTGAGTTGTGTTGCATGCACGCAAAACATGCGTGTGGCAAGCTGAACAATGTAGCTGCCTCTCTTTCACCCATTCTATCTATCCCACTCTCTCTCTGTTGCAATTGCAATTTCTGTCGTGGCGCTGAAAACTGTGCTATACTTTTTTCCCTTGTGCACACAATTAAAGCCGCGCAAGTGCTAATGTGTGTGTGTGAGAGTGTACCAGTGTGTGTGTGTGAGAGTGTACCAGTGTGTGTGTGTGTGTTGCTTTGTTAAGCACTTTTAGGTATGCAAATTTAATTTTCAACATAGCGAGCAGCAGATGAAAAAAGAAAGGTGTGAAAATTGTAGAAAACAAAGCCAAAGTCGAGCACCAAAACTTTCGGGCATTATAACAGTAATAAGTACAACAACAACAACAACAATAGCAACAACAACAATGAGAAGAAGAAGAAGAACAACAACAGCAAACTATACAACTAAAGATTGCACATCAGTGACTTTGGCTTTTGGTGTTGAAGTGTGTACTTTGTTTAATGAGTTTTCAAGATGAGTTTTTGCGAGTGTCGAGTCAAAAGCAAAAACAATAGCAGCGAGTGCCACGCCTACATTTGTGGGCGGTAGGCGGTGGTAGGGCAGGGAATGGAATAACGAGGCCAAACGACCAAGGCGAGTCTCTAGGCAAGTCAGACATATATATATACTCATACATATATATATTATATATACTTTTGATTGAAATGCGCGCTGGCAGCCAAATGTTTGTTCTTTTCTCTTATTTTTTTTGTACTTTTCTTTCACAAGTCAAAAGTTCTCTAGAGCAGCGGTGGGCACAGAATTTGCAGTCGCGAGCAATACAACAACATCTACAACAAACACAACTTCGAAAGTCATAAATTAAAGCAAAATGAACACTTTTATGACTCTGTGCGCCGCGACGAAAGATCTGTGTGGTTGTTGTTGGTTTTGATGAGCCAAAACAATTATACACTAAAAGAAGTTCTAATTAATTTTATTTTGTAAGTCTAACTCTTATTATGTGCTACAGATCAAAATGCATCAAAAAGCATCAAAACTTTTCACACAGTGTACATAACGGTACTGAAGTCATAAATCTTAGCAAAATGAACACTTTTATGACGGTCAGCGTCGCAGCCGAAACTCGAGCATTTGCTGTGTGTTTGTTGTTTTGTTTTATTGGGGGTAATAAAAAGTGGTTGTTGTATTGTCAAAAATCGCGAGCAAGCCAATTTACCGTTGCGAGCAACGCGGTACTCGCGAGCAAGGGCTTGCCCACCGCTGCTCTAGAGAATGGGAAAGAGAATTCGAGAAAAGCAGAATGTGGCAACAAAAACAACAACAACTCAATCAAGAAGAACTTGACTTAACTTTTAGATGCCCAGTATTGAGCAGTAGTGAGCTTAAATAAAATATCAATTACAGCAAAAAAAAAAAATAATAATAATAATGAAAAAATTAATAATAATAATAATGAAAAAATTAATAATAATAATAATGAAAAAATTAATAATAATAATAATGAAAAAATTAATAATAATAATAATAATAAAAAAAATGAAAAAAAAAATGAAAAGAAATAATAATAATAATGAAAAAAATAATAATAATAATAATGAAAATAATAATAATAATAATAATAATAATAATGAAAAAAAAAATAATCATAATAATGAAAAAAAAAAAAATCATAATAATGAAAAAAATAGTAACCAGAAATAGAATAATGAAAAATATAATAATAAATATAATAATAATATTAAAAAAAATATGCAATTAATTAAAGCCTTGTCAAGCGAAAATTTCATTGATTTTATATTTTAGCGAATCTGGGCACACTTTAAACAAATTGTCACAAACTTATAAGTCTGTTTCCATTTTCAGTACTGGGCTGGAAAGCGATGAAGTGAGAAAAGAGCGCGGAATTGAAAACGAAATGAGCCACATGCCTCATGTTGCAAATTGGGTGGAAATTCTCATTCCCGTGGCAAAGACAACCACAAAACCACTCAGCACCGCAACCCACAACCCACAAGCCACAGCAACCCACCTACCAAATCAGACCCTCTAGGATTCTACGATTTGTACGAAGAAGAGAAAAACAAAAGGAAAACTGCAGTTTTTCTAGAGCTGGCAGAGACAGAGAGGCGTGCCACGCCCATCACTGGGAATAGCACAACAAAATAAAATATAAGCGCAGAAAAGAAAAAGAAAACTATAAGAAAAAAATTGTTTGAAAATTTAGCGCACAGCAGGTAAAAACACAGCGGGAAAAACAAAATGAAAAGCGTGGAAAGGGAAAGAAAAAGAAAAATGAAAAGAGGCGGTCTAAAAAGAAAACTCTTCTTCTTGTTTGTTTCCCAAAATTAATGACAAATTTTCCATGTTGTTTAAGCTGAGAATCAATTGATCAATTTTACAGAGAAATTTTCACTTTGTTGGTGGTAAAGCGAAGTAGGAAAAATGAAAGAAAAAGATCATAAAACATAAAGATAAGATAAGAAATTCAATCTTCAATCTAGATTTGTTTACACATCATTTTTCTCCCCGCATTTTCAACAGTTTTCACTGAAGGTCATCAAACTTTGGTAAAGAGGGGACAAAAAACGATCACAGCAAATGAAAAATATATATATATAAACAGATGTGAGTACATATGTCTATATAAAAATAGTTAAAATGTGCCCCCAAAATGAAAATAGTGAGAAAAAGAGAGAAAGGAAAATGTGTTGGGTCCACAATTAACAGCTGTTTAAATACAAAAGACCAAAAGGCAAATGAGAAAAGTCAACGCAGACATTCAACAAGATAATGATGTTCCATATGACAATAATGACGTTGATAATGATGCTCAAGATGAGTCAGAGAAATGTGTTAAAACTGAAGATCGTGTCGAATGAAGGCGCTGACAAATCAATGCCACAAGAGAAGCATTTAATTTTAGCAAGTATCAAAATAAAGAAGGGGAGAAATGCAAGCAACTGGAAAAACTATGAAAATGACACGAACAACAAACATTCAAATTGAAACGGAAAATCCCTTGCTCTTTATTGCTCTATTTTCATTACTTTACAATTCTGTGTCAACAGTTTTCAATCATGTTGAAAGGCTTTTAATGTGATTCTCACTTTAAAATGTACAATATGTGCAAATCGATGTGATGAGTAAATAAATTTTAATACAGTTCTGATGACAAATAAGAGTTATAAGCAGGAAAAGTTGTAGGTCAAAGGTCTGGCCAACTTGAAATCCTCATAACTTTGTTAATACTCGACCGATTTTCAAAAATAATGTCATTTTGATTATGATTTGGTCTCTTCATTTATTCTGTATTTAAATTTTATTGATTTCTTACAAAAAATTATTTTTTGCAAAAATTTGGTTTTGATGGTAAGGGTCCCCCCTTTGGAATTTCGAAAATACAAAATTTTAAATCTCAAGTTTTCACTTTTAATCAACTCCTTATATCATAATTAGTATAAAACAACACTTTAAACTTGATTCTGAGACCTTTCATTTTTCTGTAAAAAATCATGTGAAATTGAAGATAAATTTTGACTTGTAAAGTTGCTAGGTCAGAGGGTTGACCAACTTTGAACTGTCATAACTTTGTCAAAATTTAACCTATTTTCAATCGGAATGTCATTTTTATCATGATTTTACCTCTTCATTGATTCTGCATTAAAATTTTTTTGATTTCTTACAAAAAATTATTTTTTGCAAAAATTTGGTTTTGATGGTAAGGGTCCCCCCTTTGGAATTTCCAAAATTCAAAATTTTAAATCTCAAGTTTTCACTTTTAATCAACTCCTTATTTCGTAATTAGTGTAAAACAACACATTTAACTTGATTCCGAGTCCCTTTTATTTTTTGGTAAGAAATCATGATAAAACTGAAGAAAAATTTGACTTATAATGTTGCTAGATCTAAAGTCTGACCAACTTCAAACTGTCATACCTTTGTCTAAACTGAACCAATTTTAATGCGCATTATTATTTTGTTTATTATTTGGTCTCATAATCAATTCTGCATTCAAAAATATTTGACTTAGAAAAATATTTAATTTTTGCGACATAATCAAGAACTTTGATATTTGGAAAAAAATATTTTTATATTATTTTTAAATTAAAATGTCAATCAACTTTTTCTTATTTTTTTTTAAATGTTCCTGCATGTAAATCTGAAATTCATTTCGCATAGTTTCCACAATTATGCTGTGTTTGAGGTTCAACATTTTATGCCACACTTGCAGCAGTTTTTTTTTTTAATTACAACCAACACAGCAGTCGAGTATTAACTTGGCCAAGAGCCGAGAATAAAGCCTACATTATGGTCAACTCAAATTCCAGGCTGTGTGTGTCTGTGTTTCTTTTATGCCTCGCCTAAAAATAGTTGGCCCGTTAGTGCATATTCCTCATCTCCTTCTCTTTCTCTACCGCTCTCCCCCTCTTTCGCTCTTTTATTATGCCCCTCTTCTTTTCTTGCCTCGCCTCGCCTTTAGCCAATATTGTTTTATAGCCCATACAATATTACCATTAGATAAATTGCCTTTTGGCCTGGACATGGACAAGGACTGGACACTTAATGGAACCAGAGATGTGCCTGGTGTGGCAAGCGGGGTGGGAAAGGGGGGGGGGAGGGAAGGTTGACTCACTCGTTACTCTATCCTGCAGAGAGAGAGAGCACGTTTCAAATTACTTTCTTTATTGATTTGCCGATGACTCGCATTGTTTGCTATTTTTACTATTTTTACTGCAACTTCTTTTCTTCTACATATGCATTTCTTGTGCTGCTTCTTCTTTGTCTTCTCCATGTCCATCTCCATCTCCATATGGCGCATTATTAGTCGTATCCCCAACATATGTGCGTATGTTGGCATCCACACTTACCCTTAACCCCTGAACTCTTCCCTGAACTCTCTATTGCCCTTTTCCACACACATGATGCGTGTCAATTGGATGTGTGTTGCTGTCGCTTGTGTTGTTGTATTTATTGTTGTTGTTACTGCTGCATTTTGAACCTAGAACTTTGTACCTCAAGTCTCCCCCCATTCTCTTTTTATATCATCTTCTTCACATACCAAACACTTTGTCGACACTTTGCCCGTCTCTATTAAAAGATGTTTGCTCTGCCCACACAACTTATATTTTTCCCCTCTCTACACAGAGAGAAAAAGATTGAGATATTTTTTATTTAAAAGCATAAATAATTGGAAATGTGGGAATACACAATGTTGCCATAAATTTTGATATTTTAGAAAAAATAATCATGCTTGATATGTATTGCTTTAATTACAAGATACTCCAACTTTTCGCTCCGTGTACCTTCTCGCCTTATATTTATTCGAACATTCTTGTAGCATATTTCTACATTTATTTTATCACGCATTTTTATTGAAAAATTTAATGCATTTTGTTGTTAGCTGCTTTTTTTTATGATGCAACTTGTGTCGTGTCCATTGATTGGACAACTCATCACAATTATTATTAAAGTTTTCTTGCATGCGGGTTTAAGACGGAGTTTATACACAGTATAAGAGAGGGTGAGTCTATATTTATTAATTAGTCATACATAATTAACATGAATTCAGTTCCGAGTTCTAATTGAAAGTTTGCGTTTTTTGTGGATTCATTGAAAAGTTTAATTCATTTACTTACTCAATAAACTTGACAGTCAACTTACCTGAAGAGAAAGAAAGAAACATATTATTAAACAAGTCAAGCAATATTAATTAATAAATTAAGAATTAGTACAAAAGTTTTGGTTGTTTGTGGTCATATCTTAAATAATCTAAACAATTTTAATTCAAATCATTCCCAATTTCTCCTGATTTTCTAATTATTTTTTCTAGTTTACTTTCATAATTTGAATATTCAGAGTATTGTTTGTCATATTTATTATAGGGTATTATTAGAAAAGACTCTTTTTTAAATATACAAACATTTCATTTGCATTTCTCATTGATAAACGATTTCGATTCAATTATAATAATATCCATTTATCAATGGATTGTACTACATTTGTAATTACTACACCATCTATGAATCTCTTCTCTCTTTTGTCGCGTCCTGCCTCTCTCTCTCTCTCTCTCTCCATCGTTCTCACTTTATTTAAGTAATTAACTCGACCCCTGGTGACTCTTCTAACAAAGCAAATTATCATGCTAACTGTATATATCATAACAATGTAAGCGAATGAGAAATGGGAATAGAAGAGAAAGAGTGGAGAATACATCATGCATGGTTTTTACTCCCTGATATCTATCTAATCAATAACCGCAAGAACCACTCCCCAGTCCCAGAGAACCGAACCGAACCGTACAGAACCGTACAGAACAGAACAGAACTTTCCGCTCTCCCTTTTTGGGTCTTTCCCCTTATTGTGGTTTTTAACATTGTAGAAACAAAGTTAATGTCCGTCGTAGTTGTTGCTGTCTGTCTAGATGTCCGGTTGTCTGTCTCTGTTCATGTTGCACGTTGTCTGGAGGCAAAAGTTCAATTAAAAATATTTAAACTGCGCTTTGCCTGCCGCCTGGGGATGAGAAAAAAAAAAAAATAAAAAAAAAATAAAAAACACACACACACAGAGTGCGATGCGTGTCAAAACTCAACTTGGGATAGGTTGGAGAGCTCCCGCAAGGTAACAACAAATACAACAACAACAAAACTAAGAAGAACAGCAACAACAACAACAACGAGAAATACAACAAGTTGCTGCTAAAGCTAAATAAAAAAAAAAAGCTAAACTGCACAACGAACGCCTCGCAATGGCCATAAGCAACCGCCGCATCGGTCAGCGATCCCCCTCCCCCCTCCCCCTTCTCATTCACCCTTTCCTGCTGACCTCCACAGCACAGTGGTACAAATTAACAAATTGACAAATTTTTAAAAATTATATAATGTTGATACACAATTAAATAAGAGGCGAAATAATGCTCAAAATGATATTCAGCATGAAAATCGGAATCATTAATCGTTGTTTAATAATGAAGAATTGTGAAAGTTAAATTTTTTAAAGGTAAATATTTTTTGACCCAGAATTCATGTAGAAAAATAACAACATGATATTCCGCATAAAAATCGGTTAAGTTTTGGCACAGTTATAAGAGTTCAAATTCTGGGAAATCTTAGAACTAATAGTTTTACAAGTCCAAATTTTTTTTAGAGATTTTACAAGATTCTTTACAGACAAATTAAACCTCTCAGAATCAAATTAAAAATGTTGTTTTATACTAATTAAGGCTCCAGCAGTTGATTAAAAGTGAAAACTCAAGGTTTTAAAATTTTGAACAAAATATTTTTTCCGAAAAGTCAAAGGGAGTACATGGTCTTGACAAAAAAAAAAATCGAATATTAAAAAGTTTACAAAGTTATTAATTTTTCAAAGCAGATTCAAACTAGAGGCCAAATAATGTTCAAAATGATATTCTGTCATTTGCCAAAGGTATGAACGTATGAAGTTTTTAAAAATATTTAAAAGTTTGGAAAAAAATCACATTTTTTAAATTAATAAGATTTTTGAGAGATGAAACTAATTTCTGTAAGCTGGCTTGTCTTTTTGCTCCCACTGTGCTTAGGTCTCTCTGCTAACCAGTGCCCTCCCCTGTACACCACCCTCCTTCGTCATCTCCCAACTGCCTGACCATCCGGTTCTCAGTCGTAAAAAACACAACAACTACAGCAACAACCACAACAACAATAAAAGGAGAAGAAAATAAACCCAACGAAAAATTCATTCTTCTTTTTAGTTTTTTTTTTGTGTTGTTTTTTTTTTGTTTTTTTTTTTTATTTGGGTGCAATGAACGTTGCGTCGTCTGCTGCGCATGCGTGCAAGCAACAACAACAACAACACTAATAACAACAACAATGTGAGTCTCTCTCAGTGCGATTCGTTGAAAAATTCGTTAATAAATTGGCTACCCAAAGTCCCAAGTTTTCAAGACTCGGTTGCAAGCTCCACCTTGCATCAATATTAACATTCATGCTCATCCTTTAAGTTGTAGTGATTGTTGTTGTTGTCTTGTTGTTGTTGTTGCTACCCCTCAGGGTCAACGGCCCACTTGTGTCGTCGCTATTATCTCAGACCATCTGCCAATTCCCTGTTGAAGATCAACTCACATCTTCAGGGAAAAAAAAAAAAAAAAAAACCACCAATCGATTTGTGACATGTGAGAAAAATCAATAAAACAAAGGATCCCCAAAGTATAAAAGTACAAACTGTGTTGCAGCTGCAAGTGCTTGAGGATCCTGTTCCACCGCTTTTAGAAAAAAAAAAAAGGACACAGGTACTTGAGACTCTTTGTAAATTGTAGAGAGGACAACCCCTAAAAACAAGAACAAAGAGATCTGCTGTAATTTGAGCGCACAATCCTTAGAACTGCTTTTCACAAAATGAGGGAGAAAACGATTCATCTTTTGCCTCAAGGATACAAAGGATCTGTTACCGAAAAACTACCTGTAGTTGGCAAATAGTTTGCACCTGCGCCAAAAAAAAAAATAAAAAAATACTGAAGTTGTCTTTGTTTATTTATCAATATAGAATGTTAATCAGATCACAGAAAATTGTGATTAATTAAATAAATGAGTGTGCGTTTGAATTGTTTGAAAAATGTAATTGATTTCGTCATCCTACTGAAATTTGGCAACAATGCAGCTGCCCTTAATCCCTTTCCGTAACCAGAAAATGATTAGTTTTTAGCAAGTGTTGCTTAAAATACTGAAAGAACTTTGGCAACAGATGGTTTTTAAAAAAGTTTTAAGCTGATTTCGTCATTTAAAGTAATCAAAAGTCGTTATATTTTAAAAGTATGATGAGCTTTTCTGTGAGTGTACAAATCATGTTTCATCTAAAAAAATTCTTTAAAACAATTCTTTATTTATAGGCATGTTTTTAAGGCATAATATCAAAATTTAATTACGAAAAGAGTTCGTTTAAATGTGCCTGTTACTGTTACAAACTCAATGCATTGTTGCCACATTTCATTTGGGACAATAGCGAACGCATTCATATGGCATTTGTAGCAGCATCACGTGTGTGTGGCATTTTCATGTAAACTTTTGTGTAACAATACTGAAAACAGTATTGACAAGCGGCAACTGCAAGTCATCTTGGCAACAACAACAATAACAACAATTCGCAGCTGAAGCTTATTGAAAAGTGGCAACAAAGCGACACAACAGTCAGCCTCCATTTGCACCCCCACAGTCACCTTTTTTTTTTTTTTTTTTTTTGCATTTTTACCCACTGTTCCCCTCAAAAAGTCAACGCAGAGTCGCATTGCAAATCTTCGACTGACGGAGGCGCCAAGGCAACAGCAAACAACAACACAAAAGCAAGTGGATAAAGAGAAGAGAAATACCAAAAGAGGGGGGGAGAGAGGCCTTTTGTCATGTATGTTGTATACTCGTATTTTGTGCGGAAATCAAGATCATACATCAATAATGACAGTTGACAATGAGAATCTGCTGCTGAGTCACAGATGCAAAAAAGGAAAACGAAGGAAAAACAGAGAAAAAAAATAATTATAATAAAAATTGAAATTTTTAAACTGAATTAAAATGTAGTGATGTAAAAATATGTCGCAAATTCGATTTTCGCGAAAGCGATATTCAATTACAACGCGATAATTTTTTTGACAATTTATCGACTTAATTAAATCGATTTTGATAAGTAAATCAACCTCTTAACTAAAACTTAATTATGCATTAAACTTGGAATATATAAATATTTTTGCATACTGTCCATTTTTTTTACTTTTTTTAGACACTTTTAAAAAAAAGAGTTTTTGGAAAACTTAATTAGTATGTTTTGCCGATTGATCGACAACTCGATTATTTTTCCTCGATGTTTACATTTTGATTTTAGACTCGATTCTCGGTATGAATTTATATCATCATTAAAAATGCAATATGTCAGAAGACTTCGCAGGATTATCAAACAAAAGTCCATCTGCAGTTTATGACTGTAACATGTGGCATGTGGCATAAGGCAGGGGCATGTGGCATGTGGCACAGGTGGCACAGCTCTCTGAATTTGCCACACAGTTGTTTGGGTGTGTCCAAATCCAGATCACACTGTTGCCTAGACAAATGTCAGCGGCTTGAAATGCAACATGAGGAGTAGTAAGCGAAGAATGTTGGCAGGCACTGTTGCATCTGCTCATTTGTCAAAAGACATTAGCAGATAAGCAGCAATCATATTTAGTATTTATATCCATGTCTATATGCCACATTTGAGGCGTGGCATGCAACTGGATGATGACTCAAAGCTGCCACATTATTTGAAAGCGCCACAATTAACGCGTCTCTTTCTTTCCTTCCCCCTCTCTCTGCCTCACTCTCTCTAATTATCTGGCTAACAGCAGGCAGAACTTGAGTCATAGAGTCAGTGTTGCCAATTTAGCTAATTTGTAGCTAGTCTTTTTTATATGAGTGTAAAAAAATATATATTTTAATAAATTGGTTTGTTTGGCGACCTTTCTAATTGTTTAATTTAGTTGGTTATATATTTTTATAATTTTAAAACATAATTTTTGGTGTAAGATAAAAAAAAAATCGGGTTTTAGATGAATTATACATTTTTACTCTGTATTTTCCTAAAAAAAACGGCTTAAAAATAAATTACTTTCATTATATTTATTTTTATATATTTGTTATTTGTATTTTTATATATTTATACAGGTCGAATTTTCCAAATTTCATTGGCCAAGTTTCAAGGTTAGATTAGTTAGATTTTATATGTTTTTATATTTTTAGTTTTTATATCTTTATTTTGTATCTATTTTAATTTTCAATTACTTTTTTTTAACTATTTCTTGCTGCCTATTTTGAACCAATTGGGATTTTTAGATAGCAACACTGCATGCGGTGGCTGTGCAACATTGCAACAGACTGTGGCGCCACCAACTGCACCATTTTTAAATACGTTTGGCAAATATTTAACAATGACATCGTCGTCATCGTAGTTGTTGTTGTTGTTGTTGTCGTCGCCGCTAAGCGACTGCAATTATCGCGTTGCAATAGACGAGACTTTGTAGAATTTTAATTGAAATGTCAAAAGCGTTTAGTGTGGCAAGCACAATGATGCAGCAGCAGCAGCAACAGCAGCTACTGTCATTGCCACTGCCACAGCTACCGCAAGGAGACAAATGCAACCTGGCGAGCGGCCAGGTACTGGAATTTTAATCGGCAATGCGGCAGAATTTGATTGTGGCATTATTGAGGTTAAGAAAATATGTTAAGAGCAGCTTCAAAGCCCAGACAATGAATTGGAGAGTCTACAAAATACTGCAACATGCGGCTAGCTTCAAAAAGCGCTTAAGGACAGCTGCATTGTTGACAAATTTCAGTCAGCACAATATGTAGGCACTGTTGACAAATTTCAGTTAGCACAATATGTAAACACTGTTGACAAATTTCAGTCAGCACAATATGTAAACACTGTTGACAAATTTCATTAGATTTCCTTTGCCAAACTTCGCTATAAAACTTAAGACCAATCAGAGATTATTCTAAAAATAACAGTTGCTAAATATGAATCATTTCAGTACACACACTGTTGCCAAACTTCACAAAAATAATATACATAAGTAAACTACCTTATTAGTAATCTGCTATTGTTTTTACAAGGCGATGTTGCCAAACTTATACATCAAATTAGGCGGCTTTTTATGAATCATTTAAGTATTCACCCTGTTGCCAAATTTCTCTAAACGATTAACTACATTTAATAGGCTTTTCACATAAATTACACCACAAAAAAAACTACTCTACACCGTTGCCAAACTTCAGATTGACAACATTTGCAGGTATTCAATAATAATTCGTAAGTGGAAGCCACAATTCGACGATGCCAAATCAATATTCGAACTTAACTTTGCCACAAAACTTGCCACAAATTATGCAAAGTGCAAAGACACAAACTTTGCTGTCAATCCCAATCGATTAACGTACAGAGGACTGACTTGCAACTGACAATTAATTAACACTGATAATGGCAACACAAAATCTGCACAAATTGTAGCTACAAATTGACAAGAAGCAAAAGACGAGACAGTCGACAAATCAAAGATGCACCGCAATAAACCAGAGAGAGATAGGGAGAGACAGAGAGAGAGAGAGAGGGTGTCAAATGTTGTCAAAACTTGTACAACAAAAGATAACACATAGGGCATTGGGATATCTTTTGTGGCAGACGAGTGGCAGCAACATTTACAGTTGCATTTTGGAAGCTCAGCTCATTGCCATTTCATTTTCTTCATTCTGTTTTTCTTATTTAACCCTCATTTAGCATAAAACAGCAGGCAGAAGAGTCGTCTCAAAAACGCCAGACAATGGCTGCTGCAGCTGCATGCAACAACTTCAGCTTCAACTGCAACTGCAACTGCAACAACTGCAACTGCAACTGCAAATACCCGTACTCGTATTAAGCACTCGCACGATTTTCTCGTTGCGGCTGAGTGACTTGTGCCGTCGTGCCAGCGGCTCTTGAAAAACAAAACTAAATAAAACAGGAACGCTTGAGACAAGCTGATCGATTGTTGAATGCCCAGTACACAGTAAAAAGTTGAAACCGTGAGGGAAAAAATCAAAATTCTTAATTAAATTAAATAAAAAAATCAATAGAGATATTAAATAATGAACAAAATGATATGCCGCATAAAAATCTGTTCAGTTTTTTCAAAGTTATGCGAATTTGAAGTTGGTGAAACCTTTGACTTAGAAATAGATTTTTTACAGAAAAATGAAACCCCTCAGAGTCAAATTTAAAGTGTCGTTTTATATTAGTGATGTAAATCCAAATTTTAGATCGAGTTTTATATCGAAATAGAAAATCGCCAAAAATATGTATCGAGTTGTTGATATATCGGAAATTAGTAGATCGAGTTGCAAATATCGAGTTTTTAAAAAAAAGAAAAAAATAAAAAATGTTTTTTAATTTGCAAACGCAATTGTAATCACAAAATACACTCGTACTTTTATTAAAACTCTTTTTTTTTTTTCTTGCATAGTTATCATGCCCAATTCAAACTATGACTATTTTGTAGCTTATATTTTACGGATTCTTATCAAACATTGAACGACTAAACTGAATTTTGAAAATTAGCTACGATGTTGCCGATATTTCATGGAAATCGATATAATCGTCAATAAGAATCATCGAGTTAAAGTACTCGACAATTGCTTCGATAATCGAGTTGTTGATATTTCGATATATTTTTATATCACTATTTTATACTTATTAAGGCACCAGGAAATGATTTAAAGTGAAGACTCCGAATTAGAGTTAATTAATTGTTGATGAAGAATCATTTAAGAGATCATAAAATGACCAAAATGATATTCCGCATGAAAATCGGATAAGTTTTGTTAAAGTTATGCTTTAAGTTTGTAATTACTTTACTACTAATTCTTAAGGGCTTCGAAAACTATATGTTACATATAATCACAAACTCATAAGCCTTTGTTTCCATTTGGTTACTGAGCTGAAAATAATGAAAATCTTGCGCATTGTGCTAAATATATATAAGAGAGGTTGATACCCATGCTCAGGCTGTGGCACAACCAGAAGCTGCCACAGCATCTGCTGAAAACCGCATCGAATCCTGTCCCAAAGCTGCTCAAGAAGCAGACGTTAATGTTGATGTTGATGATGATGAAGCTGCGGCGCTTAATTAGCACGCTTCCAACATATATTATTTTTTGGGCTATTTATAGCACCGAGTTTAATACTTGAGGGGTTGAAAAACTCATGGAAAAAGGTGTGCCAAAGTGCACATGCTTTTCCAGACGCCATAAGATCACCAAATGCAGTTGAATTAAAACAATAAATAATACAATTTCTAAAGGTAATCCTAAAAACGAATCAATCTGGAGAATAAATAGTTTGCAATAAATTAATAGTTTAAATAGAAAAATAGAAATCTATCCAGAAATTGAAATTAAATGTTTATAAATAAATAACTTAAATAGTTACATTTGATTTTTATAAAACTACGCAATATATATCATTATCATCCCTAAAAATCATTATACTTAAAACTTTTAACGTTTCTTGATTTTTATAATTTTCCTCTTTAATTTATTTCTCATATTTTAATACTCAAAGATAAAATTTGTTTTAAATATTAAATCATAATCAAAACCATATTCAGTATAGGTTGGAAGCTAAAGTTTGAAATGCAAAATTTAGAAAGCTTAAGTTTCCTTTCAGGCCATTTCTAATATTTTTTATAGTTTCCTGCACTTTAAAGAATATATAAAAACGACAGAATTTAAAAGTTTCTTGCAGACCATTTATATTGCTTTTTATTATACTATTTTTTTTTTTTCTATTTTGCTTCTTCAAGTTATTTCTCATTTTGTTATGCAATGAAAGTTGAGGCTGCGACGCTTGCATACAGTGCCTCATAAAAATGTGTTACAACTGCTGCAACAACAGTGGCTTCAAATGATGTTTGGCTTTTGAGCGCGACAAGCGAATCATAAATTTAAATCATATCTTGAGAAATGTATTTTCCACACACACACACAGATACTTCTACACACAAATACTTCTACACACAGATACATACATGCATAAATTTACTCAAACATTTTTCCAGTTGTTTGGTGTCTAGAAAATAGTTTGACGCAAAACTTAATTAGTTTCTCTCGCCTTGAAGGCTATTGAAATGAGGGCGGGGAGGCGGGAGGGTTGGAAAGCACCCTGAAGGCAGCTTAACGCCTTACCCCCTCCCCTTTCTACCCCCTTAGGGGCGCTTCTTGCTTCATTGGGTTGACTTCAAGTTTGGTATTTTTGTTCTGCTTCTTCCCGAGAGTCGGGTTCATTAAGTTTGGGTTCAAGTTGCCCGCTGGCTGCCAGTTCAACTGTCCAACTGTCCAACTGTCCAGCTGGGTAACTCAGCACACCACTCAACTTTACCACCCCCTTTACACTGAGAAAAAGAACACAATCAGACGTTATCATTTTAAGCTATACTATAAAAAACTACATAATAATGTTAAAATCATAATATTTTTTTTTAAATTTTTTTTTACTATTTTTTACTTCTTAACTTTAATTTAAAATATATTTTTGATTCTGAATAGAAACTCCACCGATTTTCAAGCGGAATGTCATTTTAATCAAGATTTTTCATCTTAATTTATTCTACATTAAAATATTATTAAATTATAACAAATTTCAATATTTAAATCACAAATTTGTACTTTTCAACAACTCTTCAAAATTAATTAATGAATTTTGAAATCACGTACATGACCATTTATTTATATAACGCACTTTTTGAACAGTGTAGGCAACCTGCAACTGCAACGAATTGTCTATTTCAGTTTTCCAATGTAGTTTACGATCCGTTTGTGGCAAAGAGTTGCTGTTCTCTTGTCCAACACACACACACAGCAATGATTTATTTGGCACACACACTTGGACACGCACACACACACACAGACAGACACATACATACACATTGAAGCGCTACCTGCGCGTGTAAATGCATTTTGCTGTAGGTGAAGAATTAGGTTTTCTGCCACAAAACTCAACGTGAGCACAAGAGGGGAAAGTGTAGGGAGTCAGGGAGTGAGTGAGGGAGGGGGTGGGGGCAACTAGGGATACTCTGGGGAATTGTGGGTAGCCTAAAAGGTTGAAGTAGGGGAACATGGTGTTAAGGTCTCACTGGTCTAAAGCTTTTTTCGTTGGTGGCACTTTGTTGACTATTATTTTTCATTTTAAGTGCGAACGTTACCAGTGAGTTAACCGAAGAGTGCTAAACTAACAGATACCCTGCATACAGCGCAGTCTCAAACAATGAACAGTGAGTGAAGAAAAATTTCAATTCTTCAATTTTGATGGAGAATAAAATAAGATACCATATAATGATCAAAATGACAATAAGGTGTTGTTCTGCATTTTAAATTATGAAAAAAGTATTCTTTTTCGAAAAGTACATAATTTTGTGGAAAAAAAAATCGAAAATTAAAAATTTTTTAAAAGTTTATTTTTGAATGCAGAGTCAATTTATAGGCCAAATAGTGAACAAAGTTATAACAGTTTGAAGGCTTCTAAAATCGAATAGTCGAGCTTTCGTTGTGTATTTTCACATAACTACCCATTACTAAACATTTGTACAGGGTATAATTATTTCATGTTACACACAAGCACGCACTACAAGCACACATACACATACACACACATACACATACACACACACACACACACAGTTATGTAGGTTCAAAGTGTTTGCTGCGGCTGTTACATGATACCTAAAGCCCAAGCTGCAGGCGAGAGAGAGAACGAAAGAGAGAGAGAAAGAGAGAGAAAGAGAGAGAGAGAGAGTGAGATAGAGTGAAAATATAAACCTCAAAGATACATTTGCGCTTCACTTGAACCGTAGAACGCAATTCAAGTGAACTAAGCTGGAGTCTCGCAGCAAGTGAGTCACATATGTAGTCCATATATGAGTGTGTATAAGTGTGTGTGTGTTTGTTTGTTTGTGTGTGTGTGTGTGTGTTTGTGTGTGTGTGTGTGTTTGTGTGTGTGTGTGTCTGATGTGCGAGGGCGAAATGAAGCTGTAGACAAAATTGCGTGCGTAATTCTTTGGCAACGGCAACGGCAACGGCAACGGCAACGGCAAATGTTTGGGCCAAAAAAACAAAGCATAGAGCAAAAATAGTTTTGGCACAGGACTAAATCAGCAGAAGATGAAGAAGCAGCAGCAAAAGCAAAAGCAGGAGAAAAACACGTAGGATAAAATAAAAAAAAAAAGAACCAATGGGCGCTACCTAAATTCAGGACATGTACTAGAGATGTTATATTTATATAACCAAAAAATTGCACTCAGAACCAGAGAAAAGCAGCATATTTATTAAAATTGTTAATGCGCTGTTGCCAAATTTCACAGGCAATAGGTGTGTGTAGATTAGACTTTAAGGAAGTTTCAACTAATATTTCTTATTACACAAGTAAAAATTGAAAAATTTCCATTGTTGCCAATTTTCACTGACATCAATAGAAAATTAGATATGTTTGTCAGTTTTCTAGAATATGTGATTAATTCAAATTAATTAAATCTATTGGCATCTAAAAACTGAACTTAAGGAAAACCCCTTTTAAGAATAGCAACAGACTTTAATACGAACTATAAGCTGAATACTTAACAATTTATACAGGAATTTGTCAGAATCTTATTCGACCCCTTTAATCCCAAAAGTTTGAAAAATTATTTAAATTATTAACTCATAAACCCATTTTTCCAACTTGTAATGCAATCAAATGAATGCACATGAAATTTAAAGCAGCCAGTAAAATCGAAGAGGAAATGAAAAAGAGATAGAGAGAGAGAGAGAGAAATAGACAGGATAATTATTCAAACACTTTCAAAGTCAGACTGAAATTCCTAGGAAAAATCAACGAGAATATTTAAAATTCAAAAACAGGCTGGGAAAAACTTTGTCACTAAAAACTGCAGCAGACCAAAAAAGGGATGGATGTAGGGATGTAGTACAATTCAGGGAAGTTTCATGAGAAACGTGAAACAAGAAGCGAAACGAGACGAGAAGAAACGAAGCGATAGGAAAAATGTGGTGGCAGATGAGAAAACATATGCGGGACTCACAAAAACCGGGAGAATATATATCCTGTAAGCGGTCCTGTCTGCATATCCCCTATCTGTGTGAGAGATTGTCTGCGTTTGTTTGTGTGTGTGTTTGTGTGTGTGTGGTTTCGTTCGGGGCAGACAAAATTTCTAAAAACTGTCGAAGGTTGTTCAACCAACCACCAGGCAACAGCATCAACATCAACATCAACTAAACCCACGACCAGAGCAGCTGTTCTCAGTCTGCGGAAACAACTGAAAAGAATAAAAAATAAAAAAAGGCAGCCGAAAACTGAATACCCTTACAAAAATCCAAATATAATCATATTTTTTCACACTAAAAAAATATTTAAATTAAAAACTAAAATGATCGTTCTTAAAATAAATAGTGTAAATCACAATATTCCTTTATTAAATTGTGTGACTTTTAACGAGATATCTGCAATAATTTAGGGTTTAGTTCAAATTAGTCCGATTTAGAGAAAAATTCTTTAAAATATGTGGAGCACAATATACCTTTATTAAATTGTGTGACTTTTTATGAGATATCTGCAATATAATATAGGGTTTAGTTCAAGTAATCTTGTTTGAAAGCTGAATTCAGTTAAAAAACGTTCATTTCTAACAAAAATAGTAGTCCGATTTTAGAAATAATTCTTCAGAATATGTAGTTCACATTACTACTCTAATTCTATGAGTTTACGTAATAAAAAAAATGTATAAAATCTAGAAAATTAGTCTAGAAAAGTTAAGAATTATTATTTAATTTCAGTCTATTGGCTCCAAAAATGATATATATGGTTTTTGGTATAAAAAAGCAAGATTTTTTAATGCGTTACATGTTTAAAGGCATAGTTATAATACATTTTAAAAAGGGTATAATTCAAATAGTGGATGATAAAATAAAACTACGTGTCCCGGTGCTCGAGTGTAGTCAATGCTGTTGTGCACTGCTTTTGCATTTGCTTGTTGTTTTGTTTAGTTTTCGGTGGTGCAACACACAAGTAGAAAGAGTGTGAGCAACAAGGAGAGAGAGAGAGAGAGAGAGGGCTAGAGGAATCACTAAACAGGCAGAGAAAGATGGGGAAACAGCGACGATTAATACCAGAGAATCGCATCGCATCGAGACTTAGTAGAATGCGGGCATGGTCATGGTCATGGGATTGAGTTTGGGTTTGGGTTTCGGATATTAGACCTGAAACTCGCTCTGAATCCGTACAGGGCCATTGGACTCGAGATTAGCACAGGATTTGCGCCTGATCAAAGACTCAACCTAGAGCAACAAAAAGTAACAGGAACAGAAAGCTACACTCAACAAAATATTACTATGAAATTCCACTGAAGTCTATTTTAAATATAAAACAAAATTAAAAAGGGGTGCCAATTTTTCTAAATTTAGAAAGACTATTTTCCAATTTCTTTAAGAAAAGAACGAATTTTTAATATTTGTAATGAATTTTAAAGAATATATAATATCTAGATTCTAGAATATACATTTTGCCCAGTGTTGCGGCTAGCTTCGGCAAGCAGATAACGACGACAACGACAACAACGACACCTTGCAAGCCTAAGGCTGATGCTGAGGCTAAGACGGTTTGGACCAGGCCAAAAAGACAGGCCACAAGTCGTGCAGCAGGAAGCGAGTTTTATATGCAGGCAAAAGGTACCCTTTTCCCTCTCTCTCTCTCTCTCTCTCTATCTCTCTCTCTTTGTTTCCTTGTCCCTCATCTGTCTCTGTCCCTTGGTCCAACTGTCCATTCTTGGACTTGTCGTCTTCTCTGTCTGTCTGTCTGTCTGCCTGCTTCGAAAACCAGTTGCAGGTAGTTTAAAGTAAGCCCAAAGATGTTCGGTCATCTTTAGCGGCTCTTTTCGGCATTTCCTCTTCTACTCCGACATCAGCTTCTTCTTCTACTGTCTGCAGCGAGACTGTTGTACGGTGTTCAATATATATATTTTTTTTGTGACCAAAACCCCGCCTTTGCCCTCGTCCACCACAAAATCTTCGTCCTCATCTCCGTCTCCATCTCCGTTTGATTTTTTAATGTTTGTCTTGGTCAAATGCAGTGAGAAAAATTCGTAGAAGTTTGCCTAGGATTAATTGGTTAATCTTGTTGTGTGTTTAAGTGCATAAATGGTTTCCTATTTCTTGGAAATAAATCATAAACTGATTAATCTGGCATTTAGCATCGCTTTTTTATTGGTAAAACTTAATTTAGATAGCGTAGAAGCGTAGGAGGAGAGTGAAAAAATGGTCACTATAATTAGCAATCAACTTGGGAGTACGGCAGGCGCTGTTGTCAAACTTCACTTAAGCGCCTAGTGACTTGTTGTCACACTTCACGTACAACTATAGACAAGCTTTACGCAATAGAGAAGTTCGTATTCTTGGGTACGTGTTAAGCCTAAAATTACAAAAGGCGCTGTTGTCAAACTTCACTTGTCGCCTTGTTTTTTTCACTTTTAAGACTTAATGGCTAATTTCACTTGATTGTTAAAATTTTATCATACTATCTACGCTTTATCAAGAGTTTGTTTCAGTTGTTATACACTGTTGCCCAACTTCAGTTGGTGCCTTGTTGTCACACTTCACTAACAACCTAAGGCATTCGCTGTTGCCAAACTTCAACGTTCTCAAAGTTTATCATATTATCTATGCTTTAGCAAGAGTTTAAATAGTTGTGCCCTGTTGTCGAACTTCACACAGTTTACATTTACTTGCGTTGATAAAAATATATACGACCCAAAAGACTATATGACACTTGCTCGCATTTCTGTTTAACTTCCTGCCGTCGTCTCACCTGTCTTACCTGCTGCTAACCAACGGCACATAGACCATAAACAAAACTAGCCTGGCATCTGGCCCACACGGCATCTAACAAGTTCGACATTTGGCACTTAAATTTAACGCTTGATTGCATTTACTGTGCAGTGTGCAGATCGTAGAGAGTGTAGAGTGTATAGTGTGGAGTGTAGAGTGTCGACTGTTGAGTCAACTCTATATATTAATATAAGTAAGTATTTCTGTGAGCTAGTGCAGCTGACTATCGACTACGACTACGACTCCAACTTCGACTTCTAGTCTCGACCCAGGCCAGAGACCAGAGAACATGATGATTGCTTTTGAAAAGCCAATGCAACGTCAACGACTCTATTCAGCGGGGCTCTACTTTAAGCCGGCTTCTTTTCTAACCAGCTTTCTTGCCGCCTTCTTGCCTTTCTCCCCTTCCATTCTTTAGGGTCAGAGTTGGAGGTCTCTCCTCCACTTGTGGCACATTTCGTTGTCGTCTTTATGCGCTGCAACTTCCTTGTGACTACTTTTCACCCCGTCCTCCTACTTCTCCTCATCTCTATTTCCTCTGACTTGGCGTCACTTAGCGTGTGCCACTTTTTTCACTAGTTTCTTTCAGTGTTTACCCAACACTAGACCCCCCTCAAACCCTTCGAGCCTCAGCCCCTACACTCCCATCTCCTTTCCGTTTATTGCTTGACTAGGCACTGGGCAGCCGGAAATGCCGTTTTACACGTGAATGAAAATATAATTGTAATATGAGTAAGTATGATAAATGCAACGTTGCCAAACTTCAAAACCAGCTGTCAGAAATAAGTCAAAAACTCAACTGATAAGCGTTATATTAATGAATAATTGTAAAAGACCTAGAAAAAAACCCAAATTGACATGGAAATATCAATGCAACGATGCCAAAATGCTAAATGATGAATGCAAGGTTGCCAAACTTCAATACCAGCAGCCAGAAACCATTAGATAATCAAATATTAGTCGTTGGAATGAAAATATATTGACTATAGGAGTGAGGATAAATATAGGATAAATGCAACGTTGCCAAACTTCAATACCAGCTGTCCAAAAACAAGTCAAAACTTCAACTGTTAACCGTTACATGAACTCGTTTAGCAACAATTAATGTAAAATTGTAAAAGACCGAGCAAAAAAAATGAATATAATCCAAATGCAAATCAAAAGGAGGCAAAACTTTTTCAACATTTTCGACTTGCAACTGCCGCGAGCCAAAACAGAAAAGAACAAAAACACAAAACAACAGTTAGATGAGGAGGGAAATCGCCAAGGGATGGACTGAATCATTTTATAGAAAAATCAACCCTGAGTCAGCCAAAGCATGTTGCAGAAATGTGCATAAGGCACAAAGCACAAAGGACCGAAGGATGAAAGGACATAAGGACGACACGCTGATGTTGATGTTGACGTTGCGACGACAGACCGCACAAAAAGGGGTACAAGAAAGAGAAAGAAAAAAAAAATGGGAAATGGGAAATAGGAAAAGAAGTGGACGTTCAGCCTAGGCATAAAAGGATCCAGAGAAAGGCATTGAACTCAGTGACTAGTCAGTCACCAGTTGAAATAAGCATTGTTTGTTCATTTTCATTAATAATTTTAACATTTTTTGTGACCTAAAATGATAATATAACTTTTAAATTTATTAGGATTTTTAATAAAATCTAATCAGCAAATATTTCAAAAAAGTTTAAAATGAATTAAACGGATTCGGAAGGTGTATGTCAAATAGTGTTAAGAATTCCAGATTCAAGAGATATTTTCATAGATTATAATCTAATAATAATAATATTTATAATAATAATTATTATAATAATAATAATAATTATTATATGATATTGTGAAACGATTTAAAAAAAATTTCGTCAGGTTGTCTTAGAACTAGTCAGTTGCATTTTCTTTTAGATTGGTTTTAGTACTTTTTAGAAACACTATAAATTTTCAAACTAATCCTTAAGCGATTTCAATCAAATGTGTTCAGGAAACACAGATTGGTTGAAATATCTGATTGAATAAATACTTTGTAAACGATTTTTTAAATTGGTATTTTGGTAAAGGATTTGTTTCCATGATAAAACAGATGGCTGAAGATGCATAAAATTAACTATAAAGTATAGGGAGCATGATTTAAACTTTAAATTTTAAAGTTTCGGGAGTTGAACCTACGCTCTGCTTATTAAATGTATACCTTGTGAAGGCATTTTTTAAATAGGTGCTTTGTTGAAGGATTTTTTCTATCATATAACAGATTGCTAAAGATGCAGAGAATTGAGTATAGAGTATAGGAAGTATGGATATAAAGTTTTAGAAGTTGAATCTACGCTCTCCTGATTAAATGTATACTTTGTCAAGGGATTTTTTTGAATAGTTACTTTGTTCAAGGATTTTTTTCTATATTATAGGTAAGACAGGGAATCTTGAACTTACCAGACAACTCCGAATGCTCCATAGCCAATTGGACGATCCGGTTGAACATCCTGTGGCACAGCTGGCGGTTGATAATATGGAGCCGCAGCGGCTAAAATAGCGCTAGCGCCCTGTGGCGCACCACCGGCAGCACCACCCTGTACCAGTGACATCGATACGCTCATTGAGTTACAGGGTGCAGCAGCTGAAGAACTCTCGATGCAACTCTGGATGCAACTGATATTTTTTGAATTGTTGTTGTTACTAATCTTCTTATTGTTGTTGTTGTTGGAGGAGTTGTTGGTGGAGTTGGAGTTGTTGCTTTGTGCTTTGTGCTGGGAATTAGCTAAAGTTTGATAGCTATTGTTGTTGCTGCTGAGGGTGTTGGTGTTGTTGTTTGTTATGGTAGTGTTGGTGGTGTTGGTATTGGTATTGGTGTTGGTGGTATTTGGATGGGAGAAATGGTGTTGATTGCTCAATGGATGCCGCTTGGGGCCACTAATGGCCGCCATTCAATAGTTGCCCATTTGAATTTCGAAATTTTTGCTTTTTATTTCGATTTTTTATTTTTATTTGCAGTTGCTTTTTATTTATTTATTTTTTATTATTATTTTATTTGTTCAGCACAAATTCTTTTAACAATTATTCTTTAACACATTAAAATTATTTTAGCGATTTTTTTATAGACTTTTGCACATATTTTGTTTGATTTGCGTAGATTTTAATTGCTGTTGTTGTTGTTGTGGTTGCTGCTGTAAAAAGAAAAGAATTTCAATTAGAAAATAGGTACAGTATGTCTGGAATAGCTTTTTTTTAAGCGTCAAATGGTATGTTAAATAATTCTAGCGATAAATTTTAAAAATGTAAACGAATTTATACTTTTAATTTTTATTTTTATTTTATAATGTTATGTAAAACAATCTTTATCACAGAAATTTAAATATTCTTTTTAGTTTCGATTTTAAAAATTTTATAAGACTAGGTTTATGATTTTAAATAAACATTGAATTTATACATATTATTTTATAATTTTATTGAAAAAGAGAGATACAATTAATGTTCAAATTTAAATATTATAATAATTATTATATACATTTCCTGATGCATGTTTTGAGCCTAAATCTTTATAAAAAATTGAATTAAAAAATTAGCACAGTTATTTGAGAAAAAGTAAATAAATTACACAGTTTCTATGCACAAAATGTATAAATAATTTATGAATTTATATTTTATTTATTATTTTACTATTAATTTAAATATTTTTTTAAACAAGTAAAGAAAATATAAATTAGTATCATTGAATTTAATTATTTTTCAAATATATAAATTATTATTTTGTCTAAACACTTTTTTGACAAACTGTATGTGCATATTTCTACTTGTCAAAATAATTATAAAAGGTCAATATGTTAATTTTCAAGTCTAAACAAAATATGCACATCACTTTAACTGATATATATTCTAAATAATTTTCTGTAAGTTATTTAATATAACTATTACTATTTTCTGTTACGAATTTTATGTAAACAAACTAAAATGTTCAGTTATGTAAAAATTCTTTTTTGATGCACTGTGCCAAGGAAAGCAACATTTTAGATTTTTAGGCGCATTTTTGGGCTGCCGAAAAAGAGAACAAAAATAAGAAGACAGCAAAAAGCAAAAAAAAAAAAAAAAGTGCCGTTAGCTGCGACCGGGGCGCGTCCGTGTAAGTGTGTGTGTGTGTGTGTGCAATGTAAGTGTGCGCATGTATGTGTATGCGTGAGTCAAGTAACAGCGAGAGAGACAGAGAGAGAGAGCGCACAAAGAGAAAAAATACAAATAAAACTGGAGTTTAAAGTTTTCGAGTGTTGTTTACGGTTAAATAAACGTGAAAAATAACAACAGAAATATATAAAAAAAAAAAATATATATATATATTTTAATATGTTTGTGCACATGTTTAGCAACAAAACAAAATTCAAGAGAGCGACAGCGACGTCAACGTCAGCAGCAACGTCGGCGTCGCGCACTTGACACTTTTTGCTGTTGCTGCTGCGACGTCGACGTTGACGGCGACGCCAAGAAAACAATGCACAAACAAAACATGTGTAATAAACTAAAATTTAATAAATTTCACATGAAATTTTTCTAGTCTAATTGCACATTGTTTTTTATGGTTGTTGCTTACCTTTCAAAACAAAAAAATGCACAATTAATGAGCGGCAACTGCGGCAGAGGCAGCGACAGCGACAGCGTTATTTTTTGTTGATGGCGACGAGACTCTTCCGCATTTGTATGTGTGCGTGTGTGTGCAGCGACGTTGACGTCGGCAGCGACAGAAGAAGACAATATGAAATGTGTACAAATAAAAACGAGACGCGACGCGGCAGCAGCAGCAGCGACGGCAACGTTGACAGCGACAGCGACTAAAATGCAGCAAATTTTTACGAATTTGTTGTTGTTTTATTAGGTTATTTTATTAGCGCGCACACAAACAGCACAGAGGGAGACAGACACAGAGAGAGAGAGCGATAGAGCGAGACCGAAGGCAATCAATTGAATAATAATATTTCTTTATATTTTTTAGTTGTGCATTTGTCACGTTTTTTTATTTTTTTGGTAGACTCTCAGTTTGTGTATTGCATTATCATTATCTTGTTATCACACTACTTGCAGCGACAATTGCTGTTGCAATACATACATACAATATGTATGCATGTAAATTTTTACTTTTATTTTTTTCTTCTTTTTTTTGGCTTTTGCATCAAACACACGCGGCGTCGTTTTTTCCCGTTAGCATGCGTGTCGTTTATGCGAAAGTCGAGATAGAACTGACAATAACAAAACAAAATTAGAGTTGGGTCGTTTCGTTCTGAAAAAGTTCCGATGAACATTGAAATGAGCGAGTGAACTGATTCAGTCTTTCGTGAACTGTATGGTTCATTTGGTTCAGCGTATTCACTGTTGCCAACTCAGCTAGTTTATAGCTAATTCTGGCTATCTTTAGCGTTCGTTTGCTAAATAAATTAGCAAATTGCAATTAGACGAAAGTCTGGCTATTTTGAATACATATTCAACTAAGTTTTGTTATTAATATTTTTGTTAAAGCTGTGCAAACTACACACAATTACAAATTTAGATGTTTTCCAGCCAGAAACAGCTATTATTTCCCCCAAAAACAGCACTAGTGTGGAAGGCTGCCACACTGCAAAATTTTCTAATCTGGCAACTCTTTCTAATTTAAAGGTTGCCACCCTACAGAATTCCCCGGATCTGGCAACTTTTTTCTCTTCCCGAAGGCGGACGAACTTCAAACCATTTTTTAAATTCTTACCATAATTTTATTGAATTTCGAATTTTAAATTCTCTTTCAATTGTTAATTAATTAACTTTTTAAGGCAATTTTCAAATTTGAAATTAGTTAATTTTAAATCTAACAGTTTTTACCACTGTTAAATACCAAGGAAATGTTATGTGTCGCTGTTAAATAACATTACAGTGCAAGTATTACTTATCGCTGTTAACTAGCACATTAATCGATTACAATTGCGATAAATTTATCGAACTCGTGTTGTTTACCTTTTTTTAACTTGGCAAATTGAGAAAATAAATAAATAAATAAATGGCAAGCCGGGAAACAGATGCAGTCAAGGAGTATCTCACCGATCTCGTGGTGCCGCACAAACGCTGCAGTGTCAACATCATACCCGATCACATTACCATGCTGCATGGCACCAAAAACAAACAACAACAAAGTCGCAAACGTCGCGCGCACAAACAAAACACGTTGACCAGAAAACAATACGCTGAATTGGGTTTAAATACGCTGCCCAGGAAACAATTGAAATATGAACAAATGTTGCCATTGCATAAATTGTGGCGCGGTTACATGAAGGAGCATCTGGGACTGCGGGAGGGGGAGGAGGAGGTGCCACAGTTGCATGAAAAGCGATACGATGAATTCAGCAGACAGTTGGTGAAAATCGATTTACATGGCGCCAAATTGAAAGTGTTGCAATCCAAGTGCTCAACTCTAATTGGATTAAATGGCATTTGTGTCATGGACACGAAGAATGTCCTGAAACTGCTCGGCGAAGACGATCAACTGCGAACGGTGCCGAAGAGCGAATGCGTCTTCGGGTTGCAGTTCGGCAACATGGAATTCACCATCTTCGGACAGCATCTCAACATGAGGCCAGCGGAGCGAAGTGTCAAGAAAATCAAGAGCTATGTGGAGCCATTTATGTAGCCACTACTGTAGACGGTGCGGACACAACTAGCCAGAAATAGCTAAATAACAAATATGTACTCTATTTTTTTTAAATATAAATTGAAAAAAATACTTTTTGATTCATAGACAAAAAAAAAATGATGGAATTCTGAATAAACAATTATTTTATAATACTTTAAATGCTGCCTCAACTAGCCGAAAATAGCTAAAAAACAAATATGTACTCTATTTTTTTTAAATATAAATTGAAAAAAATACTTTTTGATTCTTATACAAATAAAAAAATGAATAAAATAATATTTTAAGTACTGCCTCGACTAGCCAGAAATAGCTAAAAAAAAAAAAACAAAGTCTTTAAAATAATATTATTTTATTAAAAAAAGTAATTGTTGATTTTTATAAGACAACCTTTTTTTATATAAATAAAAAATTAAAAAAAAAAATTAAAATCCAGAAATCTTAATAGAAATAGAAAGAAAAGATAAAGAGCTAATCTTAAATGATTATTATTAAATTATAAATAACAAAGATAGTTTTCTAATTTTTATTAAAAAATAAAAAAAACCCTTTTTTTATCTAAAAGAAATTATTTAATTCCAATATATATTTCAAAATCATCGGTAAACTCTTATTTTAAATTTTTGTTATAAATATTGAAGTAAATTTTTAACTTTTATAATAAAAATATAATGCGATACCAAAAATGACCGCAAATAAAATATTTTTGACTTCTTCAAATACTTTCCTGGCCAATTTAAAGTAATATAGTTTTAATTTTATAATATCCTTAATTCAAATTACAGTAATCCAGCAATGTTTTCTAAATTTTAGTTTCAAAATTTTGGTATTTCTAGAGAATATTTTTTTTACCTTAAGTTTATTTTATATAAACTCATTATTTAAAAATAGGCAGTTTTTAATAAGGTAGAAAACTTTTTTAAATGTTTGCATCTTTTTCCGATTCTAGCTATAAAGTAGCTGAAAATGCTGTAAAAAAACAAATGCGATCACAAATAGAATTTAGACTTTAGCTTCTTATATAAAATCGTGAATTTATAGACCCAGCACGACGGACGACTGGAAATATCGCGCCATATTTATTAAATATATGTATATATATATAGTTATAAATGTTTTGTGTGTTGTTGATTGAATTTGTGATTCGAAGGAGAATTACGCAGCTGGCTTGGTCATTATAATGACAGCGGATGGTACCAGACCCAACACCTCCAGCGGCTTCTCATAATCATCATCCGCAAAGATTTTGCGCGGAAACGAAGTCATCAAAGCGAACGGAGTCTCGATTCCCGTCTTCACCTGGATGAACACACGTACGGCGGACAACGGTTCCTTCACATTGAACTCGGAGGCGAGTGTCGATCCGTCCTGCAGTCTCACCTGTATCCGGGTCTCCGTATATTCCCGCGGTGGCGACTTGACGCCAGTCGGCGAAATCGCCGTAGTTGTGGAGCTGACCGAAGCCACCGCATCCGACAATTGGGCGGGGAGTTCCCTATTTAAAATAATTACTTCATTATCATATTTGTTTACTTAACTACAGTATGTCAAGTAATTGTTTTGACAAGCCACAAAAATTGGTACATCATAGTTTGACATTAAAAAATTATTGAAGATTGGGTTCCACTCAAAAATTTAGTATTAATCATTGATTGATAGCTATTCTAAATTCCAAACATGTTTCTAAATAAATCGATTGTAATATTTTAAAGCTACTCCGAATTCTATATATGATTGTACTAATTTATAAAGATTAAAAACGAATGAAACAGAAATATTAAAATAATATAGTAAGTCCTCTAGAATACAAAATTTTAGTATATGGAAAAATAGATTATAATGAGTGGATCTTTGTTCAATTCAATAAATACTACAAAACATTTTTAATTTTTATAGCTATACAAAAATCTAAATTTTTCTTTAAAAAATAATAAAAAACTATGATTTAAAAGGAAAGATATCGAAATATGCATGAACATAGTAAGGATAAATAATGAAATTTAAATCGAAAACTTTTCAGAAATAAAAATATTAGAATATATAGAATAATAAGATGGAATAACTTGAAAAATTTTAAATCATTATAATCCCAATTTTGAGTCCAAAAATTATGTAGATTTGATGATTTAATAATTTAGTAAAGTAATAAAATCATCTATATCTATATATAATATATAAAACTGTTTGTCCTGACTGGACTGACTCACTCACTGATCATTGCACAGCCCAAGTCATAAGACCTAGGAAGCTGAAATTTTCACACAACATAGCTGAGACAATTTTATCGAGCAATTGCAAAATTTGAATTGCAAGGATGTCATTTTTTTGTGTTAGTGAAAACAATTACTTGACCTACTGTACAGGATAGATAAATGGGTCACCTGGCCTTGCGAGCCGCCTTGTCAGCCTCGATTTGTGCCCGAACCCGATCTCTTGCCGCCTTCTCCTCCTCCTTTTCGCGTTTGCGCTGATCGACGATCTTCTTCATTTCGATCTCTTCCATGCGACGACGAGCCTCAATCATATCCTTGCCGGATCGGATGCGATTACGTTCCCGCTCCAAGGCATCAACTTTTTCACGTTCCTCGCGTTCCACACGCTTCTGTTTCAGCTTCTCCTCGATGAGAGCGAGCTGGGCCTTCTTCTCCTCCTCGGTGAGAGCCTTCTTCTCCTCCGTGGACTCGGAGAAGTTGCTGTGTCCTGTCTTGGCGGCATGGAATTCCACCTCTGTCTGATCCTTGAGCACTTTGCCGCAATCATCGCATTTCAGAGATTTGGCAATTGCAGCTCCTCCGGCTGCTGCATCATCAGTTGCTCCTCCACTGCTGCTTGGCGCATTGTCCTCAGTCGGCGCTCCTCCTGCTCCTGATTCTCCTCCTGATCCTGCTCCTGGAGTGGGAATCTCCTCATCGACATGGGCCAACAACCATTCCATAGCCAACTCGACACCTTTGTGACTTGTCACCTGCAGTGCATATTCCCTAAAGAACGCCAGAAAGTATGAAAAAAATTAGAGTGTGCTCGACTTTGAGATACCCGGTACTCAAACACTTATTTACGATTTCAAACGAATTTTGACAAGCAACAAATAAACTTTAAATGAGGAAACTTTAAAAAAAAAATAAATATTATCCTTTTTTAATTCCAATAGATAGAAAGAATAAAGAAAAAGAAAATCTCGTATAATTTTTACGCAGCGGTTACCAGTTTTTTTTGTATAACAATAATTTAAAAAATAAATAAACAAACATGTGAATTTCTAACTTAGTCAATAGACATAAGAATCTTAAGTCAAGAGACTAACAAATTAATTTTTTGCCACAAACTAATAAGCCCCTTTGCAGCCTTTGAATACCGGGCATACACAATAAAAAAAAAGACCCAAAAGCCGGCGCAGGAAAACCCAAACTCAACTCACACTCGATCCTTGGGGAATCCCATGTCCATCAGAGTCTGTACATCGCTCATGTCTGTTTCTTAGCGTACTAGTCACAATTAAATTCAAGAAAAACGTCAAATTTCCGAAAGTATTCAATTTCTTTAATAATTTTCCTGCAATAATGACACACAAAAACAATGCCCCGTTGCTGGTGTTGTACAACGCGCTAAATATTAATCGTCAAACAAAACGATATCAATTAATTAATCGATTAACCAAATACATTTCAAATAACAAACAGAAGACGATCTATGTAAAGCATCTTAATTTATTATTCTGTGCAGTTTTTAATAATTTTATCTAAAATATTTATAGCAAAAATTACCTGAGTAAATATTTAAAATTTCTAGATTTCCAGCTATTAGCAATTTGGAAATTTTCTTAACGCCAAAACTAGCTATAAAATAGTTATGTTGGCAACAGTGTTCTTTTCACCAGAGATTTTCTGAAGTATGAAATCCAAACTTTAGTGCAAAAAAAAAACAAAGTTTACAAGCGTTTCACAGCACTCGTAATTTTTAAAAATATCGAGTTTTGTTCCACGAAAGAATTAAATATCGATTATTTTTACAAAATCGATCCCATCACTATTTTTCCATACATCACAAACAAACAAACAAACAGTAAAACATGTCGCCAGCAAATAAAACTAAGAAAGTGGTTATTAAAATACCCAGGCATCCATTTATCAGAGCAGAATGCGAATTGAATTACGAGAATCGCGTTCAAATTCGCAAATGTCGCGTCAATTTGGAACGCATTAAGGGCCTTCAAGTTTTCCATCCATTGAAATCGAACCAACAAAAACGTTGTTGTGTTCGCGTTGCACGTCTGCCAAATGTGGAACGCAGCGAAATGTCTGTAACGCCAGCCAGTTCCATTGTTTGCTCCGATTTTGACAATGGTATCTTCAAATTGTTTACTCCCAATTTGTAGCAATTTTAATCAGTAACTTGATATTTACAGATACTGCTGATGAATAGGAATTTATTAGCTGAATGCACTGCCAGACACTCATCTACAGCACATTGAAGAATTAACCGAATATCTGACACCATTTAATTATACATATAAATCACATTTCTATCAATTATATTAATAAATATAAATAATTCTGTGTTTACACTGCGTCACAGCGCCAGTGTTGTGACGCAGTGTAAGCCGAAGATATCTTATTTACCAACACTTTTATTGAACAGAAAGGCTGCCAGACGTTTAAACTTTCAGTTGGCGCCATGTCGTTAAATTTAAATTTGGGTGTTGCAAATATCAAAATGACATAACTTTGCAATAAATTATTAATTTAAAATTCGAAACTACATAAAAATAATTAAATTAAATTTATTTTTTAATTTAAATGTATTGTTAAGTGTCGGCTTAACAAAAAATAAATGAACTAAACATTTTAATGAAAGCTAGAGGCTTTTCATCGCAAGGGGAGAGAAGTTACAAATTTAATTCTGAAAAAAGTATTAAAAAATTCAGGAAACAACAACAAGAACTGTGCAACAACTTCAAAATTAAGAAATTGTCAAATAATGGTGATCAATTTTTAAGTTACCAATTCTGACAATTGACCTAAAAATGCGCATATGCCAGATCGGTGAATTTAACAGGGTGGCTAGCCTGCGGTCGAGTGGCAGCGTTGTGGGTAGAAACTACAGAATGGGCAACCCTCGGTTTTGCTGTCAGGTAGAAAAAAATATATAGTATTTGTGAGAAGAACATCCCAAAATTGTTCGTAATTTTAATTCCGCTGCAAAAAAAACCACATTCCAGGCAGAAACAAAACATGAATTGGCATACGGGAAACATAGCAGAGGCTGTGGCGGAATCAAAAGCCAAAGATGCCATCTTCGTTGTATACATTGAAGGTAAAAACAACAACCGCAGCAACAACAATAACAACAGGCAACTACAGTTGCTCAAGTAATTGTGTTGACAAACAACAGCAAAACCTTACACATATATATATATATATATATATATTATTTTTAAAATTACTTGTTATTTATTTAGCAATAATAATATGTGAAATTTGTTCTTGGTCAAAACACTTACTTGACTGAGTGTAGCCAATTTCACCACGTCATTGTCAGTGTCATTAATATTAATGGCAATTTGTTTATATTAACTGCTGATCGATCATAGGTCAGGACGAGATGTCTGCGAAACTGGACAGATTCCTCAATGATTCACTGGTGAGCTCCAAGCTGATGACAAACGATTTTGTGGCTGTTAAAATACAGGGCGATAGTCCAACATACGCTCAATTCTCATCGCTATGTAAGTACAGTGTGCCCACGATAAGGTGAACCGCTAAATTAAGTGAATTCATTAATAATTAATATAAAATAAAATAATGCAAAATGAACAAGTTAATAGGTAAAATAATATATTAAAAATAAATAAATAATTTAATAATTATTATACAGTATGTGCTCGATACGGTGAACGCATAAGATAATTGAATTCATTAATAATTCGATATAGAAAAAATAAATAATAAAAACAAAAATTCATTAAAAGTAAAAAAAAAAAAATAAAATATAGTTTAAATGATTTAAAATAAAAAAAAAATTAATAAATAATTAAGTTTATATTATACAGTATACTCTTAATAAGGCGACCGCTGAATTTATTTATTAATATTTATAATAAAAATAAAATAAATAGTTTAAAGAGTATGAAAATAAATATATTAATTAATTATTATTTATTATACAGTATACGCTCGATAATGTAAATATAAAATTAATTTAATTTATTAAAAGTTAAAATATATATAAAGTATATTTATTTTTTATAATAAAATTAAATAAATTAATAGTTATAATAAAATAAATTTCTTTTCTATATTAGATAAAATGGTGCCAGTGCCATCTATATTTTTCATTGGCAATTCTGGAACTCCATTGGATGTGACAACGGGAATCATTGAGAGTATCGATGAACTTGTGGCCAAAATCGATAAAGTGCTGCACTTGGCGGGCAAGCAAACAAATGTGGATGCATCCACAAGCAGAGCTGTGGAGAGTGTGGAGAGTGTTGCAAATGGTGCAAATGTGCGCAGCATTGCCGGCGCCGAGGAAAAGTCAGCAACACAGCAGCAGGAAACGCAGGAGGATGCGGTCAGTACAGAATCAGCTGCAGATTCAGCAGTTACATCCGAGGAGCAATCATCGGAGGATGCAGCTGCTCCCGAAGCAATTGCAATTGAGACAGCCGAACTCTTTGATACACCGGAATTGAGTGATGCTCACGAAGCAATTGATACGCCCGAGGGAATGGATGCCTCGTCTCCGTCAGCTGCCTCATCCCAGCCAGCTGTGGCATCAACAGCAGCTGTGGCATCATCGGCAGCTGCTGCCGCAGAGAAGCGAGCTGCCGCTGCCACTGCCGCCGCAGCTGTGGCATCGCTGCTGCCAGTGAGTAATCCTCTGGTGGCAACCACCACTCCTCCTTCCCAGTCTACAGCTACCGAGGTGGATGCAACAATACAGCAGAGGAAACTAGAGCGACAGGAGGAGCAAAAGCGTCAGGACAAGGACAACGAACTGCGGCGACGTCGGGAGGGAAGGGAAGCACAGGTGCAACAGGCTCAAACCCGGGAACAGGAGATCAAACAAATGCAGGTGCTTAAAGCTCTTATTTACTGCCATTACAATTTATCATAAATCCAGATGAGTTTTCCATCAGTTGTATTGAGATATCCACAGAAACAACAAAGATATTCATTCTAATCCTTAAATATCAACCAATCAACCCTATGACAGCTATATGATATAGTGAAACGATTTGTATTAAATTTGGTCAGTATGTATAAGACTAATCTTATCCAAACCCATATTCCGACAAATTTGTGAAGATATCACAAGAAAACAAACCAGTTTTTCATTTAAAAACTTGATTTTCGACCTATCGTTATGATATAGATTACTGATAAAGTGGTCCGATCCAAAGATAATAACATACTTGCTGTGCCTTTCGTATACATGAACTTACATACCGAGTTTAGAGTCTCTAGCTCTTTTAGTCTCTGAGATTGACTCGGTTGAACAAACGGACGGATGGACAGGGCCTTGAACGAGGTGAAAGTCTCGTGACAAAAGCATATTCAATACCCAACTCTCTGCCTTATAAATTGGCACATTTTCCAAATTTTAAATTGTATTGCTATTACATTATTTTCTAAAAATCCTCTACTCGAGGTAATAGTCTTGTGACGAAAGCATATTCAATTCCCAACTTCTCTGATACTCAATTTTGTAACTAGATCTTTTAACTTAAAATTGTTATTGAGTAATAATTTCCATTTGCTCTACATCTTTGTAAATTTCAATAAATTATTCTCTTCCTAATAAATACGAATTGTAAATTTTTCAACTTTTAAATTGTATTGCTATTACATTATTTTCTAAAAATCCTCTACACGAGGTAATAGTCTTGTGACGAAAGCATATTCAATTCCCAACTTTTCTGTTACTTAATTTTGTGACTAGATCTTTTAACTTAACATTGTTAATGAGTAATAACTAAAATTTCCCTACACGAGGTAATACTCTAGTGACGAAAGCATATTCAATTCCCAAATTTTGCAAGGAAAGTTTTTTGAATTAAATATTAATAAATAATAATATTGTTTATCTTCTGAAGGATCGCATACGCCGTGATAAAAAGCAGGAGCAGGAGACACGTGATCGCATTCTCGCTCAAATAGCCGCTGATCGTGCGGAGCAGGCGAATCGAGCCGAGGTGCAGAGCAACAAAAACAGCAACAACAACACATTATCAACGACCACAGCGAATACGGTGACATCGGCGGATTCATCGATCAGTTCGTCAACAGCGGATGAGACGCGTCTGCAAATCCGTTTGCCTGGGGGAATCACACGCACCAAAGCCTTTGCCGTCGAGGAGCCTTTAACCACTGTGCGCGTGTATGTGCTAAATGAGCTGCTCGTTGGCAGCAACATACGCGACTTCACACTGGCTACCAGCTATCCACGACGCGAGTTCAAGACCGAGGATGAACTCAAGTCCCTGGTCGATTTAAATCTAGTGCCCAATGCGGTGCTCTTGGTCCTGCAGCGGGAACATGTCAATAGTGTAGTCCGCACCCGAAATAATCTATTCAACATCTTATCCAGTGTGCTGTGGGCCATTCTCACACCTGCCACCATGGCTATCGATTACCTGAACAAAATCGGATTGCAACGCATCCGACAACGCTTCATGCAAATGGTCTCCAATGTGGGTTTGGTCAAATCTCCTCCAGGTCGCACCATTGCCGATAATCCAGTGGCTGCCGCTCAGGATGCGTAAGTTGAACACATTCAATATTCAATTATAGAATTGCTGTTATTTTTAAAACTTAAAAAAGTAATAGATACAAGGTTTCTTTTTTTAAATTTAAATCTTAAAATTAAATTCACAACCAAAATATAAAAAAGCATATCAAATATTTTTAACTATATTTTTTGAAATTTTTAATAGGTGCCTTGAATTTTTAAACAATTTTAATAAATTAAAATAAGTAATCTTGAGATTTTGATAAACAATTTTAATAAATTAAAATAAGTAATCTTGAGATTTTGATAAACAAAAATTAAAGCTGACAAATACAACTTTTTTTGTAATTAATAAAATGGTTGAAAAAATTGAATATTTAACAAGAGAAATTTAAATTAATAGCTATTTTAAGACATTTAAATAAAAGTTAAAGTTGCGAAATTTTTTTGATAAAAAATATTGACAAGTTACTTAAATTTCATAATTTATATTTTAAAAATGATTAACTTTGCGAGCTCTGCCTTATTTCTTAAAAAAATTTAATTAAATCACAATGTTGAGAAAAATGTATTTGAATAAATATATTTTTTTGTATGAAGTTGAACCAAGGATCGAACCCAAACTTTGGGATCAGGGGGTAAAAAAACCAATTCGCGAACCGAACCCATGTCTTCCTATTTTGTTCGAACCGCCAAAACGAATCTCTAACAAAATTTTGAAGGTTGCAGCCTTGATTTTAAGACATTTTAATTAAAGTTAAAATTACGAGATTTTTTTGATGAAAAATATATATTTGAAAAATGATTATCTTTGCGAGCACTGCTTTGAAAAACTTGAAAAACCCTTTATATATATTTATATATATTATGAGTAGAAGGTTTAGAAAATCTTCCTGCACTAACGTATCTGTATCTGCTTTCTTCTGTAGCTCTGCAAGACGTAATATGGGTTTGTTTCAAACAACACTACATGCTAGGAACACTGGAAACCCTCCGGACTCCACATCCGATGATGCAACATCCACACAAAGTGCAGCCGATGATTCCCAATATCAGCCACCGCCAATGATCTTCACAGAGGCAGCAATTGCACAACAGGCGACAACTCAACGTTCCGGCGGAGTCTATAGGCGTTACGGCGAGTCCAATATACGTCGTTTGGCGGACACCACAAAGGATGAGGATGACAAGGCCACCTACAATGGCAACTCAACCCAGCAGCAATAATTGAAAATAGCTAAATACCTATTATGATCTATACATACATATATATCTACATATATATATATATATATCCTTAGCCGTAGTTGTTACATTCACAGCTTCAAGATATGCAGCCTTAAATTATTATTATTAAATTCAAACTATTACAAAAATTATAATATTACAGCTAATCAAGTAATTGTTTCAATATACATTTTATTTAACACATATGTGTATTGTCAAAACAATTACTTGACCCACTGTATTCTTATTGCTTTGTGTGTGTGTGTGTCTTTTTTTTATTTAAACAATCAAGAAAAATGATTAGCGCAGTTTTTTGGACTAAGACACAATTTGTCGTAATTATAGAAAATTAATTTAAAAAATTTGTTCTAATTTTATGTTAAAAAATATGCAATAATTTCAACTACGCTTACACGTGTGCATGTTTCACGATTAAACGCAGTGAATATTGCTTATCGTGATATGGTGGATCGGATCACAATTTCTAGTTAAATACAACGTAGCCTCAAAAACTGAGAGACAACCAGCGATTTCAGTGTTACAAGTGTTTCAAATTAATAACCTTTGCAAAGGACATAACGAATGCTGATAATCTTTTTTTATCTTATCTTAAATACTAGAACAGATAGTTACTAGGTTTATACGAAGTTTAACATGAGTTCATCAATTTGCATAGTAACAATATGAATGAAATTTTATGAAAGAATTGCAAAATTATCTACTTTTTCATTTCCTGCCATTATAATTTATTTTAAGAAACCTCTTCACAAGGTAAAAGTCTAGTAACGAAAGCATATTCAATCCACAAAATTTCTGATATCCAATTTCGTATAAATCATATGAAATGTTGTGAAGAATTATTTTAGGGAAATGGACTTCGTATAAACAGAGTAATTGCCTCTTTTCACAAAAAAAAAATTAGTGTACATTTTTCTAAGACTACACGGTTTTTTTATAATTTAAAAGATTTAAATTTGTTGCCTTATAAATTATTATTTATAAATATTTTCAGAAGCGAAAAGAAGCTATATTTAACATCTTTCCACTAGGAAAAATATGTTACATTTCTCAGTTTTTAATTCGATGTTTTGCATTATTAAGAAATGTACATTTGTCGACTTTCAAATTTAGATAATATATAAAGGAAAATATATATTGTAAATATTAGAAAAATGTACATATATTGTGTATAATGAAAAGAATATATAATTAAAATCTCTTTACTCTACCAAAAAATGTACCATTGCTCAGTTTTTTACATTGTTAAAAATTGTACATTTGTTGTCTTACAAATTAAAATTGAATGTAAAGGAAAATACATTTTAAAATGTAGAAAAATGTACATTTCTTGTGTAGTAAAAAGAGGCTTTAAATACTAGAAAAAATATGTAACAAAGATAAGTTTCTTACAATATTAATAAATGTACAGTGGTTGTCTGACAAATTTAAATTTAAATTGATGGAAAATATAAATTGTAAATATTAGAAAAATGTACACATTTTGTGTAGTGAAAAGAGGCTACAAAAGAGAGATAGGGAGAGTTATGTAGAGAATTGAGCGTCGCTGATAGATGATGTCTTTTTAGAATTTACAATGTGAACCACATGAGGAATTGCAGCAGCTTGTAGATGTTGACCAGTGGAAACTTCCATTCCTCTTTGCGTTGCAAAGGAGGTACAAGGCTGGGATAATGCACCGGACTGCCGATGTGGCAATTGGTGTTGACAGTGCCACCCGGATATTTAATGGCCACCAGATCAGCATGCTTGACACCATCGCAATCAATCAACTCGAGGGATTTATTGAAGCAAATGCGTATTTCGGATAAATAGCTAATGCCATGTTTGCCATCATATAGACAGTGGATCGAGGGATTTTTGCCCAGACCACGCACAATGGCATTATTCAATGCAATAACCGTGCTATTGGAATCCGGATGTATGCCAGCATCATCCAATAAACGTGACATTATAAATTTCTCGCGCCACTTTAAGCCCTGGCCAAAATACTTGAGCTCATCATCCAAATCGGCGAGAAGAGCGGCACAAGTGCCATGTTTAAGCCATTCGTGTTTCCACAGCCAATCCTGTGAGGAGGCACCTTCCAAATCCGGCCAATATGTATTCATTCTCTCCAGTATTGCCTGCAATTGATCCGGATTAAATTCCGCCGATTTATTGCAGAAATTTGGACCAAATTGTTCGAGTTTTGTTGGCCAAATGCCGTGTATAGTCCAGAATTCCTTTTTCTGTGGCAACAGACACTCGTGCGACGGATCCTGCTCCCTCCAGTGGTAACAGGTGGTCACCGGCCACTGTTGTGTGAAGATCAACACATCCCAGTCATGGGCCTCTCCACTCTCCCCTCCATTTGCATACAGATACTCGTCCTCATTGTCATCTTCCTCGTCGAAATCTGCAGCACTTGGTATTCTCAGAGGTTGCTCCATGGAACTGCCGAACAAATCCGTCGTTATATTGGTCAAGTCCACTCCTAAATCATCCTCGCGAAAGCTGTGAAAAAATGAAAGAAATCCGTGAGTAATTCAAGAATCCAATGTGTAACTATTTCTGGTTTTTAGACCATGTTCTTAAAAATTGAATAGGGGTTTCTTTAGTTAGAGTCATACTAAGTATACCAAAATGGAATTAAGAAAGAGAAAATTAAACTAAGAGCAAAAATGGTAAGGCAAAAATTAGAAATAATAATAATAAAAAACTTAAATTGGAAAAAAAAAAACGTAATAATTGAAACTAATCTGCGATTTCTTGTGGTTTGAAGCCCCTATATTAAAAAAAATAGAACTGGTTTGCTAAGTTAATTTAGGGAACTATTATAATATTCGAATGGAAATTAGTGAAAGAACCAATACTGCTTAAACTAAGAATATGAAAATTTGGGAACAAAACTAAGAAACTTGTTTGGATTAGAAATAATAGTAGTAGAAATAAATAGCTTACTATTAGAGATAATGATATTGGGTTATTTAAATTAGGATAAAAAATTTAACATGGCAGAAAATAGAAAAAAACATTAAATATTTTTGTCTAGATCGGAAAATAATCTTAAAAAGAAACCAGGAAAAACATTTTGTCTAGATCGGAAAATAATCTTAAAAAGAAACCAGGAAAAACATTTTGTCATCTGATTTATTTGAAGTTTTCTAGAACAAAACTATGGCACTCCGATTTGGCACACTTAAAAATAATAATTATTTCTATCTGATCTTAAAATTTCACTACGATCGGTCAACAAACTCGAAAGTTATTCAAATAACAAAATTTGGTACAGGGTCAGTCAAAGTCGTGCTCTCCTGAGTAAGCTGGATAACTGTTAAAAAGAGTGCCAAAGAAGAATTGTGAAGGGAGGGGTTAAGAAAGAGTAACCTTGAACTTGATGCCTTTACAAGGGCGTTTATCGAAATATCGATTAGTGTTCACACATTTGTTGTTACAACTGTTTTAATGCTATTTTTTTGTAGCAACAACATTTGCATTTGCTTCTGTTGTCAAAGGAACCAGAATTTTCTTAGACGTTTCCCGATCGTCATTTAAATCGCTTACCTCAGTGAATTCGCCTTTGTCAACGCAATGCAGCATAATGAAATCGCCAAAAGAAATAATACACATAAATGTTGTTGTTGTTGTTCCTGCATAATGTTGAATTGTGATATTTTAATAACGCAGCGTAAGCAAAATTTCAATTATGACGCATTTTGGTTTGCGGCAACCGCAACTACTTTTTTTTTTTTTTAATTATTCACACAACTCTCAGAACGCGCTACGTTGTAATTGTAACACAATTATAATAAGACGATTAACTTGTTTTGTTAAAACTGCACAGTTTTTATTTGTTTTTTTGTTTTTGTTTTAGTTTTCTTTTGCGCTGTGCGCTGTGCAACACTGTTTCAATTGCTGTACTGTTAATAGCAGACTGTTAACCGCATGCACTATGTTAGAGAATAAAAGTGCTGTAAAACGCGACTGCTAACCGATAGTTAGTATAACAGTTATGCAAAGTGAGTCAACATATCGATAAATTAACACTACACGCGCGCGTTTTAAATTCAAATTTCGAAAACAAATCTTTCTTAACTGGTGAGTAATGAATTAAACTTACATAGAAATATTTATTAAACTGTTAATATCAACACTATCAATTAATTGTGCTTGCTTTTGGATTTACGACTACGTTTTTCTCCTTTTTTAGTTGCCACAAAATCCGTGCAACGAAAATAAAAACCCCATGTTACAAAAAAGATAAGATGCAAGTTTTAGAAAAAAAGAGACACAAGCATTTTAATTAGTGACAACGATAATTACACACATTTTGTGCCTGGCACAATTGCGCTATTTTATCTATGAAATACAAACATGACATTTAACCAAACACCAAACGACTTCTGTTGAAAGCCCAAGTACAACAACAACAACAACAACAAACAACAACAACAAATGACAAGTCAAACATCAAGAGTAACAATACAATTTTAAGCTACTGAAATTAATACAACCATTGCTAAGCAATTGTTTATTGCTTAACTGTACTTTGTACTTTCCACTTTTCCATCAACTGATGATCCCAAATCAAAGCACAATGGGATAAATCACCAATTTATAAATTTATAGAGTCAACTATAGAACAGATGATTAAAATTAATTTAAAATGATTTAGTTAAAAATTCAAATATAAAATAAAAACTAGACTAATAAAAATTAAAAGGAATTTTAAAGTCTGAAAAATTCTAAAAATTATTAAATGATCCAACATTTGTTTTATTGGGGAATTAAAGGGGAAATTTTAAATCTCGATTTTTCACTGGTTTGCTAAGCTTATGTAGAAAACTATTATAATATTTTAATTAAAAGTAAATAATTTTTAGTTCAAATAATATAATACTAAGATATGGAAATTAGGGAACAAAAATAAAAAACAGGGAACTTGGTAATAAAAGTTTGGATTAGAAATGATAATAGAAAATAAATAAAATGAGTTTTCTTTTTTAAATTAAAATTTTTGTGCTTATATATTTTTTTTTATAAAAGTAATAATAATTTTTTTATGCTATATAATTTTATTTAGTATTTGATTTGAAAAACATTTGAAATAAAATCCAAAAAATTATATTACATACTTAAGAATAAAAAACGGACGTTATCATTTTCATTCTCAAGGATATTAATTAATGTAGGAAATTCGAATTTTATTTAGTATTTGATTTGAATAACATTTGAAATAAAATTCAAAAATTATATTAGATTCTTAAGTAAAAAACAGACGTTTTATCATTATCATTTTAATTTTCAAGGATATTAATTAATGTAAGATATTCGAGTGATTTTTCCCACTATACAAAGTTTGGGGGTGTTGATGAAGAACCCCCCCAGAAAAATAGGGAAACGGATTTGTCAGCACTTATGGCAACTTTAACACTTAAAAGAGTGTCAGAGTAATTTTATCGAATTCAATTAGTCAGTTAGTCCCATAGAATAGATAAAACTCATTTACATGCGCTCAAATATGTTATCATATGTTATGTTATCAATTGTCACAGACAAGCTTCAGTCTTTATCATAACATTTGTGATTATTTTGTCATGTTCCCAACTAAATGAAGTACATGATTTTCTGATCCCAACTGAGGGTTGTTTTTATGCAGATTAAGTTGCGTCCTTGTTTTTTTGTTTGATGACAAATTAATTTAATAATAACAGCTGCAAACATTTTGTAATCAATTTAACTTGACTAAAATTATTGTATCATTCTATGTACAATCAATTAATGCTTGTTGTTGTTCTGGTTTTATTTTTTTTTGTTTTTCTATTTTCTCTATGGCTTTAGAAAAAGTTATCCAATTTGCAACATCTATTTAAAGTTCCTCGTACACTCAGAAAAATATATTGTGCTTGTATTAGCTACTATTTTAAATTTGACTCTAAGAGGTTTCATTCTATTTTTTAAAGTTATGCCAAAATTGAAGTTTTCCCATATTTCAAACTCGCATAACTTTATTAAAACTCATACGATTTTCATGCGGAATGTCATTTTGATCATAATTTGGGATTTAAAATGATTCTGCATCTAAAAATAATTAACTTTAAAAAAATTTTTATTTTCCATTTTTTTTCCGAATAAATCATGTACTCCCCCCTTTGACTTTTCGGAAAAAATATTTTTTCAAAATTTATAATCTTCAGTTTTCACTTTTAATAAACTCCTGGTGGCCAAATTAGTATAAAACGACACTTTAAATTTGATTCTGAAGAGTTTAATTTTTCTGTAAAAAATCATGTGAAATCTGTTAAAAAATTTGACTTGTAAAGTTGATAATTTAAAGTAATACCAGACTTCAAACTCGCATAACTTTGCCAAAACTGAACCGATTTTTATGTGGAATGTAATTTTGATCATTATTTAGTCTCTAAAATTATTCTGCATCTAAAAATAATTAACTTCAAAAAAATTTTTATTTTGTCATTTTTTTCCGACAAAATCATGTACTCCCCCCTTTCACTTTTCGGAAAAAATATTTTCTTCAAAATTTTAAATCTTGATCTTTCACTTTTAATCAACTCCTAGTGTCAAATTTAGTATAAAACGCCACTTTAAATTGGATTCTGAGGAGTTTAATTTTTCTGTAAAAAATCATGTGAAATCTGTTAAAAAATTTGACTTGTAAAGTTGCTAGTTTAAAGTTATACCAGACTTCACACTCGCATAACTTTGTCAAAACTTATCAGATTTTCATGCGGAATGTCATTTTGATCTTTGATTGGGATTTGAAATGATTCTGCATCTAAAAAAAATTAACTTCAAAAAAATTTTTATTTTGTCAATTTTTTCCGACAAAATCATGTACTCCCCCCTTTGACTTTTCGAAAAATATATTTTTTTCAAAATTTAAAATCTGTTAGTTTTCACTTTAAATGAACTCCTGGTGCTCAAATTAAAATGGATTCTGAGTGGTTTTATTTTTCTGTAAAAAATCATGTGAATTTTGTTAAAAAATATGACTTGGAAGGTTGATAGTTTAAAGTTCTACCAGACTTCAAACTCGAATAACTTTGCCAAAACTTATCAGATTTTCAAGCGGAATGTTATTTTGATTATTATTTGGTCTCTAAATTGATTCTGCGTTCAAAAATAATTTACTTAAAAAAATTACTTTTTGCCTATTGTCCGTCAACATCTCTTAAGGTATAGCTTACAAAATAATGAAGTTAATTTTTTAAATTAGAATGATTATTATTGCATATTTTTCTGAGTGTAGCTGCATGTAGTTGCTCCCTCGACATTAAGAAAATTATCATTATTTAGCGTAAATAGTCCAAAAATCGTCGAGGCAGTGAAAAAGTTGAGACATTAATTTAAAAAAATGCGCCCATTAGAAGTCGACGCGACGCTTCCGTCGCATAATCAACGCCAGCTGCGACGTCAGCGTCAGCTGCACACTCGAATCAACGTCAACTGCAGAGATGCTGTCGCTGTCGCTGCCAGCGCTAGCGTCTCTGTCAGCGTCGCCAGCAGCGTCTTGAGTTGTTGCTGTCGCTGTCGCTGTCGCTGCCTCTGTCAGCATTGACGCCTCATCCTTGCGCTGTCTCTCTCTCTCTCTCTCTCGCTATCTGTGAGTCAACGCATGCGTTGAGAGAGCGCTTTGTTGTGTGTGTGTGTGTGTGTGTGTCAAGGTTAGACAGAGAGGCAGAGAGCAAGAGAGCAAATGTTGTGGGTGGAGTCAGCATTTTATATATGTATGTATGAAACCTTATATAAAACAAGCGGGTAACGGTAATTGCTTCAATTTACCGTTACATATTCGCAGCCAGTCATATGCGTGTTGTTGTTGCTGTTGTTGTTGTTGTTGTTGTTTTCTTGCTTTCTTCTTGTTTTTGTGCAATTGCTGTGTAAATGGCATGAGAATGATAATTGTAGCAATTATAATATTAAATTGGGAGATCATGGCTCACAGGGTTTTCCTTTTTCCTTTTTCCTCTTTCCGTTTTCCCTTTTCCGTTTTTGCCCGTCTCCTTTCACGTTTTTATATATGTGCCTTTATTGTAGCATACTTTTTTGCTGTCATTTCGTCTGCTCTCTCTCTCTCTCTCTCTCTCTCTCTCTCTCTATCTGTATCTCGCTCCTGCTCACTCTCCTGGGACATTTGACTGCTGCTGTGTATTTTACCGGATTTGTTTGTTAATTAGAATTCTAGCGTTGAAATTAAATTCCCTTACTGCACTTTATTCTTCTTCATTCTAAAAAACAAGTAGTTTTTTTTTTTTGTTTTGGAAAAGTGGGTGGAGTTTCTTTTATTTTATTTTGTTTTTTTGGGTATATTTCTCTGTCTTGGCTTAATTACTGCCGTTTATTTTCTAAGTGAGACTAATTAACAGACTATTCGTAGCATTGCGGAACACGTTTCAGTTCAGCAGATACACTGACAAAAAAAGCAGAGGTTTTTAAAATAATGTATATATATTTATGTCAGAAACCCTAATTATTAAAAGCTATATAAGAAAAATTCTGTATTAAGGCATATCTGATGATTTATGAGAGTTTTCAGTATTAATTTAAGTTATTTTATAAATATCTGGCGTTAATCATTATAATTGAATCATATAATAGTGAACAAAAAAATTATATGCCAAAATTAATGGTATATTTAATTCCATATTCCAAATATTCCAAAATTCATGGAATATTTTTCTTTTTGCATTTAATTTATTTTTTAATATTCTTTATTTGTATGATAAATATATAAAAATGAGCTAAATATAAGCCAAAATATTATGGTATATTTTTTTATTGCTTTTTATTTATTTTGAAATATTCTTGAATTTTCTTAAAAAATATACCCAATTGTATTACGCAAGAAAAATAAAGGATTTTTACATGCAATGTATTTTTTAAAATTAAATTTTACCGTTATTTAATATTTTAAATTAAATTAAAAAAAAAAAAAACAATATTTTTTTGTTTAAGTGTATCTTTTCAATGATGCATTTAGTTTGAGCCCAGTTTATATGAGCATGTGAGCGAGTTGCCAATTATAGATGTCTGTTTTGAGTGGCCAACTAAATTAGTCAACATTTTTGGCTAGTTAGTTGGTTGATAGCATGCAAAGTGGCCCAAAGACATTGAATCAACTTCAATGTGTACAGGCATTAAAAAAGTTTCCTTTTTTTCCTTCTGTTCTCGAAACTTTTTATGCCCAATTAGTTGAACAAGTTTCGGGCAGAAAACTTTCGACTATCAAAAGTATAAAAACAAAATGAGAATAATAATAATAATAATAACTATAAATAACTATAATAATAACAATAAAAAAGCAATAAATCAAGACTGTAAAATGTTTTTAAATATAACTTTTACTGCCTTTTCTAAACAAAATAATATTTGAAAATCACAAGATTTTACTGAAGAAATTTTCTAGAGCTAAAATTAAAGTATCAATTAAAGTTATAAAAAAAATTTATACTTTAAAATAAAATTAAAAAGTTAAAATAAAGTTTATGAAATTTTCTAAGCAATTAAAAAAGCAGCTTTAAATAGATTTAAAATTTGCGCATGAATTTAAATTATATAAAATACTTTATATTCTTTAAAATAAAATTCTCTAATTTTAATTATTTTAAATAAATTTTGTCGACTCCTCTTTTGGATTAAAAGGTTTTCAAATTAAGCCGGCCTTTATAGGGTATTTATCATTTAATTGTAGATATTCCATTCAATTTATATTCTATTCTATTCTCCACTCTCTTAGCCACAAATTAACATTATAAGCACAACATTAGACGCGCTGTTAATTACCAACACTGTCTGTTAACTGTTGACTGTTAACTGGTATTTGAAATGGCCTTTAGCTGCATTGAAAAGCGTCAATACAGCAGAAAGTGGCACTAAAATATATATCCCTCCTCCATAAACACCCCCAACACACAGAGTGAGAGTGAGTGAGAGAGAGCGAGAGTGTGTGCGAGACAGAGATAGAGAACAGAGCACAACCCTCGCACGTTAATGAACGTAAAATTCACTTAATTCCAACTTTAGCCATGAATTAAGCCCGACAAATGCTTTGAGTTGGAATTGTAGTTGGAGTTAGAGTTGGAGTTTTGGAGTTGGAGAATTCAACCTTGTCAGTCCAATAGCATTTACCGACTGCTTGTGTGGGTGGTACTCGGGTGGTTTGGGGTGGTACTTGGATGGTACTCGGTTTGAGTATAAATATAAATAAGCGTAAAGACGTGCCCGGTTTACCTCCCTCCTTCAGTTGACTCCCCTTACCGATCTTACCATATTTCCCATTTTGTAGCCGGTACAATAAGTAAATGTGCTTTTATGGCTCTTAATTAAGGCAATGATGGGGTGTTTTAATACGTTTGCCAAATGTTAAATGACAAACTGCCTGTCGACGTGGCACGTCCTCAGAAAACCGTTGTCTGACTCGCTTTCTGTTTTCCTTTTTTTTTTTGGAACCCTGTACCAAAGTAAGTCTCTAAAGTTTGTCAAGACACTAGATGAATTAGAGACGCCAATCTTGGTATAAAGATTTCTGTATATTCTAAAAAGATCAAGTCTATTTTTTCTAAATCTTTTGATAAGTTTAGACACATATACTAATTGTTATAGTTTTAATGTACTTTTTAAAAAATACCAAAATATTAAGTATAATTAAAATAATTTTTTTTTAATCTTATTTTTAGTAAGTTTGTTTGATATTATTTTCAATTTTATTGTAATAATTTTCAAAAAGTTATTATTAAAATTTTCCAATTAAGCTTGTGAACATTGAGCTTACAATATTTATACCCGTTACTTATAAAAAATAAGTATAAGGGTATATTGTGTTCGTTGGAATGTGCGTAACAGGCAGAAGGAGGCATCTCCGACCACATAAAGTATATATATTCTTGATCAGCATCAACAGCCGAGTCGATATAGCCATGTGTGTCTGTCCGTCTGTCCGTCTGTCCGTCTGTCCGTCTGTGTGAGCGCCTAGATCTCAGAGACCATAAGAGATAGAGTAACCAAACTTTCACACGTAGATCAGAAATGCGTTGGAGCAGGTCAAGTTTGTTTCAAATTTTGGACCCGCCTCCTTCCACGCCCGTAATTCGCGAAAAACTGGTCATCCGTCTGTATAAACACAAGGATCTCAGACACTATAAGAGATAGAATAACCAAATTTGTCACACAGATTTCCATATACCTCACGCAGATCAAGTTTGTTTCAAATTTAAGCCACGCCCACCTCCGCCCCCGCAAATCGCGAAAAACCACCTCACCCACAATTGTTCATATAATACGTATTTTTTGGTAATAACCGATATCTGTTATTATTATATATTATCCCACTGAATCGCAACAAGATCGGACAAGTAGAACAGCAGTTATTGCGTGTCTAAGTTGTTAAATCAACAGGTTCCCCCTAGAGTATGCAATAGTTTTTGTATTGTTAAACCTTATTAGAATGCTTCAAATTCTCAAGTAATTCTGGCAACGCAAATATGACATTATGATTGAATCGCTAATGTATTGAAATAAGTAACGGGTATCCTATGGTCGGGATCTCGACTATAGCCTTTCCCACTTGTTTTTTATTAAATAGTGAAATTTATTTAATCATCTTATAAATATAAAACTGTTTGTTCTGACTGACTCACTGACTGACTGATCATTGTGGACTCAAAACGGTAAGACGTAGGTGGCTGAAATTTGGGCACAACATAGCTGAGACAAATGCATAGTAAAATAATGCGTTGTTTAAGGATCTTCAAATTATACGGGGGTCAAAGTTCAGGATAAAGGAAGAAAAATAGAGCTCTGAGGGTTTTTACTAAATAAGTACAGAGTCTCTACCAGTTGAGTTTACTCTTATGTATTCTTGTCCCATAGTTCTTGCTGTTGTTAATGAAGCCGCGTTTTTGCCTTTCGGCCATTTTCTTTCTGCGTGTCGCTCGACAATTTTCCACATTTTCACATTCTGAAAGGGAGAAGTGTTTACATTTCCTCTTTTGGGGACAGCCAAAGATAAAGGGACTGCAAAATTGCCATTTGTTGACTAATTACCCCTCAGGGCAGGTACTCGAAAATCCAACTAACAATTCCGATGACACTTTTGACCAGGCGTCATTTCAATAGCCCAAAATGTACTAAGAATATCAGAGAAATCATTGACATTTTATGGCTGATTGATTTTTACAGTCAGTGCGAACAAATAATGGCCGAAAAAACAATCTCAGACAGTGCCTACAAATTCGTTGTTGTTTTCTTCCTTCTGTCTGCCACTTTTATGATTTGTAAATGTTTATCTTGGCAAGTTTATAGCTCCATTCGCTGCGTCATTTGCGGCTTTTTATATCGACTGACCACACACAAACACACACACACACACTCATATTATACACTCATATGTGTCTGTGTGTGTAAATCTGTGTGTGTGTCACATAAAAATCATGAATGCGACATTTGCAACGCTGGCAAAAATAACATTTTCAACACATTTTATTTGATTAATCAAACGCATAAGCCAAAGATACATATATGTATCTATATACACTGTTCAAAAATTGATTGTGAAATTAGAAAAAATTAACGATTCAAATATATCAAAATGTAGTAAATTAAATATTTGTATTTATAATTTTAAAATCTAAATTAATTGTAATCCTGTCTGCAACTTAAAACAGTCTATAAATTTAATATTAAATTATAAAATATTTACTATAAAATATTTTTAGATATATAATTTCACTATTTCATATAAAAATATATAAATCTGGTTACTTTACAGAATTCTTATTAAATTTATAATCATAGTGCATAAACTTTAGATTGAACAAATCCAAATTAAACGCTAAATAATTTTGAAAAATAAATTAAGTGTAAATATTAACATTTTTAGAGCACTTTTTCTGTAGGTGTATGTATCTATATACACATATTTAGATATAAATACATTTGTATCTTATCTTATTTAATGTACATAGTGCACAAGCATTAGATTAAACATTTCCAAATTTAGCGCTTAATAATTGTACAAAATAAATTAATCAAAGGAGTTAAAAATTCGGAGCATTTTTCTCTAGGTGTATGTATCTATGTATCTATGTAAGTATACACATATGTATATAGATATAGATACATTTGTAGCTAAACTTGTATCCATTTAGACCAAATTAGTATGCCACGCACGTTTCGTCCAAAAATATCCAAACAGAAAAACAAGAGAAAAAAAAAAAAACAAAAACTCACAACAAAAGCAGCAACAAAGCGGAAACGGAATACAAAAAATGGCGTTTGTTGTTGTTGTTCTGTAGTACTTTTTTTTATGACTATTTATATATTCAAAACAAATGCAATTGGTTTATTACACATCAATAAACGCGACCAACCCGTCAAATTTGTGGTGCATGTTGAAAAAAAAAAAAAAACAAAAATAAATATATAGATAAAATATATTTGATGTATAAATATAAATATAGACTATAGTCTATGGCATATATGTGGATAGAGAACATACATCTCAATGTCTCGGTGAAACATGACCAAATTATTATTTAAAATATATAGATAAAAATATCTTCAATATTAGATATTAAATAAGATTTTAATCGATATTCAATTTCTTGGATTCTTGTGAGTTTTTTCAACAAATCTGATAGAATATGCATTAAAATGGGTTTTACCATATACGTGATATTATATTTATATCTGCAATATATACCTGCCATAGGAACAGTGAAATATTTTTATAATAAAAAAAAAAAAATCATTTGATCAATTTGTAAATTCCCACGTATGATAAGTGGGATATTTCCCAGTTCAAAATTGAACATTTCGCAATGCTCTATACTGAATTAATAAGATGATGTGGATCCAAAGTAGTTTTTTTTCCCGAAACACAGAAAAAATCATCTGATTAATATTTAAATTCCCTGTGTATAAAAAGCGGCTCTTTTCCCAGTCCTAAATTAATTTAAAGGAATTAAAAGGTCTTTTTTTAACTTTGTTTTTTTTTTGGTTTTTTTTTTTTTAACTTTACGGAGCTGTTTTCTTTTTCTTATATTTTTTTTTTTTTTAATAACTTTTTTTTGAATCTATTCAAATTTTATTAATTATTTTATTGTTTCATTTTTATATTTTAATATATTTTTTAATATTTTAAATTTGTTATTAAGAGACTGTTAGTCAATTTTTAAGTCCTTTTATGATAGATTTTATTTAATATATAGCATGGAAATTCGAAGTAGGCTTAAATTAACTGAAATTGCTTAATTATTCAGTAAATATTTACTTATCATTGTGGAGTTTTCTCCCTATCGTTTGACACCTCTCTCTCTCTTTCTCTTTGTCTGTCTCTGTCTCTAGATTGTTTCGCTTCTCAACAGGTCACTTATCAAGTGCTTAAACAGCTTCCTCTATTGACCCAAGCAAATAGCCTGCAGTTGCAATTTATTGTTTACTTATCAGGCATACGAAAGGTTCCTCCATAAACCCCTCTCTTCTCCTCTCTTTCCAGCTCTCTCCTTCTCCATCCTGGACTCTACTCAGTTGCCGAGTCACGTGCGTTTCTCTCTAATTCATTGGCCAAACATCAAGTTCCTGTTCAGTTCCCTTTTCAGTTCCAACTCCAACTCCAACTCCATAACTCGGCCAATTAAAATTATGAAGTGAAGTCGTGGTGTCGAGTACGAGTATCTGTGGCATGCCCCAACTTGTCTGATGATTAAAAGACAACAATTGCCACGATGCTCACAGACTCACAAGTCAACTGAACACAGAAAGGAGAAATGCTACAGATAGAGAAAGAGTGAGAGAGAGAGTGAGAGAGAGAGAGAGTGGGGGAAATGCGGCACATTCACATGCCAAACTTGGCCAGATTGCAATTTATCTGCACGCAAATTTGCCAGCGCCCAAAAACGTCAGATGCACTGAAAGAAAAACATTTACACCTTAATTCTTAAGGATTAAAATCAAAAACAAAATCAGCACAAAAACAATTCATTAAATATAACAAGAAAACTTTTTTGAAATCTATTCAAATAATCTTTGCAATTTTTGAAAATTATTTTTCATTTCATTTTTGGTTTATTTGTAAATTATTTTATCTATTCAAATAATTTAAGTTCTTATTTTGTAATATAATTTTCAAAAATACCAAAAATTATTTGACTAGATAAAATAATTTACCAAAAAACCAAATACTATTTGAATAGATTTCAGAAGCGTAAAATAATTTACAAAAAAACTAAAATTATTTGTATAGATTTCACAAAAGTTTTCTTTTTCATTATATCTGAATTTTCTTGATCATGGATTTATATTTTACCTATGTCAACGGCTACAAATCCTTGAATTGAAGTAATAATTAATTAATTTGAATTAAAATAATAATTAGTTCTTAAATGTAATTCTGAATTAATTAAATCTTAAAATCAACTAAAAATAGGTATAGAAGGCTCGAAACGGATTTTTATTTGGAAATATAAAATAAAATCCTCTTAATCATATATATTTCTAGCCATTGAATGCTAAGAATTCCCAAATGTTTAAGGATACTCTCTTCTTACTTAGCAATTTTAAGAAAGATCATTTAAGATTTTGGAAACATTGAGTTAAATTTATAATGTACTTAAAAATCATGTAAGTTTTGCACTCACTTTTGAGTTTGAAAATCCAAGTTATTAATTTATACTTAAAACGTACAATAAGGAATTTTAAATGTTAGTGAGAAATTAAGTTTGAAATAAGGGTTTTTTTTTTTGGTATTTTCGCTCAGTGCATATATGTAAAATTGGGGAAGGGGTAGTGTGAAAAGTCAAGCTGTCTATGTGTTGTTGACTGGGCAAACAATTGCGAGGATAGCAATGATCTTGGTTTGCACTTTTGGCCACTTCAAAATGAAGGCTCTGAGTGCAGGCAACTTTGATTTGTGCGGAAAATGGGGAAAATTGTGAAAAGCGGCTGCATTGTTAGCTCCCTCTCTCTTCCTCTCCCTCTCTCTCATTCTCCATATCATGAAGTCAATTTGTGCACAATTTCGTTATTGGCCAACAAATTCCCCAATGTGTTCTCTCCATAAATGCTGTCGTTAGCGGAAATGTGAAAATTTTGAAATATATATACACTTTTATATATCTATATATATATATATACCAACAAGCTAGAGAAGTCGTGCGTTAACTTTTTAGATACTCACGCTATAAACAAAAACTTCAACTTATGTTTATGTGATATGCAATTTGTGAATTTCCACAAATTTTCACATATTCCAAATTTGCGTATGTGTTTAACGAAGCGCAATTTTTAGCTGAGAGCGGAAAAGTGACGGAAAAACCACAAATTTGTGTATGATTTTTGTTTTACGACCAAGAAAATGGCGACTGTACAAAAAGTATTGCCTGCGTTTGGGCGCAATTTGTCTGTCTCACTCTCTTGCTCTCTCTCTTTCTTTGTCTGTGTTCAGTGTTGCCAGAAAGTCTAGATTTTATTGAATTTTTTGGCCAAAACTAGCTAAAAATTTATCAAATCCTATGTAAACTTAATAGAAATAGCTAAAATAAAATGTAAAAAATCTACAATAACAATATTTTTTTTATTTTAGTCTTAAGTGCTTAAATAGAAAATAAGTCTATAGATTTATAGTCAAATAAATTGTAGAATTTTGTTGTATTTTCTGGAAGCAACAATTGCTTCTGCAGAGTCTATAAACATTTTGGATTACATAACTATTTTAAGAACATTTTTGTTCAATTCAAATCTTAAAAAATAGTTTAATCATTTTAAAAAACTTTGACAGTTATAAATTTTAAAAATATTTAAGCTAGAAAATAGCTAAAATGACAATACAGACGGCGTCTTTATCCATTTTCGCTTCGATGTAAGGACAGAAGTACAAATATTTATATACATTTCGCATAATAATAAAAGACACACCCAATTTTCGTAAAATCCACAAATAAATACAAATTGTGTACTGCCTTCAGTTGTGGCTATTTGTTATTGGCTCTGACCACACCCACCGTATACCGCCCACCGTCCCCGCCTCTCCCTTCGTTAACCCATCTGAAGGCAGGCGCCAAAAGAAAATGGCCAGCCACAAAGCCAGTCAACTGAAAATTGGTCCAGGCTTGTTTACACAATTTTATTGTTTGTGGTCGAAACCCAAAAAATTGTCATGCATAGCAGCTACTAAAAATAACAACAACAACAACAACAACTACAGGAATAACCCGAATCTGACCCTAGGCTTAATTTAAAATGAAAAACAACAACAACAACAAGTTCCCATTTAATTTTTGGTTATTTTGCAATTTTTCACTTCATTAAACATTTTTTACGGATCTGTCATATCAATTTACTGAAAGGGTTAAGAAATGTATCTTAAGGGTTGATTGAGACGTACAAAAGACAAACAAATTTGTTATATTACAAGTTGCAGATTAAAAGGGTCATACACTCTAAAAAGTAAATACACCTATTTCAGCATGCAATTCAGGATTACTAATTTAAAATTTCAAAATTTCGTTTTCTAAAATGCCTATTCATTTCTTATTTTATTATAATAATATTATAATACATTTTTTATAAATAAAAAATTGTATTTTCTGAAATACCCTTACTTTCTGAAATGCAGTATATTTTCTTATTTTGACAATAAAATTTTTTTAAGGAACATTGTTAATAAAAAATTTGACTATATTGCCTATTTATTATTTAAAATATATTGGCACGCCAAATTAACATTTGATTTTAACTGAAAATGTTAACCCATTTTATAAAAATAATGTTTCTAAATATATCTTTTTATTTCAAAACAAGTTAATTCTTATTTTTTTACAATAATTTCTAAAGAAAGGAGAAAACAAGGATTATTATTAACATAATATCTATATAGAACAGATTGGAACGTCAAATCTTTCTATTTTTTTATGAGAAAATATTTTTATATATTAGGAATAAAATTTTAAAAAAATACTTGATAGATTGATATTTATTTTGTAAAGAAAATTTTAAGATATACTTTTAACTATCAAGGCGATTTTAAAACGCATGCGAATTTTTTAAAGATGAGGATAATATTTTTTTCTGAGTGTTCAGATGGGAGTGAAGTGAGGAATAGAATAAGAAATAAAAGAGGGGTTATGTATAAGGTTTGTAGTCGGGGTTCGTCATGTCAAATCAATGTTACTTACGCAAATTTGCTTACATGATGTCACCATCCGGTTTTCCACACTTTTCCCTTGGCATAAAGAACTTCAGTTTTTAAGTGGAACGCTTATTTACATATGTACTCATACATTGGTTTTTACGAGTATATGTGTGTCAAGTGGAGCCCTATCTTAAGATTTTGCCCAAATTCTGACAAATCTGTAAAAATTTGTCGTCTGTCGTCAGGCGAATGACTGAATGGGGAAAGGGGAAGTCCCCTTATATTTTTCTTCTTTCGCACATGTTTTGCATACTTATCAGGAGGGGATGATGGAGTTGAAATTTTGGGGGATTGTATCATGTGCTCGTTAAGCGCCAAGTAAAACAAATCATAATCTTTAAAGATGTCAACATCAAGTGCCATCCAAAATACGAGTGTATGACAGTGTGTGCCATTTGTCTATTTACACGCTGTACGCCTTTTGTGGTCTACTGTTATCCTTGTCAGTATTGTTCCTTCAGGATCTGACTCGTGTGCTCCCTGGAGCATTAGGATTGACAGCGATTTGTTCTTGTTCTTCTTTATTTGCACAAGTGTTGGCATAATAAATCTTTAGATCTGTCCAAATTATACAAATCTCTGCACATAACTCAACAGTTACTAAAGATATGTCAACCTAGTTTTCAGCTGTACAAAGAGCACAAAAACTAAACTTAAAAGAAAAATAACAATATTATATTATCAGTCAGTAGCACTTATTATTTATCTATTTTATCTAGCCATAATTAATTTATTCCGCCATGTTTATTTGAAAATTAATAACAATATTTATTTCTTAACATGAATCATATTTCTAAAATTAAAATAGGTATTTTTTCTTTACTGTGAAATACAAACATTAATTTGATTATTATTTTTGAAATGCTAATACAAATTTCAATATTACTCATATTTATATACAACATTTTTACGCAGCTTTCGATTAATAAAATAAAATAAAAATTGTTGCTATTGTTTTTCAATTTATTATTTAGCTTAAATTTGGTTTCATTTAATTGTTTTCCAGTCTTTAATATATTTATTTGTATATAATATTATTTATATATCTTTATTTTTAAATTATTTTGTGTACTTTTAATAATTTTGTTTAGATAGTTAGTAAATATCTAAATCCTTCGTTTTAATAATTTCTTAATCATTTAGCTAAAGAGACTTTGATATCTTTATTTGTATATAAAATTACTTATATATCTTTATTTTCATTTATTTTGTGTACTTTTATTAATTTTGTTTATAGCTTTCGCTTTTAATATTTCTTAATCATTTAGCTAAAGAATTTAACTTAAATTGCGTCTACTTTAATTCGATGAACAGAATTATTAATCATTATCAGAAGCATCAGCGATTGCTTTCCACAGACGGTGGCAACTTGAACTTCGTACACACAACACAACACAAGACACACACACAACACACAACACACGGCAATAAATATCCAATATGATATCTTATCAGTTGTTGAAAGCACTTTACTAATAATTAAAATGTCATCATTAAGAAATATGAAAAAGTCAACAAAAGGCGCAATGAGCTGAGTTTGGAGTTGACAGCGTTCCAAGAGTTTCAACTGCATTTTATTGTCTTGACAATTGACTATAAATAAAAAAAACTTAAAGAGAGTGGGTGGAGAGAAATGAGGAAGGTGGTTAGAGAATGGAAAATGCTTTTAGTTGCCCATTTTTATTTTTTTTTTATCTAGTCAGTGTTTACTCGAAGCTGGACGTTGAGTCTACACTTGAAGAAATCGGAAAATAAATTAAATGTCAAATTATGCAGTAAAATTTAGAAAAATTGCGCTTAAAATTTGGACAAATTTTCGAAATTTACGACTATAAAAATGTAGAAAGTAATTTTTTTAAAGCAAACGATTTAAAATATAAGGCAATTTGTTAATTTTGAAGCCACATTTTCTTTTTTAAATTAAGAAAGATTTTACTTAATTTTAAGGCGTCTTAAATAAAGGAATAATTTTTTAAATATCTCTCTTAAAATGTGAAAAGTGTTTTGCCTGAATGAAGGCCTAGTTTTTCTCAAAACTAGAAGGTTTTCTTTATTTCAATGACAATATGCTCTATATGTGAATGAGAAGAAATTATTTTAATTCAATTGGAATAGAATTTTTCTTAATTCCAAGGAGCCTTAAAGTTGAATCTTAATTTGGAAGCGCTATGTAAAAAAATAATTTTTCAAATGTCTTTCTAAAAATTAAAAAAATAACTTTGTTTAATTAAATGGTACTATTTTTAAAGTAAATTGAATTTTCTTCAATACTAGCACGAAATTTAAAATTTTTCGACCGTATTTTCATAAATTATGAATAATGAATATTTTAGGGATACGTTTTCAACAACTTGCGATGATTTTTCATAGTTGTAAGGCAATTTTAATTTAATTTCGTTTTTTTTTTAAAAATATACATTTTTTTAAGTGTGTAAGTGTAACTACAGGTATTCTCCTACTTTTCAAGTAAATGTTGACACTTCGAACGACGATTGGCGTCAGTTTTTCCGAGTCAATCGACAGTAGCTGCATTTTCAATTAGAAACAGATGTTAAACGCTGATAAACGTTGCAGTCTTGCCAAGGCTTATCAGCTTGGCCGTTTAAACGGTGCCAGAGTCTTCTTCAGTCTCCAATCTGCAGTCTACGGTCTACAGTCTGCTGTCTTCAATCTTCAGTCTCTTTGGTACTTGAGCTGTAATGAGTCGTGTCGGAGTCGTTGTTGTTGTTATTGTTATTGTTGTTGTTTGCACAGATGAGTTTTTAATTAAATGCTATCGTTGCGCTTAAATAAATTGAAATAATCAATTTATATTACGTATACGATCCAGCGGCCGAGGGAGAGCTTTGTGTCAACAAATTTAATTGAAAATCTAAACAGCAAGTCAACATGATGGAAAGTCTAAATGACGACCACGTCCCGAGAGCCTCTCTACCTCTCTACCCCTCTCTCAACTCTCCGCTCTTCCCCTCTCTGCTCCTATTTCCCTTGGCTTTTTAGCAAACAGTAGCAATAACAACAAAGACAACAGCAACAACAACAACAATGCTCGACAGCATTGCATACTTTTGTTTGTGCGCATAATTTTAAAATCAATAGAAATATATCCGTGCCCAGCTACGTTGCACAGTGGAGCCAATTGCTAGATTAGCTAATATTAATTTAAGTTTTTGTGTCTTTGATTACTTAAACTATCTAAAAATAATCAAAATTGTGTTCGAATACTTTATTGTAATTATGACTATTCGTTATTTAATAGTAAGTGGCGACAGAGCGACGCACAAGCACTCAAGCCTACAATAACAAACTACATGCAGTGTAGGCGCCACGCAGTCGCACATGCAAAAGTCTGCTAGGAAATAATAGTATTTCTTGAGTTTACTTCTCTCTTTTTTAAATTATGATACCTTTTGCATAAAAATAAAAATCAGGTTGCACTTTTAACATAGTTATACCTTTTTGAGCTAATTTTTTTAACTTAAGTTTATATAGTAAGTACATTTTAAAATGAATCATTTTTAAATAAACCGCTTTTATAAAACAGAAACTTCACAATATGAATCTTTGCCCTGTAAATTTCGTAATCTAGCCACTGTACGTCGTCATCGTCATCGTCGTCGTCATCATCGTCATGCTCTTTCTGTTGGCAAACATTCAAATAAATGGCAATCAATGGTTACCAACAACCAGCCAACTGACTACCGTATAATCCACATTCACACCCACTTTCAGACCCAGTCTTATCTCTATAGGTTTTCGTTTTTTATTCATCGGATTTCGTTGATTGAAAACTATACGCTTTGCTTTCAATTAAAGCCTGTCTGATATGCAGGGTCTGTCATAAATCTTGTCGCCTACCGAATCGTATCGGAAATAATGGTTTGTTTTCATAGGCTACCGACTCAATGTATGTATATCGCATCTATATCTTTATGATTGCCGGTAGTCTTATCGACTTCATTAACTAAACAAATTTGTTTATTGTGGCTTGACTTTCTCTCTCTCTCTCTTTCTCTCTTTCTATCCGCTTAGCTAGATAAATAAACAAATTAAACGAAATTATTGTACTAAAAGTATTAAGTTAGTAATAATAACCAGTTGAATAATAAGTTGCCTCCATACAAGGGTGAATTAATGAAATCGTTGGTTTATGATGGTTCCATAACTGTTAGTCTGAGCTTCACAAAAAAAAGGGTTCATCATTTCATTAAAATAAAATTGGATTAGGGGTAAGCCATAGATTAAATTAAAATACGCTTACTAAAAGTATTTTTTTTTAATTTTAATTGATTTTTCCAAAGAATATTCACAAAAGATTCTAATAAAAAATCATAAATAAAAAAAAGAATTACAAAATTCCCTGTTCTATACATTCATTCATTCACTCATCATTGTACAGACCAAACGGCTTAAGCTACAAGTTTGAAATTTTGGGACAACAAAGCTGTGACAATTCCATCGGGAGATAAGGCGGCGTTTTGGAAAATTCGACCCGCAAGTTTGTTAAATTCGAGTTCATATTTCTATAAAACTTAAAGTATTAAAAAAAAAATTAATAATACAATTTTGTCACTTGAAAATTTTGCTTGTATTTTCTTATTTTTTTTATCGAATTCGGCACCTGTACATTTGAGTGCTTATGCGTCTTATTGGCGTCACAAACCAAAACAGAAGGGATAGAACACTGGAAACAGTAGATATTTATTATTTATTTTTTTTACCTTTAGGGTTGATTTTGCAGTGTCTCTTTTAATTTTATTTAAATTTGATTAATATCCATACATTTTACATATACAAATTCTCTGATATTTCTATCAAACCTATTAACTTTGAAAAATCATCCGTAAATGTATTTTTATAACGCTTTCTTAATTTTAGCTTATTTTTCGCTTTATACATTTTTTTCTTAAATATTTCCCTTATATTTTCTTTCCTTATTTGATATCTTTAAATTATCTTAAATTTTTTTTTATATTTGCCTATGTAATTCTTTTAAAAATATTTGAACTTCACATAAGCTATAATTGAATCATTTTCGACTATTCAAGCTGTCTTTGTCTTATCCCCTATTTAATTAGCTACCCGCCTTCACTGTCCATTTGGGCCTTATTTATATGCATGGCCCAAAATGCAAAAGGCATCGTCATTTGCACGCAATTAGTGACACAAATTGGCGCCTCACGGTGGCAGGGGCAGGAACAGAAGCAGTAGCTACTGTTTTGGATTATCCGCGTATCTATATATCTGTATCTATATCTGTATTTGTATCTGTATCTATGGTTGGCTCGGCATTTGCGTCGTTTGCATAATTGATTCCAAATTTATTGTGCGCTAATTGTGACGCCAATGTTTAAGTATTATTTGATATTTAGTAGGTGCCATTGAATTGCCGAAAATGTTTCATTTTCCAGAAGTTCAAACCCAAATCAATTCAATTGTCGAGCATTTGCATAATCGCAATCAATCACTGTAAAAACAGAAGAAAAAAAAATGACGTTAAAAACCATTTGAAAAATTACGTTGCACTTGTTAAAAACAATTTGCTGCCCTTTTTATGCTTTTGTGAGTTTGATTTTCGGTTCAAAGTACTTGTAGAAAATGGCGGGAGTTACGTTTTTTATGTGTATCTCATTTTGGGGGTGGAGTCAAATGATAAATGCTAATTTGAGGCAAGATCACGCATAAACCAACAATAAATAAATCAAATGGCAGGTCACACAAAAAAGTTGCCCCCAAAACAACGATGGTCAAAGTAGAGAAAATGGAAATGGTTATAAGAAAATGGAGAGTCGGGGTACAGTCATATGAATGCGATTTAGGGCCACTTATGCGTACACATGTAAAAATCGAGAATATTGAGAGAGTATCATGAAACCTTAGCACGATTTTTACTTACGTTTCGTACAAATTTTTGCAAATTGTTAAGTGATTTACGAGACAAGACAAGCCATTTATTAGATAAGATTAAATAAAGGGAGCAGAGAGCAGACAGAGCACACAGAAAAGCAACAAAAAGGAGAAGAAGAACAAGAACAAGAAGAAGAACAAGAAGTAGGAGTAAGAGCAATAGAATGGAAACAGCAAAACTTTCTGTTTGCTACGTTTTTGGGAAAATTCAAATAAAAGTTTTGCTCTCAATACAAATTGCAGCAACATTATGTGAGATTATATATCCATAGAGCTACAGAGTTTGGTGAGTAGGTGAGCTGCACAGCTTATTAGTTTGAGTATACACTCAGTTTAATATACGAAAATTTTCAAAAAAGAAAAATTGAATTTATTAAACAATTTAAAAATTTTGATGCAGAATCAAAAAAAATACCAAATAATGATCAAAATGACATTCCGCATAAGAATCGGTTCAGTTTTGGCAAAGTTATGAGAATTCGAAATTTTGTAAATCAGTGGACTGATAACTTTACAAGTAAAATTTTTTGTAAGTTTGGGCATTATTTTTTACAGAAAAATTAAACTCCTCAGAATCCAATTTTAAGTATTGTTTTATACTAATTTGGGTACCAGGAGTTGATAAAAATCAAAAACTCAAGATTAAAAATTTTGAAAAAAATATTTTTTTCGAAAAGTCAAAGGGGGGAGTACATGATTTTGTTGAAAAAAAAATCGAAAATAAATAATTTTTTTAATTAAATTATTTTTGAATGCAGAACCAATTTAGAGAAAAAATAATGTTCAAAATGATATTCAGTTTGAAAATCGGTTGATTTTTAATGGAGTTATGACAGTTTGAAGTTTTTGATTGTGGTTACTAACTATTAATTTTAATTTCAACGCTTATCCAATCGCTAAGAAACTTCTGTTATCAATAGAATGGTATATCGAACTATTTATATTCATCCATTCGTATTATAAGCCCATTCCAGAGCAATCCCGAACAGTTTTACTCGCATTTTTTCCAACAAAAAACCGAAAAGCACAATCAGCTCACATTAGAGAAACCCTCCCAGTTTATCCATGATGCTCGGTGCGAAGCTCTCTCATCGTAACCCGTAAAATACACATTTTCTGGTGGTAGAAAATCCAGCAAATTGATTTTAGTGGGTGTTTACACAAAGCTTAGAAGTACTTTCAGGCGAACTTTTCACAATTTGCTTGCCAACCAACCCTGAGCACGCCCATTTTCCCATTTTCCCCATTTTCCACCCCCACACACACATTCGAAGCCATGTATTGTTCTATAGGGCAAGTGGCAAAACCTCACAAATGGCAAATGGCAGCATTTAGTATGATTATCATCAAGCTCCCTTTCCACTCCGCTTTCTACTCCCCATTTCTGAGTAGAGCTGCGGTTGTGCCAGGGTTGGAGCAGCAGACAAACTGATGGCGACGGCGTTGATGTTGATGCTGATGCTGATGATGGCAGACACAGTGTGAGGCACTGCACTGTGGCGTGATTAGCTAAATTTTCTGTTAAAAATCTGAAAGTAGTCTGAAATTTAAATTATAAACATGGATTTGCATGGGTTCTAAAATATTAGAAAAATGGTAATCTATATTAATTCTAAGATGTTTTCGCCAAGAAACCATAGTTTTAAAATCAATTTTTGTGTTTTTAGTCCAATCCTTGCATGCATTTTGTAAAAACTCTTGTTAGAACTAAAACTCGATACACTCTATAATACAAATTCTCAATAAGAAAGACCATTTTTAAAAAACAAAATGAAGTAATGTTCAAAACTAACATACAGAAATTTTTTGTTTTATATTTTATTAAGAATATTATTTTTAAAATGTAAAACACTACTTTAACAAATTCTCAAATGAAAATTATAAAATAAATTATTTTAGACCATCAAACAAAGCTAAAGTAAAATTTTTGCCAGCTGTTTTCGCAACTCGCTCCATAGTGCAATGTAGCAAGTGCGGCAAAGTCGAGAGTCGAGAGTTGAGAGTCGAGGGTAAATGCCACTTGCCGCTAAACATTTGGGTGTGGTGAAAATAGAGGGGAGTGTGGTGGAGGGGAGTGTGGTGGAGTGATGGTGAGGTGGATGGTGGAGGGGAGTGTGGTGGAGTGGTGGGTGGTGGCAACTGGAGGTTGGCCCTTTTTTGTCTGTAGCATTTTATATGCCATTTCTTTTATTGCTTTAATATGTTAATAGCTTTTACGGCTCTACTTGCTGTTGTTGTTGTTCTTGTTGTTGTTGTAGTTTGTTGCTATTTTTGTTCATCTTGCGAGTTGTTACTTCGTTTCTTTCTCTTTCTTTTTAAGTTTTTTTTTCTTTTTAAATATTTTGGGTCAGGCCCTGTTTGTCTGCTGTTTATTGGGTCCTGATTTTGCGAATCCGGCCAAAGGATTTTGCACATTATCATCTTTTATTGCCATTATCATATCATCTGTGTGTGTGTGTGTGTGTAAAAAACTCAAGTTAATTTTCTATCTTTATGTAATGTGTGTAGTGAGGACTTGAGATTTGTGCGTGATTTTTACGGTTTTCAAAAATTTTGAAAAATTTAAATAAGTGAAATCAAAAGAAATCGGAGGAGTTTCATTAGATATATATTTATTATTATAAAAAATATATTTGTAGTGGACAATAGATTTATTTAATTCTGATTTTTTAAATATTCGAAATTTTAAACTATAGGTATGATTAAAATAAGAAATGTGAAAAGTTCCTTTAAGAATATTTTTTATCTATATATATAAAATGATTGAACGAATTCACTCATTCACTGACTGAGCATTCTACAGACCAAACCACTTATGCTACATATTTGAAATTTGGACACAATAAATCTAAGATAATTTCAACGGAGTATAAGACGGCGTTTTAGAAAATTCGACCTGCAACTGTAATTTATAAAATATAAGCTAATGAAATCTTAGCTCTTAAATTTATTTATTTATTTAATTATTACAGTGTAATGTAAATGTAAATGTAATTATAAATATATATTTTATATTCTGGGGGTATCTAAATGTAATATAATTTTTAAGATAAATATATTTTTTAAAAAAAGTTTATAAGTAAAGAGTACGTCTTGATTGTATGTTTACAATTAGTTCCTATGTCTAACTGAATTTATGTTAACAATAGCAAACTATTTCAACTTTCTGCTTATCTTTCAAGGATAAATAAACATGGGACCAGGCTCAACGAATACCTTTTTCGGGAGCCATCCACCCACACGTTATGAAACACTTCTGACCCTAAAAACCGAAGCGCCCTCAGGTATTTCAGCCAATTAGTGGCAATAAAATAAATTCAATTTTACGCACACGCTGCGGTTGAATACAGTTCTGGATTTAGACCCTAGGGAATGAGTATGGGAATGAGGAAGTGAGGGAAATGGAAGAGGAAGAGGATTCAGTTGAGCGTATGTGTGAATAATGCGACCCTGCGGCATTCCCGCAGCACCTCGCCAATTAACGCCGTTTTAGGGGTTGATTAGGCACACCAAATTTTTTTTTTATTTTTTTTTTGTTTGTTAACTTTCGTGCACTTGTCTGAAACGGAACCCCGAATTCAAATTTATATTAAGAAAGGGAAACCAAGCGTACCCGAGGTTCGCATTAATTATGCTAAACATTTTTAAATATTGTCCTCACGTGCATCGTGCTTTTTGCCGTGTACCCCTTGAGGGTTGAGCCTCATTTTTGATTGGATTTTGGAAAGTTAGAGACATTTTGCTCTTAGCTCTTTCCCCTTATGACTCTCCCCTGGGCAGGGTTGAAAATTTCTGCGCTCGCGCATTTTCAACAATTATGCAAATGCTTTCTAATGCCTTTTTACTAATTTAAGCGGATTACAATTTAATATTTTTGTTTGTTTTGTACTCGCTGTTGTTGTTATCCATGTTATTCGCCTTGTTTGTTTAGAGTTTAGAGCACAATTCCAAAAAGGTAGCAACACAACAGAAAAACAAAACATGGCTCAATTAGCATGGACTTTGACTTTTGTGGCAAAACATTTGTAGTTTAATTGTTGCAATTAACGTTGCCCAAAAAGGGTTTCAACTTAAGGCCAACTTGTCAGCACTTGGATGGATCTAAGAATGGGATGCATCTAATTGGGGGCAAATGGGTTGGCAGTAAGCTGAATTAATTGAAAATATACCAGAATATAACAGAAAAGAAAAGTTGTAGCTTGTACGCTTGAGTGCTTGTGCGTCTCTTTGGCGCCCATTGAAAAAAAACTTGGAATAGGTTAGGCCAAAAAGAATTAGTTGACCAACAAAATATATTTGTTTTCAGAACATAAATTATAGGTTGTAAATTATAAAATAGCTCTCAAATTGATTAATTTTAACGGCTTTGTATTAATTATTATGGATAATATTACAACAATCTTACTTTAAACTTTATATTTGAGCGAGGGAAATAAAAATACCTTAAAATCATCATTGAAGATTTTCATTAGCATTAAAATCATTTTAAATTATATTTATCATTGCTGAAAATTCTTAAAATTCATAATATTATCATTATTATTAAGTTTTTATAATTTCTTTTAATTTTACTATTCTGCTTTTTGTTATAGTCTATATCTTTGTATTTTTTTGCTGCTCTGTGTTTTATAAGCGCAATTTTCGCTTTCCTCTGACGTCTCCCTCCTCTGTAGAGTCCTTAGCAATCCGAAATGTCCTTAAATTTGCTAATTAACTCAACATAAGGTTTTCTAATTTCATTTAACGCATCGAGAGAATATAGAACCTGCTATTAGTTCCCCCCTCGCATTTAGAACCCGCACTCAATGCACCCTCACTGTCCGTACCTCTTGGTCGGGCCCTGGTACTGCAGTCAGTCAGTCAGTTAGCTCGTTCGTCCGTATCATTAGCCTCTGGGGATGATTTGTTGTTTGGCAGCACTTGATCAACGGCAATGAATTCAATTAGCACCAAAAACACCCAGAGAGCACTGAGTTAGAGACGGTTAGAGACGGTTTCATCTGGGTGAAAAAGGGGGTAGGGTTGTGGAAGAGGTCGGGGTAGAGGGGTGTTGCCGCACTTGCTGCAGGCAGTTAAGAGTCAGAATCATGGCAGACAGACACTCCTCCTCCATTACCAATAGATGTCAGTGTTTCGTCCTTTTTGGTCAATTGTTTGGATTACTTTTTCTGGTGAATTATTGCGTGTTGACGCATATGGTGACAATTTGCTCAAACTCTCTATGGATTCGCTTCCTCTCTATCACTCTCTCTCTCTCTCTCTTTCATTCTCCCTTTCTCTGGGGAACTAATGCGCTTAGGGTTATGACTGGAACAGCACAGACAGCACCAAAAATTTCGCAATTATCCGTTGATTTTCGTTGAATTTTGATTGCAAAATTTCCTGGCGATTAAATCGAAATCATTTCACAAATTCTGCGCTAATGTTCCTTTGTTCTCTGTCTGTAGAGCATGTTCCTTTCGGTCCTATTCCTATTTTCTGGCTCTATTTCTGTTCCTGTTTTGTTTACTCAACGCGCACGCACGGATTTCCATCAATAGATTGATGACTACGACTTCAGATTGGATCCGTATACAGTACACGTATGTGTTTGACAAAATATATAGCCAGATGGATTGTGTAAACAAGTTGGAAATTATGGCATTAAGCAGCAATATGCGTTGTAGTTGCTGTCAGTGAAAGTATGAGCATTAATTGATAAGCCGACATATTTCAATATTAAGCAAAAACTACTTAAATTATTGGTATTTAGTAATGAAAGTGGGGAGTTTCTTTTTCAAAAGGCAGTGGTAAAAATTCAACAAAATATTTATTTTTTAAGAAATAGTCAGAGCTTAGACGATCTTTAAAATCGTAGTTATATTAACAGTCTGAACTCAAGATTATTTAATTAATTCAAGTAGCTCTCTGGTTAGAGTTTGAAAATATCTAAATAGGATAATAAAAAACAAAAAAGAAAAAAAATTTTAATGCAAGTTTTGAGATTGCTTTAAAAAGCTACTTTACTAAAAGTTTCATTCATCTTAGATTTGAAGCTAAATTGCAATAAAAAATAATTATTTTTAGCAATTATGTTTAATAGATTCTTTGAAAGAAATTGTATTTTTAATAAGACAAAATTAGGCTGCCATTCTGTCTAATTTCGGTGAATAAAACTAATTCTATAATTAAGCTATCTATTTATTCCAGGAACTGTAATCATTGTAAGTTTTATTAAAAAACTCAAGAATAATCATTATACTATGAGTTTTATTATTTTACTTATGATTACTTTTGAGCTAATACATAATAATACTCAGAAATTATCATTATTTTTGATTCAATAAAATAAAACTCAAGAATAATGATTATTCATGAGTTTTATTTTTATTGAATCAAAAACAAAACTCAAGGTATTATTTTGACCGGTCAAATTAGAGTTTTATTTTTGATTCAATAAAATAAAACTCATGAAATAATTATTATTCTGTGAGTTTTATTTTATTGAATCAAAAATAATTATTATTTCTGAGTTTTATTGTTTACGCTCATAAATAATAATTATTTTATGACTAAAATAATAAAAAAATCATAAATCTTGAGATCAGGGTAATATTGCATAGATTACCTTTAAAGAAAAATTTTGGTATATTTCTTGTTTTTTTTTACAGTTACTAGAAATGAATGATTTTTCAATTGAAAAAAAATCATTATTTACTATCCCTGATTTATTAATTTATTCAATAAAACTTGTAATGTAAATTGAGAGTTTTTCTAATTGTAATTTAAAAATTGACTTTCAATGATTACCAAGTTCAACAGTTTGCAATGAACCTGACGAGTCTAAGCAGAAACTACCTTTCTAATTTTGAACCACTGTGCAGTGGCCTGCGTCTGATGATGATGCTAATGATGATAATGCTAATGATGATAATGCTGATGATGATGATGCCTTGAAGTGGCCAAAAGTGTTGAAGCAGCAGCAGCAACAGAAACAGGAGCACAAAGGATGTCAGCCCAAAAATGCAATTCATGAGCTATTAGCGGGTAATTTGTAACAATTGCCGAGGACAATTTCAATTTCTTTTCAACAACAACAACAACAACAACAACAGGGAGTAAACAACAATAAAAAAGGGTGTCAGAGTTCAAACCAAAACCGGAGCGACAACTGAAAATTGAGGTCGGAGTTGGGGTTGGGATTGAGAATTGAGAATTGTGAATTGTGATTGAGAATGGTATTGCTTAATTGTGGCACAGTCAACGCTGTTGGATTTGGATGCTGTCGCATCTGTTGCAAATTAAATTTGAGTTATAATTATACCCTGGCAGAGGGTATTATAAATTTGTCAATAAAAATGTAACGCATGTGAGGCGATTAAAAGCGAGGAGGATTAAAAACTTAAAGCTTACTGAAACTTGGTATAGGTCCTTTGGAATCAGCCGTATCTAATAATTTTCGTTCAAAAATCAACATTTAGCTTAAAAAACTTTCTTGTTTTTCAAGCTATTTCAAAAAAACTCACAGAATATACATTTTACGTTAACCTATACACTCTAAGTGAATTTAGTTCAAATCGGTGCACTCTATCACATAACTGCCATAGAAATGTATTTTCGAAAATAAACCTTTAGTATGAAAAACTTCTACGATTTTTAAGATATTTTAAGAAAACTTACAGAATATGCATCTGACGTTGCCTTGTACATTCTGACCAAATTTGATTAAAATCGCTCAACTTTATCATATAGCTGCCATATAAACGGATTTTCGAAAATCAACTTTTAGTATAAAAAACTTCTTTGTTCTTGAAGATATCTTAACCAATCTTACAGAATATGCTTTGGATATGGTCTTATACACTCTGACTAAATTTGGTTCGAATCGGTTCATAGTATTATATAGCTGCCATAGCAACAATCACTCAAAAATTGAATATTGGGCACTTTAAGGGTATCAAATATTCGGCATGTGGGTTTCGAACCTTTCCATCTTGTTTCTATAAACAGACAATGCGATTGTGCGTGCATGTGTGTGTGTGTATGTGTGTGTACACACCCAGTAAATTGCCATTTGAATTGAGGGTCGCATCCCATTCACCTCCTTTATGACTTTCATCACCAGTTGTTGCTGTTGCTGGTGTTACAATTTGGTTACCCTTAGGGGTGTATTTTTTCCTTCCCCTTCCCAATTCCCTTCCCTGCTTGATCTTCATGTCAACACAGATGATCACATTTTATGCTTAATTTTGTATGTGTTTTTCGACCCGTTTCAAAGCAACGCTTGTTTACTTTTGTGATTTTCAGCTGAATTTAGCTAATATTCGATTCGCATCCATTTGGGACTTGCCTCCAAGTTGCATTTGCCACATTTTCCCGTTTGATTTTATTGTCAAATATGTGCGATTATTTGTCATATGTTGCATTTTATTATTGTCAAATTTGCATTCGCCTCGAAAACGGCAACTGAAATGGCTCGTTAGTCAGCTCTCTAATGGTTGTTTGTTGACCTGGCCTATAAAGAGAGAGAGAGAGAGAGAGGGGGATTATTTCATTGATTGTTTGCCCCGATAAATTGTGAAATTGATATTGCAATTTATGTGACAATTTTGTTTTAATTGTGCATTTTACAGAGCTTTGTTTATGTCCCAATTACAAAATGAATTATGATTTGATTTGGAATTACATTTGGAACAGAATTTTGAACAAAAATTAGTAAACTGTAGTTATAGATATTGAGTTATGGGTCAAATTAAGATAATTCTTACATTTTCCATCATAATTTGTATACAATTCTATAAATAAAGTCTCTAAAAAGTTGAGGTGTATTCTACATTTTTCTTTAAGCAGATTTTTGAAATTAAATTTAAACTGAAAATGTATCTATATACATAAAGCTCTTTGTCCTGACTGACTGGAATTCGTGCAGCTGAAACGGAATATAAGATTAAAATCAGTAACTGAAAATTTATCTTTATATATATAAAACACTCTGACCTGACTGATTCCTTTGTTGAAACCTATAAAATCTTATTTAGAACATATAACTGACATAGTAACAATCGAAAAAAATGTATAAATACGCATATAAAACAAATTTATCCTATGAAATAAAGATATCAACTCACTAACTCAGTTTCCTAATTAAACTAAAAAATTAAGCTTTTAAACCACTGTAAAAAAGTTGACCCAAGGAAGAACATCAACCAACATTTATATATTGAACTATCTTCTATGCTTTGCTGTTCCTCTTTCAATGCCCATCCCTCTTTCCTCTCTGTCACTCCCTCAGTTTTGTTGACGTAATGCGTTACGTGTTTTTCTGAGTGTTGGTCGAGTGTCTGGCGGGTAACAAATGAATTTTTATTAGCCCATCAGGCGCATAATAATCAACACAAGAACTGCTGCATAATAATAACAACAGCAACAACAACATATCAAACAACAAAAACAACAATAATAATACTATAACGCATGGATCAAACCAGAAACCAAAATTCTCCCTATGCTTTATGTGCTCTGAGATACTTGAAGACTTCATACGTGATAAAGTGGACAGACTTGTTCCTCCAAACGTTCCACTTTTGACAATTAGAGACCATTCACAATTCCCGATTATTTCTCATTTCGATTATAATCCCATACAGCTAATTGTCTAGTGTGTTTTGTGACACAGGATTCTAAAAAAGTTTAAACTGTTCCAATTATAATGTAATTAAAAAGAAAAACATCATAAAATCACTATTTAACTCCAATATTATATGATTTTTTTTATTAATTTTATCAAAAATAATCCTAAGAATTCCCTAAGAATATTTTCAAGAACATTTTCTCGCAAAATTTAAAAATTTCTTTGAACTAACGGAAAATATTTATTTTTAGGACTTTTTTTAATATAGAAAATAAAGTGTTTCTGACTAAAGATATTTATTTTTGGAACTGAGTAATGCTCGTGAAAACAAAAGAAAATGTTTATAACCTCGTGCCTAACTGGGGACTTTGCTCTAATTAACTTTGATTACTGGACATTCAATCTATCGAGCAATCATAATAATACCCTATATACACACTCTACGATTTCACCGATGTTGTCACAATTGATTAGCCATTAGCTTCGATTAGGCCACGTAACAGAAATTAAACGATTCTCTCATCGGTCTTTTGAAGATAAACCCGAAGCAGTCTCCTTATTTTTCGATTTATTTTTTATTTTTTTAATTATATACGAGCTTGATTGCGGAAATTGGAGCTCACCATGATTTTGGATTTTATTCGAGTGCCATTTGTTATTGTTATAATAAATATTATTATTATTACTGTTATTGTTGCTAATGCGAGCAACATTTTAATTAGCGAAATAACTTTTAAGTGACACTATAAATTTAGACATAATTATTGTCTTAGCAATTAAATTGATTATCTGCGCGCTTTTGATTTATTTGCTTTGATAAGTGCTATCAGCAAAACGGGGCTCGTATAAAATTAAAAATTGTGCCTGATTGGCCCCTCTCCTCTCTCTATATGGTATTTATAAATACACCATTAATAGTTCTACGGACAGCCATAGATAGCTCCAAATTCTGGCCAAGTATCTAATCTCATACTTATTGCTCGAGAGGTTAAAGAGTTATTTACAAATATTAAGTAGTCTCGACATTTTCCATCAGAACTTCAAAAAAAAAAATAAAATATGTGAAGATATATTTTTCCCACAAATTTGTGAAAATAATTATCCAAGTTATTGGATAAATTTTCCATAAAAATTTGTATTAAAATTTTTTTTTATAAAATATATATTTTTAATAAAATATAAATTTTTAATAAAAATAAATTACCATATGAGAGAATGAAATTTAGAAAAGACTCGTAGTACAATTTCAATCTACTTTTCCCTTTGATTTCCTTCCGAAAAACTCTTCACCATAGATATTTCTGAAAAAGAAAATAGTTAAGGAAATAAGATGATTTTTTTCATATCCGCCGTTCCATTTTATCGTTAATCAACCAACAAATTTTTTATAGCACATTTTAATTGTCATTTTGGGTTTCAAAATAAATTTAATAAAATTTACTAACGCGACATTTTTCTTTAACATTACATAATTACAAATATTTACACAATTATATAAGAAAGGTTCGTTACCATTTTACAAACTAAACTTAACTAATTTCATTTATTGTAATATTCATTATATTTTAAGGTAATTTAAATGAATGTTTATATTTATGTATTTATCTCTTATTTTTTTTTTTTTGGGTGAATGTATGTACATTGGGAAAATACTTTTATGTAGCAGTGTTTAATTTATATTTCTTTCTTGTTTACATATATCACACAGTGCGTTTGCTGTTGTTGTTGTTGTTGTTGTTATTGTTGTGGTTGTTTTTGTCAATTCCCACATTGATTTTATAATAAATACAACAACATTAAATCAAAACAACAACAACGACCAACAAAAAATTTCAACTAATTGCGAAGCTAATTTTGCGCAATCTCATGAAATGATTTTTATTTGGGGAAAAGGCAGAAGAGAGAGAGAGAGAATAGGGAGAGGAGTAGTATGTGGATGTAGGTGGCTCGCATACAGGGTGTCTCACCAGGTGGACGGTTGCTTAAAGTACACTCAATAAAAAATTTCTTACTTTAAAATCAACACGACAAATAAATTGCCCGGAAATTTGCAAAATGTTTTCGAAATTAAGTTGAAAACGACTTTTTTTTAAATTAAAAAAAAAACGTTCGTAGTTCTAGGACAATGCGTTCTATTTAAATGTTTGCTCAATTTCAAGAAAAGTATTTTTTAAAGCGCTCTTTATATTGAATAAATTCGAATTTAGAAAACAAACCTTTTTAAAATTTGTTTTTCTCAATATAAATAATTTTTTGACAAGTTTTAGGTCGAATTTTCTTCAAATCCAGAAATGAGCTTGGTAATGCGCTCTAAATATTTAAAAATTATGAGCTTTAACTATTTTTTTGACAAATTGTAAGACAATTTAAATGTGACAGCGATTTTCCTAAATATAGTAAGAAATTTTTGTGAGTGTAGCATGACTAGAAATTGTTTATATTGTCTGGCTGTTTAGGCCAAACTAACTGGCCGAGCTGGCACTGGAGTTGCTCTGTTGTTGTTGTTGTTGATTCTGTTGGGCCTTGGCTCGCTCCTTGGCCTCCTGTTGAGCCTTCTTGGAACGCTTCCATTTCATGCGTCGATTTTGAAACCAGATCTTCACCTGCGTCTCGGAGAGCATTAACCCACTGGCGACCTCAAAGCGTTTGGGTCGCGATAAATATTTGTTCTGTTTGAACTGCTTTTCCAGCTCGAGCAGCTGCTGGGAGGTGAAGGCGGTGCGCGGTCTTCGCGTCTTGCCAAGAATCGCATGATGCGGATAGGCGGCCAATTCCGGAATGCGATGATGCAACATCCCAGCACGGGCCAGAAACTCAAACTGCAGCTGCGAGGGCATAAAATGTTGACCCATCGGAATCTGCAAATAGTAATAGAGAAGCAAAGTTAGATTAAATATGCACTCCGTAGAAAATTGGAAATTCGCTTTTGTTACAGATTCATTACATTTTGAAGATTACTAAAATTTTCAAAAAAAAATATATAAATAAATTGAAAAAAAGAAAAATTGAAAAAAATTTATTTTCTTATAAGCATTGTCCTGGAAGCTGCTTATAAGAAAATACATTTTTCCAAAATTTATCATTTCTTTTATGATTTATGGATATAAAAAAAAAAAAACATTTTTTAAAAAACAGAAAAATTTTTCTAATTGCAGTGCTAATTTTTTCTTTTTTTCAATTTATTTATTTATTTTATTTTCTTTTGAAAATTTTTGTAATCTTAAAAATGAATCTGTTATTTTTTTATTGTATATAAATATATTTAAATTTTTTTATTAATTTTATAAAGATGAATGCCTAGCTGTTTTATTATAAGACATTTTTACTCAAGAAAAAAGGTATATTTAAAATTTTCTTTTTTGATTTAATAAAGATGAAGGCCCAGCTGTTTTATTATAAGAAATGTTTTACTCAAGAAAAAATGTATATTTAAAAAATCCTATTTAAACAAAATCTTATTAGGTTCAATTGTTTTTTGTAAATTAAGAAGAATATCCGATAAATATACATTTTTAAGACCATTTTTTGATAAATAGTTGCAAAAGATATTATTTTAAGCTTTTAATAGAGTAATTTTTTAATTTAATGAAAGATATCTCTGATAATATTTCAAATTTATCAATATCAAAGCAATTTTAAAACAGATATGAAATTTTAAAATTGGAAAAAACCATTTTTTGTGAATGTAGAGCTAGAGGATTTGTCTTTTTTCTAAGTGATACTTACCGGAATGGGTTTGCCTGAGGGATCCAGCGGCCTGTGGAAAGCGGAGCCACCTTGCGCCAGCAATTGATAGGGATGTCCGCCGGCGTAGAGTGGAAAATCCTGTGGCCTGATGGGACTATGAGGTGCCACCGGTTTCTTGAACTCATCATGCAGATCGGACATTCGCATGCTCAGATGCTGGGGATGATGTGGATGATGATGGGCGGGCATTGGTTGCTGATCCTCACAGCCGGGACTGATGGGCGGACTGGAGCGATGTGACGAGCTGGGAGATTCAGATCTGCAAAGGCAAAGAATTAGACAGTGAATTAGACACCCTGTATTAATCACAAATTTATCTAAGCTGTAGCATAAACAAAGCCAATTAAATTGAAAACAATTAAAAGCCGTCACCGGCCAACAAAACTAATTTGTTTGTTTTTTACCACCCCCTCTCAATCCTCACACCGCGCACATTTGAATGGCCCGCCAAACGTGCACGGTGCGTATACGTAATCGAAAGCATTTGTAAAGAGCAACGTGACCAGTTTCGGTTACTCGGTGCTACTCCATTAAGCTTTTCGGCCATGTTGTCGAGTGCTAACAAAGCTGATTTAATGCCCAATGGCCAATTGTAGGTAACAGCATTGTTGGTATTCCCGATTGGGTTTTTTGTTAATGGCATTTTATTGGATTTGCCTGGATTGATTGTTCTGAGAACAGTCAAGTGCTGGGCATAGAAATAAAGTTAAATAATAAAAAAAATAATGAATAAATATTTCTAAAATATTTTGTAGTATTTCAATGAAATATTTCTTATTCAATCACAATTTGTTATTAAATTAAGTAATACCAATTAATTTAAAAATGCCTGCTACTCTTTTCATACCTCTATTTCCATAACATATTTAAATAATGTCTCATTTATTAAATCACTTTGCACTGCAAATTAAGTAATATCTATCACGCTTGTTAAAATTTTTGGTATATTTTTAGTTGATTTAAGTTACCATTTCAAGAACCAATAAAACGTATAACTGAAGTATTAAATCACATCATACTGACACTCTTTCAATCTTAATCAATAGATTGGAAAAGTTCCGCTTTACCAAAGAGTTAGATAATTTTTCACATTTTATTGTTGGAGGTCAGAGCAAAATTTATTTCTCTACCTGATCTACAACATTTATAGCTGTTTTTTTTCATCTTTCTTCTTTTTTAATTCCTATTCAATTTTTACTGTTGTATGCATTTAAAATTGAATTAAGCTATGAAGTAAATTTATTTACATTCATTAAATTATATTATAATTGCATAGAATAAGATGAAAAATCTAACAAGATATGAAAAATATTATCATCATTATCAAAGATAACTTTTTTGTTGACTTCTTTATATGATTTAGAATTTTCAAATATATTCGGCGAATGCGTCCAACAATTTAGTATTAATATTTTTCTTTGATTGACTGTTAGACAAGGGAGTTATTTCCAAATTTGTAGTATTTTCTTGAAAAGTCTAGATTTTCAAATATAATATATCATAGAACTCGGTAAAAGCGCCCAACAATTTAGTAGTAATATTTTTCTTTAATTGACTGATAGGCAAGGGAGTTATTTCCAATTTGTAGTATTTCCTTGGAAAGTCTAGTTTTTCAAATATAATATATTTTATATAGTAATATTTTTCTTTAATTTGCTGATAGTTAAGGGAATTGTTTTCAATTTTCAGTTTTATCTGAATAAGTCCAGTTTTTCGGAAATTTAAGTGTGAAACGCACCTGGACATGCCGTCGGGACTGGGTGAATCGTATTCCCGTGAGTCGCGTATCCGCTGCAGGGCCTCGTGATCGCTGATTCCGGCGGCAGCCGCTGCCGCAGCGGCATTTGAGGCGGCGACAAAAGCGTGATTAAGTTCCGCCTGATCCCGAGCGTAGTGCAAGGCCGCGAGGCGATGATCCTCAACAATCATGTCGGCTGCTCCAGGGCTGGGCTGATGTTGACTCTTTGCAAGCAGGGCGTCAATGCAAAAGGATTTCTTGGGCTGTGCCTGCTGCAGGGATGTCGTTGAGGGCGGTGAGCAGCTGGACACGGAAATGGAAACGGTCGCAGGTGGTACCGGAGGTGCTGGTGCATTGGCGGGCAACATGACGGCAGCGAGTGGTAGACGTGGCAACGGATATGCACCATTTACCAATGCCGGATGTGGCATATGATGTGCCGGAAAGTTTCCCTCAACATAGAGTCGGGAATGCGGATGTGGGTGCGGAGGCGGAGGCGGAGCCGGGTGAGCAGTGGGAGCTGCAACTGTAGACTGACAACCCATGGGCATGGGTGCTACCAGAAGTGGCATGCCCGAATGTGGTTGTTGTTGTGTCACCGTCTCTGGACTATGCGTCGGAGCGTAGGCGCTGTGCGGTGATCCGGTGGTGGCCGTGGAATGTGTTGGACTTGATGCTGCCACAGCTACGGCTGCTACCGTTGGACTCTGACTGCCACTTGACCGAGGTGACGAATTATTGCTACACGGTTCGTAATCAGCGACAGCGGACAGCGGTGATGTTGCTGCACTTACGCGCTGAATCTGTGCCTGATTCTGTGCTGAAGTTGCACTACCTCGCTGCTGAATCTGTCCCTGATTCTGTGCGGCAATGTGACTGATGAGCAGCTGACTTATATGCGGCGTCTGCTGCTGCGGCGGCTGTGACACTTGTGCACTGGACATGCTTTGTCTACACTTCTTTCAATTTAATATTCGTATAATCCGTATTGATTTCGGTAATTCACTTGCAACACTAAACGACAAAGCGTACGTTTTTCTTACGCACGTTTCAAATATATTTGATTTTCTTTCGATTTCAACTGCGACTGCGAACTCGACGCGACGAGCTCTAATCAACGACTGTGTTCAATGCCCGACTGTCGCTTTGTCATATAGAGTCCGCGTATCGCGATGATTGGGCTGTTACCAAATGTCTATGTCTCTGTGTGTGTGTGTGTGTGCAGAGAGCAGTTGTATTGTGGCTGGGAGAGAAGTGTTGTGCATGCACTTAGCGAAAATAACTACAACTCAATAGGGTAATGAATAATTTTAGAAAATATTTTACAATTATTATTAATATAGTTATAAGCATATAAATCAAAATAATTTTGTTTCAACTTAATCATTTTCAAGAATAAATATTTTAATTAAAATTCCAAACATAATAATTAATCAATATTAAGTTTTGAATACAAGCATTATAATACATTATACCCTTTTTCATAATTTTTAATGGGCATAGGATATAAATAAGGTAAAAAAATACCTCATTAATTAGATACATATATATTTTAGTATCAGTTAGCTAAGTTATTTTACATTTATCTATTTTCATAATAATTATCATATTAATTCTGTGAAGTTTTGTATACAAGCATACAAGTGTTATGAGTTATTAAGATGCAGTTTATTATTAAGTATTAAGATGGACTTAATACAACTAACTATATTTATCTAATTGACGATGACTTACATCAATTAGATTAATATAATTGGTAGTATAAAGTCCATCTTAATATTTAAATTTAGAAATTAGAATAGAATAATTACTAATTTAGTATCTAATTTTATTGAAAGTATTTAATTTTCAATTCAGAAAGTAGAATAGAAATAATAATTACTAATTTAGTATTTTAATAAATTTAAATTATTTAAAATTATTTACTTTCTTGCAGTATTATATTTATTAAATTTTAAGCTCAAATATTTTCATCATTTGATATTTTTTTCCAATACATGGATTTGCTTTAAATTTCTCTCAGTGCAGAGTACAGCAAGTTGATAATTGCACACCACCAGCTGAAAACTCGTTAGCACCTTTTGCGCTCACATTGCTCTCTTGTCTCACTCTCTCCCTCTCTCTCTCTCCCTCTGTCTCTCTTGGCATCACACTCTCTCGCTCTGGCTTGCTCGGTTGCTCTCTTTTTGGCTGGCACGCTTTCAAGATGGAGGCGCTCAGCGCATGCCAACTCACTCGCACCCACAGCGTTTAAAGCAAGCTGGCAATAGTTGCGGGGCGTTGCCAGATGTGCTGGCAAAAGCAAAAACTACAAAAAGTAAAATGTCGAGTGTAGCGAGGGGGCGTGGCCATTTCATTTGACACTGCTGCCTGCTGCCTGGTACAAATTTCATATAAATTGTTGGAAAAACGAGCTATAATTGCCATCATTATGGAGTGTTGAGTCCAGACGGGTTTTCTGCCCACCTCGGACTTCATAATCAACTTGGGCTTCGTCTGTCAGTTTGACAGTTTGCCTGGCACATCATTAGAGCAGCAATTAAGGAGGCTGTTTGCTACACTTGCAAAATAAACGGCCTAACAATTTTTTTTTATATTTTAAGCGCTTTTTTTCGAAAAGTAGACAAAAATTCCTAGTTGCTTTATCAAAAAAAAAAGGACTATATCTTTGACTCGCTAGAACCAGCTAAGAATTTTAAGGAACACAACTGATACACTACCGTAAAGTCGCAATTAATAAAATATAGGAAAAATAGAAAAACTGCATATATTTTAAGGAAATAGATTATTTAAAATTTATGACGTGAAACAAGATTTTTTTAATTAATATTAACCAGCTTTAAGGTAGTAAATACCTTAAATTCGCCTAAATATACTTAAATTTAAGGAAAGCAGTTTTTTTCTGAGTGTACTTGACTGTCCTCCGTTAAAACAGTAAAAGTCGGCTTTCTTTTTTATCTGCTTTAAGCCTGAAAATCGATAATGTCCTTGCTCTGTTTCCTGAAATTCTTTCCTGCCCTCATTGATATTCAATTGTTATGACCACTCAAATCGGTGACCGCACTATAAATGATATAAATGATTCCTTTCATTGTCTCGCTAAATTGTCATTGACTTTTTATTATATAGAAATAACTCTGGTTGCTCAACTTTTAGTTCACAAACTGTCCGCTAATGTCAAAATAATGCATTTCTTATATTAAGTACGATTCGGTTTGAGTTTTTGGGTTCGTTTACCAAATTGGTAAGTATTTTATGGCCCATACACTTTGGTCATCAAATGGTTTGTGTGTTTGACTTTTATTGTGGTCCTGATGGATTACTAAGCGATCTTTTAGATGCCATTTTCTGGCAGTTGCTTCATGAGAAAGGCAGCTACTAGAATTTGTTAAGTAAGGAATTCTATTTGACACTTGATTGAGAGAAAGTTTACAGATAAAAAGTAGACTGGATTCAAAAAATTAAAATCTTTTTTATTTAATAATAATTATCATACTATTTGTTGTTTGTATAATAAGAATTTTAAATAAACCTTTTTCTCAATTTTTCTCAAAATAAATATTAGTAAGTTAATAAAAATATATCTTTAAGAAAAATATGTTTGCATATAATATTTATCTTCAATTTATACTACAGAAATTTAAAGAAAAAACAACTTTCAAAACTAATAAAAAATGCTTCGATAATAATTAATTTATAATTATTTAATTTAAATGAAAAACAAAGATTAAATTATAAATATATTGATTATAATCAAAGAATAATAACACTCTTTAGCAGATCTAGGAACATTAGAGTGCTCTAACCCTTTAGTTTATCAAGAGGAAGCTTTTCAGCTGTCTGTTTTCTCGCTCTCTCTCTCTCTCCCCTCATTTTCTGTACTCTTCACTACCCCAACTCTTTAGTTGTTCAACTTTTGTTGTTCATCTAGTAATGTCTGAGCCTTAATTTGAACTATTCACCTATGCCAAAATAAACAACGGACCATGCAGCTGCCACAAGAGCAGAAAGCAGAAGAAAGCAGTAGAGAGAAGAACTCTAAAACTCCCCAACAATTTGGAGGTATTGGAGAGACGTGTGTAAGTATATCATGCAATGGAAAACTGTTGGCTAACAAGAAACGTGCTAAAGTGTATTTTCTTTGGCCACGTACTCTTAACTCAAACTCAAACTCAAACTCAGTTCGGAATGAAGAGGAATAAAATGGAATGGAAACCCAAAAACTAGCTCGAAATTAGTGCGATGACTGCAACGAGAATTGCGACTGATTGCCATTGTTTTTATTGTTGTTATTACTATTTTTGTTGTTGTTGTTGTTAGCCCGTTCCTATTTTATTTTCATTATACGATATTTATCTACTCATCCACGTGCATTTAACCAGCATTTACAGTTGGAGAAGGAGGGGGGAAAAGCAGGGATACACTGAAAAAAATAGAACAGCTTCTAAAATCAAGAACATACATGTTAAATATTTGGTTCTTAAAATTAGAATATTTTAAGACCAAATTACTAAAACTAAGATCTCTACTAACAAATTGAAATAACATTTATAAAATTACCAAGACAAAATAAAATATATACAATATAAAGAAAATTAAAAAAAAAATAATTTTTATTATTTTTATTTTAGGATTGTAGTTTTAAGAACATTTATTCTTAAAATAAGAACTTGGTCTTATATTAAATGTGTTAGATGTGTTGTCTTAAATTACGAATTTAGAATTTTAGACCACAAATCTTAGTTCTGAAACCAAAATCTTGATTTTAGAACAGTTTTTTTATCAGTGTAGAAATAAGGACATGAGTTGGCCAACAGCCAGAACAATAGAGTCCTGTCTGTCTCTATGATTTGTGCTGTTCCCAAATATAGTTTACATTATATAACAAACAAATGTAATGCAGACAATCAAATGACATAAATGTTGGTATGGGATCAAATGGATTTCATTTTGATTTTGTGAATATTGTTGCGTAAATATGCAATAAGAACTGAAAATTCATTTTCTTTCAGTTTTAGAATTTATTTATTTTTTTAAATAAAATTTTTAAAATACTTAGTAGTTTTAATATTAACAAATTGGTACAGTTTATTTATTATAAATTTAGAAAAATCAACTAAATATAATTTTGTTATTCAATTGTATTTGAAAATTTTTATTTATGGCTATAATTAAAAATAAAAATTTCATTTCAGATAAACACTAAGATTGATACAATTTGTTTATTATGTATGTAAGTAATTGATTTCTTGGTTTTTTTTATTCATTTTAAATTTTGTTTTATTTATTTTTATTTGATCAACAACCATTTCTATAATATTTAAAATTTGTTTATATGTGCTATTTAAATACATGTATTTTCAGCTTTATAAAACTAGAATTTTTTAAAATTAACCTATGTATTTCTTTATGCCATTCCTAGAACGAAAGTTATCATTATGTTCTTTGAAAAATCATTCGCCATTTCATCTCCTAACTCCCCTTTAACTTCTACGAACCATTAAGTGAATTTTCCGGGATATTAGCACAACACTAATCAGGCATTTATCGTGCAAATGTCAAAAATTGAAAAAGAAATGGAAATGGAAATGGAAATTGTCGCATATGTTGCTGCAATTTAGCTTGTGGTCAGAAGGGGGGGCGTGTCCACCCCTGCAACCCTCGATTACAACCCCTTGGGGTGCTAATTCATCCGATAAGTGCACAATAATGCCATAAAAATTCTCAACTCCCAACGAAATTTGACATAATTTCAGAGCAAACAAGAATTCGTCTGAAGTGAGCACGACTTTTTTTTTTTTTGGGGGGTGGCAAATTGAAAGGGGTTTAAATTAAGGGTTGATTTACAATTTAAAGGGCTAACGATTTGTTTGGCCAGCAAATTTGACAAGATTTTGCAAACATTTTAAAACAATGCGCAGTTTAATGGTTATAGATACTTAAGAGGGGGAAGTAACATAAGTATCTGGAACGGAGGTAAACGATGTCGTTAATCACGCGCCCTGTGGATGCCACACCCACATCAATTCCAGTTCCAATTCCAATTCCAACAGCAATGAGCGAGACATGCAATTGATAATTAAACAAATATTTATGTACAAATAATTGGCATTAAATTGCGTTATCAATAAATAATTTTTTACAATTGAGCGCTGATATAAACTGTCATGGTTAAACAGTAAAAGATACAGCTATAGATACAGTTACAGTTACAGATACAGATACAGATACAAACCCAGTTACAGATACAGATTGAATGTGTGGCATATTTAAGCATTGGCTAATTATGTTGATTATTAAACGAGTTGCAGTCACTTTATGTGGATTAAATTGAAACTGCAGTTCGCATTTTTATTTATTTTTCTTGTAATTTCCAATGTAAATTAAGGCGAGACATGAATTGATGAAATAATAGCATGATTTAAAGTACATATTTAGAAAATATTATTTTTAAAAGTAGATTTCCAGCTGAGGTATACATTAAAATCGTTCAGAAAACGACTCAAAATTATCAAATCAATAGTGTTCAGTTTATTATTTATTTTTTATTAAACTAAGCTTAATAAATTAAAATAAAATATACGAAGATTATGCATATTAATATTATTTAAAATTACAAAAAACAATGTGATTAAATTATATTTTTATATATATTTTATATTTCTTATATAATCTAAGTGCAAACGGAAAATTTTACATTTAAAATATGGTGCAGTTTTGGGGATTCCCAACCAAAAAGTACGCTTCATTTGCTCAAAAAGTGATTCAAAAATTCTCAAAATCAATATCAAATCGATTTTAAGGGGCTCTGGGATCTTTTCGCCCAGCAACAAAAATTTTGAGAATTTTTATAAAGAGTTTCCTATCGCACACTTGAGTTAGTCATACCACAAAAAATGGAATGCATTAAGAGGCAACTCTTTAAAGTTTCATTAAAAATCAACTAGGTACACATCAGGTCTATCATAATAGAGAATCGAGTGTATATATAGTATAAAAGTACAAATATGCGGAAAATTATTGCGATAATAAAGTAAATTTCATTTATTGACACACAATTTTAATTCATTTGCAACATTGAAAAATACTTTTAACCCCCCTCCCCCACCCCCTTGATAAAAATTTATAATTGAGTTGTGTTTTTTTCATTAAGTGCGAGAATTGATTTGCTTTTTACTGTGGTTGTTATTGTTGTTGTTGTTGGGGTTCCCGAGCAGAGCAAACTTATTAAAAACTGATAAATGAATTTCATTGAATTTATATTTACTATATATGTATTTAAATATTGCCTAGAGCATGTATGTATATATGAATATGTATGTATTTAATGACGTTAATACCAATAAAATTCAATTTCGAACTGTGCGTAGAATTCTCCAATTTGATAAGCTTAATCTTCAGAGTTGTAAAAGAGGATTTAAAGAGGAAATCGCGCTGTTGAGTGGCAAATGTTAAGCGATTGCTAAACGATTACAAATTATTCCAATCAGCTAAGGAAGGATTAGATTTGTAGTGATAATAAAAGTTTAGATTTTCCAAAAAAAATCATTTATTGATGGCTTAATTATTTATTTATTATAAAAGATTCGACAGAAAGAAAAAATTAAATAGAGTTTAAAAATAATTATAAATCAAAGAAAGTTAAAATAACATTTAAATAATATTAAAATAAAATTTTAATTCGTAACTGAAAAGATTCAAAAATTTCAGTTAAAACTCGGGTATTTAAAAAATCTTAGCTAAATTTGTATCGATTATTTTATATTCATTTTTAAACAGTATCTTTGGCTAAATTATTTGTTGAATTAATTTTATATTTAATATTATATTTTTTTTAATACTAATATTCAATTTTTTAAAATATTTTCTCTTTTAATTTAAATTTTTTTAAAATTCTATTAGCTATAATTTAAATAAGATAGTTTTCTTTAATTTTTTATATCCATTGCTTTAGTATTTTTTTGTTGATATCTGTATCTGTATCTGTATCTATAAAGGTACACTGTATTTTTAGATATTTATCGTATCTGTATCTGAAACAATTTGAGCAAGCATATCAATATTATGAAATGTATCTGTATTTGTATCTGCAACATTATTTGTATCTATATCTGCAAGTACATATATGGGCAACTGCAACAGTATCTCTATTTGTATTTGTATTTGTATCTTTAAATGTATCTGTATCTGTATCTGTATCTATAGAATGTTCTTCAGTCTCTGAGAGAGTTGCGGTCGCGTCTTGCTGCGCTGCACAAATAAAGTTGGCTCATTAGGCGCAGCGTAAACAAATTCACTGCCATTGAAACCATCAGCCAGTCTGCCAGTCAAACAGTCAGTCAGTCAGTCAGACAGACAGACAGTGAGACAGTCAACCAGTTGGATAGTGTAAGAATATGTGTAGCAATACACGGCAGTTGTTTGCTCAGATACATTTGCTGCCGTTGTCGTTGTCGTTGTTTTCATTGCGACAAAGTTTTTTAACCTTTTTCCAAGCGAGACAGCGATAGAGAGAACAGAGAAAGGGAGAGAGGGAAATATACTTCCTTATAGCGCCAGGGCGTAATCGTAAACTGAACCCGAGCTCGAGTACACTCAGAGAAAGGAACCTATAATAAAAACAAACACTTATTTTTTAAGTAACGGGTATAATTAACATAGTCATAATCAATTTTAACCCTCTACTGCATGCTCATAGAATCATTAAAGAAAAACATTTTTATCATGCATATAAAAGTGTATTTGGTATAAATTAAGAAATATTTGAGCAAACTTTTTTTTTGGGTAAATAGTTTAGGAGAAAATAGGATATTGGCTTTTTCAGTTTTTGCTTAAAATAATAAATATAAGGCTTAATTACAGTCAAATTATAAGTTTTTATAAAAGATTACTCTATGTTCTTTGAGACAAAAATTACTCTTCAACATAAAAAATTGTTTTTTGTTGGGAAAACTTCATACGAAAATTCATTGTTCATCAAATTCATCAAAATTCATTTTCGTTCACGAATGACGTCTTAACAAAATACATAAAAACACGAAATAAAGCCAAATTATAATTATTTTTAAATTTTTTTCCAATAGAAAATAGTGCAAATATATTTGCCAATAATAATCCACTTCGCTAAGATATCATTTAAACTAAAATAAATTTCGCTAAAAATGAAAAGCCATATATGGCACTATATGCGGTAGAGGGTTAACATATAACATAAAATTAAAAAAAAAAACATAGAACTAAAAAAAAATATTAAAATAATTATAACTGTAAGCATAGAGGAAAAAAATTAAGAAAAGGACATTTAAAACCATTCAAATATTAATAATAGCATTTAAATAAAACATATTTTACATTATTTACATTCCTTCAAATAATTTCAAATCAGAGATTTTTTAGTATTTTCTTAATCGCTGGAAATATTAAAGTCCTTTTATTAGTCATATTACTTTTTATAATTTGTTAATTAAATTTTATGTCAAAGAATTTTTTTTGTTTAATATATTATTTTTATTATAATTTTTTTTTTAAGAAACTACACAGATTTTGGATTGACCAATTCCTTTTTTAACGCTTAATTCTTGTACACAATTATGATATCAAATTGTAAATATTTAGAAAATATACAAAAATAAATTCTCTCAATGTAGAAGTTCGACTTTGACAATCGTTAAGGTAAACGTGAGTTTAAAGATAACACCACCTTTTGGGCTGCTTGAAAATCGCATTTTGATTTGTATTCGTATTCCGTATTTGATCAGAGTTACGAGTTCGAGTTACGAGTTACGAGTTACGAGAGTTACGATTTACCCAGTCACATTTACCGTACTCGTATTTATTTATATTTGAACTGCATTTTGTAATTATTTGTTTTGTAAATTCAATTGCCAGATAATGATGACGACGCTGCTTCTGCTGCTGCTGCTTCTTCTTCCTCTTCCTCTTCCTCTTCTTCTTCTTCTTCTGTTATCGTATCCTTGTCTCCATCTTCGTCTCCGTCGCGGTTCCTATTTAGATATCAATATTTTATTTTCGGTTAGGCTTTGTTTATCTTACTTTTCACCGTGTATTCTTGTGTGTGTTTGTGTGTACTCATAATTTATTATCTGTTCTTTTCCCTAGACCCTGTACCCAAAATGTTTAAAGGTACTATTGTAATCCATTAAACATTAAAAAAAAACAAACATTTTTTAATATTTCTTTTTTTGAAAAAAATCGCTAAAATTTCTTTTCTATTTCTTAATTCTTTAAGTAACAGCAAATATCTTGTTTCTAATTTACGAACATCGAATTTTGATTTTAAATATCGATTGTTTTTTGCCAGTGTAAGAGCTAGAGTTAGAAAATTAGGTGTGTAGAATTTAATAAAAAGCTGTATTCAATAATTTATGTAAGAAGTTTGCGCCTGTAATCGAAATAAACCTATTTCGAGAATTATTTTGAAACTGTTCAATAACATTGAAAATTGACACAAATTAAAGAATCATATAATTAGACCAATTTTGACATTATAGTTTTGAAATTATACACAAATGCTAAAGGTAAAGGTTTCGATCCGTTCCAAAAATTTCACAAAGATCGTTTAATAAACTCGAAAGTTATTCAAGAAACAATTCGTGAAAAAAAAATATAAAGTAGAACGTGATTTTTCAGGATAAGTACAGGGTCACTCACAGTCGCTTTCTTTCGATTGTAGCCTGTCCTACTGGTTTCTTCTACGAGTTTACTTATCAATGAGGGTTCTTCAGCTGTACCTCGTTCTCTCTCTCGACTTTGACGTCTATTATGATGGATTAATTTTCAATTATTAAAACCGTTTGCTAGCCAGCTGCTTATCGAGTCTTCTAGAGTATAGGCGGCAATAGGCAATAGCTTATCGTTTCTTCTGCCATCGCTAATAATCAATTTTCAATTAATTCAAAGCACATATCAGTCAAAAGGTAAGTCAAAGGAGGCCAGAGTCGTTATATTTTATATATTTTTGGGTTGGGATTTAATCAGCTGAGATAACGTCAGTTTTATTTAGTTGAAGAAATAATATAAAAAATTATAGAAATTTGTTTAAAGCCATTTAAATTGCACTTTAAGCGTCGTTGTGTCACTCGAGCCATAATCTAATCTCACTGTCTGCGATTTAATTTATATAATCAGCTTGTTTTCATAATTAAAAAATATTAAAATTGTTTATGATACTCGTACTTATGAGTACACATTCTGAAATGCGATAACACTTGAATTTCATCTGACCATTTAAGAGTTACATTCGACCATGTTTTATGGTCAGTTTGATTGGTTTGTGGTCACTTCATGTTACCATAATCATTCCCATTCCCAATTTCAATTCCATCCCCATCCCCATTCCCATCTCCATCTTCATTGCTTTCTTATCGGTCTAATTGAAATTGCATTGAATTTGATTGATTTGCTCATAAATGTGAAATAGTCGTACGAAGTTCTTAGTTCCATTGTTTGTTAATCGGTTTATTTGCTTGGCATTAATATGTGGGCTAAAGATATAGATTTGTCGCCGCCTCAAGTGCTGCGGGTAATTTCCCAATCGACCCCAAAAATTGGGTCTTAATGAGAACTCAGATATACGACAGGAAATTGACCAAGTTTATCTATTTAAAAAAAAAAGAGAGATTTTTATCATAGCTAATTTAATTATCATATTTCTTTTCTATAATTGTCACATTTATTGGGAATAATAATTTTAATTAATTTAATTTTTGATACACAAAAATTTAAACTTTTAATAAATATGACTAATTTATTATACAAATTTTATGGAATTTGAATCATACAAAATTATAGCTGAAATGGAAGTTCAAATATTAACTTGAAATTTGCAAAGTTTATAAGTAAATTTAAAAAAACGGTTCTTAAAATAAAATAAGTTATACATAAATTAAAAATTATAATAAAATAAAATATAATAGTTTTATTTTATAAAAATTTACCCAATAAAATAAAATAAATTAAAATATTAAATTAATATAAAAATAAATGTATACATATTTTTGGCAAATATAATTAGAAAAATAAATATATGCATTTATTTTATAAACATTTACTTAATAAAATAAAATAAATTAAGATATTAATTTTATATAAAAACATATGTATAAATATTTTTGGCAACTATAATAAGAAAAATCAATTAAAATTAAATAAATAAAATAACTTATTGCAATAAGAATATATTTATATAATTGATACTTTTACTCAGCATAATAAATCTATGTATAATATATTATTGCCAATTTTACTCAGCATCAATTGCGTTAAACACTTAAGATGCAAACATTGCGTATACGACACGTTGTCGCCAGACAAGAGCTCAATGATTTCCCACGTTCTTAATTAGCTCGCTTGGCACAAACAACGCAAAAATATGTCTGAAATAAAAAAGAGTACACAGATGTGCAAAGTTTTTCAAAAACATTTAGCAGTGTCAACAATGTCTCTGGCGCCTCTTCAATAAAAAAATATAGAGACAAGGAGAGATGCGTATTAATCTCCATTAAAAGGGAATTTCAATGAATTTACTTGCGGTAAAAGATGAGGTGGGGCAAAGAATGTGCGACAAAGTGGCGCCAATGGATGCCAAAATTTACTTTAAAGTCCAACCACAATCACAAAACTGAAGTTGATGCTGATGATGAAGTTAAAGCTACCGCACTTACGCGTTGTACTTACATTTGCAATAATTCGAAAGCAAACAAATGCCAAAAATGCTTAGAGAAAATGATTTGAAGCCAAATCCCTCCGCTTTTTACCCCCTCAAAAAAAGACCCCAATTCCCAATCTACAATCTTCAATCTCCAATCCCAAAATTCAACGACGACGCCACAGCGCAAACATTTTAGCCGCTCAAAACGCTAATGGGTAAACAGATGTGAATGTGAATGTGACTGTGAATGTGAATATTGCTGTGAGTGTGACTGTGAATATAGCTGTGAATGTGACTGTGGATGCGGTGAAGATCCAAAGCTACGACTCCAAGTCAAACTTCAACTTAAAGTAGAAGTATGAGCGCGTTTTGGGCGCGTTTTGGACGCGTTCTAAAACGCGTAGCACTAATATGGGCTTTTGAGTAATTTGGTTAATTTTTACGATAAACTAAATATTTTCTTGTCAATAAGTTTTCCCTAAAATAGCGCAAAGAATAACAAAATGAAATGTTATATTCGAAAGACCGCAGATTTGATATCTTTCTTTATTAAAAAAAAAAATAATTTAATATAATGCTTAACTTTAAATTAAGTAACTTCTTTCAAATAAATAAATAAAGGTTTATTTATAGTCAATTATAAAATGTTGTTTCCTGCTCATATTTTAACGATAATTTATTGAAATTTAAATGAAATTCGATAATTTAAAAAGAAATAAAAAATAAAAGAAACGCAAAAAAAATTAAAGATATATTGTCTAAAAAACTAAACTATTTTATTACTATTTTTTTATGTGTTTATGTTTTTGTATTTATTTATTTTTATTCTTTGAAGAAATTTGAAAAATTTTGATCATAAGACTGCTAAATTTTTTTTTTTTAATTTTTACTTTAGTTCAGTTAAATATTAATTTTAATTTAAAGACCTCTTAAAAATATACATCTATTAAAATTACAAATTGTTTTAAATAATGCACATTTTAATAAATTCATTTGAGCTTAAATTATAGATATCTTTATATAATTCTATTAAACTTTTTGTTAATTTTAATAAAATTGTCTTTACATATATAAGAATATTTTATGGAATCAGTCACGTCTAGTTTGTTCCTATTAAAATACTGTAAAAATAATTGATTTATCAATTTAGCTACAAATAAATTGCTATCAAGATGTATTAAGCTCTAATCATAGACGTTGATTTAACAAGCAGCCTCGTTATAAATAACATATTACGAGCACTCGTCCAAATAACCCAAAAGTCGTATATAATTGTATTATTAGCAACAATTGAAGTTATCAAGGCTTTTTACTTGATTTCGATTTGATTTGTTGACTGCGATAACCCCAAAAGGTGGAATTACTTACTTCAAAACTATTGGATGGGATGACAAATCTGTTTACCTGTCCAAAAAAAAATAACAATAAAAAAAAAAACTCGAGTTCAGTTTCCAATTAGTTGTAGCACTTTTCTCTATCACAAGCTATATCAGCAAATTTCTTGAAATTTCTGTCGATTCGTAGGGTGATTCAATTGTAATGAAATAATATTTTCCGTTTCCTTATAGACATTGTGTCACCGTTGATTAACTGGGCTCAGCTCTTAACAACTAACTGACGATGATAAATGATTGAATGATGAATGACATTGATATTGATATTTCTATTACTAAGGGCAGTTTTTTTTTTTTTTTATTTCTGACGTCAAAGTCCAAAAGATATAGTTTCTTCCGGTTAATCATATATTCGTAGTTCCTGGTTCGATTGAAAAAAAAGGGGTCAGTTTTTATAATAATAGATATGAGTAGTTAATGAGGTGTTACTTTACTCATAGCATACACTGAGAAAAATATAAAATTAAGAAAAGATTATTATAATAGAATTTTACAATAAAATACTTAACTATTGGAATAAAATAAACCTATAGAGTTGGTAGATTTCATTGCTAAAAATTAAAAATATTTATGTATAGTATGTATAATTTTTATTAAATATTTATTTACATATGTATTTACTAAAAATTGTGCTCAATTTAAAATGATACAAAATTTAAAAATATTTTAAATTAAAAATTAACTTAAGACGCAGTTAAAAATCTTTAAAATTTTGATTAAATGACCTTGATTATTTTTAGCATTTTTAGCTAATACTTTTATCTGCGTGTATTTTATATGAGTTTTAGGTCTTTGGTTTATTTAGGATTATTCAGTGGTAAATTTCATGAGGCCCCTCCTAAAATGTGAGTCACAGAAATTCGGCATATCACAATACGGTCAATGGCTTGCGTCAATAAACTGCTCATTAATGGCCATTATCGCCACTGAAGTGACTGACTGACTGAACTGACTGACTGAACTGACTGAGTGACTGAACTGACTGACTGACTAAACTCAACTACCAACCATTTGCACAACAAAACGAATCTTTAACGTAAGCCGCCTCAACTCACTAAATAATACAAAATAAATGCCTTAAAACCCATCGACACCCAAGTAAGTATTATTGACTCAAAACGGTAGCCGCTCAACAGTGGCTAATGTTCATAATTAAACTTGGCTTATTTGCATAACTGCAACTGAAGTGGCCAAGACCAAAAAGGGCAAAAGAAACCGCTTCAAGCTCTTTTTCGCCAACAACTTAAGGGACAGACATTTTATTTAACTTAAGAAAGCAAGTGATTCAATAAGACTTTATTTTATCTAAAAAAATTTCAAAATACAATTAACTTTGTATACAGAATCCATTAAAAGATCTAATAATGTTTAATAATTGGATAAAGCTTAGATAAAGTTATAAGACTTTCAAGATTGTTAAAAAAGTAAAAAAAGTAATTATTATTTACTATAAATGCAGAAACAATTAAGAGACCAAACAATGATCAAAATGACATTCCGCATGAAAATCGATTGATTTTTGGCAAAGTTATGCGAGTTTAAAGTCTGGTATAACTTTAAACTAGCAACTTTACAAGTCAAATTTTTTAACAGATTTCACATGATTTTTTACAGAAAAATCAAACCACTCAGAATCCAATTTAAAGTGGCGTTTTATACTAATTTGGGCACCAGGAGTTCATTAAAAGTAAAAACTTAAGATTTTAAATTTTGAAAAAAATATTTTTTTCGAAAAGTCAAAGGGGGGGGTACATGATTTTCTCAAAAAAAAAATCGAAAAATAAAAATTTTTAAAAGTTAATTATTTTTAGATGCAGAATCAATTTAAAGACCAAATAATGATCAAAATGACATTCCTCATCAAAATCGGTTTTTGACAGAGCTATGCAAATTTAAAGTCTGATAACTCCAAGGTATGGTATATATCTTAAGTGTTTATTTAGTAAGAATCACATCAGGTTTTATATAAAGAAGAATTTAATATGTAGAATGTGATTCAATTTGTCTAAATTCAAGTAAGAGGAGTTTCTTCTGGGTTCCAATTTATAGCCTTAGTTTAAACTTTAAGGCCTTGCACATGTACGAAGTTATTATTAAGTTGTTATTAAGTTTGTTGCACTTGCATAAGGCAATAAGGTGACATGGACTTAATTTATAACTAATTGTCATATGACCAAAGGCAGACGACTATCAATGGCTGTAATTTATATATGAAATCTCGGGGATTTATACAACCTGTCCATGTCAGGGGTATTCGTATATAGTATACGTATTCGTCTGATTGTACAGTCAGTTAAGATCCCTCCATTTGGCCTGTCTAATTGCATGCTAACTGTACTTAAATATCTTTATAATTGACGCCAGTGGGTGTCATAAAATTGAATGCATCGTAGCGTAATACGGGTAGTAAGTACTTAAACGTGTCTATATAGTCTATGTCGGTTGTTTGACTAAGCTTAGAACCCTATTCCCCCCCCTACCCAACCCTATAAAGGGGTTTGGGGGGTTTGTTATAGACACCACCCGCAATAAAAAGCATTTATGTTATTTGTCAAGTTTATCGCAGTCAACGCGACAGCTTGGATAGCTTCTACACTGAAAAAAAAAATGTTCTAAAATCAAATGATTTCAAATCATAGATTTTTGGTCTAAAACATGCGTTGATAACATAAAAATCTTAAGTTAAGAGAACACTTCTTGGTTTTAAGAATATTTAAAATAAAAACAAGTTCTTATTTTAAGAAGAAATGTTTGTTTGTAACCATTTATTTCGTATAAAATTGTACATACTTATACCTTCCTAACAAATTAAGATTTTTATTCTTATATTAAGATTTTATTATTTTTTAGATTAATAATCTTCGGTTTAGTAATTTGGTCTTAAAATAATTTTATATTAAGAACAAAATATTTAAGATGAATGTTCTTGATTTTAGAAGCTGGTGTTTTTTTATCAGTGTATATGACCAAACAACCACTGTGCCTAATTAAATGTCGGTTGTTGTTGTGGTATGGTTGTTGTTGTTGGGACTGCTTTATCGACATGTAACGATCGTTGAATGTTGCGTTTATGATTTTCAAATACCAGTAGCCTCTGTTCATGTCATATATTTCAGATTGAATGTTTATTTATTTCTATATTTGATTTCTATATTTCGATTGTGCTTTAAATTTATGAGACAAGCGAGTAGGAAAAACTACAGTCGATCGAACGCAACTCTAAAAGACCCTGTACCTATTATATACAAAATAAATAGATTCTCTTAATAGTCTTGAATTTTTATTATTGCATAATTTTAATGTTATTCACTACACTTCAAACGGTCATAACTTGGGCAAAACTCAACCGATTTTGAATCCGAATGATCATTTTGATCATTACTTGGCATTTTAAATGATTCTGCATCTAAAAATAATTAACTTTTAAAAATTTTTTATTTTCGACAAAAAAAATTTCTTTTATAACTTTTTTATTTTTGATTTTTTTTCTCAGAAATATCATGTACTACTGGAAAAAATTTTTTTTTCAAAATTCTTCTTCAAACTTCTGGTGCCCAAATTAGTATAAAACGCCACTTTAAATTGGATTCTGAGGAGTTCGATTTTTCTGTAAAAAATCATGTCAAATTTGTTAAGAAATTTGACTTGTAAAGTTGCTAGTTTAAGGTTATACCAGACTTCAAACTCGCATAACTTTGTCAAAACTTATCAGATTTTCATGCGGATTGCCATTTTGATCATTATTTGGCCTCCATATTGATTCTGCTTCAAAAAAATTCATTTTTAAAAATTTTTTATTTTTCAAGTTTTTTCAGTTTTCAGATTTAATCAATTTTGGTACCCAAATATGTTAAAAAAAAAATAAAACGACACTTACAACGTAATTCTGAGCTGTTTCATTTGTCAAACAGTTGACATACATGGTAGACCCTTTTTAATTCTTAAGTACAGAGTCTAAAAATAGGGACGGACATTTACGATGGTGCATTTGCGGTGGTGTTCAAGCTAACCGCCTAAAGTGATTGTGATTGAGATTGTGATTGCAATGAATGCACGGTAAACAGCGTATTCAAAAGCACAAAACGTCAAACACAAACATCCGATAAAGAAGAAGAAGAAGGAGAAGGAGAAGAAGAAGAAGATGCCAAGAAGGCCAAGACAAACCCCACTGTCGATCTGGCCAAGTCGATAAACAGAAGCCAAATGAGCTTGTCTCGTCTCTCAAGTCTACACACAGTGGTAAAAATGGCTAGATAAACTAACATTTATTAATATGATCGAATTTCAAACTTTATTGGGGTTTTTCTAGTCTGTTCAATTCAAGATACTTGAAGCACCTTTTTAATAATATTTGTATAATTTTTTATTTTTATAATTTCATTTTTAATATAAACTTTACAAATTAATATACATATATCTCTCTGTTAAGGATCCTTTTAATTAAAATATAATATTTAATTTAAATATAATATATAATTCTGTAAAAATTTCAGCCTCCTAGATCTAATGGCTTGAGCTCTGCAATGCTCAGTCATTAAGTCAGTCAGGACAAAGAATTTTTTTATTTACTGATATTTATACGTTTTTCTTTGCTTTACATTATATTAATATTATTATTACATTTTAATTTTAATTTATATATAATTCTGTGAAAATGGGCTCTGCAATGCTCAGTCAGTCAGAACAAAGAATTTTTATATACTGATTTGTATAAGCTTTTCTTTAAATTATGAAATATATTTTGTTTACTTCTCATTTAAAACATCAATAAATATATATGCTAATCTGGCGGTTTTGTTTTCCCACTGTGCTGCTGGGCCGGAAATTGTCGGTAGGCACTGTCGGCTTCTTCGGTCTCTAATCAAAGCCGAGTGCAGTTGCTTGAGCTGCAACTGTAGGGCTGCGATCAAAAGCGACCGAAGCGACCGAAGCGACGAACGAAGCGACAATCGATGAGTTCTTTTTGTTCTTTGGGTCAAACAAACGTCAAACATTTTGGGCTTAATCCAAAGTGGCTACTGAGTTGCCCACTGAGTTGGCAGGTACTTATTCAGCACAGTGCAAACACTTCTTGTGGCATTTTGGTCAACAACACTTTGCTACTGATCTCTCTGCTGCTGCTGCTGCTCTCTCTCTCTCTCTCTCTCCCTCTCTGTCTCTTGCTCTTGCCATCTCTGTCGCTTCTCTCATTGCGCATTGCTGTCAATCTCCTGTGGCAAATAAACTCGAGTGCCTCAAATATTTACTCTCTGCTTATTAAGTGAGTAACAGCGGTCAGCGACTGAGCAGAGACAGCATCAACATCTTCTTCGTTTTTTTATCTCGCTCTCACACACTTTGAGTCATCCATTCATCTGTGCATTGCAAATTGTTTGCTTTGGCTGTTTAATCGCTTTAATGGCTAGGCAATTAACATTTTTTTTTTTGAAACCAAAGACAGCGACAAAAATTATAAAAATACTGAGTTTACAAGTGTTCAATTGTTGCAAAAAATTTCATTTCAGCTTGACTAGTTTTCAAAACGTAACGTTCTCGTGGCGCCATCTATGGCTTAACACGCAAAAACGCCTATTGTCGCATTCGCAATTTGCCGATCTGGTTTCATACGCAATTTGGGTAAATTTAATTTTTGTACACAGTTTTGCATTTTTTTTTTGATTTTCAAGAATTGTTTAAATTTTTTGCATAATTTATATAGAATTTTCTTGATTTTGTGATATAACTTTTTTTTCTCAAAATTAAATTTCCTTTCTGTGGCCATTAAAGTTAACATATTATTATAAATAAAATTCGCTCAATTAATTTATTGAAACATGCCATGAAATTACAAATTAACAAAATTAAAATAATTCTTAGTTCCCAAGTATAAAATATTACAAGACATTTTAATATCAGCTTTTAGTTTTTAAATTATAACGGTCGTGTAGCGCCATCTATATCTTATTACATGCGAAGCCGTTTGTTAATTGAACTTTCCAACACCATCAACTAAAATAAACAGCACTGTTGACAACTTATCCATTTTACAGCTAATTCGGCTATTTTTAGAGCTGCATTTCCATAAAAAGTTAAAATTTTCGGAGACTTTGCAGCCAGAAAAAGTGAACAGCACTGATAAGTAAAATTGAATTTTCTTATAAAAAACACTCCATTTTATTTGTTTAAAGCATTTCATGGAAATGTGCATTACTTTCAAGATGTCACAACATGATGTAGCTAACTAACTGCAGCTAATTCACATGACAGTCGAAATACAAAAGTATTGTTAAATTAAAAACATGATCTGGCGCCATTTTTTGAGCTAAATTTGTGTGTACAGAGCTAACATTTATAAAATGTTATTTAAACAGTAACTAACTACTCTTGTTACCACACAAGAAGCCGAATTATGGCCAAAACGCTTACAAACTAAACAATTGCAGGTGAGACACACACACATACAGAAATACAGACGACAACAACAACAATCGTGTGTGTGTGGGTTTGTTGTTGTTGCTGCATTTAAACTGCTGCCGTGGCCAATGAAATTGTTGTTGTGTTCGTTGTGTTTATTCCTTGGATGCCATGTGTCCGACCAGATTGCTTGTGATTTTCTCAATTTTCTTCAGATCGGGCATATTCTCCGCCTTATACTGCACACACTACATATAGAAAAATTAGCAATTAATTAATTTCCTATTCAACATTAACCAATAAAATTTGTTGTACCTTCACATTGTCCGTCATTTTAAGCAGTATGTGACCCTTGGAGTGCACGTATTTCATGGTGTATCGACAGTTTTGTGGATTCGCCATGTACATATTTTCAGCGGCTATTTCGAAATCCTCCCAGTTTTTAACAAAAACCATGATGAACAATTAATTATTGATACTGTTTTCTTTTTTTTTTTTAGCGAATTCTACAAATATCGTAGTAGCAGTGCTGCCAACTTTTTTCAATTGAACGAACGAGCAAATGAACGACTGAACTAAAAATGGAAATGGAACTTTCAGGCCTGCCAACCTGTTTTTTCAGCAACATGACTATTAAAAAAGTTGGCAGCACTGCAGTCATTCTTTCCCATTCATCACGAAAATCGGTTGCTCGCCTATTATATTTTCAATATATCGCAAAATATGTTGAAAAAAGGTGTAAATAGTTGATAAAAAATAGTGCTTTAGTTGTGCGGTAATGTCGTGATTATAATTAGTAAATACGACAGGCAGCGAGAATGTGCGAAAACCGTAAACGAAAAAAATGAAATCTAGTCAAAAATACGTCGCAAATGGTGGGGGAAAGAGGATGATGGCCAAACATAGAAACAGCGAAAAACGCAAATAAGTGACACGCAGAATACACAGCAGATAATGCAATTGTATTAAAAATAAACAAGCTGAATAATAATACAAACAGATTCATTCACACTGCGCTGCAAACAAATTAAAAACGATTGTACTCAAGTGTATGCTAGTGAGTGTGAGAGTGAGTGAGAGTGCATGTGTGGGTGCATTTTATTGTTGTTGTTTGGGGTTGAAAGCGCTGCATAACGCGTGACTTGTAGTTGTGTCTGTGTCACACACACACACAAGTGTCAACACCACCCACACACACACACACAAATGCGTAATTAGGAAATCGACTTGAGAAGAAGCCACAAGAGACTAAACACACAGAAAGAGAGCAAGCGAGAGAGAGAGGATAAAAAGACAACAACACTAAAATGATGGACAACGATGACACAATGCTCAATAACTGTGGACCACAGTCGGGAGCTGAAACGGTCTACGGCACCGAGGACAACAATATGGTCATGTCCGAGAAGGTAAGTGTTGCCAACCATCTGATAAATGTTTACATGATTCATAGAGTAACTGTTTTCTGATAAGCCCAATCATATCTTGCTTTTTTTTGTTGCTTTTCTTTTTGAAGTAAAGACAAGATAATGAGCATTGCATCAGCAGGAAGTGCTACAATCACAGTTATGTCTGCACTTGACTCTCTTTGCTCTCTGTCTCCCTTTCCCTATCCCTTTGCCCATATTGTTGTGTTGAGCATCCCAGTGTTGCCAACTATTTAGCAGCTAGATAAAGCTGGAGTTGTGGAAAAAATAAAAAGCTACATTTAGCTTGAAACAAGTCTAGAAATATATGTTTTTAATACTTAATTTAAATAAATAATTATAAGCTGCAACATTACAAAATTTTAAGTTATATATTTTTATATGCTTGTGTTAGGAAAACAAAGACAGAAAAAATTAATTTAGACAGTAGTTGTTGTCTTTTTATGTTTATTATTTGTAATAGCATCCTAATATTTTTAGGTCTTCAAAAATCAATAAAAAGGAAAACACAACAACAAAAATTGCCTTCTATTATGATCCTTAAAAGAAATCTTTTCATTTTAGCCATGACATAAAAATTATTGATTTTTTAATGGATTTTCAACAATTTTAGTTTTGGACATTTTAATATAAACCTTGACTCAAATCATTATATTTGATCGAAAAAAATTAAAGACCTATGTAATCGTTACTTATGATCCAGCTTTCTTTTCTGCCAACACTGGTCTGCAATATCTCCCTGTCCCTCTCTCTCTATCCCACTCCCTGTCACTGGCTTGTTTATTATGCATCAGCTGACCACAGCCCAAAGTCATTGACATTCAGAAACACTGCCAAAAATACTGACCAAAAAGGAGTTCAACGATAGAGACGGGAAATAAAAATCAATAGAGTCAGTTGACTTTTTCAAATGTCGCCTCACGCAATTTCCTTCATTTGTTTTTTTTTTGTGCTTTTCTCTATGAGCAGTTTATTTTTATGTGTATTTCCCCCCTTTCTCCTTCCCCTTTCTGTTGCCGTCTGTTGCCATTTTCTGGCAATCAAAGCCGCGTCATTGATTTTTGCACTTTATCAGCTTCGCAGAGCTTTAATCGTCAGCTATATATATGTGAATATGTAAATATTTAAATATGTAAATATGTAAATGAGCTCATCGACCGACTACTTAAATTGTGTCCCTAAAAAAAAACCCTTTAGACAGCACTTGTTTCACTAACCTTATTGGCTACCTGTTAATGCCACTCCTCTTACTGTTCCCCTTTTCCGTTCCCGTTCCCCCTACCGTTCCCCTTTCCCGTTCCGCCCACAACGCAACTCAACTCAATTCATTGAAGCGACTCCGTCACAGATCTGACGCATTCACAGTATGTCAAGTAATTGTTGTGTCAAAGAAAAAAAAGACACATCATTGTTAATTATATTTTTAAATAGTTTAACCCAATTTATCTGAATATTTCTTGTTTTTTATAAGGCAAGATTTATTTCCAAAATAAAATATTTGATGGTAATTTAAAATGATATATTACTGAGTTAAAATATTTTGGAAAAATAATAATAATAAATTTTAAAAAATTTTATAATAAAAATAATTTTAAAAAATAATAACTATAAATTTTAAAAATTTTATAAAAAACATAATTTTTGTTGATTTCAATCTATTTAAAATTTAAATTTTGAAAGTGTTTGAATTTTTTTTTTGTACCATTTTTGTAAATTGATTGACATTTTTTATTATAAAAAACGATACTAAAGTCATTCGATGAGTTTTAAATTAAAATTCCAATATTAATTATATTGTACATAGTGTTTATTTTATTTAGATTATTTGAATTTTTATTCTGTGTCCAGTAGAATATCTTAAATTTTATCCATTCATTGTGTTAATTTTTTTTGGTGTAATACATTTCTGGGCGACATAATTACTTGATAAACTGTATTTAAAAAGCTGAGTAATAAAACTGGTTTTTAACATTAAACAACTTCAAAGCAGAAATGAAAATGGTTGAAATGGTTTCTATGCATGATTAGCTGCTGACCTTATAAAGCATATGGAACCTGGCCTTGGATTAGACTTCATTTTAAGAGTTTGATCGGTTAGGAAACATTTTTCAATTCAATTAAATTTATACATATTTGTTTATAATCTTAATTTAAGCTTAATTTTATTAATAAATTTCACTTCATTTCTTTAATTTAATTTACACTCATTTCTTATGAAAAACTGCATTTTTTTGTGGGACTTTATATGATTTATTTTGTGTTTATTAATTTTTTAATAATGTAAATTAAAATTAATGTTAAATTTTGGTTTTTTATGTGTGCTTTTTCTCTTCTTTTTTTCTTTCTCTTTCAGAATGAAGAGGTTGTCAGCATTGTGAGTTCAAAATTTTTGGTGTTTTTTTTAATGTTGTCACTTACTTTATACGTTACTTTTTTAATTGCACGATATTTAAATTTGTTTTATATTTTTGTTACTCTCTTAATTTGTTACGCTCTGCACTTAATATGAGCTTTTGTTTTTATTATTATTTTTATTTTATTTTTCCGCTTAACAAAATGGCATGGGAAGTTTTTAACTTTGACCTTTCAGCCTTCTTATGTTTTCCTGCTCTTTCTCTACTAACTTTACTTCTTAACCATTCATTTCTTTTTGGAAGCTTTATTTTTTTGCAATGCATGACTTGCGTTTTCATTGGGCCACATTTTAAAGCGCTTTCATTCATAAAAATTAAATTTAAGAACGCATCAGTCAAGGTGCTCGACTTTTAGATGCCCAGCATTCGTCACTTAACATAATAATTTAAATTTAATCAGTTTTGATATCTGCTAAAATAGTTTCTTTTTTTTTTTTAATTTTATTTGCTTTTTATTTTTGCAATATTTGCAGTCAAATAAAAATAAAATGATGAAAACCACATTGTTTACTAATAAAATCGAGATCAAACTTTCAGGAAATGTCTATTAAATATTAAACAATCCGTGTGCCAAACTCAAGGCTGTAGTTTAAAAATTTCTCTATTTTTTCGATTTTAATCCATCTGAGCAAACAAAGTTGATTACATTATAAAGGAGTATTATCACATAATTTGGATGCTCTAACTCTTATATTAGCCGAGATCTTGGTGTTTATACGAACAATCAGACTTGATCACAAATTTATTAGCCCATTTTGCCTTTTTATAACTAGGCATCAAATAATAAAAACTGCGAATATGAAACTTGAGTTTTTAATTAAGCCATTAAAGTGCGCTCATCTTTCTCCAACTCTGTATCGCTTTCTCTCTCAGTCTTTCTCTAACTCTCTCACTCTTTGTCTGTTGTTGTTGTTATTGCTGTCTCAATTGCAATTGAATTGAAACTGATGCCACCCACAAAACCCTTTTTAAATCTTCAGGTGCAACAGTTGGCGGGTAGCATTTATCAGGAATTCGAGCGAATGATCAATCGCTATGATGAGGATGTGGTTAAGAACCTGATGCCGCTGCTGGTGAACGTGCTGGAGTGCCTGGATGCCTCCTATCGCATCAATCAGGAGCAGGACGTGGAGGTGGAGTTGCTCCGTGAGGACAATGAACAGTTGGTCACACAATATGAACGGGAGAAAAGTGCTCGCAAGCAGTCGGAGCAAAAGGTAAAGTTTCCTATATCAAATCAAAAAAACACATCTCAAATCAGAATTAATTGCAACGTTTCTCTGTGCTGCTGCTGCTGCTGCAGCTGCTGGAGGCTGAGGATTTGGCCGAGCAGGAGAACAAAGAGCTGGCCAGCCGTCTGGAATCCCTGGAGAGCATTGTCCGTATGCTGGAGCTGAAGCACAAGAACAGCGTGGAACACGCCAGTCGCCTGGAGGAGCGAGAAACGGACCTCAAGAAGGTAATATAACAAATACAAACGGAACAAATCATTCACTTTTGCTTTTTTTATAATCATTACTTCTTCAGTATGTAATGATCATTTACATTTTTGAAGACTGAATAATTTAGTAATTGTTGCAACAATTTAAAAAATACTCCAATATATTAGAAAATAAAATTCAAAACAATTTCGTTTTAGAAACAAAATAAAATTCCAAAAATAAAAATATTAAGAATTATATTTGATATGCAAAGAATATCATTTTAAACATTTTTTTTTTTTTAAATACATCTATAGATTAGCAAAATATCTGAATTTGAATCATTTAATATCAGTGGTGCCACGGAATTCGAAACCAATCGAAAGTCTCCCAAAATCCATACATTTTTGGGGGATTTTCGGTTGCTTTCGGTTTCTGTGGCACCTCTAATTACAAAGAAAAAACATTGTCTTTAATTTTAATTTGTTATTCTAATTGAATTGTAATTTTATATAATCACTAATCAATGCCGGTGAGAACTTATTTTACTATAATTGTAAAGCCAATGAAAGGACAAAACCATTAAAATTACTCAGGCCTGTTCCGATTTTCACTTTCGTCAAGATTTGTCGGAAGTGAAAATCTTTAGCCTGTTCTTAAATCAAACTGGAAATATTTTGCGTATTGAATTCCCTTTGAGTTGGTGAATTTAAGTCCAATAAAGTGATAAAATAGATTTTTTAAATGTGTAGCCCAAATGCAACGTGAAAAATTAAATTTTTTGAAATCCAATAAAATTGGAAGTGAAAACCGGAACAGGCCTGATAGTTAATATTACCCAAGACTAAACGATTCTTGCATTTTTAGGAATACGCCCGACTGCATGAGCGCTACACGGAGTTGTTTAAGAACCATGTGGATTACATGGAGCGCACAAAGATGCTGATGGGTTCCACACACTCACAGATGAGCACTGCCTCCGATCGCATGGAGGTAAGTCGGGCACGACTGAATCCCGTGGCACGCAGCTCTGGTCCCGTTTCCTATGGCTTTGCCTCGTTGGAGAACTCGGTGATGCTTGACACGGAGACGATTTGCAGTGTGGGCAGTCAGTCGGATGATTCGGGACCGCCATCGTTGCAGAATGAGCTCGATAATTTGGCTGGCACCGTGGAACGTGGTGCGGCAACAGATGCGTTGCAACAACAACATCAGGCAACATCCCCGCAGAGTCCCGACATGAGTCCCGTTGTGCCAAATGTGCCCGCTAACGGTAGGTGGATATAGAATACTATTATCCTTGGTCCTTTAACAATACCTGCAACTGCAACTCTACTAATTTCTCCAAACATTTTCTACTTTCTTTTGTGTTTGTGTTAACTTCACTAAAACTCGAAATGAATCCACCAAAACTAAACACCAAAACAATTCCCAGTTGGTCGATCGACCACCAAGAAGGAGCAACGATCGGACAATAACCTCTACCAAGAGTTGTCCTTTCAGGATAACGAAGAGAGCGAAGAGAATGAGATTGTTACAGGTAAGATAGAATACCAAATTATCCGAATTCCGAAGATTTTTGTCACAATCACAAAAGTAAAGCCGTAATCAGGGTGTAAAAACTATTCATAAAATTTAAAGAAGTCTAAATAAGGATAGAACTCTTTGGTATGCTTAGTATTAATTAAGAATATGTCAGAGAGACTTTAATTAAATTCTTTTGCACAAATTTGTTTTGAAATATACCCAAACTCAATTCAATGCATTGTTTCTCCAACTCTCTCTCTTCTCTTCACATTCCCAAAACACATGCACACACAAATCTAAACAAATCTGGAACTCAATGGAACACTATCTGTAATATAGGCAGCTGGGTACATCCCGGAGAGTACGCATCCTCAGGTAGGTACCACACACAAGACCAAGTCCAAGAACAACAACCTCAACCACAACCACAACAAACTCAACCACCAACACCATATAATTCCTACATATATGGATTCATCTATATAACCTGTAAATACATCAAATATCATACGATAATCGACTGATATAAATCTGATTGACTACTGATTGATTTCAAATGACATCGGATATGTTTTTTTTGTGATATGTGTTGGAATTGATGTGCTCGAGATTAATCTGTTGTCACAATGCAAAGCTTAATAAAAAAATTGAAATATATTTATAAATCATTGATCTCTAATGAAATTTTAAATTTCTCTTTTTATGCCGAAACATTTTTACTTATTCAAAAAAAAATATGTAAAAAACAAAATCCCCTTTTTTTCCCCAACAACTTTTTTGTACAAAAACTAAACACGAAAAAAAAAAAACAAACACCGACATCCACAACAAAAACAAATTCAACAATTTTTTCTGATATTTGAAGCAAACGACAACTATTTTGGTAAGTTTTGTAGTGCGATACAATTTGAATTTCATATATTGTTATAGTTTCTAACTATCGTAGTCTCTTTCTCTATGTAAGTAGCGACTCTAATCGACTCTAATCTTCTATTGATCATTGATCTTCAAACTTCAGCTTACAATATATTTATTTGTTTTGGTGTCAGATGTTGGGTTTTTAATCATAGTTTTCAATTTTGGTTTTCAGTTGACATTACTATTTATAATAGATCAGTTTGTTTGGTTTGGATTTCGAACTACATCAATTCTTCTTCTCAAAATTTTAATTAAAGTTACGTTTCTCGTTATTTCACTAATCTCCTGACGTTTTACATACGATACACTTATGTTCCACATTCCACATTAGAGTTAATTTTCATTACCGCATGTTTTACTTTATATCTGAAATCAAATTAATAAATATTTATTATAATTGTTATAAAATATGAAATTATTACATTATTTTTTATAAAAAAAACAAAAATTTAAATAATTTTTCATATATATTTCATATTATCAGTTAAAATAAATATCCTTTATTTTAATAAACAAAATTTAACGAATTGATTAATAATTTTCATTATTCCACACACAACATTCACAATTTATTATTGGATTTTGTTTGTATACTTTTGTTTAATGTTTTTCAAACGTTGCTAATGACTTTATTAATGCATTTTCAGGCATGGGCAAAGAGGTGGAAAACCTCATCATGGAAAATAATGAGCTGCTAGCAACCAAGTAAGTGTGAAACTAAACCAATCAATTCAGCTATGTAAATCAATCAATCAATCAACCATTCATTTAACAGAAATGCACTCAACATTGTCAAGGACGATTTGATAGTCAAAGTGGACGAACTGACGGGTGAGATAGAAATTGTGCGCGAGGAACTGAATGCAATGCAACAGTCGAGAACGAAGCTAAGACAGCGCATCAGTGAGCTGGAGGATGACCTCAAGAAGGTCAAGGAGCAGGTGAAACAACAGAGTAAGTTGACACTCGTTGCTAAAAATTGCGAGGTTGCCACACTTCAAACTTGCATAACTTTGTTAAAACTAAACCGATTTTCATGCGGAATATCATTTTGATCAATATTTGGTCTCCAAAATGATTCTGCATCTAAAAATAATTAACTTTAAAAAAAATTTATTTTCGTTTTTTTTTTTTTAAATCATGTACTCCCCCCTTTGACTTTTCGGAAAAAATATTTTTTTCAAAATTTAAAATCTTAAGTTTTCACTTTTAATCAACTCCTGGTACCCAAATTAGTATTAAACGACACTTTAAATTAAATTTTGGGGGCTTCCATTTTTCTGTAAAAAATCATGTCAAATCTGACAAAAAAATTGACTTGTAAAGTTGTCAGTTCAATGATTTACCAGACTTTAAAATCGCATAACTTTGTTAAAACTAGACCGATTTTCATGCGGAATATCATTTTGATCAATATTTGGTCTAAAATTCCGTTCTGCATTTAAAAATTGTAAACTTTAAAAAAATTTAATTTTTCATTTTTTTCGACAAAATCATGTACTCCCCCCTTTGACTTTTCGGAAAAAATATTTTTTTCAAAATTTAAAATCTTAAGTTTTCACTTTTAATCAACTCCTGGTATCCATATTAGTATAAAACGACACTTAAAAGTTATTATATTTTAAAAATTTTTAGTTTTCGATTTCGTTCAACAAAATTATGTACCCCTCTTGACTTTTCGGAAACAGTTATTTTTTCAAATTTTAGATCTTAGGTTTTCTATTATTATATCGTAATTAATATGAAAACTAATATCTTTTGTATTCTTATCGAATAGACACCGAACAGGAGGAGAATGATGTGCCGCTGGCGCAGCGGAAGAGATTCACGCGCGTGGAGATGGCGATGGTGCTGATGGAGCGCAATCAGTACAAGGAGCGGCTAATGGAGCTGCAGGAGGCAGTGCGTCTCACGGAAATACTGCGTGCCTCGCGCACCGTCGACAACTTGGACAAGAAGTCGAAACAAAGCATTTGGAAATACTTTAGTAATCTTTTTACGTGAGTTTGTTTCCTTCAGAGTGGATCTAATTCAATGAACTGCATTAATTATTTGAATTTTCTTTTTCATATATCTGAATAGCCCCTCCAATCGTCCGACGGAACGCGTCGCCGACGGTCTTGGAGGGGGGCCGATGTTTCGTCACACAGGCGGAGGAAGCCCTGCCCACAGCCATGGATCACCCAGTCGGAGTGGCGGAGGAGGTGGAGGAGGCGACCATCGCCTTGCCATAGGCGGTGCACATCCGCCTCCGCATCCGGCCAGCGCTGGCCTGGCCAATGCATTAATCATGGCCAAGGATTATGCGGAGGAGGGCAGCTCGGAGCGGATTAGCGCCAGGAGGCGAGAACAGTATCGTCAACTGCGTGCCCATGTCCAAAAGGAGGACGGACGTCTGCATGCCTATGGCTGGAGTTTGCCCATCAACAAGACGAATCAGGATGCAAATCCGGGTCGTCATTCCGGCGGTGTGCCCGTGCCCGTTTACTGCAATCCCCTGGCGGAGGCATCGCCGCACATGAAGGTGTTTTGTGCGGCTGGCGTAAATCTGCAAGGTGGCTTCACCAAGGATGGCCAATGTCTGATACCCGCCAACTCGCATGCGACACTCAAAATCGCCGAGATAACGAGTCCCACGGCGGAGCAGAGTGTGGAGGCGCTGGATCGCCAAATGGTGCGTGCCAGTCTGGCAACGCTGGAGCCGGAGACACAGCTCAGTTCGTATGTGTGGATCTGCACGAGCACACATGCCGCCAGCACAGTGAGTGTGGTGGATGCGAATCAATCGGCAACGGTGCTGGATGCATTTCCCATCTGTGCATCGCATCTACTCTGCATTGCATCCGTGCAGGGAGCCATGGAAAGCGACTATGCATTGTTGGAGCAATCCGAGGTGGTCAATTCGGGTGCAGGAGAGATGCTACAACGTCCGGGCGAAGGTGACGAACTGCTCGGCAAAGTGGAATTCATACGAGTGCGTCCCAAATCCGATCAGAACAGCAACAGCAAGCAGGATTCAACGGAGCAGGCGGAGACAGAACAGGCGGTGCAGGAGGCAGTGCAAGAGGCAGTTACAGTTGTGGGCGTGGGCGTGGGCGTGGCAGAGGCCAAGGAGGCAACAGAGAAGTCCAATGAGCAACTGCCAGCTGTGGATGCCACCGAACCCTTGGGCAACGTAGAGGCCATCAAGATACGTCAGGCATTGCCAGGTAGGGATCCTAGAGATTGAAAAACAGCATGAAATTCAAATATAAATCATAGATAAATTATTAATTACAATTTGAAACATCCGCAGGTGCTCCTCAGCGACTCTCCAGCAGCTCCGAGGTCAACAATCACCTTAGCAACAACAACCACAACAACAACAACGGTGTGGGCAACAATGTGCAATCATTGAATCCCATAATGGGTACCAAGGAGCGAGATGAGCCAGCAATGAGTTCGGTGGGACCAACAATGTGGCTGGGGGATCAGGAGGGTTGGCTCTACGTGCACAGCAGTGTGTCCAGGTGGCACGAGTGTCTGCACAAGGTTCTTCTGCCCGATGCGGTGCTGGCGATTGTGCATGTCGAGTCACGGGTTGTTGTTGCGCTGGCCAATGCCCAATTGGCCGTGTTCCGCCGCCAGACAGACGGCCAATGGGATCTGAATAGTTATCATCTGGTTACGCTCGGTGATCGCAATCATTCGATACGTTGCCTCTGTGTGGCCGGCGAACGCATTTGGGCTGCGCATCGCAACAAGATCTTCATTGTGGATCCCATTTCGCTCAACATTGTGCACTCGCTGGACGCGCATCCACGCAAGGAGAGCCAGGTGCGACAAATGGCAGCCACCGGTGCTGGAGTTTGGGTATCCATACGGTAAAGTAATCCCTATTCCAAGTAAATATCCAACAAAAATATTCATAAAACTGAAAGAAACCCTATCTTCAAATATACAAAACTCTTTGTCCTGACTCACTCACTCACTGATTATTGTGAAGACCAAACCGTAAGACCTAGAAAGCTGAAATTTTCACACAACGTAGCTAAGACGATTTAAACGTGCAATAAGGCTGCTTTTTGGAAATTAAAAATAAAAGAGAAATTGAATCTAGGAACTTATATTTCGAAAGACATTCAGTTTACAAAAAAAATTATTCATATTAATTTCATTAAAAATTACGAATATTTATGTTGAAGTTCAATGGTACATATATATAAATAGAAATGGAAAAAATAGCAAGGAATATCTAGATAATTTAAATAAGAAAAACTTTTATAGAAGAAAATTTGATTTAACAATGAAAACTAGTTCTTTAAAAATAGAATAATAATGCCTAAATTTTGGCGACTCACGATAACTTTGATCAATTAAGTTCTATACATTATTTATTTTAATTATAAAAAATTTGGAAATATTTGGAAGGCCACTATTAGGAAAAATATTCTGGACATCGACAATTCCCTTTTATTACCTTTACAATGATTTTTTCCTTATTTTTATTTTATTTTTACTTATATACTAATTTTAATTTTCTGATTGCAAGTTTCCTAGACTTGTATTACACATTTTTTATTTTGGAATTTTAAGTAATATACCTTGTTGATTTTAATGAATTAATGATGATCTTTACAATTAGTTTGGATTCCACGCTGCGTCTTTACAACACGCATACATTTGAGCACAAACAGGATGTGGACATTGAGCCGTATGTGTCCAAGATGCTGGGCACTGGCAAACTGGGCTTTAGCTTTGTGCGCATCACAGCATTGATGGTGTCCTGCAATCGACTCTGGATCGGCACCAGCAATGGCGTCATCATCTCTGTGCCGCTTGCCGAGACGCAGCAGAAATCATGTAAGTCCTCAGTGCAACATTTTATAGAGATTGATTTCGAGTATTAATTGTAATCTCTATCATTAGCTGATCCCCATGGCCAAATGCCATTGTGTTGCATGGCCAATGCTCAACTGTCCTTCCATGGTCATCGTGATGCCGTCAAGTTCTTTGTGTCAGTGCCGATGTTGCAGCAACCGAATGGAACATTAACCTTTAGCAACAAACGTCCCGATATGTTGGTCATGTGCGGCGGCGAGGGTTACATTGATTTTCGCATAAGTAAGTGGAGTCAGCGGTCGTCGAAGCTATAGCTCTCATATATCTGTAGCCTATACTCATCTGGCAGACAGTTCAGATCCGACTGAATCTACAATATATATGCAATTTATTTGTATAATCGTTCCATATTCAAATTCCCATCTGCAGGACATGATAAATATGATGCTAGTGATAATGCAGCGCATTTGATAGTTTGGAAAGTCGATACGTAAGCCTTATTTATCGTTTTTTTTTTATTGATTTCAATTGATTTTTGTTTTTATAATTTCTTTGATTTTGTATCTTTTTGATTTGCGCTGTTCGTAATTTTCAGTTTATTTTGTTGCTTATTTTTGTAACGTTTTCGTATCGTATTCGTTGATTTAATCGCATTTTCTTTTTGTTTAACCTGACGAACGTGTAGTACCTTCAATTTGTAGTGCTCTCTCGGAAGTTCTAATTGGATTGCAGCATTTTAACTGAGCCGTCCGTATATATGTGACCTGATTCAAGATCCGTTCCGATTCGACCCTGACCCCTAAGGTTTATGCAAACTTTATGTTCAATGTTTTTTTTCGTTCTGTTGCAATTTAATATCACTTTTCTCCACATATACAGTATGTTAAACTATTGATTTTTGTCAAGAAAACTAATTTTGTGAATTGTTTTATCTTGTCAACGAAATTAATTGACATTCTGTATATGTTCATGCACTTTTGTCACAAACCACACAGAGATCAAAAGTGGTGTCCCTTGGTGTCCTTGTAAAATGTCCTATACAAACTATATTCAATTAAAAGTGAAAGGAACAATTATATAAAAAATATCTCCGCTTTTGTATATATTAAACTTAAATACTTTAAGACACATTTCTAATAATCATGTTGGTTTTAAACTTAACTTTTTAGCCGGACCAACTAAAGAAACACAAAGCACACCTTTTAAATGGTATTCGTTTTTGCTCTTTTTGCTTTTTCTTAACAATATATTATTTGATTTCAAATATTATTTATATTATTAACTATCTTTTGAATCGTACAAATGCTGACTTATCTACAAACTACCAAATAAATGAGCGCACTTTAAATTTTCAAAAAAAAAAAATACTAATCAAAATTAGATTTTAACCACTATCTAGAAACATATAAAATATTTCAAGTAGTTGTGCCTTAAACTAAATTAACTAAATTATACAAATATAATAATAATAATTCTATAAAGCTTTTCTGTAAGATATTTAAAAAAAAAAACCTATCGCATTCTATGTAAATCGTGCATAATTTATTGTGAATTAAATTTACTAATTATTTTTTTGCAACTCTTCCAGATGACAATGACATGGAGAACAGTATTCAACTGGAACCAAATCAAACGATCGAAAATCGAGGCGATAAGAGTTTTTTGATTGTGTGGCATGTTAGTCAACGTTAAATTCTAATTAATCATTAACTTTTGCTTTAAGTCTAAATGAATATACTATTTATAAAACACAAGTTATGGAAATCCGACCTAAGCAGTTACAAGTTTTTGCAGACTAGCGAAAAATAACACCTTAATTTAGTTTGTAATAATATGCCCAACTTATTTAACTACTATAATTGTTGGGTACTCAATTTTAGTTAAACAATACACAAACTCTTTTGTGCTAATTAATTATGCTTCACATATGCAAATTAGCTTCACATAAACCTAAAAAGATATAGATAAAACTAAACGTTATTTGTCAGTGATAGGCCGCTAAATATTGCAAATATATAAAGTAAAAAAATATATATAGAACTTAAGATTTAAATTTGTACATTTTATGCGCTCTACTGACAGTTATGTTTTATATCCATAGTTTTAACAAATGCCCAAGAAACCTTAAACTAATTTCAAAAGCAATTTTGTGCGTGATGTTTGTCCAAATATTTAGTTCAATTTTTAAACTTTTAAGTTAACAATCGAAACGACAACAAAATGAACGAAAGAAAGGAAATTTCTAATTAGTTATTTGTTATATAATTTTAAATTTTAGTTTGCCTAATTGTTATTAATTTGTTTAATAATAAAAAAAAAACAAGGGAAAACCAACATTTTCGCGCTTTTCTCATTTTCTTTATTAGTTTTTAAAGGCGCCAAGTGATATTTGAGTTTGTCAAGCACATTAATATATATTTTATTTATGGGAGACACAATTTAAAAATATTTAAATGCAAATGCTTTGGCTTAACTATAAAAACTAACAAATTATATATATATATAAATATTAAAAAAACAAATAAATTGTAAATAAAGCCACATTTATAATATAGTAAATTAATTGAAATAAGTTATGGATTTCAATTGAAAAGGCTCGTTGACACACAGGATAAATAGGATCAATAGTAATTTGTTGTCTGTATATTATTTTTATTTATCTTATAAATACTTTCCTAAAACAATACATTAAAAATTCCATTGGACATCCTCCGAATATTTGGTTTCATCATCATCATCATCATCATTCACTGGTTCATTGATTTCATCTTCCATCGAGGGATTATTCTGCAAGTCCGTTCGACATTTCTTGACGTGATCCGAGATGGTAGAGTGTCTACACTGCTTGAAGAATGCATGGGTCATCAACTTTTTGGCACTCCAGCGATTCTCCGCATTTCGATTTAAGCAAATTTCCACAAATTGATGAAAATCATCGGTAAGAATACGTTGACTATAAATTTCATAAGATCGTCTTGCTGTCGGATTTTCAAATGGCATTTTTCCCTGATCATCCAGCAGCATTGTATATGTGGATCTGTCCAGCAGTGAGGGAACATTACCCCGGATTTTCTCAGTGTACATGAGTGTGGGTTGCGTCTCGATATAAGGTTGAATACCATTGGCCATTTCACATGCGGTTATGCCCACCGAATATATATCACACTTTTCAGTATATCCATTGATATTCTGATCCAAGACTTCGGGAGCTGCCCAATTTAGATTCTTCTTTTGCGATACACCGTGCAAGACATTTATCTTCTTGCCATGATTTATAAAACTGCGACTCTCGTGAAAATTCGATAATACTGCCTTCTGACTGTCCAATAATATGTGATTAGCCCGAACGGATCCATGGACAAAGTCATTCGAGTGTATATATAAAAGAGCCGAGAGAATGTCCTTAAAGATCAATGCTATCAGGGTTTCGGGGAAACCATTTATGAAAATGCTATCCAGTAAAATTTGGCACGTTCCAAAGCACATATACGGATACAGAATAAACACATCCATTTCCGATATAAAACTGTGCAGTATCTTATTGATATTCGGATGCTTGAATTGACGACAGCATAAGATTTCCGCAAATAGTTTCTTCAATTCTGCATCATTTTCCGCTTCCAGTGAAAACTTTTTGATTACAACCACCCGATTGTTGACTGTATAATTTGCTTTATACACCGATCCGAATTTGCCATGTTTGATCTCCTTGGTGAATTGATAATCGGTTAAACTATTGCTAAACATTTTGAGTTATTTATTTATTTTTTATGTTTTGCGTTGAAAGTTCGATGCTTGAATGTCAAAACAGCTGATTTTTGATTAGAGCTGCAAAAACATTGAAGATTTTAACTGGCATTGACTGTTAAAACAAGTTGGCAGCACTGCTACTGCCTAGATAAATCAGCTGTTTTTAATTTGAATATTTAGCCGAATTTTAGTGGCTTTCCAGCCAGAAATTGTGCAGCATATTATGCATTGTAAATTTACAGTGCATAAAAGTTAACAAATCAAATCAGTATGCAAAACGTGAATTTCCTAAAACTGCTTCAAATTTGCCTAAAACAAATCGAAACGCAAGTAGAAATACCCCTAGTATGAAAATGAACCAAGCCTGCCAACTTGTTTTTTTGTTGCGAAGTGGGTATTAAAACAAGTTGGCAGCACTGCTAGCGCATTTGTAAATCAGCTGTGTTGTTGTCTCGCAGCATTTATTGCTGTGTTGCATTTCCAATTTAAATGCATAACTAACAATTGACAGTTTGATAGTTCCATGGCCACATTAAACGAGACATTTCGCGCTCACTGGCTGATCTCTATCTTTGGTCTGGCCCTGTTCATAGGTGGCGCCATTGTGCTCTACTGGAATGAGGGACGCGCGGTGCACACAATGTTGGCTCTGGACGAGGCCTATGCCGATATATACTCCATGCAGTTCACCGAGGAGGAGCAGGATCTGAGTTTCGAGAATCGCATTGTGCATCTCTCCGGTCCGATCATCTGTGGTGAACCACTCACCGAACCGGATTACAACATCCAACTGATGGCTGTGAAACTCAAGCGTCGTGTTCAAATGTATCAATGGGTCGAGGAGGCAGTTGAGCAGAACTTCGGAGAGAGCGTCGGAGCGGTGGAGAGCGACTCTCGCACCTATTACTACACGAGAGAGTGGCGAGACAAGATCGTCGACTCTCGCAATTTCCACATGCGACATGGACACACGAATCCCGCTCGGTTTCCCATCGAGAGCGCCGTTCAGGTACGATTGTTATCAAATATCGATAAGTAAATTTAATGATACTTGTCGATATAGTTAATTTTTTTTTTGATTATTTGTGCGCAGTTTATAACTGTTATTGTTATCGATATTGATATTTTGAATAATCAGGTTGCCGATGCCGTGTACATTGGAAAATACGAACTCGGAGCTCAGGTGAAGAACAAATTCAACAACTTTAATGAATTGACCTCCGATATACGGCCAGACGATAGCAGCATTAAGCTCCATCTGGGATTATACTATCATACAAACGATGTATTCAATCCGGAAGTTGGGGATTTGCGCATACTCTTCAGTTTCGCCGGCATGGAGGGTGAAATGTACAGCATTGTGGGCAGACTCCAAGGCAACAAGGTGGAGCCGTACCTGACCACTCGGGGAGTACCGGTGCTGCTGGTTTACCCGGGAGAAATAAGTGCCCTTGAGGTGTTTCGATTGGAGTATCGGGCTCAGGTACTGCACACTTGGTGGTGGCGATTTATCGGCTGGCTGTTGATCTTCTTTGGCGTCACCTGCAACTCGAAGCTGCTGCGCGTTACACGTAAGTGCCTTACCACCCTCTAATCCGCCCAAGAAATCAAATATCTACAATTTCAATAGACAATATCGATATTTTACTGATAGATAGATAGAAACGATATTTTTGTAGAAGCGGTAAATGTCGATATCAATATGCGATATATATATTTTAAAGGCACTAAAGAAATTTTATGAAATTTATTTTTACCGATATTGATAAAGATAAACGATATATTAGTTAAAGCGATAAACGTCGATATTAATATGCAACATATTTTTAATTTTTAAATTTATCTGATTGTTATCAATATGGCTGTTATTTTAAAAAATATATTTTCTATATAATATCTGCAATATTTCTCCCGATAACAATATCGACATCAGTCTAAGTCGATACCATTCCCAGAAAACCCTCCTTTAATATTTAATCCTGATGTGCTTGCAGTGCTTCGGGTTCCACTGCTGATTGCTCTAGCGCCGGATACGCGATTCCCGGTGACGAGTAACTTCATCATTGCCTTCTCGCTCGCATTGACGATTGCTGCCGTGGCCTGGATTCTTCATCGACCTGTGATTGGTGCCTGTCTCTTTCTGGCAGGTGCATCTCCTTATGTGTGGTTAACGCGCAATCTCGTGGATTACAATCGACTGGATTGAATCCCAATCTCAATACCAAATATACAGGTTCTTTAACTTTTTACAATAGTGATAAAAATCAATAGGAAAATATTAATAAATTTCAAATAATCAAATGATGCTTTAAAACATCGATAACGTTAACGATTTGTGGTATTCCCAGCACTAGCGATTTATTCGAATGGAGGAAAATCGAGATAAAAAACGATTTCGATGGATATGCCAGATAAAAGTCATTATAAATTTCTTATATATCAATATTTAATTACATTGCATATTCTGAAATATTTAAATATAGTATTTTATTTGTTAGCATTACGTGTTGGGAATACAACTAATCAAAATAAAGTAAAACCGATAAATCGAGATCAAATAGCGATATGTCAGATAAAAGCCATTTAGATATTTTCCATATATCGATATATTTATTTAAATCGCTAATTTGTTCTTATTCCGAAATATGTAATTTAACTATATTATTTTATTTTTACTTTTACGTGTTGGAAATACAACTAAACTTGATCAAGTCAAACCCATATATCGAGATCAAATAGCGATACCTATCGATATGACAGATGAAAGCAATTTATATATTTTTCCCTATATATATCGATATTTATTTAAATCGCTAACTTACATATATTATTTGTAATTCGTAATTTGTTCAACACTTTGTCCGTGCCATTGTCCATATTTCAATATGTCAATAAAAACTGAATAACACTTAATAATATAACATATTTTTCAATTTTCTTAATTTAGCAATTATTTTAGAAATCCCTAATGCCCGTATTTCCGGTTTCATTAATTCCGCTCGCTCCGGCTTGAGCTGCAGAGCCGGATCCGGTTCCGGCTGCAGATCCGCTGGGTTTCGGTGTGGACTCCGTGGAGGTGTGAACACTGGGACTCTGTGACTTATCCTGCTCCTCGTGACACGCCGGCGGCTCTTCAAACCGGACGTAGGGCTCAAAACTGTTGTTGATTTGGACGGAGCCGCGATGCAGATTATTGGACTCCGCCTCAAAGAGAATCTCATTGATGAAACGCTCGGCGAGCAGTCGCTGTTCCCGAGGCAGTCTCTTGAGTTTGTGCGTCCAGGTGCGGGCAATGGACTCCTCCTCCGGATAAGTGCCGGATAGATACTCGCAGGCAATGTTGAGCAGCTCGTCCGTGTTGTGAGTGCTCACTGTAGTTGTGCTGTTGGCGGCGGATACGTTATTCGCAGGCGGAGTCTGTCGCAATCTCTTGGAGACTCCGACACCGGTTCCGGTTGCCACTCCGACGCCGTAGTCACCCTGTGTTTGATGCATGCCACCGGATGAAGGCGGGGGAGGGGGCGGGGGCAGGGGATCCACTTTCTGGACGTGTCCAAATGATTTGTGAAACATTTCCGATATGTTGGGCGTTTGTCCCACTGTGCGATACGGATACGGCACACTGGAATGCTGTTCCATAAACGAACTGGAATTCTCACTGAACGAAAAGTTGGGTTCATTCTTGAATGTCGGATTTACGGCCAGAAACTTTTCCGTATTGCGTAGAAAATCCAATTCCTGAAATGTCCAACAACGTGGCGTATGCAAATTTCCGGATCTCATTGCGCTTTCTACAACTTTCAGTTCCTTACGGTAATTTGTTCTCAGTGTATTTATCTTCTTCTTTACATCCTCAACCGTCGCATCGCGTTTCAGATAATGATAGATGGGAACGAGACGGAGATATGCTTCCGCTCGCTTCTCCCGATTCGTGTAATCCCGGAGAGAAGTGTCCCACAGTACAGGCATGTCTCGATATGTTTGTATGAAGGCACGCAGATAATGACGATTCTCCTCTGCTCCCGACATCATTTTCATGCCGTGCGTCGACGTCGGCGGTGGCTGAGGCAGCGGCAGCGGCGTCGGTTGATGCAGCATTTGTTTAAAAACAAACTTATATACAAAAATATATATATGTATGTATGCAAACACTGTGTTTAGGCGGCAAAAAACAAAACAAAGCAAACGCAATTTCGACTTTTTGCTTTGCGAAGTGAAAAAATGAGAAATTTATGTATGGACCTATTGACGAAATGTCAGTTGTTGTTTGTGTTGGTGGTGGTGGTTGGTTTGACAGATTGCTGGGCATATTGCTGCATTGACGTAACTGCTGCCTGCGCTTGTGTGTGTGACGTCACAGCAACAAGTGTTGCCTGCTGTCTGTTATTTTTGTATTACTTGCAGTGTGGCAGCACTTATCGATAACAGTGCTATGCGCTGCCCTGGTTTAACAGTTATTTCTATTTTAACATAATAATGTTAAGTGCTTACAGCTCGCTGTTAGCTTGTTGCTGTTAAATAACAGTGAATTTAAAAATTAGTTGAAGAATTTTCAAATTGCCTTAAAAAGTTAATTTATTAACAATTGAAAGAGAATTTAAAATTCGAAATTCAACAAAATTATGGTAAGAATTTTAAAAATGGTTTGAAGTTCGTCCGCCTTCGGGAAGAGAAGTTACAAAACATAAACTGAAAAAAAAAAAAAAAATATGAAAAAATCTAGAAAATTCCAACAAAAATTATGCAATAATTTAAAAAATTCCAGCTCAAAAAAAAAAAAAAATTTCAATTTAGTTGAATTTTCGTAGTTGCAACTAAATTTAATTTTAACCTAAGTTAGAAAAAGTTGCCAGATCGGGGAATTCTGTAGGGTGGCAACCTTTAAATTAGAAAAAGTTGCCAGATCGGGGAATTCTGTAGGGTGGCAACCTTTAAATTAGAAAGAGTTGCCAGATCGGGGAATTCAGTAGGGTGGCAGCCCCATGAAGATGTCGACACAAAGCGAGACGACAGCCGTGCGACCGGACGTGTTTGGCCGTTGATTTTGATTTTTAATTCCGACGCGCAGCAAAGAAAGCAACTTAAACACGTTCAAGGCGCGCTGTAATTATTTGTAACAACAATTACAATAGACAATTGTGCAATTAATCGCGAGTGTGTGTGAGAAAAGTATTAAACAAACAGAATTGAGAAAACTGCTGTTAAAACTCAAATAAAGCGACGCCGCCTGGAGTTTCTATGTGAGAGTGTGTGTGCGTGTATTTGTGTGAGTGTGTGTGTAAATTGTGCGCGCCGCTTTTTAATTGATCAAAGCATTTGTTCAATTTAATTGTTGCAAAAACATAAAATGCAACTGACAAAGCACAATGAGTAAAGCATAGCAAAACAAACTAAAATTGAAACTAAAACAAAGAAACCTAAACAGAAAGTTGCAACCAAAAAAAGAAGTTATATTCGTGTGTGTGTGCGTGCGTAAGTTTGTGTGTGTGTGTGTGGCGTCTTCTGACAAATTTAATGCAATTCAAACGAAATGGAAACGATTGAGGAACAATCAAAAACAGGTGAGTTTAAAGCTCTAAAGAGAGTGTTGTTGGTTGGAGATGGAAGAAGAGGGGGATGGGGGAAAGAGGGCAGCAGCTGTGGGAAATTCTTTTTTATTTTGTGTGTTTCATTTTCAATGCCACTCACATAAAAAGTGTCACCAAATTATACTTATACATATATATTTTGTAGTACTTATTTGTTGTTGTAGCAACTAAAAAAAGACGGCAGGAATTTTAAGCTACTTTCAGAATTTATTTCGGTATATAATATACAAATAACATATACATATATATACATACATACATAAATATATTGTCAATGACAGGCGATCGCGCATAAAAATGTGTGCTAAATATTTTGCACCCCTCTTGCCCCGTGATTCGTAACAGGCACTGTACCAACCCAGCAACAACAACGGCGCCTACAGCAACAACAACAACAAAGCGCAGCCGCCGCGACTTCAGTACTCCCTGTGTGTGTGCGTGCATGTATGTGTGTTCTGCGCTCTTAGGTAAAAGAGGAAACAAATTTAGTTTGCTTGCGCACTCTCGCCTTTTCCCGCTCTCCCGCTCTCTTCCTTTTGTTATTGTTGCTGTTTGCCTAATGATTTTACCTACAACAACATTTTTCACGTCCTGCTTGCCATTCTGCTTCTTCGCTCTTTCCGGGTATTTGAATAACAGGGAACAGGAGGACACATGCCAATGCGTTCGTCTCTGTCTCTCTGTCTGTCTGTCTGTCTGTTGTTTATTGAAACATTGGTTAATGGCATTTTTACATGTAGCCATACAGTGCGTTAGAAATGTATGTGGCATACCTTTAATATTCTAGTTCGTTTTCTAATAACTTTTAATTTAATAAAATAAAATTGATATATTTAAATAGCCATACAGTGTATCAAAAATAGATATGCAAACCTTTTAGTTTTGTTTTATAATGATAAAATATTTATTGCCAAGTATTTAGTAATGGCTTTAGTAATTATTGCTGTGCCAATACTCTTTTGATACACTGTATATTAAATGCACGAGTGTATGTGTGTGTGTGTGTAGTTCAAATGTACGCCGACGCGAAGGTCTTTGCGCGCTCTCTCTTTCTCTCTAGCTGTCCCTGTCGCTGTCTCTGTCTGTCAGGTCAGCCTCAAGGCTTGACTAACGTAGTTTTATTACAAGATTCCACTTTGATGAGTCCATTTGACAAAAAAAAAATCGTTGTGTATAGAAAAATCAGCAAAAGCCATTCAATTAGGTTTTCATCATGTCTTTGGCATTGGGCCAAAGAGCAAGAGAAAAACAGATGCTAAAGAAGAAGTTGAGACTGAATGTCAGAAAGGCAAAAAGGAAATTCCCAAATAGCTAAATTGCATTGCCAGTGTTGCCCTTTTCCACGCGCATTTCCTAGGTCAGTAAACAGCACCGCTGCTTTAAAAAGGCCAGATTTGAAATTATATATACATTAAGAAACAAGAAATAAAAATGCTTAAAATTAGATAAACATAAATGCACCCAATGCCAAGACACTTTTAACTTTACTTAAAAAAACTTTTCAATCCATAAAGAAAAGATACATTTTCAGAAGTGTTAATATATTAAGAGAAAAAGACAGAATTCCAACTGCCCGCTGTTTTCCTAAAAAAATAGAGCCAGATTTGACTGGAAAAAAAGTGTGCTGGCAACACTGATCACCACCTGTGAGTTTTTATTTCGCACTTTGGTCCTTTTAAATTATGCGAAAGCCGAAAAGGGAAATTCCCAAATGCTAATAATCCCCTATTTCATATTCCCATGGTCAGTCCAGCACCTGTGAGGTTATTTCGTTTGTTTTTGTGTTGTCCTCCTCCTCCTTCTTCTTGTTCGTGTTGCTTTCTTCCTTTTGAAAAAGGGGGCAACACCTGTGGCTTCCGCCTGACTGCGTTGCTTTGCGTTTTCGCCAGCAAATTCGTTAGTTGCAATTCAGAGTTTGATCCCTTGACGTCGTCTCGTCTCGTCTCGCTTCGTCTCGTCACGATTCGTCATGTTGCAAGTGCCAGCAGTATATGCAGAAATTCCTCAGTTAAACTCGGAGTACAAGAAGAAGAACGTTAATTTGGTCACGGTTCGTCGTCAGGCCTGGTCATATTTCACATATGCAGCCCAGGAGGATGTCAAACAGAGGAACCTTAAGCAGGCAGCACTCTGTCAGGTGTATGAGGATTTTACAGGTATTTATTCGTCTCGAGGATCACAGGGATTTTCTCAGGTATGGAGATTTAATATGCAGATACTTTCTTTTTTTTTTGGTTCCCATGCAGTGCGATTACACTTACAGTTAGTCAAGTTAGTCAAGACCAGACACCAAAGTTTAACTAAATAAATCAATGTGAGAAATTTGTTTAAAAAAAATTCTTTCTACAAAATATATAGCTTTTTTCTTTATAAAAAACTAATAACTTGATTCTTAGTTTTTATTTTCATTTTCAAGTTGTATTTTTATATATTTTTTCAATACTTTATTTAATAAAGTTGCTTTTAATTCTTAAAACAAGTCAAAAATCATTAAAATATTAATATCCATTCGGGTTTTAGCTTAATTTTAAAATAATATACAGATATGTGCATTTTTTCTTTGTCTTAGATATTTGATTATAATTGTACGCTGTCTGAATAACTATAAAATCCATTAAATAATTGAAATCAAACAAGCAGAGAAACTCTTAATTGAAGCAAATAAATTCTCAATATTAAATATATAGCAAATTATATTTAATAATAAAATAAAGAGAGCTGCACACTTCAGTTGAATAAGTATAAACGCAACTGTGTGGGAACTCAAGAAAATTCTGAAATTAATGGTATATTAAAATGATGTAATTGAAAAGAAATAAAGGGAATTATACCGTAGAAATCAACTTGATTTATTACTGCGCCTTCATGTTTATTTATATGTAATGCTATACTTCGAGTTGATTTTTAAACAGTTTGAAATGTTTTGTGAAATATTTTCCCATTTCTTTAGAATGTAATTAAATTCATGCCAACACACTTTTTATTTAGGTGGGTTGAGTAATTAATATATCAAGTGATTCAGTTCTAAATTGGGCTTTTAAGCCGTAAAGCACAGCTATAACTTGGCCAATATGAATAACAGTTAGTAATGTTAATCGTGTTATTTTCTCAGTTGTCAAGTGTTTGAATTGCCATCATTATTTCAATTATATTGTGTGCTTTTTGCACTGTCGTTTCTCAAAACTTGGCTCACAACAACAACAACAAAAATAAACGGAATAATCATAATAAAATAACAATAATAATAGAGAGAGTGCATGTCATGCGATGCATTCCTCAACCATTTTAATATCTAAATAAATATTTGGAATATTTAGCTACAAAAAAAAAATCCATTGTAAAAATTACCGTGTTTATAAAGAAATTGTTCTTAAAATTCCATGCGTCATATGGCGACGACAACATCGAGTGCATCTGCTCCCTATCAGCCCCCTTGGTTTCATCCCCATCACCTTCCCCTCCCCCACCATCTACCCCTCCTCTGCTGCTTTGCTCTGCATCATCTCAAAAGGGGGAAGTCTGGACTTTGTGCAATTGCACAAGTGCCAACGATGACGCACAGTGGGCAAAAACGGCCAAGCTAGCTTATTAAAATGAATGTCCAGCTATGAAATCTAAATTTTGATAGCCAAAATAGGATAGTCTTATTTTCGAAAATTGTTATTGCAAAATTGCAACTTTAATTAAAGAAAGAAAAGCCAAAATTAGGATAAGCTGAAATCAATAAAACTTTATAAAAAATAGTTTAAGGAATAATTTGGTTTTCAAAAGAAACTAGCAAAAAGCAAAACAATTTGTTGTATTATTCATTTAAGAATATCTTGGTGCCTTGCTTAATAATCAAAAATATTATATTATTTTCTAATTCTAATGAAACATATTTTAATTTGTTAAACTCAAATTGTCTTTTTTTTTTTGTTTTCTAATTTTTGTATTCTGAATGTAAATTGTGAATCAATTTAAAAACAGTCTGTAAATGTTATTCATAGTGTTTTTTTTTTCTATCTTTTTTGCAATTAGAAAATTACTCGGCATTTGTCTTAAGGTTCAAGCTTCGGATTTTCTTTCCTATTTTATTTTTATGTAAATCTAGATTTTATTTTTGCATGTTATTATTATTTTTAAGATTACTTTTTATCTATAAAAAGTAAAACAAAAAAAATATAAATGTAAATTTGTGAGCTAAATGGTACGTCTGTGCCCACTGTGCGATGTCTCAAGCGGGAGAGATACAAAAGTGCAATTGGCATCAGTTACAGCCGCATAGTTCTGGATAAAATTAATGCACAACTATATGGAATGATGTGGAAAGTGGGAGGGGTAGGTGGGAGGGGTAGCTGGAAGGGAAGGAGGGGAGGAAGGACTGGTAAATTGAATGCACTTGAACATTTCAGTAATGCTCGTGTTCATGTGTTCATGTGGGTGGCTGCAACGTTGAAACGTTGCCACTTGCCACTTGTGGCGACTGCATATTTCTTTTGTTGTTGTTGTAGTTTTGCATTTTTCGGCATGTCAAAAACTTGGAAGATGGCAATGATGTGAAGGTCAAAGGGGGACGGGGAAGAGGCATCAATGCCAGGGCTAAAACGTCGTCATCTCTAGATTAGTAATAACAACAGCAATCATCACTCGGCGATCACAATTAAAATTAATGTCAACAGTTTGCAAAATGCCCCCAATTGATGGACGTTGACTAGGCGAGAATTTCGAATCTCTCCCTTTGAAAATCCCATTCTGACTCATACTAAAACTCTCATAACTTTGTCGAAACTAAACCGATTTTCATGCGGAATGTTATTTTGATAATTATTTGGGCTCTTAATAGGTTCTGCATTCAAAAATAATTTATTAAAAAAATTTGTTCTTTTTTAGAAATCTTTTTGAAATCTTATTTTTTAAAAATTTTAAATCTCGAGTACTCCCTTTTAATCAACTCCTGATGTCTAAATGAGTATAAAAGGACAATTTAAATTCGATTCTGTAATTTTGTCTATTAATTTTGCCAACACTAAGGCTTTAAACTAGCATAACTTTGAAAAAGTTGAATCCATTTTTATGGAGAATATAATTTTGATCCAGGGCTACAAAGACGATAGCTATTAGTTATGATAATAATAACAACAACAATCATCACTTGGCAATCACAATTAAAATTGATGTCAACAGCTCGCAAAATTCGCTGCCCTTCAGAGATCGAAATCTTTGTGAGTTCCTTTTCTTAGTTCTGTTCATCATTGGCATTTGTTTTGTTTCTGTTTCTGTTTCTTCTCTGTTGCTCCTCTTCTCTCCTCCTCACTGTAATGGCATCGCATCACTTTGCAATTTGCATAAACAAACAAAACTGATGGCCATAAATCATAGCGCCAAACTTTTAATATGACGCTCTACTCTCGAACAAAGTGTACTTAAATTTATTGGTCTGTTTATCTGAGATACTTAATAGGGTGAGGAGTCATTGCGAGATGAGAATGAAGGCAATTACGAATCTATAAACAATAGAAATGCACAACAAACTGTCTGACTATTTTTGTTAAAGTGGTAATTCATTCGTAATAGTTTATCTGTCATAAAAACGTTTGATTGAAAGGCTTTTAAATATTATGATGAAACATTAACTTCTATTATAATAAATACAAAAAATAAATATAAATACTTTTTTATTATTAAAACAATTAGTTGACTTATTTACCTAAGGTATACGAAAGTCGAGTTGTACCTAATTGCTCTGTCTTATGACGGTGCCTGCACTTGAACATTATAATCTTAAGTTATATATAGAAAAAAAGAGTATATATACTAATGCCTTTGTCATGCTCGTTCTCATTCTCATGCTTGTTCCTATTCTCAATATTTTCTTTTTCGGTACAGAGATGTCCATCATGTCGAAGCTGCCCACACGCATCTGTTTGGTGGGCGGGGCTGGTAAAGATGCTGGCACAGTGCAGGCAGCCGAAAGTTTTGGTATACCCGTCATCCAATCGGAAACTGGTCTGGACATCATGAACGATATGGAATGGCGCACTTTCTATGTGCTGCAGGACTTTGAGGACGAGATCTTTGATGCCATACACAAGCAAAAGGAATGGTGAGTATTATTTTAAAACTCTTTGACCTGACTGACTGACAGATCTTTATAAATGTTTTATATTTGGTGTACATTATTAACATTTGCCATTTTTTTTAAATAGTTAAGTTATAAAATTAATAACTTTTTTTTTGTATAAATCATATACCTAAATATATTACAAAGGTGTGGGTTATTTTGTGCTAGTAGATCTATAAATAATTTTCTCATAACACAATAATGTCACCAAATTGGACACGACAGACGCCACAGAAAATGCCACGAGTGGAGCTAAAACAGCAGCCAACATTTGAAATTGAGACACGCACGTTGGTGTTACCCCTCTCCCCCACCCTCAACCCCCTTTTAACCCCACTTTAACGGTAGATTGACAGCAGCAAAAACCGTTGACATTTCTTCACTATTCATCCCCCTTCTTCATCCCTTTGATTGTGGCAGTATTTTTTGCACATTTGCTACAAATTGTTGTCAAATTTGGGACTTGCGGCATAATTTGGCACGCTTGATTAATTTACCCGCTGCGCAGTAATAGCAACAATTCAAATAAAACAACAACAATAACAACAACAACTACAACAATCAGAAAAACACGCAAACATATTTCGACTGCCTCATTAGTGATTAACAATAATTTCCTCTTTTTATTTATTTACGATCATATTGAAGGTCAACCATTGATAGGGTGGGTAAGACGTGGAGGGATCCTTACTTTGTTGTTTCTGTTGCTTTCGCTTTCATGTTAAACATCATTTCTTCTTTTCGCACACACAACATGTAAAAGAAAAAAAAGATAGAAGAGCAACGCAAACGGAAGCTCTTCTAGCCCCTCCCACATTCCCATACCATCCCTACACCCACCACATAGCATTATTATTTATTTGCCAAAAATTCATTCATGTTTCGCATGTTTGTATTTGAATTTTTTTCATTTTGTTATTGTTATTATTGTGCACATAAAATTGTTTTTAGTTAGAGAAGTAAATACAAAAATAAGTTGATCATTTTTATGACATTTTGCTCAAAATACATTTATCATTAGGTTTAAAAATAATCCCTAATTGGTTCAAAATAAGACTCAAAAATATTTTGAATTATGGAAAGCATTTCTGTCGCATCTTTTTCACTTTAACTATCGCACTCACGCCATAAGATCAATCAGCTTGTTTTAAGTCAATTATCACAATTACAGCTGGCTTATTCTTGGTCAAACTTGTATAACTTGATAAAAACTTAGTCGATTTTCAAACCAAATTTCATTTTGATCATTATTTGGTCTCAAAATTCAATCTGCATTTAAATTTTGTTTATTTAAAAAAAAATTATATTTTTCGATAATAGCCATGGTTTGATGGTAAGGGTCCCCCCTGTGGAATTTCGTAAATTCAAAATTTTAAATCTCAAATTTTCAGTTTGAATCAACTCCTTATATCGTAATTAGTATAAAACAACACTTTAAACTTGATTCTGATAGGTTTAATTTTTCCTGAAAAAATCATGTGAAATCTGTTAAGAAATTTGACTTGAAATGTCGCTAGTTTAAGTTTATACCAGACTTCATACTAGCATAACTCTGTCAAAACTTATCCGATATTCATGCGAAATGTTATTTTGATCATTATTTGGCCTCAAAATTGATTTTGCATCTAAAAATAATTAACTTTAATGAAATTTTTATTTTCCATTTTTTTCGACAAGATCATGTACTCCCCCCTTTGACATTTCGGAAAAAATATTTTTTTCAGAACTTAAAATCTTATGTTTTCACTTTTCATCAACTCCAAATAAGTATAAAACGACACTTTAATTTAAATTCTGAGGGGCTTTAATTTTCTGTCAAAAATTATTTCTTCATAAGTTATTAGATTTTATTGGCCTTACTTTTCTGAAGAGGATTCTTCTCACAAGCTGTAAAAATAAATACATGAGTTCTTAAGAACTTTCGTGTACTTCCTGTGAATGTGAAAACCACAAGAGGGGAACAAATCGGATGAGCTATTGAGAAAATTCCCTGAATGGCATTCATACTTAATGATCACTTAAACTCATACAAATAATGACACAAAGATGTTGTTAATTGTTCTTTGGCAACATGGTTATATATGTACAGAGAGATGTATTATCTGAATCATAGGATCTCTCGACTGCATTGCCTATTTTGGGGAGCTTTCATTCATCGATTCGCTAGGCGATATAAATAAAAAACAATAAATGACGATGACAATTTTTCTTATTGTGGAATTCGTTAAGCCGAAAACTTTGTATAATTCTAACGAAATCGAAATGAATCGTTTTCAGGCATCTCTTTGTATGATTAAGAGGGGAAAGAAGATAAAGGGGTATGCCTCCGATTGCAGCAATCGTTTGGCGCCAAGATTCTCTATAAAATATGTGTGTGTGTAGGGAATACACGATGTCAAGACGCGTTGAAAGTGTAGTAAGAAAAACGTCGCCAACGAGTCGGAAATTCTTGAAAAAATTGAAACACACACGCAGAAAATATTCAAAAAGAAAATAAAAACAACAAATCTCAGAAAAATAAATATATATACATTTTTATTATGGCTTATGTTGTTTTTTTTCTTCTCGCAATGCGTGTATATATTTATATATGCATGTTTATAATTTATAAGTTTCTGTATAGCTAATTAATTGTTGGGGGGCAGAAGACTGCTGTCATTGACTGTTCTATAGTTTTGACCCTCGCAAAGTTCGATTGGTTTTGTGGGGGGCAAAAGATCAGCGTACTTTACAACCAACTTGTTCTCACCATGGATTGCCCATTATCACATTCGACCATTGAATGGAGGTCATCATCATCATCGACTCATCTTTATCAGGGATGCCAAAGAGAGTTATGAGTTATGTCTCACAAACAACTTGTACGAAACTATATAAAAGATTGGTAAAGTCTTAAACATTCCTAAAAAGAAGTAGCATTGTTATATATTTTTTAATTAAATTGTATTCTATAAAATTGAAAATTACTTAGTTTAATTCCATTTTTTTTAAATACTATAATATTTAATATATAAAGTATATTCTATATTTTTTTTAAATAATATTTTGATAATCAAATATTTCTTCCTCAATATATAATATTTGAAATATTATATTCGTTAGGGTCCCTCAACTTTCGATGCGACCACGCGACCGTTTCACATTTTTGTGCTTTGACTAAGCGATTTTCATTTGGGGTTTTCCTTGACTGAAAAACAGATAAATTCTTCAAGATATGCATATATATATTTATTTGATATACATTGAATTAAGATATTTGCATTAACAGCACCTGTCGCAATTCTTTCTTTTCTTCTTGTTTATCATTTTGTCATCTGGCTTTTAAATTGTTCTCTCACATTGTCCAAATGTTTGCGCAGCTTACACAAAACACTTGAGAGTGTGCCTATATATATATATATATATATATATACGATATATATATATGACATTTGGCACTTGAGTGTGTATGTTAAATTTTCTATTTCCACAATTTCTCATCATTTGATTGCGTTCAGTCAGAGTTTGCTGTTCGCATTTTCGGCATTTTTCAATTGGTCAAAACGCGCAACAGTTGTGTTTATTTTGTAGCGCCGTTAAAATTGGAAAATCTCTTGAATTTTCCTTCAAAAAATATTCGTAAAGTGCAACATATTTTTTCAAATAATAATTTGGCTTATGCATAGACAATAAAGAAACGTTTATCTAAATATTTGTACTGCACATGGAAATTTATCACTTTTGGTAAGAGTGTTGTTTGTGTGTGTGTATATGTGTGTATATGTGTGTGGGTGTGTGGGAAAAGTGCAGACTGATTTTCTTACAATTGTGTGAAAGCTGCTAAAAGTGTCACCCTAAAAAGTGAAGTTATTATCTTAACAATATTTATTTATGTTTTAACTATGAATGGTATTCATTCAACTGAGAAAAATCTATTGTAATAGACTGTGAGATAAAATTGACATTAGGTTAACAATCTGTTAACAAAATTGTGATTCCCCTTGAAAAAGAGTGATGATTTTGGATGATTTTCGTTCTTTGAGAAGTAAAAAAATTGGATATATGTACAACATTTTATGATTACTCGTTAACTCGTCTTATCATACATTAACTATCTGAACAGATGTATTCACTTATGTCACTGCTGTCAAACTTGTGCTATTTCCAATAATAATCCACTTGTATTTATTTGCCAAAATGTTTCCTGGAATTGTAATATTTATTTCTGATTATTATTGCTCATTGTTATTCAACCATTTAATGGGTAAAAGGAGGCAGGCTGTAGGGAATGTGAATGCTAGGCACAAATAACGCATGAATGAATGAATGCAATGCAATAAATGTTCATAAATTAATTGGCAATATTGTTGCAATGCTCATCATTTAAAAATGTGATAAATACAACAAGTGCAAGTCTCGTAGTCATCTTCAGAAGATCCGCCCACTTCCGCTCGATTGATTTGTTTATAAAAACTTCCGGTTTGTGGCCAGTTGGATGCTTCCCTTGGCAATAACATGATCATAAACAAAAGGCCCTTAAACAAATTGATCTGTCTCTATGGAGATGGAAGATGAGCGATGAGAGACTGTAGACTGGAGACTAAAGACTCGAGACTGTAGACTGTAGAAAGCGTGATTAAAGGGAGGAGGAGGGTAAAGTTCAGTTGAATGCGTTGTTTATATGCCACACCAATTGCCACCTGGTGTCGCCTGGTGTGTATTAAAAAAAGTATCTATATATATAAATGTATCTCTGTTTCTGTGTGTCTGTCTTGATCTGAACTGAGTGTTAACTTGCAGTCACTGTTGGATGGCCAGATCGCACGGTTGCTCGACAATTTCACTCGACTCGACTCGATTACACTTGAACCGTTTTTATTGCCGGAATATGGCCAGATCAACGGATCAGCAATGGCCAAGGTCAATTGGGTTGGGGAGAGACAAATAAAAAATAAAAGCTAAAGACATGTTATTTAACCTTGCATCATTACAAAAGTGTGCCACATAAATATTTAATCTGCTTTTCTCTATATCTCTATCTGTATCTTTATCTCCATCTCTCTTGCAGCATTTTGGGTCCACCCGCTTTGAAGTATGCCGCTGAGATGAAACAGACTCTTGGCCAGAACACTCGGCCCATTTACAACTATGCAATGCGTGGTGTTGTTACCTGTTTCACCGGCATTCGCAAAAAGGATGAACTGGTGAGCACCAGTGAACTGCAACCATTTCAACTGCATCCGACTCTAATTAATTTCATATTTTGATTGCAGACAAAACTTGTGAATCTTATACACTCCATGGGCGGTTGCATCAAGAAGGATTTGAATACAAAGACTACGCATTTGATATGCAATCACAGTGGCGGCGAAAAGTATCAGTAAGTGTGCAAAAATTAACAAGACATTCAATTTACTTTTTTTTATTAGTATTATGGAATTAATAGGAGAGTGTTGAACATAACTAAATATAGTATTAATTTATTTATTTGAATGAATCTTATTATTATTTAATTTATCAAAGAGCCTGGATTTTATCTTGAAACACAATTAAATATATAGTTTTTGTAATTTATCAGTATCCAAGAATCACCTAACTATGGAAATGAATATCTAATTGATATTTTTAAATTTAACCTCCATAGATACGCCAAAACCTTTCGGTTGACGGTGGTGCGACCGGCTTGGGTCTATGCCGCTTGGTCAGCACGGGATTCAATGGAGTTTGAGGCGACTCAGGATAACTTTACGAAGGTGCATCGCTTGAAGGCATTTGAGGGTCAGAAGATCTGTTTCTTTGGCTTTCCGGCTGAGGAGCATCAACACATGGTCGATGTGCTCCTGGAGAATGGAGGCGTCTGTGCCGAACTGGATGATCCCGAGTGCTCGCATGTCGTGAGTAACATCAGTTTCTACTATGTGGCAGTTCTTAATGATTACTCTGCTTGAATTGTTGTTGTAATATGTTGCATGGGTACCGAATATCGGATAAGAATGACAAAAACATGGAAGAGAAAACTAAGAAATCATTTAAAGATCCAGTTAAAATCAATAAAAGTAAAACTAATAGTCCAATAATCTATATAATCTATAAAAAAAATTCGGAGTCTAAACAGAATTAAAATTTGGTACAGTAGTAAAGAAAATGAGGTCCATAAAATATATTAATATTATTCCGTAGATCAATTCTAATTTTTTTTGTTGATCTCAGGATTTTCTTAATTTTGCCTTTACAATGCTCCTTATTTTTTTTTCCCTAAATCCAATAATTCTAAATTTGGTTGCCTAATTTGTATTTCCAATTTAAAGGCTTTCTAGGTTTCTTTTTCCATATTTGTCTTCAAATTTGGGTATTCTTAGTATTATTTGGAAAAACGCGTTGCATGCAGTTATCGTTAAGTTTTGTTTTGTTTTGTGTTGTGTTTTTTATGGCTGATAATTGTGTATATATCTTACAGGTGATGCCCAATACGGGCGCAGTCTTTACAAGTTCTAGCACTAGCACTAGCACTGATACTGATACTAACCACAGCACTAACACTAAACCCATAATAAGCAGTCAGAACAACAACAACAACAATAACCACACACCCACCAAACCAGAGGAGCAACTGTCAGAGGAACAGGAGCAAAAACATGAAAAAGAAGATGAAGAAACTCCTTTAGAGGATCCAGATGATATACACTTTGATGATCGTCTATTTGTGGAGGCGGGAGACATGCAACAGCCCGAAGAATTGCCGCTGTCCGATTCTGCAGACGAGGCAGAGGAGGAGGAGGAAGATGTGCAATCTAGCACACCCAAAAGATCCATTAATTGTCTGCAACAATCAAACATCAAATATAGAAGTCAATCCCCCCAGGAAAGTCTATCTCCTATTTTGAAAGCGCCCACAAAACTGCTGGCAATTGAAACCATCAATGAATGTGACATGGAAACGGAAACGGATACGGATGACTTGATGTCCAATATGGAGAATGATTTGAAGCGTAAACGCGATAGCTTCGATAGCGTCTCCTTAATGTCGGTGGATTCATTTGCTTTGCCGGCCAGCACCAAGAAACCGAAACTGATACGCACAGGATCAATAACAAGGACACTGAAACGTTCCATGAGTTTTGTCGCAGATCGTACGCCAATTATAAAAACACTGCGCACACGTCGCAGTTCGATTGCTGTGGATTCATCCACATTTCTGGGAGACGGAGACGAGACGACGGCAGATGATTCCATATGTTCCAGCATAAGCAATACACTGAATGAATCCATAAGGAAACCCGTTAAGGAGAAACTGAGAAGCATCTGTGGACGCATAACACGCAGCAGCAGTCGGAGAGCGGAGCGGGAAGCGACTCCAGAATGTGGGCAACAGCTGGATAGCGGATTCAAGACGCCCAAGGCGCCGTTGCAACGTTTTGGCAACGGAACAGGAACGGGAACTGGAAATGGCAGTGCAACTGGAACTAGGAAAACCGCTAAACGTCTCTTTGGTGCGGTGGGTGGCGGTGGTTTAGGTGGTGGAGTTGGTCCACATGGTTCTAGTGCTGCATTTCCCACTAACAACAATCCCAATGTCAATGGCAATGCCAATTCCATTGATACTTTATCCACAATTGCCTGCGGTGCTGCAACAAATGCAACGTCATTATCGCCAACTGCAACAGCATCATCATTGCCATCATCATCATCACCGTCGTCGTCGTCGAAAGTAATTGACATTATTGATGCCAAGTTGACAACGTTGACGCCGTCGAGGCGCGACAGCAACAAAGAAATTGCAATTCCAAATTCGATTCCAATTCCGATTCCAAGTGCTGCCGATGAACATATGAAAATGGTACTTGAAACTAAACAGTTTAAAGGATACAGATACAGCTCAAAAAATACAAAGATACATTGACTCTTGGGATACGCTTTGAAACGGCACAACAAATGATTGCATAGGGATTTCTAATTGAAATTAATATTGAAATTGAAGTTGAAATTGAATTTTGTCAATTAGAATTCGAATTCGATTTCGAATTAATTTCTCTCGACTCTTCGTCTCTGTCATTCGCTTCCATCATCTGCTTTTTCACTCTCCTTCCATTGCATTGAAACATTTTGTGCTCTTAATACAGTGCAGTTAAGTATTTATTTTGACGAATCCAATTAAAATAAAAAAAATTAAACATAACTTAAATTAACTATTTGAAAATTTAATTTTAAAAAAATTAAGAAATATGCCTATTTTTATTAAATTAAATGATATATATGTTATTAACTTAATGTATATCTTTTTTCTGTGTCAAAACCATTACATACTTAACTTAACTGTCGCTGAACTTATTTAATTTTTTATCTGCAAGTTAATTCACGCATTTTACACATTTTTCAACTGCTTGCGAATTTCGTTCATTTTCAGACAAAAATATTTGAAAATAATGAGCTCGCTATTAAAATTAATTTACATGTTAATTGTTAATGGTTATGTTGTAGATTAAGTCATAATTTGGGTGCGGTAATTGTCTTCTATCTCACTTTTCTTTTTTTTTTTGGTATCAAATAATTTTTCCAAACTAATTCTATAATTTTGGTTTCCGATCACACGCAACAACAAAGTAAATAAAGAAAAGCAGCACAATAAATATTGATAAACATTAAGCAGCACACGTTCCGCGTGAATAAATTTAAATACAAAAAATTGAATTGTAACAACAATACACACAATAATAACTCATAGTCAGCTGAGGCTGAGTTTTTTTTGCTGAAAAAGAATTTCAATTTTTTCTATGAACTAACAAATATTTGCACAAATGTTTCACTACAACGAGATGGAAAGGAATTTTTGATCAAACTTTTTTTTTTGTTTTTATATACTTCACTTTGTTATTTATTTGTTATTTTACGTTTTGCTTGCGATTTTAATGCCGTTTCAAAGTGTTGCCAACAAAAAATGGAATGTGCATTAAAAATGTTTTGTTTGACCTTTTTTTTGCATTTGATGAAAATTCAAAATGATATTCTGTATGGAAGAATTTATTATATATAAATAATTTATTGTGCTGCTGCTGCTGTTGCTGCGTTTTGTGAACTGTACAATAGATTTAATTAGTTAGACGCTTGACTTAAGTATGAATGCATTTTTGGGGCAACAAACAAAACATTTTTATCTCTCACATTGCACATTTCTCATATGCAAATAGGTTTTTATAAATAATTTAATTTCAATTTTAATATTCCATTTAATCAGGTTGTCGATGAACACGCGACTGTCTCGAAACCGGAGCCAAAGAATCACAATACGCATATTCTAAAATCGGACTGGTTCTGGTATACAATCCAGAATGGCTATGCCAACGAGATGGATTATCTATTTGGCGATGTAAGCTATATATATTTTTTAAATTTAAATTTTATATAAAAGTTACTAATGTCTGTTTATTTACAGTATTTGGATAGCATTACAAATACACCTAGTACAGATCGTCGTGACTCTCTGCCCATCAGTTTCAACAAGCGGAAACGGAAGCGTTTCTCACAACGCATCCAACTGGAGGGCACTCCGTTGGGATCCGGCAAACGACGCTCCTCGGTGTCCGATGCCGGCCTGCTGTCCGTGTCCAATAGCTTCTTTGATTGCACCACCAGTCCGGATAAGCTGGAGAATGATAAGCTGTTGCATGTGGAGCCGGAAATAAGTGAAGCGACGCCCACCAAGAAATCCATGCGCTTCAATCACTTTATGGACTTCTTTACCACAGAGTCCAACTATGTGGGCATACTGGATACCATATTAAATGTAAGTAATCAAAATAAATTTAAAATAGTCTTTGAATAGTATTGTCATTAAAATTTATGATATATATGTTTTGTGGATGAATGATAAAACAATACTTAAAGAAACCTAAATGATAGATTAAATTGTAAATTTAATTTATAGAAGCTAATTTTTCCCATTGAAATTGATTTTCCAATTTTAATTTCGAATTACCTTGCTTTTGATTTATAAGCATTCCTTTATTAATTCTTTGCTTATCTATTTCAAATTTGTATTCATTTTGTAGCTGTTTAAAAACAAACTGGAGGAGTTGGCGGAAACGAATGATCCGCTGTTGAATAAATCGGAAATAAAATCAATATTTGGCAATTTTCTGCCAATCCATGAAGTGCATCAGAGCATGTTGGAGCATTTGAGGAAACTGCATGCCAATTGGCGAGAGGATTGTCTAATTGGCGATATTATAATACAGCATCGGGATGAACTAATTAAAGCCTATCCGCCCTATGTGAATTTCTATGAGCAGATGAAGGAACAACTGCTTTACTGTGATCGTGAATATCCCCGTTTCCATGCCTTCCTCAAGATCAATCAAACGAAACCCGAATGTGGTCGTCAGAGTCTGCAGGATCTGATGATTCGACCAGTGCAACGATTGCCGAGCATCAGTCTGCTCCTGAATGATATATTGAAGCACACGGGCAGCAGTAATGTGGATCATGCTCGTCTCGAGGATGCACTGAAGGCCATTAAACAGGTGACGCTGCACATTAATGAGGACAAACGTCGCACGGAGTCACGCATGGCCATCTTTGATATATTCAACGATATCGACGGATGTCCAGCCCATTTGGTTAGTTCCAATCGCAGCTTCATCTCCAAATGTGAAGTCAACGAACTGTCCGATTCATTAAGTGGACGTGGCGATAGCTTATTGCTCTATTTATTCTCTGATTCCATTGAGTTGTGTAAGCGACGCTCTCGTGGCTTTAATACGGCCAAATCACCGAGCACGGCCAAAACGCACAAGCACATTAAACTGATATCTTTGAATACGATACGTTTTGTAATTGATATTACGGATAGTCCGCGTGCATTTGGCTTATTGCTGCGTGGCGATAAGGAAAAGCTATACACCTTCAGCATTATCGATGAGGAGACCGATAAGCTGGTCTACCTGAAAAAGCTGTGCATGCAAATTGCAGCTCACACCTGTCGCACAGATGCGGTAAGTTAAATTTTCCACTTATTTATCGTAATTGTATTAATTTAAATTTCTAAATTTGCTGCAGGACAAAATGCTGCTGAGCCGCACTTCACTGGAACTGGAGGTGGACATCAGCGATGTAAATGTCAGCACATTGAGCAAAGCTTTCAAATTGGCTGCCAAAACGCGTTTAAAGGTAATTTTGATCAGCAGCTTACCAATATTCCAATGATATTTAAACATTTCTATTGCATTTTCATAGGTGGGACGTGCATTTTCCTTTAATAAAACACCCAATAAGCTGAAACGGGCAGTTTCCACGATGATGACATCGCCATTTGGCAGCACCAACTCCTTGACGCCTGCCTCGCAGCTGGCACAGATGCGTCTGGCCAGCTGCACCAACATTAATGTGAGTATTATAAACTAACCTTGTGTAGATCACAGTTTTAATTCTCGCATATATATTAACAGGAAGTTGCCGATGAGGATTGTTCGAGCATGCGCAGCAGTTCTCCTTCGACGCAGTCGGAAATGTTGGTGGTACCACCGCTTTCTGTGCAACCCACACGCAAAAACAAGGCGGTTGTGGGTCGCATTTAATTAGATTAGCTTAAGCTGAAGCTGAAGCTGCTACTGATACTGGGAACCTCAAGTCTCGCTCAACTCAAATAAGTGTATTCCATTTGAACAGCCGCACAAAAAAGCTCGCTTAAAATGTGCTCAACTTATCAATTATCATTAGCGATAACTGTAACAATTTTCTCAAACTTGATAATCTCACATCAAATCACATCCCTAGCTCATAAGTTAGAAATTATTAAGTATTTTTTTCGCAAATGTTGAAGCGTTTGTGCTCGATTTCAAATTGATTTATGTTTCTCCCCGCCCAAGTCAAGTCTAATTTTAATTGTAAATAGTTCTCTATTATACGCAACAACTTAAACTAAACTATATACTATATATTATCTATCTTTATCAATATGTTCAATGTATATTCGTATAATGTAACTAATTGTATTAGTGACTTGAAATCTCATTCACACATTGAAAATGTTCAATCGGTTGCTCGATCGATTCAACATGTTTCGGTTCGATTTCATGTTCTTTGGTTGGCTTGTCGCCACTTTTGCACAAAAGCTGTGAATGTTTACTGAGTAAATTTTTTAAAAATTTTATAACGATTAACGTTATACTCATTGATTTTGAGGTAGGCAAAAACAGCCAAACAGTTTAATCCTAACTGAGTATGATAATCTTAAATATACGAACCATGATATAAAACTTTCAACCAAATGCGTTTTTATTTCCCTTCCTCCTTGAACAAGATTAGGTAGGTGGGTGGAAGGACATTGGCTCAGTTCTTAAGGGGTTCATCGATAGTCCTGCTTGCCCTGATTTTAAAGAAGTAAATCCTTCCGATGTGGGTACAAACATTGCCGTTTAACAGCTAAGAACAGAAGGTCCTTTTTAGAAAAATAGCTCTAGCTTGCCGAAATCCTTGCTCATTTTGGCAGGACATGTCTTGTTATCTTCGCCAGGATGAACTCTATCGATTGGCATCAAAAAATTGGGGGGTCATCTAAGGATCATCAACTTGTAAAATTTCAGTCAAAAATCGCTTGAAAACGGGCAAAAAACACAAAATCCTTAATAACTTCAAAACTACAAGGACGATTTGGATGTCCTTTGGTCAATCGATAGTACTCCGTAAAAGGATTCGATTGACATCAGTTTTATGAAAATCCTTCAAAGGACTTTCGAGATATAGCTAATTTTCTCTGTACAATAAAATCTGTTTTTCTCGGCACCTGTAAGGATTTTCGTCCTTTTTATTATATTTTCAGATGGGGCAGGCGAATTACTATCTGTGTGCAAAAGGACATCCTTCTAGTCCTTAAAATGGCCGAGATAGAGCGGTTTTTCTGTTTTTAAGCCGTTTTTCCTTAGCAAATACATGTAAAAAATGGTGTCAATTTTTTTTGAAAAATCCTAGAAATCCTTGAATGCAGATCGATAGAACTGCTTCCTGCGAGTATAAAAAAGTATGTCCTTTCGTTGTAAGTAAGGACATCCCCGAGATATACCTATGAAAAAATGTCCTTTTTAGAAAAATAGCTCTAACTTGGCGAAATCCTCGCGCATTTTGGCAGGACATGTCACGTTAGCTTCGCCAGGACGAACTCTATCGATTGGCATCAAAAAATTGGGGGGTCATCTAAGGATCATCAACTTGTAAAATTTCAGTCAAAAATCGCTTGAAAACGGGCAAAAAAAACAAAATCCTTAATAACTTCAAAACTACAAGGACGATTTGGATGTCCTTTGGTCAATCGATAGTACTCCGTAAAAGGATTCGATTGACATCGGTTTTATGAAAATCCTTCAAAGGACTTTCGAGATATAGCTAATTTTCTCTGTACAATAGAATCTGTTTTTCTCGGCTCCTGTAAGGATTTTCGTCCTTTTTATTATATTTTCAGATGGGGCAGACGAATTACTATCTGTGTGCAAAAGGACATCCTGCTAGTCCTTGAAATGACTGAGTTACAGGCGATTTTCTGTTTTTAAGGCGTTTTTCCTTAGCAAATACATGTAAAAAATGGTGTCAATTTTTTTTTTTAAATCCTTGAAAACCTTGAATGCAGTTCGATAGAAATGCTTCCTGCGAGTATAAAAAAGTATGTCCTTTTGTTGTAAGTAAGGACATCCCCGAGATATACCTATGATAAAATGTCCTTTTTAGAAAAATAGCTCTAACTTGGCGAAATCCTCGCGCATTTTGGCAGGACATGTCACGTTAGCTTCGCCACGACGAACTCTATCGATTGGCATCAAAAAATTGGGGGGTCATCTAAGGATCATCAACTTGTAAAATTTCAGTCAAAAATCGCTTGAAAACGGGCAAAAAACACAAAATCCTTAAAAACTTCTAAACTACAAGGACGATTTGAATGTCCTTTGGTCAGTCGATAGAAATCGTTCAAGCGCTTCGATTGACACCAGTTTCATGAGAATCCTGCAAAGGACTTTCGAGATATAGCTATTTTTCTCTGTACAAAAATATCACAATATCTCAGTTCCTGTAAGGACTTTCGTCCTTTTTATTATATATTCAGATAGGGAAGACCATTTACTATCTGTGTGCAAAAGGACATCCTGCTAGTCCTTAAAATGGCTGAGCTAGAGCGGCTTTTCTGTTTTTAAGACGTTTTTCCTTACCAAACCCCTATAAAAATAGTGTAAATTTTTTTTTTTAAATCCTTGAAATCCTTGAATGCAGATCGATAGAACTGCTTTCTGCGAGTATAAAAAAGTATGTCCCTCCGATATAAGTAAGGACATCCTCGAGATATAGCTATGAAAAAAACTCATTTTTAGAAAAATAGCTCAAACTTGGAGATATCCTTGCGCATTTTTAGTTTGCCAGGACGAACTCCATCGGTTTGCATCAGAGAGTCAGCTTAGAATCCCTATGGAAAACACCCGCAGCCTCCAATTAAAAATAAAATTCCAATGAATGTTACAGGGTATAAAAATAATCTTTTATTGCCCTTATTTTCTACGGCAAACAATTTTCATAATTTTTTAGTATAGTTAATGAACCCTAATTTGGTTGCCTTAATTTGCTGGAATTTCAATATACAATTTGGGTCCCGATATTAAAATAATTTCATATACTACATGCATATTTCTTATATATATACGACATGAGCATATTACGCCAGTCTCATCTGCTGCACACACTAATCTGTAAAATAATAATAAAAAAAAAATGACAAATCCTTTATAGACTATATACAGATCGAACTCCCGAATTAATTTTCGACATGGCATCCGAATGCAGTTGATACTGCAGATTGTGAGATTGTAGGTGCAACAAAGTTTTCAGCTTAAAGCCAATCTCCAAAACGGCCAGCTCATTTGTACCATTGGCTGTCCAGACAGCTGTGAAAGAGATTAAGATATATATATATATATAAAATAATTATATTGATTTTGGAAATATTAGATATACGTACAAATTTTATTGCTTTTGGCGCGTATATTGACGACAGCTCCACAGATTTCACTGGCATATTCAAAGGACTCGCCCACCATCATGAGCAGAATGTCCAGCCAAATGCGATCGAGTGCATCCTTGGAGCTCTTGCCAACAGTAAAAAGCCAGCGACCGCCTTTAATATTAGCCTCATCTTCCCACATGGGCCTGGTATAGAAATATAGATTTATATATATTATAAAAGAATATTGAGAATAGATTTTGAACTTATACTTACTGAATGCCCTGTTTAAACATATAGTAATCGCTGCCAATCTTGAGCTCTGATGGTGTTTTGATTGTATAGTATAAACTAAAAAACAAATAAAGTAGCTTTAGTTAATAAAATATATAAATATATATTCTTAATAAAGGACTCTTCTTATTATTGAGTCGAGTTTTTGCAGACTTACCTCCAGAACGTTTCGATACTGTCTATCTGGGTTATCTCATTGAGCATATCCTTCCAGTGCTTGGTGCGATCATTCTCCAGATACCACAGTGTCCAGACATGTTCAAGTGGATGTTTATATTCGATTTTATAGGTTTGCTCATTCGGTTCGTCAGACACACAAGTTTCTAGCTCCTGATCGAGATCACCTTGCAGCTCCTTCTTATCCTTATCATCATGGGCAGACGGCGGCGACGACGACGACGACGACGACGATGAGGACGACGACGACGACGAAGGCGATTGTGACTCCAGACGACTTTGCAAAAATTTATTTGGCTCAAACACAGACGGCTCAAAGTTTTGCAATTGTGCGCTGGCCATTTTGAAAGATGATTTTTCTTGCACTTGAGAAACCTCTTGTATTGGTTAAATAATCCACGATATAAGTATGTAGCGTTGAGTGCGTTTGCCGGAATATTTTGCGGAAAATACCGAAAAGTTTTGAGCGAAACGTAACGTGCCGAAATGAGAAATTCTAACAACGAATCGAATGACATTCAATTAAAAAAATAAAAACAACAAAACACAACTTTTGACAATTGCCAGCAAGGCAAAATGATTGAACACAATCCTTTATAGAGTTGCATTTCGATTTATTATTTTTAGAGAGCTGCAAAATTATATATAAATACTGCAAAACTTAACTTAAAAACTTTACAAAAACGTTAAATGTAAAAATGCGGCCTTCATTAGGCATATAATAAAATAATAATATGCTGAATATATTTTAGAAAAATAATAACTAAACAAGGAGGCACTAGCGAAAAAAAAACACAAACTAAAATACAGTACGTCACATTATTGTTTTGACAAAGACAAAAAAACAATGGTTATTTAAACCATTTTATTTGTTTTATACTTTTCTAAGAAACTCAAATTAGAAAAAATAAAATATATATAATTTTTTGCAAAATCAATTCAAATACGTGAATTTTTCTCTTTTCTTTATCTTATTCTGGTATTAAAAATAAGAACAAGGTGTATTTTTTTGGAAAAAAATTAAATTAATAATGTAAACATTTCTCTGCTTGTTTTAAGAATCCCAAAACTAATAACAAATAAATAAAATAAAGTATATTTTTTAAATAGAATTAGCTTTTTTTCAAAAAACCATAGTTAAATAAAAAATTTGAAAAACGAATAGTTCAATTTAATTTTGAAAACGTAAATTATATACTTGCATTTCTGATGTTTATCAAAACAATTACTTGACATACTGTATATTGAAGTTTAAGTGAAAGGAAACACTGAATGTACAGTGGGGCCTAATGCTTCATTTTTTGGCCTAAACCCAAAGCACAGCGGCTGCATCCTCATTGGAAAGCGTGGAAAATCGCTGATATCGATTGGCATTGCGATAGGTTTTAGCGGGCGATTGCGATGGCGATTGGCAGCTCATCGATTGATTTGCCGTTAGCTGTGGTGGAAGAGGTGGAAGAGATGGGAGTGGCACGCCCACCACATTCACCGCTGACTTTAACGTCGAGTTGCGGCTTTCCGTTGACAGCGACAGTCGACGATTGTTGTTGTTGTTGCTGTTGTTGTTGTTGTCGCCGATAAGTGTGGAACTTAAAGGCAAACCGACGTCATGAAAGGAACTGATGGAACTGAAGCCACTTTCATCCTCTGTACTGGAACCATTGTTGTTGTTGTTGCCAGTTGATTTGCTCTGCTTATTGTTGTTGTTGTTACCTGTGGAAATGGAAATTAATATTTAAAATTACTTTATTTAAGTAGATATATGAAACCAAAAAATTCTCTCTATTCTTCTATTTTTGATTTATAAAATTAATACATTTTTTGTCACGTTAAATTTGTAATTTTGAACGATTGCAAAATTTTAATAAAGTATAAATTTATATTTAAATATCAAACTTGAAAACTTTACTTGAAATTTTACTTAAATGAAGCTAAATATGCTTTAAGTACCTGTATCTTATTTTCATAATAAATAGAATAATAGAAAAATAAGAAAAGAAAAATAAATTTGTATTAAAAAAATTGTCATAATAAATCCTAATAATTAGCTACTAAAAAAATTATATAGCCAAAATAAAAAATATATGAGTTTTGAATATACAATAATTTAAATTGTTGCATTAATTAATTAATTTTATTTTCCTTAACATTTTAGGTTAAAAAAAATATTACAAAAAAAATTTTTTTTTATCAAGGCTCTCAAGTTACATTTATTTTTATTATGAAAATCAAACATATTTATTTTTCAATTTTTTTTTTAAATACATTAAAAATAATTGTTTTTTAAATAAATATTATTTTATTATACTTTCTATTGGATTTTTTAAAATTATTTTTTACTAAATCCTCAAATAATCCATATTTTCATTACAAAATAACAAAAACAATATTTATTTTACAATTTTTTTTTTTTTAATATTTAAAATAATAGTTTTTTTAAATACATTTTATTTGCTTTTTTCTTTGGTTCTATTGGATTTTTAGAATTTTTTTACCAAGCCAGCAAATAATACATATTTTTATAAAAACAAAAACAAAAATAATTTTTCAGTTTTTTTCAAAAATAAATATTATTTAATTTTACTTTGTATTGGTTTTAGTTTAAATTATAAAATAAGTTTTTCCATCGCCTTTTTTTAGTTAATAACCATGAATAGCTACCTGTGGTAATTGCAGCGATCTCCTCATCGGTTTCCATCTTGGACGAGGACGAGGATGTGGAGATGGTGGAATGCACTGAGCTGTCGGTGGAGCTGCGAAGTGAGAGACGTGAATCTCGCATTGTGTTTGCTCGAAGGAAAAGAATTTCAGCCGTGTTGTGGTTGTTGTTGTTGTTGCTAGCGGTGGTGGTGGGAGTTGCGGTGGTGGTGTTGTTGTTATTGCTGTGGTTGCTGCAGTTGACAGCCATCAGATTGGGCGAAACATCCATTATGGAAGCATTGTGCAACGTCAACACGGAGCTCGTCTTTTGCGTCATGCAAAGGCGATTATTATGATGAAGATGATGATGATTATGCTGATTATACTGATGTTGATTATGATGATGATGATGACCTCCTGCCATCGAATTTCTCGGCTGTGTGAGATCCGGTTGCTGCTGTGATGTGTGCAACAAATTGCGTATCGTTCGAGCCAATCGAAATGCCTCCTGGTTCAGTTTCTCCTCGGCTGCTTCCGGCGAAGAAAGACGCGTCTTGCAGCCGCCAAGCTTCTTGGGAGAGCGACGCCTAAATTGAGAATCAAAAAGCTCTGAATTAGAAATTATAAAAATAGAGAAATTCCGAAAAACAATTATCTCTATGTATAAAAAAAGGTCTGAAAAATACTAGTTTTGTATAGAATATTCTAAAAATATGCTTTAATAATGCTTTCATTTAATAATATTAATATTAATATTATAACTCAGAAATAATAATCTGGATTTACACTTTTAATTTTAATTTTTATTGCATTCTATTTACTTTTACTTTTTATTTTTATTGCTTTTTATCCTTGTAGTTTGAAATTTTAGTCTTTTCTCATAATTTTATTTAAATTTAATCAACTGTTCTCACTAAATCAATAAATAAATAATACAAAAATAAATACAATTTTTAAATATTTCAAAATTATCGATTAAAATAATATTTAAAAATAATATTTTAATACATAATTCATTATTAAGAAAAACATAAATAAATAATACAAAATTAAATAAATAAATACAATTTTTAAATATTATCGATTAAACTAATATTTTAAAATAATTTTTTAATACATAATTCTTTATTAAGAAAAATACTTTTAGTATCATAGGAGCATTTTTAACAGATTATTTTAACGTGGCTGTATAGGAATCGAACTAACTAAAATTTGTGATATATATTTTTTTTTAATATAATTTCCTCATCCACAAGTGCGTCTACTTACCAGGTGAAATCCTTGAAGGCACTGTAGCTGCCAGCTGGTGCAATGCTCTCATAGTTGTGATCCTCGTTCATTGTTAGCATGGATTTATTTAGTAATAAATTGGTGCTGCTTCTTGCACGCAGATACGAGGATGAGGAGTTGGCAGAAGAATTGGAGGAGATGCCAGTGGGATTCTCCGTGTATCCATTGGGATCACTCTGCACTCCCTGCACATGATGTAGACTCTTTGATCGCGAGATTTGTTCTCCAACTCCAACTCCGCCCAGACTATGACGATTCAATTGCAATTGTTGTTGCTGCTGCTGTTGTTGTTGTTGTATCTGTTGTTGTTGTTGTTGTTGCTGCTGTTGATATCGCTCAAAGAAGCGAGCAACTTCCTCCATAACAGCTCGATACATTTCACAATTCGTTTCCGTCTGCAAAATTATTTAGTTATATTCAATTAGTTTGGTAATCGACAGTTGAAAAATTAAAGATTAATTAGATTAGAAATGAAAAACCTAAAAAAATAAATAACACTGTTAGAAACAGTATAAATCTGTTTAACAATTAGATATTTAATTGTCAAATTTGTTGTCAAAATAATTTCTTTGTCACGTACTTTATATAGTTCTCAAAATATTTGCGTACCAATTAAAATATGGCTGATCACGAAAAAAAGACAAATTTAATGTTTTGTTATGATCCGATTAGGAAACAAGTTTCTTAGGTTGAAATTCTTAAAATGTCTAAATTATGCACTTTTCTCCCACATTTCCCAAGTTGGTAACTCGTTTTTGTCTTGTTTTGGAATGTCTTAAATTTATTGAAGTTTGTTTTCTTTTTTTTCTTTATTCGTATTTACTGTTTTCTCGCTGCTCTAATAACTTTGTGTTTATCTCATATCTGCTGTTATATATATATATATGTTTATATGTATGCGTAAGAGTATTAATAATTTCTCCGATTTTGTTTTGGCTTTTCTTCGCATTTCACTTGCTTTCGAGTCACGTTGCAAGGTCGTTGCATGCCACAATAACCTCTAATCAAAATCACTTTTGGTATGCATCTATTATCAATTAATTGTTTATGTTAATTTTGTCATTTTCTATCAATCGATCGATTTATTGGAGCAGTCAGCGACCTTTCTCCGACTTTAACTCTCTTTCTCTATTTACAACTTTCACTGATTTACAATATTCGAAAAATATATTTCTAAAATATCTTTCTGCTGCTTTAACATTTTTATAGGCCAGAGACCATAAGATTTCTGGCCAAAACTACAGTCTTTTAGGCCATTTGGTTGGCCATAATTCGAGTGTCTAATTAACAGGCAACAGCGTTGCCAATTTGGCCAATTTGGCAAGTCAAAGTGTTAAGATGCCACCTGACCAATATATGCCCACGTTGCCACGCCCACAATGCTACCAAATTTGGCCCAAAAGAGTTTCACACGACGCCCAAACGGGCCAAGAAAATGGCTAAAAACAAAAATAAAAAAAAGAGGCAACAACATAAGTTGGCAATTGCAATTTGGCAGCAACGATTTTATCCAATATGTATTTTGGCGAGCTTGCTGATTACGTAAGACTTGTCGATGTTGTTGTTGTTGTTGCTTTCTGCGGTGTTTCAAACTGTTGTTGTTGTTGTGTTCGTTCGTTTTTCCGTTTGGCTTACAGCAGCTGCCGTTTAAACTTAACGTTTTCCTACTGCGTGTCTATTGGATTGAAGATGCGAGTTACGAGAGTCCCGTCTGGTATTTTTTTCTTTTTTTTTGTATTATTTTCATGTATTTTTATTTGCAGATTTTTATGTGGATATTATGTGGAAATGTTGCTGTAATTATCGCTGTTTTTTATTTAGATCCTGTACTTAAAGAGCACAGATCGGGAAATTAAAAAAAAAAAGAAAAAAAATTCTTATTATAAACTTTAAAATATATTCCTAAAAAGGTTAAAATTATGTGAAAATTTTGCTGTTATTATAGATATTTAATTTTTTTAAAACCTATACTTTAAATATGCAATAAGGTAAAGGGAAATTGAAAAAAAGAAGAAGAAATGAAATAGCTTATATTGAGAATTTCTGAATGTTTTTAGTTCTAATAATTTTCGAACCCTTAAGTTAAGAGTCTAGTTTCTTGGCTGAATTTCTTTAATAATCCGAACCATATTTTTTGTATAGAATAAGTACAGAGTCTCTCACAGTTGGGCTTACTCGACTGTAGCCTTTCCAAATTTATTTTATATTAATTTTCTTGCTATTATTTTGTTTGTATTAATTGTCATTCCTTGTTTAATTCATTGATTGCTTTCTTGTGGCAACTATTGTTACTTCCTGTCCATCTTCCCTTTCTTTCTAATACTGACACTAACTTTGTTGGCCAACTTCAAAAAATTTGGTTCATTAAAAACGCATCTGAAGCTGTTTCAGCATCCGTTCACTCAAATCTGTCTGTCTGTTTGTAGATTAAGGTTCCTTCCTCTCGCAATCAATCGACGCCATCAATCAAACCGGCTTTGGGTTTCGAACCCAACTATTCAAGTCTCCCAGACTCTCAAATCTCGAATCTTGTCTTCAGCCCACGCTTCGTCCGAGATTTGTTTGCAGTTTAATAAAGTCTTTTTTTTTTGCCGGTTGTTGTTGTTGCTGACCGCCTTTGGTTGCATTATAACCCAGTTTTTTTTTCTTTTGCCTTTAGCCAAGTTTTCCGCCAACATTCCAAGCAGTGTTGCCAGAACAGCTTTTTCCCGACAAATTCGACTATTTTCCAGATTTTTTTTACACTTAAAAATTTATAAAAATTTCTTAAGGAATATATATCTTGTTAGCCGTTTTAATCAATTTTTAAATAAATTTAATTTGATGTTTTTGATTTGAATAAACTTTTAAATTGATCGAATCGTTAAAAAAATTGTTTAACATTTCAGAGCAACTAAAAAATATCCAATTAAATTGGAAGAAAGAAAAATTTAAGAACCAAAATTATGAAATAAATTAATAAAAAAATTTATTTATAATTGTAATAAGGAAATTTAATTGCACTATATTTTGTAAGACATGATTATAAATTGCACAATATATTTCTATTAAAAATATTTATAATAAGAAAAAATATTTTTGGCTTAAATTCAATTTAAATAATATTTTCTAATGCAGTTTAAAATTTTGGAAAATTTTTTTTTTTTTTCGATTATTTTTTCTCGCTAAAGTCAGCTTTTTTGCTACTATAAAGCTGGCAGCACTGACTGCAAGCTATAAGCTCACTTTATAGACGCCTATCGACACGGACCAAAGTAAAATGGAAATGGAAAATATTTATCACTGATTATATTGCAATTTTCCGCCACCTCAACGATGGCTTTCCACAGCAACAACAACAGCAACAACAACAACAACAACAACTTCATTGAAGCGCATTTAAAAGCGCATTAAATCGAAATGAAAGCGTACATATTTTTCATAAATTATTCCCATTGTCAGTTTGTTGTTGTTGCAACTGATGAATTATAGAATCTGAAGTCAGCTTGTTGATTGTTGATTGAAAGTGTTGCAATGTGTATAAACAACAACAACAACAACATTGAAAGAAAGTTGAAGGTCATCGCGGTTCAAATATGGATTGAAAATTGAAAAACCGCTTGATGATAGAAAAATAGTCAACATATTGAGCACAAGAAGCGCTCATATCTTAACCGGGTTAGTTGCAGCTCAAAACAAAACAGTCGAAGAAGTTGGCCTAAATATTTTCTAAATGTTGTGTTTCCTATTTGAGCAAAATCAATTCGATTTACGGAATTACGCAATTTGGCTTATGGAATAACGGACTCTTGGAGATTTTCCACTTAATGAAGAAAATATTAGGTGATTTTCTTGATTTTCTGATCGAATTTTTAATCGAAAATTATGAAAAGATAAATGGGATACAAAAATTAAGAAAAAAATAAATAAAATAAATAAGAATTTTTGCAGAATGTACTGAGTGATTTTGAATATTAATTTTAACATCGAATTTTCTAATTTTCCCAAAAATATAGTTTAATTTAATTCATTGATTTCTAACGCAACAAGTATTATGTTCCTTATAATTAACTTATGCATGCATTACATCCAATTTTAATAAAATTAATGAAATATATATTTGAATTTTAGAAATCATTTTCTTTAATTTCTAATTCTTCTTCTTTCTTCTTTTATTCATCATTATTTTTATTTCATTAAATTTTATTTTTTTATTATATTCAAAATTCGCATGTTTACCTTTCTCTGACTCTTATTTAAGGTCTGCAAGCTTTGCTGGTAATCTTAACTTATTCTACCATCTGTATTCAATAAAACAGGCAGTGTGAGGAAATATAAAATTAATGCCGCCAACTTTGCAGCCATAAAGGAAATGGTCAAAGCCAAGAGACAATAAGATGATGGTCAAAACAGAACATAACAGAAGAGAATAGAATAGAAGAGAATGAAATGGAGGTGAGCTGGCAACTTGACGACCACCGGGCTCTATAATTAAGCGCTAAAAAGAATGTGCCGACTAATTGTGGACGTCTGACAGTCTGAAAGTCTGTCCAGAAGTCTGTAATCGTAGCCGGGAAATGCTAAACAAAACAGAACATAATACATAATACAAAAGAAAACGAAAAGAATGGAAATAGAGAAAGAAAAAAAAACAAATCAAGGAAATGCTACTACACTATAGATAACAACAACAAAGGCCACTTAACATGGCGCTGAAAGCCAATGAGGAGAAAAGAGAGAGATAGAGAAATAGGGGGGAGGAAGGTAAAGTCTCTCCCTCTCTCTCTCTCTCTCTATCTGGCATTGAGTGGTAATTATGAGTGTCTTTGGCGTGAGAACACAAACTGCCAAGCTGCCAAGAATGGCAGAGTATAAAGACAAGAGACAAGAGACCAACTTGGATGATAAAACAGACAAGTCAAGGGAACAGGTTGAAGTTGAAGGTATTTAGAGCAGCTGCTGCTATGACAATGCAGGGAAAGGGCAGCGAGGAGAGTGGCAATCTAGGAGGGGGAACTTTGCATAGTTAACAACTTAAAGTGAGAGGCTTCAAGTCACGTTTTCATCCGCAGTCTACAGTTCTATGTCAGGTTTGTGTCTTAAGTCTTTTGTTTTGGACCAGGGACTGCAACGATTTAATTACTTTTATTTCACAAAATTATTTATTAAGTTCAACAACAAAAATTCCAAATGTATTAATTGATTATTCAATATTAAAAAAATTTGTTATTCTATAATAATTTTATTTAAATTTTCCATTTTATTTTATTACTATTTTCTAATTTTTTGAAATTATTATCTTTTTCTTATTAATATTTTATTTAATTGAAAAACTGAAACAAAAATAAATATTATTTGAAATTTTTAAATAAATATTATTTTAATTTTTTTTTTATTCCAAAAATACAAATTTAAAATAATAAATTTTGTAATTTCTCCTTCTTCCAGATAATTATAATTATTATTATTTTTTTTTTTATATTTTTCAAGCTTGTCAACTTATTTGGAATCCCTGGTTCATACCAAGTTTGTGTCTTAAGTCTTTCGTTATTGTTGTAGCTGTTGTTGTTGCACTCACCTGTTTCAATTGCCATTGCAATGTGTCCACCTGATTTTGCAATATGACAGCCTCGACATTTAACGACGGCTCATGTGGTTGTTGTTGTTGTTCCTGCTGTGGTTGATGCTGTGCCAAGTTGCAGTTGTAGCTGTGGTTGCATTTGTTGTTGGGTGCGGCATCCTGCAAATGTTGTCAACAGATTAGTAAAAAAATAAATAAAACAAAATAAAATACAGAAAAATGCGCGTTAAATTAGCTAAAGTTGTGCCATCTCAAAAATGTTGTTATATGTCGCCAATTGGCAATTGGCAATTGGCAACCAACTGGCAATTGACCAGTCCCTGGGTGGCAACATTGCAACATGTTTTTCAATTGCGGTTGCAGCCTCCCAAAAGCGGAAAAGTAATACTAAATAAATCAAATGTTAACTAAATCGAAACTAAAGCGAATTTTCCACTAACAACTAATGTTAGTACAATTAATTAGAGAAATTGCTGCACAATGTTTTTTTTCCCCCCATTTCCACAATTTGCAGACACTTTTCTTTTACACATTTTCAGTTGTATTTCAGTTTATTTATTTCCACTATGTTTTTTTTTTCACACTACATTAAAAAATGCTTGCAATAAATTTCTGGTATACTTAAAATTTTCAACATTTATTCAAGCGCAGCTTTATTATAAGTTATGGTTATAGTTTATGTTATAGTTTGTGTTGTTGTTGTTATCCGTCTGGCAGAACCCGTTTGTCAGTTATGCGCCATATTAATTTTAAATTTTGTTTTGTTTTCATATAACAACATTTTTTTTTGTCTCATTTTTTTTTTGACTTTTATGTCCATGGTTTACTTTTTCTTTTATAACGTCATTTTTTCAAAGACTTTGACCCACAATAGAAAAAGAAAACAACGAAATGCTTTAAAGTAATCACTGTCTAGTCAAAAGTCTAACTAAATACTAGAAAATACTACACAACGGCCCATTTGACCTGCATTTTAATAAAATAATATCTACAAATATAATTAGCTAATTGTTGCTCACTTTCTTTTGCCTATAAAAGATACAAGAACTTGAGATATTATACATTTACAATTATATTTTTGCAAATTAAAATAATGAAATTTCTTTATTTTTATTAAAACTTAATAAGAAAATTGTTTTATAATTCATTTTATAATTTTATTAAAATTTATTATTTAAAATAGCTTTATTTATGAAAATTAAAATCAAACCGTTCAGTTTAAATAGATACCATTTAATTGGATTTAAACTGATCCAAGTTGTTGACTTGCCCATAATAATAATGTTTACCATTTGTGGTTGGATTTTGTGGTCAACGGGTTGACACGCCCACTTTTTTCGTTGTATTTATTATGGACAAGGCCAAACTCAATTTAGTTCAATTTTAACGCTTGTTAATTAATGTTTTCATTTACAGTTTCATCAAATGGATATTTGCAATGATCAACTATACGTTAAAGTACATTAACAAATTAGTGAACAACAAATAAGTTGCTTTTTTGGCAGAGCGGCACATCAGAGAAAAAGTGTGTAACTTATTAAGTGTAAGTAAAGTTATTAAATTATTTTTTATATCTAAATGTATTTGAGGTATCAACTACTGCAATTTAATATTAAATATTTTTTTAAAACAACTTATATGATTACTTGTCAACCTAAAAAAAACTGTGTATATATCAAAATATACTCTTTTGGGCATTAAAAAAAAGTATTTTCAAGTCTTTAACTAATTTAGCGTGTCTAAGTTTCATATGTATGTAATAATAATGCATTTAATGTTGTTTAAATTATTTTTTTTGCATTTTAATTAAAATACGAGACACTGTTGTTTGTTATACGTTGTTGCATAGTTGCAACGCATCGTATATTATATTATTATTATTATTATTATGCTAATAACTGTGCCCCTTTCAACAATTACATATTCAGCTCGTGTGACGCTTTAAAAATCCATTTCCCAAACTTGTTGTTGTTGGACTATCATTAAAAACATGTTCGCATTTGCAACTGAAATGCATGTAATCCAATCTACATGATGCTGTACTTGTAGTTGTTCCTTCTTCCTCCCTTTTACCCTTCTCCTTCTACTATTATTATTATATTATGTTCTGTATCAAAATCTAATTAAAATGCGCGTTACAATTCGCATAAACAGATGGAGATGGCGACCTCATTGCAAAATGGCTTTAACATGCTAATTTTTTGCTGCCTGCCAACAAATGTCAATTGCAACAACAACAGCAACAACAACAAGAACACTTGTTGTTGTTGTTGCAGTTGCAGTTCCGAGTTCCTAGCCCATCAATGCGCTATTTTAAATGGTATAATGTAATGAAACCTCAGCCAAGTTGCCAGTTTCCACTTGGCAAAGGAATCTGCATTTTAAATCAGCGCCAACAACAAAAACAACAACAACAACAACAGAGAATTGCATGCTCCAGTAATTTTACTGCAACAATAACAACAACAGTGGCAACAAGTGCTATGCTAAAGGTTTTCCACATATGGAAAAGTAAGGAAAATAAAAGAGAAGAGGAGAAGATTCCCAGGTCAGAGACGAGGCACAGTTGCAGTTGCAGTTGTAGTTCCATTACCAGCTTGTTATTTAAATTGTTTTGCACTAGAAGTTATGCATACATAATGTAGAAGGAGACAACACAACAGAGTGGGAGAGAGAGATAAAGAGGATGTAGAAGCGGATGTCAGAATATATACAAAAAAATTGGTCAGAATGTACAAGATCAGCCTAGATGAATATTCTGTCAGATTTGTTTCAGATATCTCCAGAAACAATACAGTATTTCATAATAATCCTTACATGCACTACTGCAAATAAGTATTTTGACAAAATTATGTGGAAAATTTACTCATAATTTGAACTTACTTCATATACATTTTGACACTAATGGAAGAGTCATTTAAATATCGTTTGAGTAATACAAAAAATTTCCTTAACCCATTAAGTAACCATTGAAATTTTAGAATTTTTTAGAAGTGACTATTTGAATTGTTTGGATGAGGTTTAAGCATCAAATAAAAGTCAAAAAAGGACCCCTTACCTTTTTTTTAAACAAAAAGTTTCTCTCTCACTGTAAAAAAATCAAAAATCTCTTTTCTTATATTTTTTTTATGATTTTTGACAAAAGATTAAAAAAAAAATAGATTTTTTTCTGATTCTCTGACACAAAAAAATAACAACGAAGATAAGCAAATAGATTTTAAATGTTAGTATATGTTATTCTGATCCCAGTCTAAAGTTATAGTTAGTTCTGTTGAGATATAACATCTGTAGAACACAGTTGTTTCTCTTTTAGTCACTTTAAACCGAAGAACGTAATAAACAAGTTAAAAGTGACAGTTGATGAAGTTGTCGTAAGTTACAAATAAAGATACATTAAAAAGTCAACAGGAAATTGTTAGTGCAACAATCCGCCATCATTTACAATGTTAACCCTTTCTGCCTAATTCAGTTGTAAATTCAATTGAAGAGCTATAAAAATAAACAATTGTTTTGTTTGCAACATGTTGCAAGTTGTGTTAATTGCACAACCGACAAATGAGAGTAAAATCTGAGGCACATCTAATGCTATTGTTATAAACTATATCAGTTTTGCACAGCGAATCCATTTGCTCTGCTTTGAGCTAAAAAAAAAAAACAAAATACACTCTAATTGAAGTCGATGTTTCTTTTGCACTGTGGATAAAATGTAAGATTTGCTTATAAAAAAAATAAAATTGCAAAACTCGACGTACATTTATCTTAATTATTAAACGAAATTTGTATCAGTTAAATATTTTAAAATGAAAAATATATGCAGAATTGAAAATAAAATTTAAGAAAATAGGAACCTAAAATATAAGCTCACAAAAGAATATACTAAATAAATTCTAATATTTACATATTACACATAGGAAAACAGACAAAAGATATATTGGTTGCTTTCTGAGATATTTTAAATTTAAGCTATTTTTCCCACCGTGCCTTTGGCTTGTGGCCTATGTAATTTCAAGGTAAGGAAACTTTAAATGCCAAGCAAATGGTTTTTTTTGGCTTGACCAACAACTCGACAAATTGAAGTCATTACAATTATGTACACTCAAATTAAAAAAAAAAAAAATAGAAACTAAAACCGCCCACAAAATGACATTCGCAACGCCCTAAACAACCACGAACAACAAACAAGAAAACAACAAAACGACGAACAAGTGAAGCTAAATTTTGCTTTCAAGTAGAAAAAGGTAAAAAAAAAAAATAAAAATAATAATATAAAAAAATTGACAGTGTTGCTATATCATTGGTACATTATCATTATGGCAAAAATCTGCATTTGGCACAACTTTCTCACATGAGTGCGCACAACAACAACAACAACAACAACAAATACATAGCAACAAAATGACAAACTTAAAACTTTAAGTGTTGTCCGGCATTTTGCAATCGACAGATTACTCAAACATTTGATTTGTTTGTTTATTATTGAACATAATTATTATTATTATTATCTTTACATTTATTTTTTGCATTTTTCGTTGGAATTTCAACTCATTTTCATAACACAATCTTTTAGTTTTTCATGACGGAAATCTGTTGCACGTCTTTGTTTTAATTTGGCTTCCGTTTATGTGTGGATCGTGTGTGGATTGTGTGTGGATAATTGAAATTAGGTTACTCATACGACGTGTTGTCTGCTTTTTTCAGTTTGTCTGTCGATTGTCGCATTTCTATTAAATTGCCGCTATTAGTGGATCACTTTGCAGGTCTACCACACACACACACACACACACACACACATGTGTGTGTGTTGTGTGAGTTGTGCATCTGCTGGATACAGATACAGATACAAATGCTGGGCGCGAATAACTGAAATGCACACGCTGCGAAGTGGAACGCATTTCAATATCCGCCAAAGAGCAACTATATAATACAAAAAAACAAAGCATTGTCTAGCCGAGAATGATCGACTGCCAAATATCCTATAAACAACTGTTAAATGCACAAGATTTTCTATAACAAATATTAAAGTGAACCAGGCGTTGGCGAGCACAACGAGCAGGGGGACGAGCTTCTTAGTATTATACATAAATAAAAATGTATCCCTTTTAGGACTTTTTCAGTTGCATAAATAAATGTTCTTATGAATATTATTTGGTTATTTAATTTATAGATGGGAAAATTTAAATGTTTAAATTATTAAATACAATTTTTAATGCTTTTTTAATAGGTTTCTAACATGCTAAACTTTTGTTCTTCTGTAAGCTGAAAACTTTTTAAATTATTTCTATTATCTTACAATATTTTTCTCTGCTTATGTAATTGTATTACGCCCCTTTTGGCATATTTTATGGTTACAGGGCACAAAATCCGTCGGACAACTGTTTAAAAATCGGAGACGGAGCTGATTTTTACTTTGCTTTTTTTTTGTCACCACATTTGACCTTCATTAGGAAACGCTTTGTTGATCATCATCTCATCAACATCAACATCAACGTCACTGTCAATCTTCCTCTTCTTCCGCTTCTGCTGGACTGAGGGTGTTGCAAGGTGCTGATGATGTTGCAAGTACAAGTACAAGTATATTTATATATTTATGCCCATGTCGCGTTCCATTTCATGGTAATTGGCAATTGCATTGACAGTGAACCACAGAGTCGACCCTCGCCATTGTTAACCATTTTTGGAGAGAGAGCTCCAAAAGCGGAGGTAAATGTAATTTTAAATGCCGCCCTAATGGCCAAAACTGCTCACAGAGCCCTTTTGTTCAAAATTCCCCCTTCCTAATGGGTGTGACCTCTATTGTTGTTGTTGCTGTTGTTGTAATTGACATCGCTGTTGTTGTTGCTGCCTCTTTACGCACAATCAAATTCAATTGTTGTTTAACGCGTCGCTGCTGCTGTCGATTTGTTTCTTGGCTAATTAAATGCGACTAACTGAAAATTGCCGACAAGAAAACGTTAACAACAAATGTTGCAGGTCCAAAGGTCTTTCAAGTTTGAAAATTTATACAATTCATCGCGTTATTTTATAGCCTTTATATTTTTCTGTTGGTTTTTAGCATTTATTTTATTTTATACACTACTTTAATAGCACATTTTATACATTAAAATTATATTTGTTTTTTTTTAAATGTATTATTTGTATTTTATTTATAGATTTAGACTATTTTTAATCTCTTAAAGTTGCGTTTTCTATATATTTATTTATAAATTATTTTAATTAGTAGAAATTTAATAAACATTACTTAAAATGTTCATATTTTTATTTTTTTTGTTTAAGAATGTTTACAGCTGTTTGTTTATTTAAATTATTATTAAATATTATTTAAATTATTATGAAATATTATTTAAATTATTATGAAATATTATTTAAATGATTACTAAAATGAATAAAGATTTTTATTATAAAATCCCTAAATTAAAGTCTTGAATAAATTTATTCAAAGATGTTGCCTTTTAACTGTTGATTTTATAATTATCATGAATAAGCTCATTTTATTTATTATATGAATTATATGAATAAGCACACTTTATTTATTTTCTATTATTTTACAATTTTATTTATTATTATTACTTTTATATTCAAATTTTATTGTTACCCGTTTTTGACATTTATCGCTGTCTGTTGAGAAACTGTTTTGCGCTCTTTACGTATATTACCCAATTGAAAATATATTTTTTTATGATCTCTTTTATCTGATTGCCCTGCAGCAAAATGTTGGCAGCATTTCGCAAAAGCTTCAAGTAGCTTCAATTAAATACGCCCCCTTGCGGCCAAAAGCAACAAACACTTTAAAAATGTTTTGCAAGTTGTTTTTGCTATTTCTTTTCTTTTCTCTTTTCGTCTTGTCCATAATTCTTGCAAATCACGCAAATGCTTTGATTACGCTTCAAATTGATTAATTTCGTAAAAAAAAACAACAATGTTCTATGAATTTGAAAGCAACAGAATTTAATTGAATTAATAGAAGCAAAAATATATAGAACAAGCTGTTTGCGTATGTGTATCGACTAGAGCATACCCCTTAAGGCGGAGATTGTTTCAGAAATTCGCTTCGTCATTTCTTTTGATGCTGTTTTGCTTTGAAGTTCTTTTTTTCTTATAATTTTTTTCGCTGTGTTTTTATACGCTTCAATTATAGAAAATTCGAAATGAATTTTTAACTGGCAGCTGCCAAGACAATTCTCAATTCTCAGCTTTCTAGAGACTTTCAAAAATTCGCAACAGCCGAGAAAATAAATTGTATTTTACGTGTAGCTTAAGTGACTGTGAAAAACGCTTAGCAATTTGAGTCCCAATACCAAATTTGGCTCGATCTTAACCTTTTTCCTATTCTCTGCTGCTTTCAGTCAATTATCAGTTTGCCAAAACGTCCCAATCAATTGGCCAAGCTAGCACGAAAGTTGGCTACAGCATTATCAATCAATGGATTATGGATAAATGAATAAAGTATTCTTGCCTGAGTACAGTGTTAAAAATTGCTAGATAATATTTTCCATCACTTAAAATTACTTTCTGCATAAAACTCGTTATAAAAACATTAATTTTAAGTTAAAAAATAAAATATTGAAAATATTTAAATGGAGTTATAAATATAAATAAATTTTATTTAAATTTAATATCGATATTTAGTCATTGGTGGTGTTTGAAAGACAATGAATACTGTAGTGTTATCCATTTATTTTGCGACTTTTTGAGATTTTAGGTTTTTGCTTAAGTTTTTAAGTTAAATTTTTCAAGAAGTAAACTTTTTTCCATAAGCCGCAAGAAAATTAAATTTTTACTAATTTTTGGATTTTATTGGTTTCATATTTTTTAATTCAATTAAAGATTTTATAATATTTTTTTATATTATTTTCCTATAATATTTATGCTTATTTGGAAAATATTATTTTAAATCAGCTAAATTGGTATTTCTACCCACTGTAGTTGACTTTGCAGGTGGGCTGCAGACCTGTTGCCGTTGTTGTTGTTGTTCTTTTCCAAAGCCATTGGCCTTCAATGACCAACGTAGAAGACAAAGAGACAAAGTGGCGGAACCAAATGCAACGGACATGTGGAAAGGGAAGGGAAACAGCGGAGAGGGAAGGGGTAGGGAGGGGAGGAAGGGAGTGCCTGTCATGCACATGAAACGTAGAACGGAAATGCAACAAAACTGACAAAGCACTGAACGGAACTTGAAAATTATTTAACTATTGATGGGCCAACAACAACAAATGATATACAACTGCCTCGCTCTGTCAAATGTGACAATTGTACAGAGATATGCACAATATTTTTACTTAATAAGCTTCTAAACTCTGCCACTGTATATGCTGTCTAAAAGAAATGTTTTTGCTTTTTATTTATTTATTTTTTTTTTTCAATTAAGACAAAATCCATTTGCCTAGAAACAGCGTTTCAATTAAAAAAGTGGGGACCAGGATTTTTTTTAGAACAAAGTTGTTTAAATTAGGTTAAAACATAATTTTTTCCTACCACATGTGCTACGAAAAACATTTTTTATAGCCTATTTTATTATACTTTTGTAAAGCACTGTTTTGGAACTATTGTTAATTAGTGAAAAAATCTTAGAATTGACTGCAGATTACGAAGGGTTTAAATTTAAATTTAAATTTTTTGGGACCAAACAAATCTTTATACATATTTTATATATATATATTGATTTAAAAAAGAAACTGTATAAAATTTTGATTTTGTCAAAACAATTGCTTGACTCACTGTACACACACGTAGGTTGGATTTGTTGTCGAAAAACGTGACGAGCTTTGAGCTGATTTAGTGAGTGCCAAACGCTTTCGGCAAAGGATAAAAAAAGCTCAAGAGCTGTTCCTAGTTAAGAGTAACTGAGAGAGAGAGAGAGAGAAAAAGTGGGGGGGGGGGAGGGGCATTACTATTTTATGATAGTGTGTTGACTTTGCTTTGTTTTCAGCTTTCAGCTATTTTTGAGCTACTCTTGCCAGTTTGGCTTATTGGCTCATTGGCTTTAACAGTTTAGCCTTCTTGCCATAAATTTAATTCACTTACTGAAAAACCACAGTTAGAATCGCACGACTGCGCGTCTCCGCATTGCCTTTCAATCACTCTGTCTTCCCTCTCTCTCTCTCTATCTCTCTCTCTCTCTCTGTTCCTTACTCCTTCCCTTGCTTCCTTCGCAGCGCACGTTCTTTTTAATTTTCTGATAACTACAAATAGGTTCGACACTCGTGCAGCAAATTTTACCGCTGGTGTCATATGGAAGGGAGGATGCAGGGAGAGAAAGAGAGACAAAGAGAGAGAGAGAGGGAGGGGTGGGCAGGTAAAAAAAATCCAAACATAATGCGCGCCCTGCATACGTGATGAGCTCACCGAGTGCCTCACAAATACAAAGTGCTTCACGATTCTGTTTCCCTTAAATTGAGGGTATTCCCATAATTTACATTAAATGTGTTACATAAAGTATAAGTCTCTCCAAAATGGATAAATCAAGTCGCTGATTGCGCAATTCTTAATACCGAATAATTTGAATTTTTTACATTTAACCAGACATCAAACTTTTATAACTTGGTCAAAACTAATCCGATTGTCATGCGGATCATTATTTAGTCTCTGAATTGATTCTGTTTATAAAAATAAGTAACTTTAAACCTTTTTTTTATTTTTCGATAATATAATTTTCAGACCTTTCGACAAAAATCATTTTTTCAAAAATCGAAATATCGAGGTTTTACTTTTAATTAACTCCTTGTACCAAAAATGAGTATAAAACGACACTTTAAATTTGATTCTGAGGGGTTTTAATTTTCAGTAATAAATCATATGAAATCTGTTTTAAAAATTTGACTTGTAAAGTTTATAGTTTAAAGTTATACCAGACTTCAAACTCGCATAACTTTGTTGAAACTAAACCGATTTTCATGAGGAATATCATTTTGGACATTATTTGGGCTCCCAAGTAATACGACATCTAAAAATTATTACCTTTAACAAAATTTTTAATTTTCGATTTTTCCCGAAAACATCATGTACTCCCCCCTTTGACTTTTCCAAAAAAATAAATTTTTTTTTAAATTTTATATCTGAAGTTTTCACTTTTAATCAACTCCTGACACTCAAATTAGTATAAAACGACACTTTGAATTAGATTTTGGGGGTTTCAATTTCCTGTTAAAAAATCATGTCAAAACAGACAACAAATTTGACTTGTAAGCTTATCAGTCCACAGATATTTCTGACTTCAAACTTGCATAACTTTGTCGAGTCTGAACCGATTTTCTAGCGGAATGTCATTTTGATCATATTTTGGTGTCTGAATTGATGCTGTTTACAGAAAAAATGTATTTTTTGTTAAATAAATTTTTATTTATACACTGTTATTCTTTTGTTAGAGTATTTCAACTTTGTCGTATTTGCTTTAACTTATTTTTTCTCAGCTTTTGCCGGTGTGTGTTTTGATTCTTTTGGGTCGTGTCGGCATCGACATCGACATCGACATCGACTTCGGTGTTGGCGTTGAGTTCGGTAGACTGATTTTATTTATGCGCCGCTTGTGGCAACCTCATAATTCAGTGTGTGAAGTAACATTAATTTGCAACTGACGCTGCAGTCGATGTGAATGCGAATGTGAATGAGAATGTGAATTTGAGCTGCTCTTGCACTTGCAGCAACTGCAATTTAATTGGTTCACTTCGCTGATCTTATTTGTGACGAGTCTTTTTATATTTTTCTCCTTTTCTCCTCTTAACAAATTTCAAGGATACGTTTATTAAATTTGCCGGTCTACAGTTTTCAAATTGTTGATGGTGCCAATTCAATTTGTCATTCTACACTCTTAGACGTATACACAGGTTTCACTGTGACTACCCCAGAAGCACTAATAATAAAACTTTACTGCCCGTTAGCATAAATTTTAAAATTGCACATAAACTCAAATAGCTGTGGAAATTGCTTTTAAAATGCTCAACGTCAAGTCGCGGATAGTGAGAAAGAGAGAGAGAGGAGACAAGGAAGAGGAGAGAGTAAGACGAACCTTGGGGATCTTACATTATTTATAAATCACGCGATTTTATGTACATATCATGTATATAGTAAGTCCCTCGTCTCGCATAAATATTCAGTTTGATTCAAAAGTTCATTGAACTGTCAAAATCAAAAATTCATGTGAAGAAACGTTAAATTTTTCACTTGATCAATATATGGAGAGGTTACTTAAGGTTAGAGATGTGTATTGTTATGCTGATATCGATAAAGATTCACGGTATTTAAGTTTAAAAAAGAACTCTAAGATATTCAGTGCGATATCTGCAAGATATATCTATTTTAAATCCCAATTTTTCAAAAATAATTTGATCTAATGTCAAGGAAAAATTTTTAAAAATCGCTAAAAAATATCAAGAATTTTAGATTCAAAATTTTTTATAACTAACTGATTAAAAATTATCTTATCGGGATGAAAATCGATATGCGTGATATATATTTATGATATGACATTCTCTATATAATTAACTATATGATATTTATTATGTTTTATGACGATGTCCATCTCCAAAGTTGTCTTCTGAGAGTTGTCTTATTTGGTTTTATGACCATCCAAAATTTAAAGAAAGCAACTTTTAGTTCTAAGACCTATTTTTCTCATGTTTTATTCATCAGCTTATTCAACAAGTTCTTTAGCCTCTGTTAGGTCATCTTAACTCATCATCTCAGCACTTTTCAGTTGCCCAGCCAAGCGAACACCTTATAAAACCCTAAGAGATCCACAGACCAAAATAAAAACTATTATCATGCCAACTGAAAATTGCATAATAATTCTTTTTTTATGTCTCTCAACTCGCGTTTATATGATTGCAAAATTTATACGTATACAAACATAAGTAATAGTATTAATAAAAAAAAAATAATATTTTTTTTTTCATTTTCGGTATTTTTTAGTAACTTTGGCGCCTCTGTTGCAGTCTCTTTCTCTCTTTGTTTCTCTTTCTATTGGTCTCTCTATTTCTAGCGGTCGTCAGTTTTTATGCTTGAAAAATTGGGACAGCAATTTACACGCTTAGAGTTGAAATAAAAAATGAAAATAAAACAAAACTCGACAAAAAACAAAAAAAAAAATACATAACGTACAACATTTGAAATATGTTTTGTTTTTATTCTAACGGAAGTTGTTATTATTGTTGTTGCTATTGTTGTTGTTGCATCAACTCTTTGCCAGCTTTTGGCAACTGCTGACGCTGATGACCCAGGCTAATTGGCTAATTGCGTTTAATGGCCTTTTAACACTCATACATACATTCGTATTATATATATATATGTGTGTGTGTACGTGTGTGTATCTGTGTATTTAGCTATTGCCTGTAAGCTGCAAATTGATTAATTAAACTATACACATTTAATGTGTCTTTGCGTCGCCTCATTAGAGCCAAAGCATTTTGGCCAAAAGCAGATAGATTTAACCAAAGTAGGATTTTAATTTGTAATTATTGTACAGAACAATAATAATTTTAGTCAACCGTCTGATGTTTAGTTGGCCAAAGCAGGATGTGGATTTTAATTTTAAATGTGTATAACATGGAGTAATAGTAATTTAATTATATCCTCATTGAACCTCAACAAATAAAATTAAACAAAAGATTTTAAATAAGTAACTAAAATGAATCATACAAAATGTTTAGCTGAAAAAAAAAACAGTTTAAAAGAGTTTGTTTTCTTGAATAATTGTAATTAATTGAAACTTAAAATAAGTTTAGGAATTATAATAATATAAGTTATTTTGTATTTATAAAAAAAAAAAAAAAAATGTAAAAAATATTACATTTAATTTTGAGTTACAAATTAAATTATAAAAATATTAACTGAAAACTAAAATTCTTAATTAATATTTCAAATAAGTAATTTTATGACAACTGACGGAAAAATATAAAAAAATCGATTTTGTAATGATTTTTTTTTTTTTTTTAATATTTGATAAGTATCCTAAGTTTAGCATGGTATAAAACTGAGCTGAACACTCTCTAATTCCACTAACATCAACTTTAGTTTATGTGCTAACATCAAAAGTAATTCACGGAAGTTACTGAGAGCATCTAAAAATAATATAAATAAAAAAGACACTAAAGTGTTTAATTTACAACAAATCCAACACTCTTTTTAGAAACACAAATGAAGTGCAAAAACTAATTAAAATATGGGCAAAAGCGAAGCCGTAAACAAACAGTAAATAAAGTTGGCTGATTTATGAGCCACTAAGTGGAAACAGATTCGGATACAGATACAGATACGAGATACAGTAGCTACAACATGGAGTCTAAATTTAAAGAGCTCTCGGATCTCTCGACTCTAAAAAGTGCACCTCAAAATCCCCTCCAGGCGAAAAACTTGGCGAATGTCGAGTAATTTATGTCGCAGCCCAAAAAGATAAATTCCGAACCAAGTGCTCTGAGTGTGTGTTTGTGCCACATGTGGCAGAAGTGGCAGAAATGGCAGAAATGGTAAATGGGTGGCAGCAACGAATTGAGCTATAAATGTAACTGCAAATCGTGTTGTCGAGTTGCCTGGCGAAATGCCTAGCGAAATGCGATACAGCCGCATGATTAATTTGATAGGCCCTGTGGCAGACAGACTGTGCCTCCGACTGTGGCAACAACCATCTGCAACTGCAACAATATTCAACTAAGAACAACTAGTAAGGCTGCTCGACTGTTAAATGCCCAGAACGCAGTTTTTCCGCAGCTCGGTTAAAAACACCTTTAAAATTCAATATAAACAAAAAAGAAAACAAATCTAATCCGTTATATCACATTCAGCATCTACTGAAGCACAGACATAAAGAATCGATTAAAATGTATTATTGTAGTGAATAAATCTCTAAAAAAGGTTAAAGTTAATAAGTTGTTAAAAAAGTTGAAAAAAGGTTATAAATAATAATAAAAAAAAACCAAAAAATAATACAGATATATTCCAAAGGACTGAATATATAATAATTGCAACAAATTTCTTAAAAAAATAAAACAAATCCCAAAAATGTAATTAAAAATTGTAATAGAGAAAATTAAAGAATTTAAGCTTTAATATTGTCATAAATTTTAGTAGCTCTCTCTCTGTTAATCTTTGAGATTTCGGTCTTCTTAGAGACAACCAGGCAAAGTCAGCAATTTAGCAGCCTGTATTTCATTTTGATGACTGGGCCAACAATGCTTATTAGTTTGTATCTCATAGATGGCGATGGCCGTGCAACACGTTGCATGTCAATGGCCATAATTAAGCATGCGAAATTGTAGCAGTTTTTGAAATGAAAACAATGCGGGCACAGTTACTGCTTCTCCCTTCCTCCCTCCTTCCCTCTCTCTCGCACTCTCTTGGCCATTTTCATTAATGGTCCATATAGAAAATATGCGTTCTCCCTCTCTGCCTGCCCCTCTCCTACTCTATCTGACGCAGTCTCTCATTGCACTATTGTCTTGCAGCGCATTGCACTTTTTTGTGTCTGTTGCATTGTTTTGTAGCCGTGTTTTGATTTCAGCATCAAGCCACAGTTGTGCCCTTCTTCTCCCCTCCCCAACATCAGCACACACTCCCCAAAAAAAGCAGCAAAATAAAAAGAAGAATAACAAACAAAACAAAAAAGATCAGATCCAGTCCCCCTCCTGGGGCTGTCATTATTTCAACGTATTTCTCTTGCATTGTTTTGTTTTCAGCTATTTGCACCCTGTAACCAAATGGCTTCAAAGGGGGCGTCACACCCATTGTTCAGTTTGTATGGCAACGCCGGAAAAAGGTCGATTCTACAGAATTTCTTGATTGACTTAATGATACAATCCTAAATTCCTTGTTTTTGCCAATTTTCGTAATGTAAAAAGTGTGGAACTTTAAGTTAAATTATTGAAAAAAAAAAACTTCATATAAAGAATTGGTTCTAAATTATAAAATATGTGCTTAAAAAAAAATTTAAAACTTAAATTTTGTAAACTTAATTATGTATATATATAATTATTTTAAAATCAATTGCATACATTGTTTTTTTTTTATTAATTTTTTAGTTTTTTTTAACAGCAGGGTATTTGCTAGTCGTGCACTGCATGCCTGTGAGCACTTTTTGTTGGCTTTTCGTTTTGTTTCGTTTGCGGAAAGGACTGTGACGACAAAAAGTCGACGATGCCGAGGTCTCGGTCTTTTCAGTCTCTCGGTCTTTTCTGTCTTCTCGTTTCGTCGCTTTTGGCCGCTTGGGGCGCTTTGCAACGATGCGATGTTGCATTCAAATTCAGATACCGCCCACCCACAATTCATTGCCCACCTCCCACGTTTCCGTGACCTTTATGAGGCTACACATTTGACCTTATTACGAGCATTTCAATTTGTTGCAGTTGTATTTTGTACAGCTTTACACTTAAAGCCATGAAATTAGTTTCGAGTATTTGCCATAAAAAAATAAAGAAAAAAAACTGTAATCGCAAATTTGTTAGATATTATTATTATTTTTATTTATTTTGTATCCCTTGTGGCATGCAGATATCTTTGGATGATAGCTTTGACCTAGGAAATGATTGTCTGTTTGCCATTGTTGGCTTAAAACTTAAAACAAACGCTGCAAGCCAACAAATTCCACTTGAAGATACTTTTTTACTGAGTAATTGAAAAGATGATATCAACCTTCGGTTGAGACTGTGGTCATTAAGGCGTGACTCCCAAAGAAATATTATATGGTATTATGGAAAGGGTTGGCAACAAAAAAAAAAAAGGAAACAAATATAGTGTTGTAAAGTGCATTTATAACCAAAATGTGCTATTATTTTAACTGAATCAACAGCGATCTATTAAGATTAGCAGATTGTTGCTACATGCTTGTGCGCCTCTCAGGCACCTCTTACTAAAACAGCAAGATCACAGGCAATATTATTTTAAATACTTGACAATGCATCGTTTAGTAAATTAAAAAATCTTAATATTTATTTGGAATTTATTTTTTGTTTAAGTTTTATTCCTATTATAAAAATTTTTAGAATTTTTTTTAGAAGTAAATTCAATGAAAATTTATTGAATGTTTGAGGTTATGCTTTAAGTTCATGAATCAACTATAACAAGTGCATAAAAGTATGCCTCTTTCCCCTCCTCTCTCTTTCACTCACTACCTTTCTCTTTCTCTCACCCTCTTTGGCAGAGTTCATCAAGTGTAAAAAAAAAACAACGTATAAAATAACAAAAATAATACTAGAAAAAAGCTCAACAGAGCAGCAAATTTCAAAAGGCGGAATTGTGCCGATAACAGCAGCAACAACAACAACTACTACCACTGTAACAACAACAGCAACAAAAACAACAACTACAACTACAAGGTAGACCAAATTAAAGTAAAACAGCCCGCAGTGAACGCGTTTCGCTGCGTTTGTTGCGTTCCCCTTCAGCAACCACCCTCAGCGACAACAGCAACAACAGCAGCAACAACAGCAGCAACAACATCATCAACAACATCAACTGAAGCAGCGACGTCGACGTCAACGTTGCGCATGCGTACCTGTTGCTCTGTCGACGTCGCTGCATCGCACAGTGGTTTCTTTTTGCTCTTAAAAATTAAGACAGCCCAAAATAAGGCGCCAGAAAATAAATTATAAAAGACCCGAAAAAAAATGTACAGGAATCAACAATCTATAGTTTAATTTGAGGTGTTATATAAATTTTTGGGGCCTTATTTCCAAATTGGGAACGCAAAACAAATTTTTAAGTGAAAAAAAAAAATTGCAAAAGAGGTTTTAGCTCATTATTTTTAAATTCTTTTTTTTTGCAGCCTTATTAAATTTTTTTAGTGTTTTATTTCATAGGCGCACTTTTTTTCTGTTGCTAAAAATCATATCTTTCCAACCAATAAATTAATTACTTTTGTTGTAAGTTGTCGTTCTAAGTTAAATATCAAAAAGAATATAATTTTAAAAATATATATTAGTCATCCAATTTTATTTTTAAAAGGCGTTTAACTATCCGAATGACAAAGAATTTTCAAAATTATTTTGTGGTATAAGAATAATTGTGTATATATATTTTCTATGACTGTGTCTCTAAAAAAAAAATTTTGTATATATATATTCTATGACTGTTTTTCTATAAAATATTTATTAACATGTTACTTAATATCTAAAAAATGTTTTGTTTAAATCGCTTCTGTAAAAATAAAACTTTTTTGTTACGTTTTGCGGCCTGAGATCCCACTGTGCTCATATGACTCAATGGAACATCGCACGCCTGTCAACTCTTTTCTTTTATACATTTTTTCGTTGTATTTTTTTTTTTTTGTTTTTTTTTTGTCGTGCAACATGTTGGCGGAAATAATAAATTCTAGCTCGGCAACAACAACAGATCACTTTTAACTGCCTTTTGTTGTTGTTGTTGTAGCTGCTTAGCATGACGTACAATTAGAGTTGTCAGCATTCAAGAAGAAATCAAAAGGATTGAAGATATGACTCCCCTCTTTTTCTACCTCTTTTAACCCAACATTTATCTGTCTTAATTTTGGTTTCATTTCTTTGGTGAAATTATTATTGCTCATGTAACTGGGAAATTTTCTTTAAAAAGAGAAAAAACTCTGTAGTTTTTAGATATTTCTTATCTTTTTTGCTGATGCTTTGATCCGTTTGTTAGGTTAGTTTCAAGCGTAACAACTAAATTAACAACGTTTAAATTAAAACGCATTTAAAGAGAGGCAGAAAAGAAGAAGAATTAAAGACTGAGCAACTCGGAAAGTGAGTGAATAATAATAATATGGTGGGAAATTTTCATTTGTTTCGGGAGTTTTATTTTGGTTTCGTGAATCAGTCAACATAGGGGATGAGTTCTGTACAAAGTGTGGGAAAGGTTTTTTTATTGGAAATACAAAAACATTCAGTGCGCATTTTCATGTTAATGAGCAACATAAAAAGTTTAGAACTCGTTGAACCTAAAAATGAGAAGAATAAGAGAGAGAAGATATAAAATTTTTAAAATTATAATTCTAGGTTTCTTTCTTTAATAAATTGAGAAGAGTTTAAATTATTAAATAAAAGGGAATAACTTATTATATAATCAATAGATCTCAATCTATCTAAGTAAAACTCTTTGTTCTGACTGATCCACGGATTTTATGAATAATCATAATATATTATGGCTTTAAAATTGCACGCAAATAATTTTTTTTTTTGGTTTGAATTATAAAACATAAGCCCTTGTTTAAAGGTACAGAACTTTGTTCCCCACATGGCTGGGGAATTTTCCAATTTAATTCTCTTCCAATATAATAATAGATACTTATGATAATTATGCCCACTCTAACTTTGGCTGCATCCAAGAAATTCCCACATGCCCAAGGGTAATTTCATGGCTCTTGGACAGACACTTGAGGCACTCGGAAAACTACATCTAGTTGCAACTTGAAACGTTTTCAATGGCACAAAAAAAAAACAAAACAAATTGTGTGGCCATTGCTGGAGTTAATGTTGCAGGTTGCATCGACTGGCATTTAAATGATGGCCTAAACGCAAATAAAGTCGAACCAAATGTGGCCTACACCCATGGCAGCAACCTGTCGCTGCATGCCACTTGCCACTTGCCACATGCCACTTGCCTTTTGCAGCCAACTTGTTACCCAACTGCCAAAAGAAAAAAAAGCTAAAAAAAAAAAAAAAAAAAAACTGTATCAATGTGTCAATCAAAGGCTGACTTGCTGACAGATTGGCGATGTCCGTCTCGGAGATGCCATGGAAATGGCTTAATTGGCCAACAAGGCGCAGCAACAGTCACAGTCAGCGTCACAGTCACAACAACCTGGTCAAAATGACCAAAATTATGGCCAAATAGTTTCCGGTATGGGTAAATGCCTAATGAGCAGGCGACGATTTCACACAACCAAAACAAAGTCTGTGGATTTATCCATATGGATATCTACACTTGAACTAGCCGTTAGTTAGTTAGTCAGTTAGTTAGTCAGTCTCTATCAGTTATTTAGTGAGTTAGTCTACGAGTTAGTGGCTTGCTTTCTTTTGGCTTTTAAACGCATTCTTTGGCTTTGTCCGATATTAAAGTGTTTTATTTAAAGAAACAAATGTGAAAAATCTTTTATGGAATGATGATAGATCCAAACTCTTTTCTCTACCAAAGGGTAGAGATAATCAATATATAAAATAGTTTGTCCTGACTAACTGTTTGATCTATGTGCAACCCAAACGGTAAGACCTAGGACGCTGAAATTTGGGCACAAAATAGCTGAGACAAATTCATCGAGTCATAGGAAAGGGTTTTGGAAAATTCGAGCTGTATTTAGGTCAAAGTTTACACAACGAGAGAATGGCTTGGTATACAAAAAATCAAGTTAGAAACATACAATTTTTCCAAATCACTTTTCTTTATAAAGCGTCAAGGTGAAAATAAGAAAATATGGAGAGCAAAGGAAGAAAAATTTAATTTCCCAATTTTATATCAAAATATAGGCCAATAATGATCGGTTAAGTTTTAGAAAAGTTACGAGAGTTTAAAGTTTTTATAGCATGTGTATAAACTACTCATATTATAAAGAGACCTATTAAATTGCCAGAGTAGTCTGTTGATTTTAATTATGTCTAGCCGAGACACGCACCATCTTCTCTCTCTTTCTCTCTTTCTCTCTGTCTTCTGCATTTTTGTAGTTTGGAATTTCGGGAACCGTTTCACAAATTGTCTTGACAGATGCAATAACATATTGCAAGAAAATTGCCGTTGCGACTTTTTATTCAATGAAGAAACTAAATTGTTATGATTTCTTTCTCTTTGTATCCCTGCCTTTCTCTCTTTCTCTCTCTTTCTCTCTTTCTCCCTCTCACTTCTTTATTTATAGCTAGATTTATTTCATTCATTGCTTGCTTGCTCGATTTCCAACTCATGAATAAAACATCGGAGCACACACGTTAACCCATTTCCATTTATCTCGAATTTTTCCTGCACATTTTCCTCATGCAAAAATAACATGATACGAATATGTCAGAATCTGAATCTGACTGTAGATATAGCCATTAAGCTATTTTCGCAATCCGCACAGAACTTTGACTATAAATAAATACAACACTTGCCGCCTTCAAGGAGAGAAGAATTCCTCGTTCTTCGTTCTTTGGATGAATTTATTGTGGGATCTGTCCGATTTCTTCATTTTGCCCCCTACTCTATCAATGTGCAAAATCAACACTCGCATTTATTTTTCTTTGCCTTTTAACCTGCGGCTGTTGCCACGCCCCCTCACACACCCTAAAACACACACACACACACACACACACACACACACACACACACACACACACACACACTCATACTCGCTGACGATTGACGAGGCAAATGGAAATGTGCAAATAATGGTCACATTTTCCATTTCCATTTCCAATTGCAAGCGTCAAAAATCTCTCAACTCGCACATCTATTTATATATATATACAGTTCTTTAAAAAAGTATTTTGACAAAATTATAGTTCCCCTATTTCAGAGTGTTAATTTTTTTAATATTTAAATTTCTTGAAACCTCTTTTTTACATTTTAAACCAAGTCAAAAACTAAAAAATCCATAAAATAAATATATTTTTTGCAAGAGAAATTGTTTAAAATTCTTAACGCTGTCAAAAGACTTTCTTGAGCAACTGTATATGTATATACATAAATAGCCATAATGATGTCGGGATTTCATCTCTCTCCTCTTTACAAAGTGCCAGCCAATATTTTTGTATTGCCAAAGTGCCATAAATAAAGTAAAGGAAGTCTTAAAAATATTGATTTAACTTCAAAGTGCGTTGCATGATTTTGACAAGTTCTTGGAATCAAATTTAAGAGAAAACAATTTAACATTTAGGGGGCAAAGAAATTCCAAAAAATAATTAAAATTAGGATAATCTTGTTCAAAAAAAATGTACTATATAAATTTAACATTATATTTGCAAGAAAAATTGCATAACAAAATTTTGTGAAAATAAATTTATTTCAACTGCTATTTTTTGAAACTAAACAACAATCAATTTCATTCATTTAATAATTAAATTGTTAAACATGTTACTAAAGAGTTTTTAGTATTGATCAAGAAATTGATAAGAATATTTTTCCATTTAAAAAACAAAATGAAAGTTTGTATTAATATTTTAATATTCCTAAATTTTGTTGTTTTATTTTGTTAACTTGTCATTTTTTATTTCGTCAAATCAAATTTTCAACTTAATTTATAGACACTGCCATATTGAAAACTATTAAGCATTTAAATTAATTATTTAAATTTTAGCAAGTGACCTTAAAGAAACAGTTAAATATATATATTTTTATACGCAGCTATTTCTTCCTGCTGTTTTCAGGGCCAAGACCAAAACGTAAGACCGAAAAAACCCCCAAAAAATTTTCCTACATTCATTTGCAGTCGAAAATTCTTCAATAATTACCTGCCAAATTGTTAATAATTTAGGCCATAAACATTAGACAGAATTGTTGTTTATAAACTTGGCCAAGCAGAAGAAGAAGGTGGGCCATGATTGGGCCAGGCATATCGACCAGGCATTCCAAATGTACCAGTACCTGTAATTAGCCATAGAATTCTTTTTGGCTACAGCTGGAATTTTATTTACGTTAATGCCGCCTTTCATTTTGGCCGTTCATTAAAACGGCAAAGGTCGAACGTAATTTAATGATTGGATTAAAGGGGGAAAAACAATATGGAAAACATGGAAACATGGAAATTGCCTGTCAGCTGCTGTGGCATCCACTATTTGAAAGCTCTCACAGCTCAAAACAGCAACAAAACAACAAAAGGTGGCACGATTACGATTACGAGTACGAGTACTGAGTGTATCTTGTATCTGTCAGATACTTTTCAGCAATTTGATGGCCTTTTTGTATATCTATCTCTATCTTTCTTTATACTCTCTCTCTCTCTCTCTCTCTATCTCTCTTTTTATATCTATGCAATGAGATATGCCTGCCAAAGTATTTGCCACTGGCGCACAGTGGGTAAATACGCTAAATTACCTTATATTAATTATTATTCTCAAAAGTAGGAAATCTTTCTGTGTTTTAATTGTTTAATATGGGCTATAACAATTTGTAAATTTGTAATTAGTAACAACAAGTAAGTGTTAAACAAGAAATATTTAAGCCATTTAAGAAAACGACTGAAAGTATTAAAAAAAAAAACTTTAAATTAATTTAAGTCAAGTCTTTGAATAGATTAGATTCTAATCATTAGAAGAAACATCATATGTAAGATTTAAATTTCTATAAGATACAAATTAAATCAGATTCAATTATGATATGGAAATCTTGCGATTTTGGACCACTGTGCACTGTGTGGCGATTGCCTCATTACGAAATGTCGCCAAGATTTGTGGCTTTAATAGATGCCGTTAAAATCGTAATGGGTAAAAGCAGCAGCAGACGTTAGTTGTTTATTATTATTATTTTTTCTTTATGATTGTCACTCGATACTCATTGTTGTTGTTGCTGTTGTTGCTGTTGTTGCTGTTGTTGTTTTTGGCCACACTTGAATGGCGCATAATTTGAATTTTTCTAACGCAGCTGCTCGACTCACACAACGCTTTCGCCTTTGCCTTTTGGCCAACACCTCCCCCACTCCTCTCCTTTCCCCCTACTCCCCCCTCCTGTGTGTGGGAGGAGGGAGTTGTTTGTCCGCCTTGGCATGCCCAAGAGTTCATTGAATTTGCAGTTGGGAAGTTGGTAAGTTGGGAAGTTGGCAGTTGTTAGTTGGTAAGTTGGCAGTTGGGTTTTCACTTTCAATTGGCCAAAAGATAAAGAAAAACCGCATCGACACAGCGACAGCTGCTGTCAAAACAGTCGACGCATCGTTTGCAGCTTTGGGATTTGAATTTGGATTCAGTTTCGAGTTCGAATTCGAATTCCGTTGCGGCGACAGCATCAACAGTTAGTCAATTACGTTAACCGGCAACTTCAATTGCGAGCAGATTCAAAATTCAAGATTACGGATTACGGATTAACCATTACACAATAACTGACACCATAAATAAAAGTTGTGAGTTTCAAAAAAAAAATTAAACAATCCCATAAATTAGCTAGGTAATGGAAAAAATCGTAGATTTCCCATTATTCAATTAGTATTCAGAATATACACCCAACTTTTATTTAAAATGTTTTAAAATAAATGTTAAAATTGATTTAAACTCTTATTTTTTTTAAATTTCTATAAAGAGAATTAGCTTAAAAAACAACAAATAACAAAACACTTGAAGAAAAAAACACATTATACCATTCAAAAATACATCATTTGGAATCTTTCTAAAAAATGATCAAAAAAATGATTATATTCTATTCTATTATATTCTCTAAGTAAGAAATAAAGTGTAATAGTTATTCCTTAATTGTTTTTATTTTTTTATACGATTAAAAATTTTATTTTATTTAATAGTTTTTATATTAAAAAAAAATTACGTGGCCTGCTCAATACTTAAGCTGGCGCCATCTATCGCCAGCCAGTTGTATAACTTGCTCTCACATCAAGATTGTCATATATCAAATGTCTTCATTTTGTGCGTTTTAGACCATGACCAAAATAAGTATTGCGCTTTAAAAGGCTGGCTATAACAATTTTGCTTACCAACAAAAACAGCTAAATTGACATTTAGGGTAATTGACGCAATTTGTTTAGGCCTCAAAACTGAAATCTGAAAACTGACATCTTTAAACTGAAGCTGACATTTGTTGTTTTTTTCTGTCTGCAGTAGAATGTGGAACACGTTAAGAACAATTGCAAATTCTATGACAAAGTAATTGCCTATAATTCCAACTGAGAATATAAATAATTGAGTTGAAGTCTTAAATTCCTTATATCATGTATAAAATGTGCAAATATTTGGTTAATTATAGGTTTTTTTATATAAGTTTTGACAAAAAAAATATAAACTACAACAATTAATGTTTTGAAAACAAAAAAAATATTGTTATCTACTCTTTGTTATTATAATAATTATCAAAAATAGTAAGAGATCACGCATTTTATTTATATAATAATTTTGACGAAAATAATTGACCCACCCTAATATATCTTTATATATATTTTTTTTTTTTTCTTGTTCTAATAAAAAACATCCAAGACAAGTTATTTGTTTATATACAATAAAAAAAATACAATAATTGATTTTTGTTTTCTGTCAAAACATTTTTTGACATACTGTATAGAGTATTTTTCTTTGATGTTTCACACACTTTTTAAGAAAGTAAAACATGAAGAGTATCAAAATTCTAATTTTTTGTAAACCAACTTCATTAAGGTTTAAATGCTACAGCTCTCTCTTTCTTTCTCCCATTGATCAAACTCCTCTCTCTCTCTATCGCCCACACTTGCATACATGCACTCAAGATATCATCCATTACATTTTCGCACATAAATCAAGTTGACCTTAAAAAGTTTGTCATAACATGGCCACTGAAAGGTCTCTCTCTCTCTCTCACTCCCTCTCTCTCCATCTCTCTAGTTTTATTCATCACCAAGGAGGATAAAAGGGGAGCTGGCGGAGAGGGAGACAGTCAAGGCTACGTAGAAGGCGAAGAGGCGGACAAGTAAGTCAGCGAACGGACGGACAGACCGACAGACGGATAGACGTACGAATGGACGGACAAAACAACAAGGTGACATAAATATCCAGTTGCTCCAAAAAGGAAACTAAACTTTTCGCAAAAGGCAACAACAACAAAATGAAAACAAAGCCTGACACCAGTGTTGTCAGCTTAGCTATTTTTTCCGCGCAAGATTTAGCTTATTATTTAAAGACAAAACAAGTTGAAAATTTGTAGCTAGCACATAAATTTGCTTACTTAATTATAATTATTACATAAAAAAAAAAACCTCAAATAGGGGGTGATTTATGATGAATTAAGCAGTAAACATTGTTTTGGGGTCTCATTTAGTTAATTTTTAAAAAATCAACAAGCCAGTTTATTTTTTTTATATTTATCCTCTCTTTTTTTTAGCTTTTCCTAATAATTTAGCTATTTTTCATCATTTTTCATACTCAATAGAACTATTATTCTAGCTAAAAGTTTGCCAACACTGGTCTGACAATGTGAAGAAGAATAAGATGCAGCAGAATATGGAGTACGACAAGAGAATGAAGAGCAGGGGATAAATTTCAATGAAAGCTGCACAAGTTATGTTACTAACCTGCAGTGTAAAAGCGACGGCATGATTTAGATTCCTTTGCTGCTGTTGTTGTTGTTGTAGCTGATTAGCTGTGTTAAAATGTGTCAAATTGTTGTTGTTGTTGCTGGTCGTGTAACGTCGCGCGGGCAGCGCTGGCGGCGGCGTCAAACAGGGTGACTGCGACTGCGACTGCAATTGCTGTTCCTTCAGCTCTGCTTGTTCTGTCTCCGTCTCTGTCTCTTCCCGCTGCTGCTGCTGTTGCTTCTTCTTGGCCAGTGTTAAAGATGTGCTCCCATTCCCACTGCTGTTATTGTTGCTGCTGTTGTTGTTGTTCAGCGAAAGCGAACGCGCAAAGGAGCTTTTAAAGAAGCGACAAGGCAACTGAAAATCAAAGTCTGTCGGCGGCGGCGTCAACGCATCCGTCGCAGCAGCAGAGGCGGCGGCAGCGGCAGCAGCTGTTAAAGCTTGCTTTGTATTTTGCATATTTAAATAAAACACAAATTCAAATTGATTTGATTTTCTTTTTGATTTTTAATTGCTTTGCACGCCGTTTAATTTGGCATTGTTGTTGTTGTTTTGGCTATTTCGCTTTGATTTTGTATTTAGTGCATTTTTTCACGCGCATTGACAGAAACACACACACACAATAACACTCACACACACACACATTGACTGCTGACAGACAGAGATGTTTTGCCAATTTTCACAAGCATTCAATTTAATATCAATTATTCATTTGCCACTTTTTAATCAAACTCAATTTTAAAACGTATTTATTACGCGCGCTTGCGATTACTTATTTGAAATACCGCACAACAATTATCAGCACAACCGACGCGATCAGCTTTTCTTTGGAGAATGAGCGACAAAGCAATCGCAGCAAAAGCAAAGCAACGCTTGTTGGCTGCCACCCTACTGAATTCCCCGATCTGGCAACTCTTTCTAATTTAAAGGCTGCCACCCCTACAGAATTCCCCGATCTGGCAAACAGCACTCAAAAGTATGCTATAAAATTATTTTGTGGCTTTCATATTAAGTCAATCCTAAAAGTATGCAGCAAAAATAAAATTGATTGCAAGATTAGTTGGTAGATCTGACCAACTTTTAAACTATCATAACTTTGGCGCAACTTAACCGAATTTCAAGCGGAATATCATTTTGATCATTATTTGATCTCTAAAATGATTCTGCATTTAAATTTTATGTAATTAGGAAATTTTATATTTTTCGATCATAGCCATTGATTAATGGTAAGGGTCCCCCCTTTGATATTTTGAAAATTTAAAAATTTTAAATCTCATGTTTTCACTTTTAATCGACTTCTTATCTTATAATTAGTATAAAGCAACACTTTAAAATTGATTCTGAGACCTTTCATTTTTCTGTAAAAAATCATGTCAAATTGAAGATAAATTTTGACTTGTAAAGTTGCTAGGTCTGGGGCTTGACCAACTTTGAACTGTCATAACTTTGGCAAAACTTAACCGATTTTCAAGCGGAATATCATTTTTATTATGATTTGACCTCTTCATTGATTCTGTGTTCAAATTTTATTAATTTCTTAAAAAAAAATATTTTTTGTTAAAATTCGATTTTGATGATAAGGGTCCCCCCTTTGATATTTTGAAAATTCAAAATTTTAATTCTCAAGTTTTTATTTTTAATCAACTCCTTATAACGTAATTAGCATAAAGCAACACTTTAAAATTGATTCTGAGACCTTTCATTTTCTTGTAAAATATCATGTGAAATTGATCGAAAATCTTGACTTATAAAGTGCTAGATCCAAAGTCTGACCAACTTCAAACTTTCATTATTTGGTCAAAACATAACCGATTTTCAAACGGAATGTCATTTCGGTCATAATTTGACCTCTAATTATATTCTGCTATCAAATTTTATTAATTTCTTAAAAAAAAATATTTTTTGCTAAATTCAATTTTTATGGTAAGGGTCCCCCCTTTGATATTTCGAAAATTCAAAATTTTAAATCTCAAGTTTTCACTTTTAATCAACTCCTTATAACGTAATTAGTATAAAGCAACACTTTAAAATTGATTCTGAGACCTTTAATTTTTCTGTAAAAAATCATGTCAAATTGAAGATAAATTTTGACTTGTAAAGTTTTAGGTCCACAAATTTCCCAGACTTCGAACTCTTATAACTTTGTCAAAAGTGAACCGATTTTCAAGCGGAATGTCATTTTGATTATTATTTGGTCTCTAAAACGATTCTGCATTTTTAAATAATTAACTTAAAAAATTTAAATTTTCGATTTTTGCCAAAAAAAATCATGTACTCCCCCCTTTGCATTTTCGTAAATTTTTTTTCGATTTTCATGCCAAGTCTAATTAAAAATAATAGCTTAATGTATTTATGTAAGTCAATTACGCTTAAATTGTTAGTTTGTAAACATTACACAATTTGTTACAAATAAAGTCAGCTGCCAATGGAATACACCAGAATTGAAATGAGTGAGGGTATTAAGTAGGGGTATTCAGAATTAATCCCACAGCCTTTTGGACAGTGCACAAACATAATCCCCCCACACAAATCCCCAAACTTTATGTCGTATCTTAATGGGCGGACAGCTTGCCAATCAAATTGATTGTGTGTTGTTTTTCTAGTTCTTAAGTTTTTTTTTTCTTATAAATGTTGGACATAAACAAATTCTAATGATACACAATTTTTAATGCTACTAGTTGTAAAACAAATACTTTGTTTTTGTAATTATTAAAAAATAGTGATTATAAATAATTACATAAATAAAATTATTATTAATTTTAATTATTTTTAATATTTGCTTAAAAAATTCTAAATCCAATAACTCAAAAAAAAAATTTTAAAAAATCACTGAATAGTAACTTAGATAATTTTAGCATCTATTTTATTCTTTAGTTTTAATGAATATTTCCAAAATCCTGAAATAAACATAATTCGTAAATTTTTTTGAAGTATTAAATTTTTGTTTCTTGTTCTTAGTTCTTGTAGTTGATTTATTTAGTTGAAAATTTGTCAATTTCGTTTATTATTCTTAAATACCCCTAATTTGAATATTTTTTATTTTATATTATTTTTAATTTATTAATTAATTTACTTAACTTGTCGCTCATCCTGTGCTGCAATTTGAGCCAAACACTAGAAACTCATTAGTCTTCGGGGGCATTACCAAAAATAGACTGATCGAGCGCCCAAAAAAGATTACTCATCATTCTGAATATTCGAATAATCACTATTTGTTTCGGTATCTATTTTTGTTGCCCACTGTGTGCGCATGCCTGGTCGATTCTCAATTACATAAGCCTTATATAATGCGGCTACAGTGCGAGCGAGCGAGATGACTGCTGTGCATACATTCAAAAGCAAAGGCAAAAACAAATACAAATGCAAATACAAAAAACACTCTCATTGCTCCAGACAGCGACCACGTGACTGCAACTATTCCTACCTCCCGCTCCCACCCAATAAAAAGCATCAGCTGCAGCAGCGCTGCTCTCTCTCTCTCTCTGTCTGTGTCTCTGCTCTCAGTTGATCGCGCGTCGCGACAGCGCTGCTCATAATTTGATTTTCAATTTACTTGTTACTTTTTACAAGTGCTTTGGTTTTGAGTTTGTGTCTGGCGCAATTTACAAGTGTTGCTAAGCACAGTTGTTGTTGCTCTCGAAGCGAATCAGTTTCATTTGATTTTTTGCGCACAGCGAGTTGAGTTCAAGTTGAAAGAGTAAAGAGTACAGAGAGCAAGCGACATGTCTGAAGAGAGCAGTAACAGTGGGAGAAGCAGCAGCAGCGGCAGCGTCGTCAGCTTGGCGGGAAGAGAGCGTGAGAACATTATGGATTTATCAATTAGAGGTGAGTTTGACTGAGTTTGAAAAATATTTGAAATTATTGACAATTAATTTTTTATTTTTTAAAAAGATATTATCAAAACTTGTCAAAATAATTTTTTACTTACTGTATTTTATTTTGACAAACTGTGTTTAGAAAAGTATTTGAAGTCAATGACAATTATTTTTCTATTTTTTAAATAGATTCTATGTTAATTTTTATAGATCTAGTCAAAATACTTTTTTTACTAACTGTATTTTTATTTTGACAAACTGTGTTTAGAAAAATATTCGAAATCAATGACAATTAATTTCCTATGTTTTAAATGGATTCTATGTATATTTTCATAGATCTAGTCAAAATACTTTTTTTACCAACTGTATTTTACGCTGCCTTTGTTTTGTTGGTTTTTGCTATGCGAATGATTGAATATTAAAGTATATGTAATAATTACATATAGAGAAGAATGTGCGAGATCAATTGTCATTACATTAGTATCAAAAGTACAGTAAAAACAAGCTAAAACTTTCGAGAAGCTCAAGGGAAATAGGTAAGCGAACTTCTGAACTATACTTGAAAGCTCACAGTGAGCACCAACTGTTATTATGAAGTTTACACGTCAGTTAAAATTGGTTTAAATGATATCAAGTTGAGTTATACTTAAATAATGAATTTTCTTTTATTTTATTTAAAAATGAAAATAGGATTTAAAAAAATTAAATAAAATTATTTAAAAAATCTTTAAAAAGTTCGCAGCAAGCTGATTTTAAGAATTAAATATATAAATATACATTGCAAATTTATCACTAAATAGATAAACAAGTTTAAAATGCATTTTTCTGTCTACTTGTTTTAATGCAGAAATGATGGTTTTTAAATTTAAGAGTACTACATGTATTATATTAAACATCATTTAAAAAAAAAAAAAATTGTGCTTGGGTGCCTTTTATTTTTACAACTAACAATATTGGAAGCAAATCCTACCCGTTAACGATAATTTAAAAGTAATTTTCTATTTGTTGAAAATATAAAAATCATAAATAATGATGACATGTGATTTTTTTTTTCGCTCAAATATAATGATAGTAATCCAATTTTTATGAATGAACTTAAAATTCTTAAAAATGATAATATAATTATTATTATAAAAATTATATAATGATTACGTTCTCTGTTCGGAAACTGGTAAGACGTTTAAGTGACATTAAATCCGCTTTAGCTGGTTTCTAAATTTTTTTAATGTAATGAATAATGCCCACATAGAATTATCTTGGCTTCTACTGTACCTGTAAACTAAACAATTCTATGACAAATGAATAATGTATAAACAAAAAAAAAAACATTATAAAATTTAATTAGCTTAACCCAGATGTTTACTAAGTGATACTTATTATGAAAAGACTCCCATTTTTTTGTTCAAGATAGAAGAGTTATAAACTGATGGTATGCGGTTTTAAGGTTGATCCAACCGAGTACTGATCGTACTGACCCTGTTATCGTAGTTCTCCTTTATGATATATTCGGTTTTTATGTGCTTTGATATCAGACTAATTATAAATAGACGCCAACAAAAAAAAATGAAAAAAAATTCGATAAACTATTGGACAACTGCTGTAGTTGTTGCTAACAATGGGAAATTGGGAATTGGACTTCTTGGACTTGTCATATTGATGAAATACCGGCGACAATCAAATTCATCAAAAATCGAATGCCGATCGCCAAACGCACTTTTAACATTTCCTTCATTTGTTATCAATTTTAGAGCCCAGCGACGAGGCTACTACACATCTATAAATACTATATATAAATATTTACCCTCATGATTAGTGTTGGGGCCGCATAATAAACTTTAGTTAAGCAGTAGATGATGAAAATGGCGCTCAGCAAATGAAAATGGAGCACGAATTAATTATAAACATTTACGGCACTGACAGTGCTTCAAATTCGTGCTTTGACAAGTTTACAAAATCATGTAACTCAGTCTTATTTTTAAAAATAATAGAATTAAATAAAAATTCCTACAATTGTCATAAAAATAATAACGATTTTGAGATATATATTATAAATCTTGCTCTTTTACTTTAAAAATAATAATTAAATTTAAACTTTTATTTAAAAATCATTAAATACGTATTCTTTTAATATATATTTAAAAAAAACCTATTTTATTTTAAATTTTGTTTATAAATAAAATAATTAAAATGTTTGTGTAAAATAGCAGTTTATTTTGTTTCCCCAGTCAAAAATAGTTTATCTAAAATTTTTCAATGCTTACTGATACTTTTTTTTCTGTTATGATTTTTTTCAACTCGTAACTCATATTTCGAATAAAAAAAAATCGAATTTTTAAGAAGTGCTTATTTGGGAATTTTTAAAAATCAAATTTTTATAATTTTTTTTTACTTTTTCTAAAAAAAAACCCTTTTTTTTAACTTTTTCTTTTAACCAAAATCTTTTTGAATATTTTTCTTGTCAAAACGGTTTCTTGACAAGCTGTCTGTGCATTCAAGACGTACAAAGTACAGTTTTTATCGTAGGAAATTAAAAAAAGGGGCGTGCCTGGCAAGTTGCACTACAATACAATACAGCACTGTCAAAAGGGCTCTCGAGTGACCAGCAGTACCGATTGTAAAGCTCAGCAACAAAGCTTTGCAAAAACCGTAGAGTTCGTTTGCTTAGACGCGCTCTCTCTCTCTCTCTGTCCGTGCTCTCTCGCTCTCTGGCTAATCAGATCACATGGTCGCATTTGCAATCGCATTGCCATTTGAAATATCAGTGACGTGACTTTAACTAAACCGGCCGTTCACTTTTTATATTTCTGATAACATCGCTGTGCACGCTTCTGTCCCACATAGATACACACACACACACACACACACACACACACACACACACACACACACACACACACACACACACACACACACAACTTTGTCATTGCAAATGTGTTATTGCAAGAGCAAGACACAAAACTTGCATTTGTGGGTCAAAGAGCGAGAGATTAAAGCTTCTAATCACTAGAATTCCGTTTTGTCATTCACATTTCACATTGTTTTAATGAATAAAAAAAGAAAAAAGAGTCGACTATTCGATTTTGGCGGAAGCGATTATTAACTACTTCAACTCGATTATTTTTCTGACTATCAAAAGAGTAGATTAAATCGATTTTCATATAAAAAGAACCAAAGCTGCAAGCCGTTTCTGAACCGAACCTCGTAGAACCGGTTCGGTTCGGGTTTTTAAGCAGCCTGAACCGGATCTTGAACCGAACCCTTAAAATTATTTACTTTGCGAACCCAAACCTAAACCGAACCGCGAGAAAAATGTATAACAATAAAAATATTTTTTTGTATGAAATTGAACCAAGGTTCGAACCCAAACCTTGGGTTCAGGGGGTATATAAACCGATTCGCCGAACCCTTAACAAAATTTCGCAGGTTTGCAGCCTTGAAAAGAACTACTGGAGTTAAGAGGTTAAGTCTTTTAATGTTTCTTTTTTGATATTCCTACAAAATAAATGACCTACAATCGAACCCTTACTAAATAATATAAAAAAAAATTCAACAAAACTAAGGTTTATTTTATAAAATTAATTAGTTATTTGTCTTATTTGACGAAAATTGATTGCAGATTGATTGAAACTAGACTCCTATATTTTCTATTTTCCGAAATAAACAAGAAATCTGAACAAAATACTCATAAATAAATAAAATCAAAAATCATGAATAAAGTGCGTTGAAATCTTCGCACGCGTCTAGACACTTAAAAAAAAACTTTTGATAGATTTGAGACTTGGACTTTGGTGGCGTGATAAACTTGGCGAGTCATTCAAATGTTGTTGGTTTTTTTGGTCAACAAGATTACAAATTTCTTCACTATTTTTTCCTAAACTCAAATCTTGACTTTTATGGTTGAAAATCTTTAATCAATTATTGTTTAGCAGTAATTATTTTTTAAATATATATTTAATACAGTTAGTTGGATTTTATTATTATTATTTCTATTTATTTGTAGAACTTATTCTAAGAACCTTAAGCAATTATAATAAAAAATGGGGGAAAAAAATACCCCGAGTTAAGGTACTTATTATTTTGCAAAATAAGCAAAGTAGATGTTTTTTTCTATGTCAAAACCAGGGATTACAATCCCTATGAAAATATCAATTATAAAATCAACAAATTATTGAAGATGGTTAATAAAAAAAATTAAATTATGATTACAAAAAAGGAATGATATTTTTTGATTTGAATAAAAAAAGTTTGGAAATATACGATTTGTAATTAAATATTAGATTAGTAGTTATTTTAAAATTTGTATAATAATATTGATAAAATTAATATCAACAAATAAAGAAATTTTAAATATTTTTGCACATTTACCAACAATTAACAGAAAATGATTTTAGCATTTCTTTAGTATTACTACGATTTTTCAGTTTACTCATGTACTGTTTTTTAACCCACATTTAAGATTAACGATCCCTGGTTAGAATAATTACTTAATATACTGGGTATATCTTAGCAAATGCCGATATAATCGTTATTCTGCTGCCCTTCAAACTTTGTGCTTATTCCCCATTATAATTTTAATGTGGAAAAAAAGAAAAAATATATAATAAAAACCAGCTCGTCATCCAAACGGTCTCGACTGCTTCCAGCCGATATTACGATATTACGTCAATGTGCAATAACAAAACAAACGACAAAAACAACAACAACAAAACACATAAAACTGCAACGCTATCAAATGCCGTAATAAGCAGTCTATCTCCCTCCCACTCGCAGCGCATATGCAAATGAGAGAGAGAGAGAGAGAGAGAGCAATAAAAGCAAAACTCTGAACAGAGAAACAGAATCGAATGAGATGCGAACTGAGTTGAAAATGCAATGCAAATTAGAATGCGGGAGGGGATGGGGCAGGGGAAGGGACAAGGGATGGAGAAGAGAGGGAAAGAGAGCTTTAATTGAGAAGTCGACGCGTCGCCGGCGCCGTGTAGACAATAACAACAACAATAACAATAACAATAGCAATGTCAAAATTATTATTATGTCATGCACATTTGCATTTGTGTCGTATTAATGACTGCGTGTGTGTGTGTATGTGTGTGTTTGTGTGTGTGTGTGTGTAATTAGTGCACTGTCTACACTCAGAAAAATATATACTTGCTATTCTAAAATTAGATACATCCACTTTAAATTGTTCTTAATTTAAATATTCCCACTGCCCAATTTTTGACTTAACTACAAAAATGTTTTGTAATAAAAAACAAGTACATAAATTAGGTTGTTTTAATTTTTTTTTCACAAAATATGGTCACACTTATTCGTAATCTACTCTCAATTCTAAAATGTTTTCACTTAATAACTATTTATTTATGAAATTAATTTCGAGTTCTCGCTTTTTGAGTTAAAAATTAATGGTTTATTTTAGACCTTACAAAAATCATGTTTTAATGACAATGGGTTCCTTAATTCTATAAAAATTTGAAAGTCTTGATCCTAACTAGAGTTTTGATACCAATATTATGAGGATCGCACTAAATATATGCTAATAATGCCAAAACTTTCAAAAACAATACATTTTTTAACTTAAAAAGCGGGAACAACGAATTAATTTAAAAGTTTTAAAGATAAAATTTCTTTAAATTCACATTTTTTTCTCCCAATACAAATCGATGCACCCTGTTATAAATATATTGGGATACATATACAAGATTTTTGTATACTGTGCATTGTGTACCTTTTTCAGACTTGAATTATTTATATCAAAACATAGTTAAGGTATTTCAATTTATTTTAAGATTTTCAAATTCGAAAAACGAATTTGCAATGAGATTTTTGTAAGCAGTTTTAGAAATTTCAAAGTATTGATATGATTTGTTCTTAAATATACGGCAGTCTTGATTATTTTTTTGAGTGTACGCGAGGTTTGTAGTTTTTTGAAATGAATTTGGCATAAAAAAAACTTTGATTCGATATAAACACGTGCTTCGATTCGATCATTGCCACGCAGACGAGATTTGCATAGAGAGCGAGTTCAAGCAAGAGAGCGGGAGAGTGGACGAGAGAGAGAGAGGGAGAGAGACAGAGCGCGAGTGGGAGAGGGCAGCTTTAAACTTGGCCTGCTTGGCAAGCCCTCCACGTAAACACACACACACACACACATTCATACACATAGATACATATTTGCATGTAATAACTTATGCATGTGTGTGTGTATGAGCGTTTTTAATTAGAAGGCGCCATAAATTATACAAAACGGTACATTCTGCCAATCAAGCACGCATATAAATTGCAAGCAATCAATTTGCACACACACACACACACACACACACAAAACGAAATGTACACACACAAAATCAAAACATAGATACACACACACATATGCATGTACAGTAAGTCTAGAAAGTGCTTTGACAAAATTGAAAATACACACAATTCTAATTTTCATATAAATAAATAATTAAAATAATATTATAATTAAATAAAATAAATATATATATGAATTTCTATTTTAATTATTATTAAATTAATTTTGTCTTTGGTGCTTAGAACAATTTATAGTATTTAAAATATAAATATATTTCTTATATATAAGAAAATAAAAAAATATTATAATAAAATAAAATAAATATATATGAATTTCGATTTTAATTATTATTTAATTATTTAAGTCTATGGTGCTTAGAACAATTTAAGGAAAGTAAAATAATTTTCATTTAATATTGAACTATTTAAAAATAATAAATGTAAATTTTTATTTTTGTTAAAATACCTTTTCAACTAACTGTGTATATTTATTTATTTTATTGGCTAGGAAAAAAAGATCTGCAACTCAAACTTTTTATGATAGACGAGTGACGAATGTGCGTACGTGTAAACACAGATACATAAATTTGTGTGTGTGTGTGTGTGTGTGTGTGTGTGTGTGTGTGCAGAGTGCAAAATAAAAAAAATTAGAAACAAACAAATCAAAAAAGCATTAAATTATTTAAGCATTACATTCACATTGAAACAGTAAACATAGAAAAGTGCTTAAAGTCAAGTGGAAGCGTGAAAGAGACGCAAGAGAAGGGCAGAGCGAGAGAGAGAGAGAGAGAGAGGAGAAGTTGAGACTGAGAGGTGCAAATGAAAACATGAGTGAGAAAACATACATAATTAGCACGTATCAAACGAAGAGAAGGCCAAACAGGAGAGTAAGAGAGAGGGAGAGAAAGAGAGAGAGCGAATTTTAAAACACAACTAACAGCAAACGAGTTGTTACAGTGGTACAAAGCGTGTGAAATTGCACTCGATTAAATGTGTGAAAATATTTCACTAAAATAATAATAATATAATAATAAAGTTAAAAAAATGCATATAATAAAACATCATTAATAAGCATGTCTATTTTAAGTCAAGTTTCAAGATGTTAATCAATGTGTTACATTTCATATTATTTATACTACATATATATACGAACTTTATCGGCCACTATATAATCTTGCTAATTTGCTTTTCATTAAAATATGATTAAAATTTGAAAAAATGTAATATGATAAACGATTATCTAATTTTTTGACTAAATTTAGAAGACCTACAGAAATTAAAAAAGACTAATAAATTTAAAAATTCCAAAAGCCACAAAATTAACACTTAACCATTATAATAATATATAATTTATTAGAACCGCTGTTACAAATCTTTAACAGCGACAGAGCAACAAAACAAAAAAAAAGTTTTTAAGCAATACAATATTGATAAAAAAATTTTCAAAGATTTGTAAACACGTACAAAATTAATGAATCAAATTATATTATTTTTAAAGTAGTATAATAGGAATTTTTCGCAATGGATTATGAAGTGCTAAACAAAATTTTAAATTTAGCTGAAACATACCTGTATAATTATTTTTGTTTATATTTTTCGTTGAACTCTGCACCACTGTGCACTGTGCACTGTGCCACTTTCAAGCGCCAGCAAAAGTTTAATTGAAAAGCCAACTTTAATAACCACGTGGTGTGCGATTCTGTTGTTGTTGTAGTTGTAGTTGTTGTGGTGGTTGTTATTGTTGTGGTTGTTGTTGTTGTTGTTGTTTATGTGGTGCACTTTCAATTGTTCCTTAAGCACTTGTACTTTGGTTCAACGCGAAACACAGACGCCAACGCAGACGTCGACGTCGACGCCGACAGCGCTGCTTGCTATTCGTTTCATATTTTGTTGTTGTTGTTGCTGTTGTTGTTGCTGCTGTTGTTGTTGTTGTTGTTGCCACTGGAGCAGCCAAGTGTCAGCAGATGATGAAAAATGTGCCACTGGAGAGGAGCGCACTTTTTTGATGTATTGACAGGCGAGAGAGGAGTGGGAAGGAGAGAGGGTCAGAGGGTGAGAGTAAGAGAGAGGTAGAGAGGGAGAGAGAAAGGGTATCATGTTGTAGAGCATCGCTGCATTGGCCACTAGGACTCGAATTCATATCTCTATCCTTGTGTGTGGGTGTGTGTGTGTTGAGCAGTGCTGCCAGAACAGCCTTTTTCCCGTCAAAATAGGCTATTTTAATTTCAAGACCGAACTGCAAGAGAATAAACAGAAATTTAATAAATAAATTTATTAAGAAATACAAAATCCAAGAGAATGGGAAATTCTAAGATATCCTTTTTTTTAAGTATTCTGGAAACACGATAAACTATTACTTTCAGGGCTTGAATCGAAATCTCAACCAAAAAAAAAAAACCTCTAAAAACAAGTTTGGTTTTTGTGTTAAATGCAAAAAATTTTTTGTTTATAATTATATAATAATAATAATAATAATAATAATATTTTTGCTTAATTTTCGTAACAGTTATGGTCCCTGATTATTCAGCTTTTTTTTTAAACATTAATTTAAAAACTTCTTTTTTTTTTTTTGTAAATAATAATAAAAAAAATGTTAATATTCATTAAAAAATAAATAACTACATATTTTTACTGTTAAAACTAAAAAAAATTTATTTTAAAATTAAAAATTAACAAGTAATATTTATTTCACATTGTTAACTTGTATCTTAAAGTTGCATTACGTAGTTAAATTTAAGATACATTAATCAAGTATTTTAAATACGTTTTAGAGATTATAAGTCTAGTAACTAGAAATGCAATAATAAATGAATTGCTAATAAAATGAAAAAATCCAGCCTTTTTATTATTATTATTTTTTTTTAATTATAAATTAAATATAAAAAAAATGATTTTGAGTATAAAAACAATGTTTTCCCCGCAAATATTCATGATATTTTTTTTTTTACCCAAAAGATGGCAACACTGCTGCTGAGTGTAGAGTGTAGAGTGTGGAGTGTAGAGTGTAGAGTGTTGAGTGGGTGTGAAAGGTGAGAATGGCGTGTCAATGCCTGACAGTTTCTGGGTATGACCATGCGATACATTTTCCCAACTGAATTTTCCCATATCTTTTCCTTTAAATTACATTTTTTAGTTGGGATTCTTTTTTTTTTTTTGTTTTTTTTGCTCTTTTTCTTTTTGCTTTGAACTCTTGTAACTGACACTTTGCCGGGGTCTCAATTCTGTATTTTTTTATTTTTTTTGAATTGGTTTCCATTGCGTTTGCTACTTTAAGTGATCCATCACAATGTAAGCCCATGTCTAGCATTAGTTTTTCCTTCCTCTACCTCTACCTTTTCCCCTCTCCAGCCCCTCTCCTCTGTCATTCCCCAAGCATTTCCCCTTCCATCATTTACCTCATTTGCTTTGTAATCTGTTTGCTATAATTGACAGTTTTATCCGTCGCTTTGTCGCTTTGTCGCTTTGTCGTTTGCCTTCGTCATTGTTTTTGTCTGACAGCAAATTGAAAAATTCTAGTGATTTTTCGACACAAAGGCACAAATTTTAAATCTCTGTATTATTTATTAATATAGCCAGAAGAAATTTTGTTCAATGATTTGAATTTTATGCGTAGTAAAATGTTTAGTTCAAGGTCAACGAATAATACTAATATCTTATAAGATTTTCAAGATATAAAATCCTGAAAGGAAAACAAAACTAGAATACATGTAGATTTGAATAGAAAAATGAAGAAATAATAATAGAAAATTAGAAACTAAGTTAGAATACCAAAATTACAAAAATTGTTATTAGAAAAATAAAATAAATAAAAAACAAAAGGCAAAAATTAGAAATCCGAAATAAAAAATTGTTTCATTCACTTAATTTTTTTTTTTTAATATTTGCAAACAAATTTTTTTAGCTATTATTATTAATTTTTTAGTTTAAAGCAAGTTGCTTTAAGATCCAACAATAATATTATTTCTTTTTTATAATACACATTAATTTCTTTTTTTATTTTCTTTACTATGATATCTTTTTCATCTTATCTTTCTAATATTTTCAATCTGAATGTTTTCCTGATTTGAATTTTTGAATAAATACTTAATTTTTTCATTCTTATGTTTGTTTAATTTTTTTATTTATTGTTAATTATTATCAGATTTGTTTTACTTTAATAAATTAACAAAAAATCTTATATGTGGTTAGTACCACGACCCTTACGCTAATTTTTAATTGAATTTACATTTGAAAAGACAAAAACAAATACAAATATTAATACAAATACAAATACAAATAATAAAGAAATGATATGAATTCTGTTTGTCATTTGATAAAGATACAAACCGAAAAAAATTAATTCAATTAACGTCAACAGTAATAAAAAAAAAACAGGCAAAAGCGATTGCCTTTTAACTGGCCAAGGTAAAAATAGAGAGAGAGAGAGAGAGAGAGAGACAGAGAAAGAGAGATTGAGGGAGTGTTGAAAAGAGAGGGCGAATCGAACTAAAAGCTCAATGAAATTCGCGTGTTATTTTATTATTTTAGTTTTTATTATTATTTTCAGGTTTCCCTCAGCTTTGAGGTCAATAAAAACGCAGCCAATGCGGCGACTGTGTGTGTGTGTGTGTGTGTTAAGTGTGTGCGTGCGCTCTTTAAGGGCACTTCCGGCCACAACCCCAACCCTTAACAGCTGTCCTTGCCACACACTGTCCAAAGACAAGCTGAAGTTAATAAATGATCGGCACTCAAAAGGGGAGTTAAAATGGAAGAAGGTGGGGGGAGGTGGTGGAAAGTGTGAGGAGGGGGTGTGGGGTTGAGGGTGATAGGTAGCAGTGGTACAAGAAGATACACACAGAAAAAATATAGAGAATATCGCAAAAAAATTAATTTCAAAGAATGTCGAAAAATTAATATTGATTTTTAGAACGTTTTTTATCAGTGTGCGTTTTTTAATTTTCCATTTAAAGAATATTTATTTTGAATACTGAACATATTTTTTACTTGAATTAAATATTCTGAAATGTTTGACTACATTTTTTATAATCTTAAATTAACAATTGTATCATAAATAACAACTTAAGAAAAATACGTGCTAAATTTCTGAATTTAATATTTTTAATTTACAGTGATTTTTCTTTCAGTGTACCAAGAAAACCAAGTAACTCGTGCGTCTTCTTCTTCTTCTTTGTCGTTTTGTTTGACAGCCTAAGTCGTGCGTGTTTTTGTTTGTCTTTATTCTTTATTTTTTATTTTTTATTTTTTTACTGTGCACATCACGTGCATTTTCTGTGTGTGTGTGTGTGTGTATCTATCTGAGTGTGTGTTTATTTGTATTTTTTGTGTTTGCATTTGTTGTTATTGCACTGCAGTTTGAAATATTAATATTGTTGTTGTTGTTGTTGTTGCTCCAAAGTTTTCGTTGTAAAAATGTTTTTGGCCTTTGGCTTTGTAAGGAAATTGGAAATTGGATTTGTGTGCATTGTAATCAATGGCATTTTGAGTGGAAAAGCGTGCAGTGATAAGGGGAGTGGCAAACTGACAGGAAATGATTTAAGCACATTACAGGAAAATATTACAAAAATATTTTTTAGCTAAGCGACAAATAAATAAAATAATAAAGCACAAAAATTTTAGATACAATAATAATAAATATATACTTGAGTATTTTCAAGTTGAACTGTGTTGAACTTCTTTTTAGCATTAAATAAAAATATTAATTGAACTAGAATTTTTATTTAAGAAATTAAAAAATAACTGAAATATATTTCTACTTAATCATTTATTCCAAAATAAAAACAGAAATTGTTTGTTTTTCCAAATGAGCAAATAAATTGTAGATCAAATAATGATCAAAAAGATATTCCGCCTGTAAATAGTTTGAGTTTTGCCAGAGTTATGATAATTGAAAGTCAAAGAACATTTTATTACTATGCATCTGAGATATTTCCAAGTGAAAATCATAAAATATGATGAGTACAAGCAATGAAGCAATTGAACAATGATTCACAATAATGGAACAATATTGAATTATTGAGCAACTGTGTGGAAACAATTGAAAAAAAAAATCGAACTTCAAGTACACTTATAAGTTATAACATTTAATATGATGCATAAGTTCTCTGGCATTTGAAATGAATTTCAGAAATAATAAATAGAATAGTGATAAAAAAAAAAAAAGATGAAAACTACAAATCTCGTAGTTTGGTGTTATTAATTCATTAGAGTAATGCTAATGAATTGCTGCAACACGAACTAAACACGAATATTTAGTAGATGATCGATCTGATAGAGAAGTGCTCTCGTTTGCAATTGTATATGCTAGGTATGCCTCACCTCTTGAGCCCCCAGATCCCCTATAGATCCCTACATAGAGCATATGTACTAATTCCGTCATTCATTTGTATGTTAATTTGTACAACTTGCCTCCGTTGTCGTCTTCAATTTGTTGTTGCTTTTACGTATCAATGTGCGAGATTTCAAATAGAGCAAAATGTAGTTCAGATCTTTGTGTAGACAGTTGGTCACGAAAGGGTTTTGACCAATTTAAGTGTGATTTTTATTTTTAAAAATATATAATAATTGTAATCAAATTATTTTCCTTATATAAATGAGTTCTAAAGTCTAAAAATTCATCAAAAAATTATATTTAAATATATTGTGACAACACTTTATATACTGACTGTATGTGTGTGTATAGCTGATAATGGGACTGAGCTGTATGTAATCTATGTGGCAAATTAGAGAAGCAAACAGAATAACAACCGTGTTGCACAAACACAAACACAAATACAAACATATAAAAATGTTGATGAATGTGGCAAGAGTTGAGATACCTGACAAAATTGTATCTGTATCTGTATCTTGAATATTTTTCTCCATAATTAGAGTTAATTCTACACTTAAAGAGTGTATCATTTATTATTATGTTAATGTAAGCAATAATCAAAAATAAATCAAACAGCTAAACTTGGTATTTGATATTCATTTTTTTTAGATATCTAATTCATTAATTTTAATGAATTAATACCATTTTTAAATATTTTAATGATTGTTGTTGATTTTTTATTTGTGTTTATTTAAATTTATTATTTAATTTTGAATACCAAAACTGTTCAAATAATATTAATTAGGTCAAATTTGTATCTAAATATTTATTTAAATTTATTAATTAATTTTTAATACGAAAACTTTTCAAAAAATAATAATTACGTCAACTTTGTATCTAAATATCCTACGAATATTTTTCTATATCTAATTAATTCAATTAAATGATTCAATACCATTTTTAAATCTTTTAATGATTGTTGTTTATTTTTTATTTTTGTTTATTTAAATTTAGTTATTAATTTTGAATCCGAAAACTGTTCAAAAATTTTAATTAGGTCAAATTTGTATCTAAATATCCTACGAATATTTTTCTACGTATTTTTTGAATTTTTAAATGCTTAAAGCACTTGAAAACTGTAAGTTCTATAGGAAATTCCTATATCTCTTTATAAAATAATTAACTACTTTATAGTTCTCTAATTTCCTAATTGCAATTCCGCAAAATATTTTTGAGTTTTCAAAGCAGTTTAGGAAACTAGGAACAACATGCTTTGACTTAAACTCAGCGGTAGTCAAGGCAACTTTTTTTTGTGTGTTCTTTGATGATTTTGATAAGAAGTCAGACAAAAAAAGAAAAGAACGCATGATGTGCGTTATAAAGGTAAACCGACAGCAAAATTAAATACCAAAGAATAAAAAAAAGGCGAGGGAAAAAAACTTGTTTTTATTTTTATTTTGTTGTTGGCTTTTTAATACGTTTTTTTTTTTTCGGCTGTCATCGTCGTATGTTTATTTAGTGATATGCATGCGTGTTGGAGCTGATAAGAGTCCAATATTTGCCAGGTTGTCGGACGGCCAGACGGACAGACGGATAGACTGACGGACGGACAAAGTGAGCTTAGCCTGTTGAAAAAAGAATTTCTTGTAGTCGAAATTCATTTTCATTTTCATTTTAATTTTTATTTGACTGCGACCAAATGCCAAAGCAAATAAATGAGTTTTTTGAGTGTGTGAGTGTTCCTTGATAATACAACAACAATAACAATTTGTTAAAGAGTAAGAAGAAGCAGAACTGTGTTGAACATTTCATTTACCAACCTCCCACAAATGCATATATAGAAGATACATACTTGTACTATGTATAGTACATCTATCTATTTTAAGCCCAGTAGCTAGAACATGGATAATGCTTATAAATTGGTGACAATGTCTGTCTGCCTGTATAAATAGCTAGATCTCTGGGTTTAATAGAACTAGAGCTACTAAATTTGGTGATAATACTCCTATGTTATGTACGGAGCTCGGAATTTTTTTTAAGTTTTAATACAACACCTTGCGATTGCACAAATTGGATAAAAAACGAATAACAAGAGCAATTTGAAAGCTAAAGTCCTGAAATTTGGTATACAAAATGTGTATTGTTTTTCAAAGGCTACCTGCAAATTTCATCTTGATCGGCTATTAAACAAATAAGATAATGAAAATATAGGCTTGATAGTTTAATTTTATAAAAATAAAAATCCATTTTAGTTTAGATTTTCTTTTTTCAATATTGTAGCATTTTTTTATAAAAAGAACCCAAAAAAAACAGCTAATTCATAAAAAGGATTGCCAATTATAATTATTGCTTAAGTATCTTGTTAAATCACTTTACTTTAATCTTTACTTTACTGAACATTTTTAAAGTTTCTTAGGCATTTTTATTGTATTTCCTTTGGGCTGCAAATAAAATAAATAAAAATTTCATCGCCTGAAGAAAACTTAATTGATTAAAAAGTTAAAACTGGGCCTCTTATCATTCGAGCATCTCAACTATGGGTTTTTTTTTTTTCGCTGGGTGTACATCCATCTATTTTCTATATAATATTTAAGACAAGAGAATGCGTTGCTGGTTCCAACGACAAACACCCACACACACACACAAACACACACTCGTAGACTCACACACATTTGGCTTTGTCATTCTTTTGTTGGTTCTTCTTCTGAGAGGTGACAAAAGGCAAAAGACAGAAGACCAGGTTGTAGGGTGGGGTGTCACTTTTGGCCCAGTCAAAAGTTGCGTCGCTTCGAGGCTCATTTATAATTTATTGCGCTTGAACACGTTTTGCCTTCCGGCTAAATAGACACATGTATATATGGTCTATATGCTGCAAGATCTGCTCGGTCTATCTGATATATTGAAGGCGACCTCTTTTGGCCAGTCAACAATGTGTCAATGTTTCAATGTTTCATCTCCTGTTGCTTCTGGCATTTCCTAGTTGTTTCATTCACAGAATGTCACATGATGACAGGCGACACTTTTTTCTCTATATATTTTAAGAAAAACTTTTTTCAATTTTTGGGTATTAAGCTGTGCATATTTTGTGTTGTGCGAGTGTGTGTGTGTGTGGGATGATTCATAGATGCCACAGAAATAACCAAATTGTACGAATAGATATTTTCAAGCAATACGTTTTATATTTAGTATCGCTTGTAGTTAAGCTAGTTGAAGGTTGAAATCTATTATTTCGAAATATCTATAAGATCTTAAAAATTCACAAAGGTCTAATCGAATTTTTGAAGAACGATCAATAAATAAAAGAAAAGAAGTTTTACCACACTTCAATCTCTCATAACTTTGTCAAAACTGACCAGATTTTTAAGCGGAATGTCATTTTGATTATTATTTGGTCTCTAATGATTCTGCATCTAAAAATTATCTACTTTAAAATATTTTTAATTTTCGGTTTTTTTCGAAAAAAGTCATGTACTCCCCCCTTTGACTTTTCGAAAAAAATAATTTTTTCAAAATTTTAAATCTTGAGTTTTCACTTTTAATTAACTCCTGGTACCCAAATTAGTATAAAACAACACTTCAAATTTAATTCTGAGTGGTTTCATTTTTCTGCAAAAAATCATGCCAAAACTAACAAAAAATTTGACTTGTATACGTAAAGTTGTCAGTCCAATGATTTACCAGATTTTAAATTCTCATAACTTTGTCAAAACTCAACCGATTTGCATGCGGAATGTCATTTTGATTATTATTTTGACTCTAAATTAATTCTGCATCTAAAAATTATTTACTTAAAAAAATTTAATTTTTTCCGAATTTTTGACTTTGACTTTTCGGAAAAAATATTTGTTTAAAAAATTTGAAGTCTTAAATTTGTAGTTTTAATTAACTACTAGTACTAAATTTAATATGAAACGACACTTTTAAATTGATTTCGCCAAAAGTGATATGATTTTCACTAGTCCTAAAAGTTCTCAGATTTACCAGACTGTAAATTAATAATATGTTATCATTAAATTGTATCTTTTGTATTGCTTTCCTGATTGCTTTTCTATAAATATTCACATTTTGGTTAAGCTCATAGTTGTTCTTATCGGAAACTATGTTCTTAGTCCATATATAAATAGAATAAAAAATTTTAAAGCACATTGTATTTGCAGTTATCTGATCTTTAAGTTATTAGAAAGTTAAACTATCTATTTTTAAGTATCTCAAGCGAATTTCGGTAAGATTTGAAAGTACATATATTCTTAAAATTGAAAATAAACTTAATTAATTAGTTATTTTTGAAAATAAAAAATGAAGTATGCTCAATTTTATTTTGTCAAAGCCCTTTCTTTACTCACTGTATATATAGCCTTTCATATTTTGTTGTTTTGTATGTAAAACATACTGCTCATTAGCAGCTTATTAATTTCTTCCCTTGTTATTTAGCCAGCCCCTTCCCCCACTCTCTCTCGCTCTCTCTCTTTCCAACATTTTCCCTCTCCTTTGCACTCGTTAAGCAGATAATTTCAAGGCGCTCTAATTGCACGCGTTTTCTCGGTACGTGAATTGCGAATTCAATTACAGCTGGCAAATTACACAAAAAAAAACATAACTAAAAGTTCAATAAAAGGGGGAGGGGTGGGGAGAGGGTGGCTGTGTGTTTATTTATACAAATTACAGCGAAATGCAAACAACAAAAACAACAAAACAAAAATTCCACACATTAAAAGTTTTTAGCTATGAAAACTGAACTCACGTGAGTGCTGCTACAGCGACGTCAGCGTCGACGTCAGCGTCAACGCCAACGCCAACGTCGCTGTCTCTGTCGCTGACAGCCGCAACAACAAAAATACAAATATGTATACAAATATTAGAAATAAATAACAAAAAAAAAAGAGAAATACAGAAGCAGGCAAAAATAAAAAAAAGGCTCGTATGGCAGATAAATCAGAGAAAAACCTAAAAACATTGAAATCAACAGCGAATACCGCTTGCCGCAGTGCCACACACACACACACAGAAACACACACACACACACACAGATACAAATGCAAACGTCAGCGCTGTCGTCGCATTGACGTAATAGCAAAAAAGAAAAAAAAAAAAAAAAAAAAAAAAAAGAACTATAGTACGCAGAGTAAATTAAAATAAAACAAATAAATAAAACGACAGCAGCGTCAACTTCTGCCGGCTGCGATCGAAGAGAGCGATTGAGAGAGGGCGACTGACAGAGAGAGAGAGAGAGAGTCAAAGAACAAGTGCTGCAGAGAGAGAGAGAGAGAGAGAGCGCGCGCAATTAAAAATATCAAATTGAACTTTGAGACTGAATGGAAAATGCCCAAAGCCCAAAGAGCTAGACAAATTACACACAGAGAGAGAGAGAGAGAGAGAGCACATTAGAACAATTGAGCGTAAATTAACCAAAGCAACAACAACAACAATGGGCGGCAAAGTGATTGAAGCTGAAGCTTTAAAGCCAGTGTTGCCAATTTCAATTTGAATTGAGATCTAGCAATTTTTGTTGGCCAATATATACAAAAAAATTAAAGTATATACTTAATATGCTATTCATTTATTTTAATTTATAAGACACAATTTTCTAAAATTTATGAAAATTTATTTCCTATATTTTAGATTTTATAAATTAATTAACTATATGAAATAAGCTAGAAATTGGCAATTTATTTAATCCACTATTTATTTTCTCTCTTTGTTTAATTTTTATTGATTCCTAATGCTGCAAGTACATAATTATCACACAAGAAAAACCTCTACGCGAGTTAAAAGTCTACTGACGAAAGCATATTCTAGCCCCAAAATTTCTGTTGTTCCATTTTGTGATGATTAATATATAATATAATATATATATATATAAAAAAAAACAATACCTGAAAATTGGAATACAAAAAAGCTTATCCTTTTTGAGCACAGTGCAGAATTCCAATTTTCAGGTATTGTATTTTTATGTTTATTTAATATTTTTATATTAAACTTAATTTCGTTCGTCACAAAATGGGTTATCAGAAATATTGGGGCTAGAATATGATTTCGTCACTAGACTTTTACCTCGTGTAAAGGTTTTTTTTTTGTGTGCTTACTTTATCATATTCCTTATATAAATCTGTTTAAAAAGAAATTGTATTTGTTTTTAAAATTTATTTTTTTAAGCTAAGTTTAATTTTTATATTAATTATTATACATTTTTAGATATATCTAAAGTTTAATTTGTGAATTTAGCTTAGTCAAGTCTTTTTAAGTTTCGTTTTTTGTTTATTTATTTTTATTTTCAAGTTAGTTCTATAGTTTTTTTTGTGTATTATTTTAGCTATTTTTATGCCTTATTTTCTGGCAACACTGTTAAAAGCTAAGCTTTGTCGCTTAAAGTTGCGCGCGCCTCGACAAAAAGCAAAGAAAAACACACAAAAAAAAACAAAAATGGTTGCCAAAAATAAAAGTTCAACACGCGGCGGCCCCACTGAGAGAGAGAGGGAGAGGGAGGAAGAGAGAGAGAGAGCGCGTGCGAGCTGTGGAGAGTAGGAGAGCATAAGAGTGCTCGCCGAGAGAGCGGGAGAGAATGTTGGCAGCCACATGGCAGCAAAGTGCTCAACTGTAATGTATCTGTATTCGTATTTGTATCTGTATCTGTATCTGTATTTGTATCTGTATCTGTATCTGTATCTGTACCTCGTGTTGTATTTGTAGTGCTCTCTCTCTCTATTGCTGGGCTGTTGTCGAGCATTTTTTGTACAGCGTGTTGTGCCCAGTCAGAGTCAGATGAACAGTCAAAGTCGTGTGCACGCCAATAATTCATACTAAAAAAAACTACAAAAACGACAAAAAAAAAATTGGCATAAAATATATGCCACAAAAAATTATTAAGAATTAAATGCATACAAATTAAGCAAAAAAAAAAAATGTTTGTTTATTAAATACATTAAAAAAGTATGTATAAATATACAAAATTTCAATAACAACAAAAAAAGCACGTGTCCCATAAGAACTTTTAAGCAAAACGCAAAAAAAATTTATAAACTTTTTTGCTTGACAACCAAAGCGGCAACAACAACAACGACAACAACAACAGCAATAACAACAACTATTCTGTGTATGTGTAAGCTTGTGCTTGTGTGTGTGTGTGTGTGTATTGGTGCGGGCGCTCATAGTGCAAAAAGCAGCAACTAAGAAAAGAAAAGAAAAGCAAAAACAACGCAAAGGAAACGCAAACGCAAACGCAACATAACTAATACAAAAACACAAACAACACAAACACATAGTGCAAATCAGCTGACTCTCGCGCACTCTCTGCTGCTCTTCAAAACATAAGCAAGGAACACAACAATCAGATAAAAGCTGACTCTCACTCTCACTCTCTCACACTCACAATTCAAGTGCAGCCTGCAGCCTGCTCTCAATTTGCATTCTAGCTGCAGCGACGCTCTCGCTCTTGCTCTCTCTCACATTTTACTGCTAATTGCTTCCGCATCCTATGCGAGAGCAGAGAGCGAAAGCCTTCGGGACTTTGAAAGCGTCAAGTGCAGCTGTGTTTGTGTTTGTATTTGTATTTGCATTTGTGTTTGTATTTGTGTGTTTGCTTCGCTCTTGTCACATGCGCGCTCAGTCAGCATAGACGCCAGCAGCGACAGCGAAAGCGGCAGCAGCAGCAGCAGCGTTAATAGCAGCAACAACGACGACGACGACGACGTCAACGACGACGACGACGACACCCACAACGCACGAAGACAGCGCGACAGCGAAACAGTCGTCGTTAGGCAGCGGCAGCAGCAGCGTCAGCAGCAGCAGCAAAAATCGAAAACATAAATTAATTAACAACAACTACAACTATAACAACACCAATCACAATAATAACAACAACACGCCACGCAACGATAACAGAAATTTACTGCTCACAAGGACAACAGCATTAGCGTTTTTTCAACAACAACAACCAAAAAAAAAACGCTAGCGAAACGCGCGCGTTTTTCTACTACAAATTTCAACCCAATTTTGTGTGCGTTTTTGCGCTGTGCGTGTGTGCGTGCGTGTGTGTGTGTGTGTGAGCTGTCAACATTTTTCATCGATTTTCGGCTGCTCCTCGTGTCGGCGTCGCGTCCTGTCGTGTGTGTGTGTCGGTGTGTCGTGTGTGTGTCGTTGTGTGTGTGAGTGAGTGTTGAGTGCGCGCGTGTGTGAGTGTAAATATACTACACATTCCCCGCTCTCTCTCTCTCGATCGCTCGCTCGCTCTCTTGATTGCGCGCGCTCTCTCGCTCTCGCTCTAAAGGCAAAGCTTCAAATTGTTTGCTGTCTCTGTCGCACGCCGGGTTGCCAAAGAACTTCCCCCCACCCCCCAACCCACCCCCTCAATCCACAACACGCTGCAGTTAAAACTGTTATTAAGTTTGTAAACTACATGCCATACTAGTGCTTTATAACTGTACAATAAATACCAACTACAAAACACAAAAAAAAAACACACAAAAAACAAAAGCAAAACAAATACACAAGCAAAAGCTAAGGAAAAGCAAAAGCAACAGCAAAAGCAATTGATTTTATTTTTAGTGCAACACCAAAAATAAAGAAAGTATAAGGAAAAAAGAATAAAGAATATAGAAAAATAAAGCAAAGCCTACAAAGAAAAAAAAAAAAACATAAAAAATACGTTAAACGTTCTGCAGCAACAACAACAATAAAAACAACAACAGCAACAGCAACAACAACAAAGCCATGAGATTTTTTACAAACTGTCAACAATAAAAAACCAAGCATATAAAAAGGAAAAATCTAAAAATGAAACGGCATTTGAAATAAACGCAAGAACGAAAGAAGAAAAGAAATAAAATAAATATATATAAAAATAGCGCAATTAGCCAATGCAACAACAACAACAACAACTAAACTAAAACTACAACTAAAACTAAATGCAACTCAACTAAATTAAACTATAACTAAAACTAAAACTAAATGAAACGGAACGCAACTAAAATAAACTAAACTAAACTAAAGAAAATACCAGAAGAAATCAACTGTATTTTGTTGTTGTTATTTTTTTATTAAAGCACAATTTGTTGTTGTTAACAATAATATAAAAGAAAAAGAGAGAAATATATAAATAAAACATAAAACAAATTGTTGAATGAATTCGCGGTGCCTTTTTATTTATAGCGAGCAGCATAAATAATTATTATTACAAAAATAAAAAAAAACAAATAATAAATATATATATATATATAGTTTAATAAACTACATATTTAGCCAAGCAATAAAACAAAACGTTAACGTGCAATATTTAAAGTTTACATTAAATTTAGCATATATAACATTAATTTTTGTACATTGTGATTCCAAAAACCAATTATTAAATATTATAAATAACTAACGAAACAAAACAAACAACAAAGTTAACGCCAGCAAATAAATCAAAAGAAATACAAAAGTTTTTTCATTTGTTGCTATTATTAATTATCGTAAGCAATATTAATAATTATTGTTGTGAGTCGGCTTTATGCCCTGTGTTATAATTAATAAAGAAAAAACAAACAAAATTTGTTGAAAAAGCGCGCTTTAAAAAATACAAAACAACAAAAAACCTACAAAAATAAATTGTTAAAAATTCGTGTATAATCACAAAATTGCACACATTTTTATGAGAAAATGAGCGACAGGGAGCGATCGTCCCCAACACTGATCGAAACTGGCTTAAAAAACTTAATCGGCGGCCGTGATGGTAATTATCCACTGATCAGCGGCATAAATGGTGAGTTTAACCCTCAAACCCTTAATAGCAGATACAATTGTATCTATCAGATACATATCTAATTAATAAACAAGTGACTTTAAATTTAAATAAACATAAATATTATTGAGATATGCATCTATAGGTAGAAAGGCAATTTTATCTATCAGATACATATCTATATACAGATACAATTGTATCTATCAGATACATATCTAAGTAATGAACATGTGACTTTACGTTTAAATGAAAATAAATATTATTGAGATAAGCATCTATAGGTAGAAAGGCAATTTTATCTATCAGATACATATCTATATACAGATACAATTGTATCTATCAGATACATATCTAAGTAATAAACAAGTGACTTTAAATTTAAATAAACATACATATTTTTAAGATAAGCATCCATTGGTAGAAAGGCAATTGTATCTATAAGATACATATCTATATACAGATACAATTGTATCTATTGGATATATATCTAAATAATAAACATGTGACTTTAAGTTTAAAATAAAAATATATATTATTGAGATAAGCATCTGTAGAAAGAAAGGCAATAATATTTTAATCTATATTACCAGAGTATCTATAAGATACATATCTATATATTATACATGTGTTTTTATATTTAAGCAAAATAAAATATTATTTGGATAAGCATTCATAGGAAATAAGGCAATCATTTTTAAATACTATACTAATTGGGTATTTATTTAAAAATTATCCCTTTTGCATGTATGCATTAAGTGTTCAGATACAAATCTAAGTAATAAACATGTGACTTTAAGTTTAAATAGAAATATTTACAATTAAGCAAAGCATTTCTTATAAATTATTTTTATTAATGTTTAAATGCATTAAATGTTCAGATATCAAACTCAATATGAAACATGTGACTTCAACAAACGAAAGAAAAATAAATATAATTATTCTTAAAATTCGTAAATTTTTATTTTTTATTTATTTTAAAGTTTTTGAGGTTTTTATGCAAATGTTCCATTAATAATGGCCTTTAATGTTCATATACAAATTTAAACATTAAATGTGGGAGTTGAAAATGTAATCAAAATAAATGTTAATAAACAAATCATTTATGTAAAATATATGCATTTTTATAGGGTATTCTTACATGCATACTTTTCTTTCCTAATACATCAAAATCGATTGAATGTACCTCCGTGTAATATATGGGAATTATTTAATTGACTGTTAGACATTCTACTGAAACTGATTTACCCACTTCTTGTAATTTGTAAAGGGTATTAAATTATTTTTCTTTTCAATAATACAATAAATGTATTAATAATACTTATTTCTATAGATAAAAAAGTAAAGGAAATTTATTTGGCACACAAACATTCTTAAATTCATTGAAACTTAAATACCCCATACTCATAACTTGCATAGGGTGTCAATGTATTTCTCTCTTTAATTTATACATTTAATGTAGTTGTCGAATTGAATTCAGCATAATAAATTTGTTAATTTTAATATATCAGCATTTATTTGACTCACCGACATATTTCTTCGCCTGGCAACTGAAATACCCGCATCTTTTAGGTTTTTAGGGTATTAATGTATTCTTCTGCCAACCCATCTGCAATAGTAAATCCATATTAATGAGTCTAAATATTATAAAAAATTGCCAGAGCATAAAGGAAAGAAAATTCAAACATGTTTGTGCCATAAATCAAATGAAAATTTCCTGAGAATGACTAAAAAAATGGTCAAAATATTCATATTTGGGAATCGATATCGATTGCTGGCCATGTGCTTCGATAGATTAGTCGCATAGAATATGAGTGTATTCGAATATAAATATGAGTACCTGCACTTTTGGGGCCAAAGTTCGAGGAGGCGACAAGGCGACGACTCAAATTGATAAGGTTATTAAACCATTGACAACGCCAAGGGCATTTTTAGTTTCATTTACGAGTCATAAAAAACTGATTTCGCATTTATTTATTTTTGTATTTTATTTGTATTTTAGTTCGAGTATATTTAGTATAGAAAAGCTAAATGACAACTGAAGGTAGTTTGAATAGCGGAAACAGCTGAATGGGAATTAACTCAAATCTAAAAGTTTAAATTTATACTTTTTTGTTGTTGTTTGTAGATAAATGTTTGAGTTAATATAATAGTTTTTAATTTTATAAAAAAATAAATGTTCATTTATTACTTAAACATTTTTTAATAATTATTAAAGCTTAGTATTGCTTGCTTAACAATTAAATAAAAATGCAAATAAAGTTATGACATTGCAATTATTTTTATTAAAATAATAAAAGATAAATTAAATAAAGTTTCTGTTAGAAATTATGACTTTCTTTATCTATTTTTAATCTAAATGGATTTGTCATTATTTTGGTATTTAAAATCAATTTAACTGGAGTAAAGGCTAAAATTATTTATAAATTTAAAAATGTATTTATAAAAAAAAAAAAAAATTGAATTATTGAGAATAATTGCAATTTAAATGGCATTTTTTTGGGCTGACTGTACATATGTGCCACTGCACCGCGCCAGAGTTGCCACCCACAATGCAACACACACGGTCGTAACCAGAAATCAATAGCATAACAAAAAAAAAAACAAAAGGAAAACGAGAAAATGGCATTAAAAAAGTGTCATAATCGGTCAGCATAATGAAGAGTGTGGGGGAGGGGGAGGGGGGTGGTAGGGGGTTGATAGGGGGTTGGTAGACCAACTAAAGAAATTCAAACCTCCTCCGACATTTTGTGCATTTATCGTTTGCTTTTTGGCCGTTGTCGTCTTGGACTCGACTTGTTTCATAAATCAATAAGCGGAAACCAAGCAATTGAGGGGACTCCCCCCCTCTCCCACCCCACCCCTTGCCCACCCCCTTTACACCCTCTTAACACCCTCTTCAAGTTGACCAAGTTTAATTTATTGTAGCATAATTTCAAGTAAAATCGCTTATCACTTATCACATATAAAAAAAAAAAAACTAAACGTTGCGTATACGCCGCGTGTGTTAACAAGCGCTTGATTACCGCATTAAAAACTTGTATAAAACACACGCTAGTTAAATACAAATACAACACATATTGCCGCTGATAAGCCAACAGTCTACAGATACGAATGGGAGAGCGAGTGAGAGGGGTAGAAAGAAGGGGAGTGAGAGAGAGAGAGGGAAGTTGATGTGAGCGGTCAACTTGATGATTAGAAATGCTGTTAGCTGGTAAATCTTACATGAACATAGCAGATAAGATACGAGGGCAGACTGAGACAAAGTTACGGTGGGATTATGTGTGGCACAGTGGTAAAAAATGAATATTTATCAGTTTTAAAAGTAAAGTAAATGAATGAAAGCTCGAAATATATTAATATTTTAATAATTTTGTATTTAGCTAAATCGTATTTATTTGTAATAAAAAGTAGCATTTTTTATAATGAAAATTTCATGATTAATCTCTAAAATATACAAATTTAACAATAATTCAACATTTTATTAAGAGGATTAACCAGAAAGTCTTGTTTATTAATTTGTTAACAAAAATCCACAAAAAATATTGGTTTGCTGTTTGTATTTTTTAAAATTACAATTACAACATTGCTCTTTAATTAAATTAATTTATTGCCAAGTGGCACTTACATTTTATTTAGGTATATTTTGCTTGGCAATGGAAATGGAAATGGAAATAAAAATGTAAACTGCATTTAATAGGGTATTTTTTTCGAGTGAGATTTGCGTGTCACATTTTGTTGGCTGCATGTGCATGTTAACATTGCATAAAGCAGACACAATAATAATAACAATAACAATAACAACAACAATAAGAACAATTACTACAACAATTGGCACACATAAATTGGCAACCAGGCAGCCAAAAAATAAATATATATATATATTGTTTGCCATCATAAACAAAACGACAATCGATGAGAATCCGATGTGATATTTTTTAGCCACTTCAACTGACAATTAACAGTTGTTGTTGTTGTTGACGTTATTGATTGCAAATTAGTTACTAATCATCAAATGGCACACACATCTAAACTAGCTGTCTATGTTTGTATTATATATATATATATATAATTATGGTGACATAATCTTCTCCCTACAACTGATAGAAGTGCAACCATAAAAAAAGTCTCATTGATAAGCTAAAGAATTCCAGCAAATGCAATTGACAATCTGACAAATACGATAAGAAAATTAGTAACAATTACACAAGTGTCACTTTAATGTATCTGAGCATCGCAATTGAGATACGAGTAAAGTTGGAATATATAATAAATAAAATATATGTACAACTTTTATTTATAGATTTTATTTCTAGTTAATAAAAAAAAAAAAAAAAATATTTCTGATGCATTGATCTAAATACATAGATTTACAAATATTAATTTCAATTGAAAACATATGATTAATTAAAAATTAAATCAAATAGTAGTCATATTAATGAAATTAATGTGAATAGAAATCATTTTAAATGAATATTACATTATTATACTGAAACTTACATTTTCTAATATTTTTCAAATAAATTTCAAATCAAAATTAGCCTTTTTCAGTTTATCCCTTAGAATATTCTACTATTCATCACCATTATTTTTGTAGCATAATTTATTTGTTTTTTTTTTTTTGTTAGTTATTACCATTAGATATTCGATTCCTGAGTAAACGCAAGTGAAATGTTTATCCGTAATCCTTTCTCTGCAATGACTCAGCCACTTTTGCAATTAAAAGTTTTAATTGAAAATGTTGAAGGCATACAAAAGATACTTCAATGGCAATTTACCTGTGTGAAATCTCATTGATAAATCAAACAAATGGCGGGCATGATGAAAATTTGCTAAGCTTAAACTGAGCTCATAAATCACTCATACACACACAGCGAATGTGGCAATGTGTGGGAGCGTCTTTTAAGTTGCAACAATGTGTGGCAAGTGTTTTATTTAGTTTATATATATGGCGGCAATTCTTATAAATTCATATTCGTAAGCAACAAGCAAAGTTGACTCGATAATATTGCTAAATATTTATGAAATATGTTTAACAAAAATATTATAAGTAATTAAACTTTATAAAGGATTTTAAAAATTGGTTTAAATGGGCTGTTGTTATTTTCAAATTATTTATTTTAATTTTAAATAATATAAACATTTTTTGGAAATATTAATATAGTTTAAATTTATTCAAAAATAAATTAAACTGAATAAACAATTAATTCTATGAGTTCTTAAGAATCAGTGGACCTTAACAAGGCTTAATTAGTTTATTTGAAAAAATTCTGCTAGCATTATTTGAGCTATTTTAAAGTTGTACGTCTCACGCTGCGTATGCGTTATTTTTGCCATATTAATTATACGAAATATACAAAGCACAACAAAAGACGCCATCAGCAAAAACCCGTTGTGACAAAGTGTGAAAAATATTTTCATAATCTTAATGTTGCATGCGAGTAAGAGAGAGAGGGGTGAAGAAAGGGGTGAGGGGGGAGGGGAAGGGGGGAAAATTGCAATGAATTTGTTGTGTGAATTTGTCAAGCGAAGCAAAAGCAGCTGATGCTCATTTCTCGTGTCTCAGTTTTTAGTCACAAAATGCGGTCAAACAATTTGTTTGTGCTGCTATTTTAAACACATATATACATATATATACATACATATATATGAATGTTCACATTTTCATAATGCTTTTGGCCAACTGACAGCAGTCGGAAAATGCCCAACAAGCTTCTGGCTTCTGGGGAAATTGTTTAATCAATGCCGCAAACTCAAACTCTTTAAAAAGCAAAGAAAACAAACGCAAAAAATCAACTAAAATTCAACACACACAAAAAAATGCCAGCTAAGGCACTAATACACAGATAGACACACACACACACACACACAAGGAAAAGGATATGGCAAGGACGAGCACAAACAATGGCAACTTTTGTACCTGTGTGTGCCACAAACCAAAAGACAAAAAAAAAATAGAAAGAAAAAGCAAAGCGTAGGCAAAAAAAAAATAAATAAATCTAAGAAAGCTTCGACTGCAAGATACCCAGGAAAAGAGCCTAAGATTTATACATTTACTAATTTATTTATTTATTTTTTTAATTTCTTATTGATATACTGAACTACTTAGTCACTTATTGAGTGATAAACTGATTTAGTTATTTATTTATTTACTTTGGCAGCACTCGACCAATTTAATTTTAAATTAATTTAGCAAATCTGATTTAAAATTTATTTAAGTTTAGTATATGTTTTATTTAATTTATATATTTTAAATAGCCTCTTTTTGACGATCAATATTTTTTCATGTTTTCTAGCATTCTTAATAAATTTGCCAAAAAAAATTGTTTAAACTAAGAAACTATATTGTTATAAAATTTATAAATTATGATTCAGTATATATACCACTTAATTTAAAAAAAATAAAAAAAATTCTGTATTTTACATAGTTTACACAAAATTTAATATGCCAATGAGCAGGGTAATAAAAAAAAATCAAATTAAGGTTAAATACCACAAAGCGAGTATCACAAACACACACACACGCACACAGATACACACACACACACCGATACACACGCGGATACACATGTATCTATCTATATATATATATAGAGGCACACTCTATAGTTATGCCTTTAATCCAAGCTAAGCCAAAGCATGCAGCAAACTTACACCTACACACACATGCACACACACCCAGACACTCACACATACACACACAGACACACACACACACATACGTTTGCTGGCGGCGGCGCCTGAAAGCAGGCAATAGATTTTGGCATTTTTGCTGCTTGTTGTTATTATTGATATTGTTGTTGTTGCTGTTGTTGTTAAAGGCACTGTAGGCGTTGCCGCCGGAATTGTGTTGGCAAAATGATGGAAAACAACAACAACAACAAGAACAACAATAACAACAACAGCAGTGGCATCGACAGGAAGTGGAAAACAGTCACGAAAGTTCTCGCACAGGAAAAAAGGTCACTAAAAATACTTAACAGCAATAACAACAACAACAACAAGAGCAGCAACATAACTGTAACAGTAGCAACAATAACAACAATAATAAAAACAACAACAACAACAACAATTCAACATTAATAATAAAATCCATAAATGAAATAATGTTGACTTCATTTTTGTTTGCGCATGACGTCAAAAAGAACGAAACAAAAAAAAAAAAAAAAAAAAAAGAAACCAATAAGAAAACAAAATGAAAAGTAAGAAAAACAAAATTTGAGGAAGCACACAAAAGTGAAATAAATATAAAAATAAAATAAGAATAATAAAAATAAAAATACAAATAAGGACATGCGGGAAATGCCTCAAAATCGGCATACAATGGGCCAAAATACTATTGTTGAACTTTTGCGTCCGTCATACAACCTTTTAGCCAGTGTTGCCACAACAGCTGTTTTTTCCCGTCAAAAATTCCCATCAAAGAATGAATTGCGCAGAAAATGAGGAAAAGGGCGAGCAGCGAAAATTTGAGTTTAATTTTTAATATGTTTTTGCTGTCAAAAATATAAAATTTTTGCTCTTCCAATTATTACCTGAATGTTTTTGATTTTATAAAATCATGATTAAGATATCCTTTCAGCATTATCATCAAATCATTCGTCAGTGACAGGATATTGTATACTAAAAATAAAAAAAAATAGGAGAAACAATAGTTTATTTTTATTTTATTAAAGTGTAGTATTTTTTTAAACTTCAACTCACTCAAAAACCTTAAGAAATTTATTATAAACTTTGGATATTATTAAATACTGGATATTTATTAGATTTAAATAATTAAATATTTTAGAAATAAAGAAAATTTTTCAATGTTGAAAAAAATTCTTATATATTTTCAGTTATGAATTTAAATTGATTATAATATCCATTTTATTAACATTCTTATATGCATTTTTGTAAGCCCTATAATAATATTTGCTGTCTCTCTGTCTATATTTTCCTTACATATTTTCTTTGCTTAATTTGGCTATTTTTTTGATTTTCAATATTTTTTTTCTTGAATTTTTGAATATTATTAATTTAAAAAGCAACATTTTTAAATAGTTTTTATTTTAATTTAGCTTTTTTTGATTTGGGTTTGTTTTTAACAGTTGACAACACTGATTCAAACTCCCACACACAGTTACCCCCCTCCCTATTAAAGGTCTCCTTTTCTCTCTTTTTGCATCTCTTCCTCCCGCTGCTCGACACTTTTAATGGCTGTGGCCCGGCACGAAACGACAACACAGCAAACGACACACAGACCCACATAGCACTCGGCAATTCTCCTACCCCTCACCCACACCTACCCCTACACCTATGGCTACCCGTTGAAGACTTCCCCTCTCCCCAACCTCTGTACTCAGTCGGGCCCGAACATGTGTTGGTTGTAAACAGGAAGCGAAGCCGAAGACGAAGCAGCAAGCTCTCTCTCTCGCTCTCTTCCATCTCTTCCCTCTCTCTCTCTCTCTCTTTGTCTCCCTCTCTGTCGCACATGTTGCAAATGTCAAAGTTGCAAAACCCGGAAATTCGAAGGACATGTTCGAAAAGGCAACGACGCCCACACACACACACACACACACACACACACACACACACACACACACACACACACGCACACAAACACACACACTCACACACACACACATACTGTGGCTCATAGCATATTTTACGCACTACTCTTTAGTTTTTATTACTTATTTCATTTATTTATTAAAAATAAATAAATTTAAAATGTTTTATTTAATTAAAAGCAATACTTAACAAATCTGTGTTTAAATATTAATTTTATATGATTACCATTAAAAGATGAATTAATTTCAAGTGTGTTATATGTTAAATCAGTGGGTCAAATAAGCTGTGAGCCACTGTACACACACACATACAAACAAATGCCACCCACACACACACACACACTCACACACACACTTAAAATAACTCTACACTCGTTGTAGACATGCGCGCTCTTCCTTAAAACGCGCTCTCACGCGCTCTTTAAAGCCTCTCTCTCTCTCTCTCCTCTCTCTTTTGTTTTGCGCTCTCTCAGCAGCACAAAAAGCTCTCGCTTTTGTTTTTGTTTTATTGATGCCGCTGCTGCTGCTGTCGTAATTGTTATTGTCTTATTCTATGCCGGCAATACACACACACACACACACACCCGAACACACATGGATACTATGTATCTTGTGTTTGTGTGTGTGTAAATGTAAGTCAACGTTAAGCGTCTTAAGCCAAGTTAGCGTCCCTAGACCGAGTTTTAAATTGACACTATGTATTAGCCTCGACTTCCTCTCTCCCTCTCTCTCACTATTCCCCCCTTTCTCACTCTCCATCTCTTTTTAAAGACCCTAAAATTGTGTGTGATTTGCAGCGCGTGTTTAAATTATTAACTAACTAAGCAGCCCGATTTTTAATACACTAGCAGAGAGTATTTTACATTTATCAGGAAATATGTAATTATCTTAAATAATTTATAAATATTTAATTTTGTCTGTTTTAATTTAAAATTATAGCTCAGAATATTATTTTCTTAAATTATTTCAAATTTTAAATAAGTATTTAGTTTTGTCGTGTGATTATAAACTAAATAAATAGTGAAATAAATCAAAATATACATAATTAAAAAAATTAAAAAGAAGTTAAGATATTTTTCTCAAATATAATTTTCCACTTTAAAGTTTAGTTTATAATAAATATTTCTGACCTTAGATGACTTTAAATAAAATCAAAATAAATTAAATGAATAAATAAAAAACTGAAAAAATAATTTAATTAATTATATAAACTATTTGGAAATATATATTAAAAAATCAATAAAGTAGTTTTTTAATTTGTTCCTAAATTCAAAATAAATATTCGTGTTTCCGAATAAAAAAGAATTAAATTTCAGATTTAATACATAATCTATATTAATCTTTCTATAATCATAGAAATGAAATAATGAAAATTAAATCTATATGCAAGGGTATCCAACCTTTGGAGTATACAAAAATCATACTTTTCTCATTTTTTTTATTTATATAGTTTTAATTTTTTTTCCAAACTAGTTGAAAATCTTAAGCTGCTCGTCACGTCACGAGTTTCAGTTTAACATCCAACGAAAATTGCATGTTCACAATTTGTTTAGCATTTTGCGGCTGTCTGTATGTGTGTGTGTGTCTGTGTGTGTGTAACTGTGTGTGTGTTTAAGTTTCACTTTGTTTGTTTTGCAAATTTTCAGTTAGCAAGTGTTACGTTTTATTAGTGCATAAAAATGTTAGCATTAGATGATGAAATTATCTGTCAGTTGAAAAGTTAAAGATACGTAACAGTTTCGTTACAGTTCATCTAGATAATGTCTTGTGGGGAGGGAAAGGCGGTTATGACATGTACTGTGTACACAGTGCGTATGCGTATTCAAATATTACTCATACGCAGCGTATGGTGGATAAAAGGTACTTAATCTTAACAAAAGATGCTGCCATCTGCAAATAGCCCTTTTTAAAGCTCAAACCATTGTTGTGACTGCTTTTAGTTGAAGTTAACTAAATAAATAAAGTAAAAATACTAACAATATAAATTTAAATCAATTTAATTAAAAATGCCAATCATATGTTATTTAACCGCTTTTACTTGACCTTAAATAAATGCAATAAAATACTATAAAATATTTGCACTCATTGTTGCACGTCATTGTTAAGTGTCTATTAATGAAAAATAAATAATAATAAAAATACATTTTGGCGCCTTTCGAATTCGAAATCAAGACTGCAATCTTCAGGTCGAATGTTAAGTCAACAATACGTAATCAATTGCTAAGCACATTATAAAGATCATTCCGATTCATAATCAGCTCTGACGTACACAGATCAACTGATGAGCTGCGAGAACAATTTCCTTTTAATTTTTTTTTTGTTTTTTTTTTTACTCTCTGCCAAGTATATGCAAATAAACAAATATATAATTTAAAAATTTTTATGTACAATAAGCAAAACTAAAATTGTAATTTTTGAAGACAAAGAAATTTTTCAATTGAGAAACTTTTGCAGCAAACATGCAAATGCAATTTGGAACAAAAGTCACCCCTCCTTATTATTCCCCCCCACCTCTTTAGCTGTAATTCTCCCCCTTCTCACCCGCTGCTGTCATTTATACGTCTGTTTTCATGTTCCACGCCCACGCAGCTAATTTACCTTAAAATTCATTTTCATTTTCATTTTTCAGTTTTACATTTTTCTGCTGTTTTTTTTTTTTTATTTTCTAAAACTCGACTGTTTTCGTTTTGTTTTTTTTTTTTAATTGCCAAATATTTTGTGTACAATAGAATTTTGTGTCTGTACATGAAATATACTTATTTGAAATCGACATATCTTATAGATACACTTTTAGTTCATTTCATTTCGTTTCTATTGCTGACGCAATTTTGGATTGTTTTTAAATAGTTTCAGCATTTTGCATAGCATAGAAGATGCTTCAATTAGATACTCACTATTGTCTATATTTAGATACCCTACAAAGCGTATTTTTCCGAAAATATTTTAATCCCTAAAAAATTATGCTAAATGAGCAGTTTTTAAATTTATTTACAAAACTAAATAATGAAACTATTTGGATTTTAAGTAAAACCTCCAAAACATAAATTTTGAATAAATAAAAAATAAAAACTAAAGATATATAAATTTTGTATCTTAGCAAATGAAAAATAATTTGTAACGCATATGATTTAAAATTTCAAAATAAAAAATATATATATAATATAATGAATTTTATTAAATAAATATTTTTCAGTTAAACAAAAATCTATCAATATTAATACAGGGTATTTGTTATGACGAGCACACTTTTTTGCTAATATTTATTTGCAATTGATAAGGAATTTGCAATGTTTGCCATTTTTTTGTGGCCTTAATTGCTGCAGAACCGGAAAACAGCATTGGAAAAGAATTAAAATAGTTGCGTTAAGCGTTGGAAATCGAACGATGTTGCGGCTTTTTCTGGCTTATTAAATGGCCAAATGGCTAACTGATAGCGGTCAAAACAGGAGCGTAGAGTTTGCCATAAAAGAGGGGAGGCCAAAAAGATTCTCTTTGATTAAAAGAAAGCAAGCACAATAATTTATGATGCCAACGATTAGAGTTTCGTGGAATTGCGTCTATTAAACAGTTATCAAGCTACAAATTGATATATATATATATATAGAAAGGGGAACTAGCTTAAGATATCGCATTACTCAATGTTGTATATATATAAATGTATATTTCATAGCATTTTTCCTGTTGTCATCGCAAGTTGCCTGCAATTTTCAATTTATTTGTTTTCGTTTTTTATTTTTGCGCTCATTTATCAAAGCGACTCTTTTACACAAACAAACAATTAACAATTGCAAAGACAATATATATACATACCGTTATATATATATTTTTTAAGCTGTACATGTTCCTCTTTATCGATAATGATTACGATAAAAGTGCGCATAAATCAAGTTTGCCTTTCAAATTGCAAACATTGCAAATTTATTTGAATATTTTAACTTTTTCCTGTACTTTTGACATTTGTTGATATTATATCTATATTATATTTTTGATTGGTAACATTTTTAAGGGTATTATTGTGGATTAAAGGCAGCATTAATGCTTGATTTTAGTTTATAGTTTATTTAATTGCAGACTGTAAACAAATGATTATTATGGTTTTTCGGACGAAGCAAAACAAACGAATTTATTGTTTAAATGAAATTTGAGCAAAAGAGGGAAACAAAGAATTAATTGAAGCGAATTGAAATGATTAAGAAACAGTCTGAAGAAAGGTAAACAAATGACAGCAAACATTATTAAATTGTAGATGTTAATCACACATAAGATTAATGAACTTCAAGAAAATTGAACACAAAATAAATTGTCTGAAATAATTTAAAATAATGCCAAGGTTTAGGGAAACCGGTTTATTGTATTAACGCTTACTTTTGTATCTGAATATACAAAATAATGACAAAATATTTTTATTTTAATATCTATCAAATTTTAAACTAAATAATAAAATCTTGTCTTATTAAAAAAATTTTAATTTCCATTTAAAAATCATAAAATATTCATAATTTATTGTTTTAAAATTTCAAACTCAAAGTTATTTAGCAATAAATTTTGAACTGAAAGTTTTATTTGGAAAAAAAGACATTTGTTTACTGATCAAAAATATATTTGCATAAAAATAACTCTAAAATTTACTCTGAATATTTATTTAACACTAAATTTCAATTTCATAATCCTTGTTTTTAGGCTAACATTTTCAAAATGAATAACATGATTTTTATATTAAACTTTTATTTTTAAAAATCATAATTATTACCCATAAAAAGTGAGTTTTATTTATGAATTTATTCATAAAAAATAAATAATTTTTTTTTAAATTTGTATGTAATACATTTATTATAGGGGAAGTCGTCTTCATTTGATTTATGTGACACTTACTGTGTTTGCTTATTGATTTCAAATTAAAAAATATGTCAGACTGCATACTTAATTGCTTTGGCATAATTCAGTAACAAGTTTATCGATTCGCGTTGACTGTATTTACTGTAGTTACCTGTACCTGTAAGTGCAATTGTTTTTTACCTTGTTACAGCAATTCCCCAGAAAGCTGAAAACTCATTTGTGTCATATGTCCATACTGTCAAACTGTCATTAGGTATTGGCCAAGATAAAGTAACTACCTCAATAAATGCTCATATATATGAGTTTGAGTGTGTGTGTGTGTGTCTGTGTGTGTGTGTGTGTGTGTGCAAGTTTTCAATGAAAACTGAGCAATAATGAAATATTCATTAGTTTATGGCCAAGTTAAAATGGCAGTAAACTTCTGCTCCGGGTTATAGCCATATCCTGCGACATGCAAGCCAAATGAATTATGGCCATAAGCAGTGATGCCACAACAGCTTTTTTCCCGTTAAAATCTGGCTTTTTTAAAGTCTAAAACAGCAAGTAGCGGATGTTCTGGAATTTTGAATATGTGTTTTAAATTTTTCCCCCTTTTTTTGGTCTAACTTAAATATAATAAAAAAAACTTATAAAAATAATATATTTAAAAATATTAATAGAAAAATTTAAATAATTAACAACACAGTATTAAAAACTGTTATATTAATTAAAAATTAAAAAAAATCACAGAACGTTTCATTTAAAACTGAACTTATTTTTCGATAAAAAACACTACAAATGAACAATGAAAATCTTTAAAAAAAAAAACATGATAATAATCATAATTTAATATTTATTAAATATTAATTAATATTAATTTTTTTCTTATATTATGGAACATTAAAAAATATCATATATTAATAATCATAATTTAATCTTTGTATTTATATAAGTAATGAAATAAAAAAAAAACCAAAAAAAACACTAAAAAGTATTTTTTCCGAATATTATTCAAGATTAAAAATCATATTAATACAAAAAAAGATGCACGGATTTTCTTGTTTGGTCTGCTTTATCGATATTTTTCCCACAAAAAAAAGGAATATTTTGTCCTTTTAAAAGTTTGTCAACTCTGGCCATAAGTAAAAAATGGCCTACAGACATTTTCAGTTGGTAACAATGGATGTCTCTATTTTCTCTCTCTCTCTCTCTCTCTCTCTCTCTCTCTCTCTGTCTCTTTATCTCTTTCTCTGTCTCTGTCTGCATAATTGATGACTGTCACTTGATCTGTTGGACAGAGTAAACATTTATGTGGGTATCTACATATACATATATAAAATATGCAACAAAATGTTTTGCAACAATTACAAAACAATTTGTCCAAAATGCTTAAAAGGCAGCTGGCAAAAATGTTGCAGCTGGGTGTCATTAAGTTAGTTGGCTATTCATTTGCTTTTAGCCGTGTTTTCTTGCAATTAGTTTTTCGTTTGACATTTTCTCAAATGTGTTGTTGTTATTTCTGTTGTTGTTGTTGTTGTGATTGTCGTTGATTTCTGTGATTTCTCGTGACATTTCTATTTCTTTGAGTAACACACACATGGCCACAAAACGGATTTTGGCTATAGTTTCTATACCCCTACTCTGCTTTTCTTATCCTCCTCCTCTGCTTCCTCCCTCTATCCTCATTCTCATCATCATCATCTTCGTGGTCGTTGTCGTTGTCGTCTGCCACTAATGTGGCGTACATTTTTTGGCCAACACTTTATCAAGATGGCAGACGCCTTGGAACGTGGCCAAAAGCAATGCACAAACCTATAAAATGCTACCTCAGCTATCAGCTGAGTTTTCGAGGTTAGTTAGGGCTGAGAGGGGGAGGGGGACAGGGGTTACACCTTGAATCCTGCTTTTTGGGTTCCTTCTGTTTTGTTCGCCAGGCCAAAATGATCAAAAGTCAAATGGCCCACTCGAAAGTTGGCCTAATTGCTGAAAAACTTTGCCCCAAAATGCAATGCAAATTGTGTGCCATGCAAATTATGAGTCAGCAACGCTTTCAAGACTCGACAAATATTAAAACAAGTTCATATTTGATTTTGTAGCTCACACTTAATTCATAAACTACCAGAATCTACTAAAAAAATATCACAAAAAAAAAATCTAAATTAATTAAAACTTTAATATTTAACCAAAGTAAAGTAAAAACAAATCAATGTACAAGAAATAAGGAAATTAAAAAAATTGCGAAATCTTTATTTACAATAAGATGACATTCAAAATAAAAAAATGTATATATTTGTTTAACCCAAAACGAATTGCAATATTATGATTTTTAAATTTAAAGTATTAAATTTAATTATCTTTATCTAAAACCTTTTATCAATACGAAATTCAATTTTCAATATTTTATATTTAAGGTTTCATAAATTTTTATTTTAAGTATAATTTAAATCCTAATACTATTCCCTTATTACGCATCTTTGAATTTATTTAATTTAATTTTAGTTTATTTTCTAGTTAAATTGTTTTGAATTCCTATTTTTGTTCACCTTCAATTTTGATGAAAATCATATGGAAATTTATGTATGTAGTAATATTTGATTTACACGGAGAAAAACGAGAGTTGAAAACCACATTTAATGAGCATTGATGAGCTGGCGAAACTCTTGACATTCTATCGCTAATTTCTTAACTTTACCGTTTCCCGCGTCTTTTCTAATAGCTAGGACCCTTCCCCTTCCCTTTTCCCTTTCTCCTCCTCTCTTTTGCCCCCTCCTCCCACCGATTTATGCCTTGCTATTTGTCGCAACCTTCAAGAACATTTAGACGTCATCCATTTCTCATTTCACATAAATTTCTGTGCGAAATCCAAACGATTTGTTTTTTTTTTTTTTTGTTTTCTTTACATTTGCTTTTAATTTTTGTTTTTCCTTTTCGTTGTTGTTGTTTAGAATTTTTTTGTTTTTATTTCTTATGCTTTTGTGACGCTTTTTGTGCTTTTCACTTTGGTATTTTTCCACCACAATCGCAGCCTGGTTAAAGGTATTTGTCTTAGCCATTTTCGTGCTCGCAAATTAAATTTAGCAGCATTTTTTGTTTTTCTTTCTTCTATTTTTTTTGGTTTTCTTTTTCATTTCTAATTTTTGGCGTCGCTTTTATTTTGTATTGGCTCATTGACATTTGCCTTATCCTCATCTGCATTTTCTGTTTAATTCTCATTCCCATTCTCATTCCCTGTTCTCATCGTCAATCTCTAATTCCCAATCTGTATTTGCATCTGCGGCAACAGCATCGTCACTCAAGTCATGTGGCATGCCACCAAGCTTGCCACAATTGCCCCTCCTGCCCTCCTTGCCCCACCCTGACCAGTTTGATTGCTTTATGAGGCAACCCTAAAACAGAGCGTCGCACAGTGATCATTTTAGGCAGTTAAAGTTGAATTATTTGTCAAATTTATCAACAAAGTTTGATCAATTTTTTTTTTAAATTATTATTACATTTTTTAAATATGTTTTTATTTTAGTAATAAATTTAATTATTTGTTCCAATGCACTTTTATCAATTTTAAAAATATTGGTATTATTTTAAAATTAAAAATTTGCATTAATTAAGCTAAATTACAAAAATTAATTACAGCAGCTACTAAAATAAAGACCTTATAAATTATTTCAATTTTTCCAGTCATTTTTTTCATAACAAATAAGTTTTCAATGTTTATTTTTAAGACTTTTTATATATTTTAAAAATGATCTAAATTTCACAAATTTATTTATGCAAAAATATAGTTTATTTTTAATTGAATTTATTGTTAATTTTTAATAAAAAGAATTTTCTTTAATTTCAAATGTAATGTATGAATTCATTCGAGCTAAATTGTACGAAAATGACCACTGTGCTGCTTGCACAGGAGACGCTCAAGGCCGTTGATAAGATAGTCGAAAAGCAGAATGAATGGCCAAAAATGACGGAAGCCGCAACAAAAACAACAACAACAACAACAGCAACAGCAACAAAAACTGAGTCAGATTTAAATTGCCGGCATATAACAAATGCTATTTAATTTTTTAGTGTTAGCCAAGTTTAAATGGAAGTCGGACCAAACAACTGTGGCCCAGAAATGTATGCTAAACATATTAAATTGCAGTTGGCTTAAACTGTAATTGGCGCTCATTAAATATTTTGTGTGTATTTAAGTTTGTTAGCCGGACTTCAAAAGCTGCTCAAAGAAAATAACTTCAAATTTTAACAGTCCAATTACTGTTGTCTAAATATTAAAAAAAACTGTGGTTTTTTTGAAAAAGTATTTTTAAGACTTAAAGAGAGCATTGAAATGTAGTAGCAATATCATCAAAATATTAAATCAACAATAATTTATTGAAATTGTGTGGCATTTTATGAATTATTTTTAATTTCTAATACTTTTCATTCTATTGTTTTCTAATTTAAAATTTTGGTAATAACTTTATGACAAAATTTGTCGAAATTAAAGATTTTTTGAATTGATAAATTAGTAAATATTATTCAGATATTATTGAAAAGTTTGAGAGGTTATTCTCTTGATTTTAAGAAGCTAACATTTATATTTTTTTTTATATTCCCTAATCCCACACGAAATATATGTCAGCAAAGCGACCATTAAAATTAAGAAATGCCAGCGAAAAAGTTGATATATTATTAAATTTATGACTTGAAATTTTACACAAAATTTACCAAACGAAAGCTCAAAAAAAAAAAATTAATAATAAAAGACAATTTAAAAATATACCTATGTATAAATATTGTGGAAAATATGAGACGATAAATATGTAGAAGAATTTTTAGCTAAAGGCCGTGCATTTAAAAATCGTGTAGTATTTATTTTTATTGTCTTGATTAGAATCATCATCAGTGTGCATAGATATATATTTATAAATGTGCTATGGATAAACATTCATTTATAAATGTATATATATATATATATATATATATATATATAAAAATATGTATATATTTATGGCGATATGGAAATTATACAATACCAGGAGATTGCCTGGCATGGGGCCAATAAATGCGACTGCAAATGAAAATGAAACAAAACGTTACAGATACAAATACAGATACAGATACAGATACAGATACAGGCAGCCAGTGGGGCATAATATTATAGAAAGTAGAAGTGCCAAAAGCAACAACAATGATTATGAAAATGACAACAAGTTTGTGCACAAATTTGATGAAAATAAAACACATTTACAAATAATGCACTCAATAAATTATATTTAATTGTCTATAGCTGAAATTTTTTTATTTTTTTGGCGGTAAGCTTGCTAAATTTGTTAAACAATATAGAAAATATATAAAAATGTTGACTGACTGACCAACTCATTGACAATTCATGGGAATGTGCAGAATTTAATACACACAAATATAATAATTCAGAAATAAATTGTAATGATCTGTATTTGATCAACTAAAGCTATATTTTTAAGCAACTTTGTCGACAAAATTATAATAATTGTTATTGTGATAATTAGAAGACTCGAAACTGTTTACAAAAATTAAAATAATTACGCCTATTGTCTAACAAAAATCTTAATTTTAAACTAGAAAAAATTTTTTTTAAAACGAAAAGTTCTTTTTATTTGATATATTAATTTTTTTTTTTCTGAACGTTGTATTACTTTATTAGTTAAATATTTAAGACAACACTTACTAAAAATTGTATATTATTATTTTTTTTATTAACAGTGCTTCTTTTCTATTCGAAATTTCAACTCGCAGAATTTTCTATTATTAATTGGCTTTGAACGAGTAACATGGTCAACTGCGATTAAATTCAGTCAGTAAATGTTAAATAAATTGTTTCATTTATATGAATATGCATTTGTTGGGCCAAGTGCGAATAGAATCACATTGTGATTCATTTGCTCACATTTTATGGCCATTTATTTGCCCAGACAACAATCTGTCCACCTGACCCGCCCTCTCTCTCTCTCTCTCTCTCTCTCTCCCTCTCATATCTCGTATCTCTCTGGGCTACAATGTTGAATATTACTCAAAAAAATAAGTAAAAGGGTATATTGTGTTCGTTGGAATGTATGTAAGAGGGAGAAGGCATCTCCGACCCCATAAAGTATATATATTCTTGATCAGCATTAATAGCCGATATAGCCATGTGTGTCTGTCCGTCTGTCTGTCCGTCTGTCCGTCCGTCCGTATGAACAAAAGGATCTCAGAGACTATAAGAGAAAGAGATATCAAACTTTCACTTACAGACTATACCTCACGCAGATATATACCCCCCCAATAGCAAGCAAACTCCACACCCACAGTTCTAAAGATATTACCATTTTTATGGTTAATATCCTTATCTATTTATATTATCTAAAATCTCACTGAATCGCATCAAGATCGGACAAGTATAACAGAAGTAATAGCTAACCAAAGTTATAAGTTATTATTTCAATACAATCGCCTAAAAGTATGCAGTACTTTTTATTAAGTACTAATTTCTTTAAAGTACTTTCATATATATTGAAATAAGTAATGGGTATCCTATGGTCGGGATCTCGACTATAGACGATCCCAGTTGTTTTAATTTTTATTCTGTTTTTATTTTTTTTAATTTAGAGTTGAAGCGAAGGGGTTTTCTAGCCATGTCATGTTGTGTAATTTATTGGGGTCATTTGCACTTGGCATGCTATTCACACACTATCCACACGACTTGTGGATAGTTTATTCAGCTTAGTGTAGGTTGTAAATAACGCTACCTGCACATATATGTATATATATAAATATATCTATAAATGTATACGAGTTAAAGCCATGTGGCATCGATATGTTAGAACAACAAAATATGATTGTTGTCCCACTGATAAGCTAAGACATTTTGATTGCCCTCGACTTTATTTTTATGAAAGTCTTATAAGCAAGTGTTGTAATGGAATTGGAATTGGAATTGGAATCGTTACTGTTATAATTTATTTACGATTCGATAAGAAAGGGTGAGCTTAACTCGAAGCTGTAAAGATTACACAGTAAATGAGTAAATCTATCATAAGATAACTTTCGCTGACAACATTTTGTTAATAAAATTTCAAATTAAAATTAAATTATTATTCCAAACATCATTTTGTGGGGAAAAATCGAAAGTTACAAATTTTTTAAAGTTCATATTTTTTAGATACAGAATCAATTTAGAGACCAAATGATGGCCAAAATGATAATTTTTATAAAAACTAAGTCACTTTTGGCAAAGTTATGAGAATATAAAAAGTTTGAAAAAATTTAAAGTATAATTTACACTTCTGTAATTATTTATTAATTTTGAACCTTTTATCAAATCATATATTATACATTTTCTTAATTTCGTATTCATAATAATAATAATAATAATAATTGCTAATACTCAGGGTTTCTCTATGTGTATATTTGTACCAAACTTAATATCATTTCCAAATGAAATTCTCTAAAAATAATGCACAAACAATTAATGGTGTCAGTTTTGACACCTCGTAACTAAAAATGATTTGCTGCATTTTCCGACGCTTAAATCATCTGTAGTCAGACTAATGCCAGTCATTGCTGACTTAATGGCAACAACAACACTAACAACCACTGGAAGAGGTGGGGGAGGAGGAGAAAGAGGAGGTGGAGGAGGTACAACAACAAACATGGCAACTAGAGTCCATGGCTGCTGAGTGTACTTTGTGATCTAATACGCTACTTTTGCCTTATTTACCTTATCCAACAGATTAAAGTGTCACGAGCTGGCAACCTGTACTATCATCTTTACCCTCCTCTTTACCGCCTTCGTTGCCCCCTCTGAGCATTAGTCAATTTGCGTTTATTAGATACACTCAGTTAATATAAGATACAGATACATGCACAGCTTCCCGACTAAAGCTCAAAGATACATACACACATCATGTTCTAAGATGAGTAAGTGTTGTTGTTGTCGTTGTTAGTGATGTTAGCCCAGTAAGCAAAGGTTAAGCGGACTTGTATATTTTTGACAATATCTGACTATACGTAGAAACACCAATCTCAGAGATTATAAGAGCTAGATCCATCAAATCTTCTGGCATTGTCTTTATGCTATGCATGCAGTTTATGTTTGTCTATAAAAACTTAGCCATGTTCCCCTAAGTCATGAAAAATACCAAAAAATTGCAAAATATGAGCAATTTTGAAGCTATTGTTGTGAAATTTGGTACTTGGAGTGTGTGTTGTTTTTCAAAGCTGTGCTACAAATTTCATTTGATTGGTAAATAAACAGCAAAGGTTACTAAAATAATAGTTATTCAATTATATTTAATTATGTATTTAAATGAATAACTAATTGACTATCGACACAGATGACGGCTTAAAACTGCTTATAATAATTTATTTATACTTATTTATAATTCATTAATTGAAAATCTAATTTATTTATAACTTTTTTAATTTTATTTGTTTTTTTAATATTTTATTTTTAATTTTAATAATATTTTGCAATTAGATTTAATATTTTTTGTCAACTTTTAATTTATGTTTGATGAAATTAAACGAGTGCTGGGCATTTAACCGTCTAGCTTTCTTAGTTGTTGTTGTAAGTGTGGTTGTTGTTGTTGTGAGGGCGCAGCTGGCAACAACCTCGAGAAACAACAACAACAACAACAGCAACAACAAGAGCAACAACAACGCCGACCACAATGAGAGTAGCACTTGAAAGTCGAAAGCGTGCCCAACTATTTTTTTAGTATGCTTTACAGTGTCTGCTGCAAGTTTGTAGCTATTCCTCTGACCTCTTCTAACACTCCGCTCTCTTTCTTTTTTTTGGTTCCCTCTCTGCTGTTGCTTTACTTTTTATTCAATTAACACGTTGCCAGGCAAGAGATAAGAGCCAAGAACTGAAAGACAAAAAGACAGACAGACTGACAGACTGACAGACAGACAGAAGCGACCAAGGCGAATGAGGCATGCAATAATTTATGCCAACAACAGCAGCAACAACAACAACAACAACAACAAAAATTTAATTGAGGCAGCTGCCAAAATTGACTTAATTTGTTATAAATAAAAAAACAACAACTTGAAAGAAAAACACAAATGAGAAACCATCAAAACATAATTTATTTTCCATGAAATGATTTACCTGTCGATTAATTAGTCCAACACATCAGGTAAACTAATTCAAATTGAGCTGCGTTTAAACCTAAAATAATGTGAGAATTTCCCCCTTCTTCTTCTTCTCTCCTTCTCCCTTCTTTCTTAACCGTTTAACAGCCGATAAAAAGCAGTAAATGAATTGATCACGCATATTGAACTCGTAAAATGGCAAATTGCAATAGATAAAAGAATGAGAACTTCAGTACAAACTGAAACTAGACCAAGATATACCCTGTAATAAGATTTTAGTGTGTCCAAAATTAAATTCCAGATAGTCATATTGGTTTTAAATAAAACAATAACTATAAAAATTATTAAAATAAATTTACTTTAAGTATTTTATATTTAAATTTGGTTTTAGTTGGTTTTATTATAGATATGAAGATAAAAATAATTGTAACTTTTTAATTAATTAAAAAAAAAGAATTAATTTTAAATTTAAGTGAATACAATTATATTTAATTTTAATTGATTGGCTAGTTTAAAGCTCTTAATTTAATGTAAAAATAAATTATTTTTATTTATTTATTTATACAAATAAAAAATTAAACACTCTGCTCTTATTTAGCTTGGATTAAACATTATAATTATTATTTAAAATTGAATTTAAACAGCAAAAAATACAATTATAAAAATCTATATTTTAAATATTGATGACAAAAAACAGTGAGTCCGCTAATTTTTCCAATAATTAGAAATAATCTTATGAATTTTACAGTCGCATAAACTTGGCTGGCATACACATATTACAGGGTATTTAAAACGGAAAAAAGAAATTGCTGCTTAAGTGCATAAAAGTGTGTGCAAGGCAACAAGAAACTGTGAACATTTTGCATTTGATGAAAGCGTCGATGAGGGGGCGGGGGAGGGGCTTGTAAATAGGGGCAGGGTGGGGGTGAAGTGGGCGGTGTAGAACTTAATACAGTAGACGATGCCACACTCATTTCATTGAAATAAAAAAAAAAAACACTTAAGCAGCAACTGCAACGACGACAATGTTAAAAAATAGAAGAAAAAACTAACAAAAGAGAAAGAGGAAAAGTAAACGAATAGAATAAAGAATGGATAGCAACTTGCAATTGAAAATGCTGCCCCTACACTTTCCCCTCCTTCCGCTCTTCCCCTCTTTCCACCACTCTCATCTTAATTTGTGGCAGCTTCATTAAAATTTGTGGTTTCCATTTCAATTAAGTTGCGGTTAGTGGCCGGAAAATGCTAACAAAATGTCTGTCTCTCATTTAGCGAATGAAGTTGAATTTTCGCAATGAGTTGACCAAGAAAATTATTATTGTTGTCAATTAAAAGGGGAAGCTAAAATTTGATGCCAAGATTTTAAATGTCCAAATGTTAAAACAATTAAGAATAATAATGTCACACGCTTTTGCCATTAACATAATTCTTTTTGTCATTTTACATTAAATTTAATTGAGTATGTTAACCATAGCAACATTAAAAGATAAAAAATAATTAAATAAACTAATTGGGATTTTACATTAAGAGAGAAGCAAATGAAATGAATATTATTTTACTACATAAATGTGGAATTAAAATAATTCTGCTTGACAGCTAACATAGTTGTAACAGTGGGCTTAAGATAGTAAATGCATGCTTAAATTAGCTTCATTGTTAACAGCATATAGCTAAGATCTTTTTAGAAATATTTAAATATTAATAAATATTTATTTAAACTTGTAGTTTTTTATTTTGTATATATTATTTAACATACTCAATTTAATTAAGTCTCAATAAAAATGAATAACATAAAGAAGCGCTGCTTAACAGAATGAAGTTAACATTATTATTTTACATTAATATTTTAAATAACTTTTTTCCATTTTAACCGTGAAAAATTCTTAATGATTTTTTTTTTTTTTTTTTGCATATTTGCCAACATTTGGCACATTTGCAACATATTGGAATATTTGCCGGCTAAAATTGTGTTTTGCCTTTGATCGTATAATGAATGGAATTCATCAGTTTACTGCTGTTATGAGTTATTCAAGTGCCAAGTTGTAAGAGACGGCAAACGAGTCGTATGCGTGATCTGTGAATATGTTAGAAGGAGGGTGGAGAGGGGGGGGGGGGGCGGGGATAAAAAGGGGTAGAAAGATCGCCACCTGCCAAATGTTTGCACACTTAATGAGCCAATAAAGCGAGCTGAGTTTTGCAGCTAAATCAATAAAAATGCAGTTCGTTTTTAGGCTTTCGGCGAGTGTCAAAAGCTCGAGACCAAATAAAAAAAAAAAACAGGCAAACTATAAATTATTGAGATAAACTATTGCAGTTTGAGGCGTTAATTACTTGGCATTCAAAATGGCGCAGTAAAATGCGTTGGCTAAAATGCCAAAAAAAAAAGAAAAACTGTATGTGTCAAAAGCCAAATGACGAACATCTCGACAATTTCTTGATGAATTCACATTTTCATTTTCATTTACACGTTTTCGTGCATTTTGTGTCTCTAGCAAAATGTTGCAAATTTTTGGCACAGTGCACACGGCATTTTTAAATGATTGCTGTTCATTTGGCATTTCCACCTTCGGCACAATCCCCCCTGAGTAGGGAGGGGGGGGGAATCTGTCTACAGCTGCTGATGTATGTGCTACATCCGTTTCTCGCAGTACACTGTACGAAAAGTCGCAGTGCATTCAAAATATTTAAGCTTATATTTAATTTAAGTCGAAGAATTTCATCAAAAATTTAAAATTATTTAAGTTTATTTTAATATGCTTAGCACTTATATTTTATAAGTGTATTAATATTAAATATTTATGGTATGATTTCTAAACTTTCATTTGATATCATTCAATAGAAAATGTGCAAGGAAATAATTTAATCTGACTTAATTTTTTTGACATGTCTGTAATTTTTTTTCTTAGTGTATTTACGTATTTTAATTTTGGTATTAAAATTATATTATAGCTAGTAAGTCAAAGTAATCTTACATTTAAATTGCTATTTAGTTTGTAAAACTGTAACTATATATGTATTTTCTCAGTTTTTCTCAGTGTATTTAAAATTGCTATAAGTATATATTTTTAAATATACTTTTTTAAATACTTTACTATCAAAAAATTTAATATGAAAATAATAGGAATATGAGCTGATCTTTTTTTTGCAGTGTATGTCTCTCTACCTTATTTTCTCTTGCTGCACAAAAAGGCAACTTGCTGATATTTGTGTGTTTTCCTTAATGAATTTAGTCACCTTTTCGTTGTCCTGTTCCACTTCTCTACTTCCCCCTTTTCCCCCTCTTGTCCTACCCCTTTTTCCCTTCCCCATCTTCCCTATTCCCCGTCTGGTCAGAATGACTTTTGATGTTTGATCACAAGACTGAGAATTATCTAGTGTGTGTTCTGCTTATTAAATTTGTACTTTTAATTGCCCAAATTGTACATAGAGCAGAGAATCAAGAAAAAAGCAAAAATAAATAAAAGTGAAACACATGTCTTTGCATTATTATTATTATTATTTTGGTCTGTGTTTGTGAGTACACAATTTTCTATTAATTATTATTATTATTAATTTCAATTCTTCTATTTGCTTTTGCTCTTTTGCAGGTGAGTGTTTTCCCCCCGTCCTTCGTCTATATCTAATTTAAATTCAAAACACATTTTGAAATGGCTGAGTAAGTTTTACAATCAAAATTTGGCTCCTTTCAATTGCAAAATTGAAATTGTTTACAAAAGTCAACTATTCTTTGGCTGCATGAAAAATGCGCGGCAATTTAATTAATTACAAGAAATTTATAAGTGTCAAGCAAAGAAAAGTTTTTCTAATTTGATAAGTGTGCCAGAGGAAAACAATTCCCAAAACTAAATTTACGAAAATCATTTTTGATCTAATCACATTAACTCTTAAGATGAGAGCTCAAATTACCTTGAAGTTAGATTATTAATTGCACTGAGCTGTTAAAGTCATTAAAAAAAAAAAACATTACTAGAAAACAGTAATTGATTTAGGCATTCAAATTTATTATTTAATAAGTGTGATATATTTTATTAAAAAATTTTTTGATAAATTTGGAAGTTGGAATTTAATATGCTTAATAAAAATGCCCAATTTAAATGTAGTTTTCTGACTGAGTTTCGACGTAACGCAAAAGGCGACTTTTTCTTAATTAATACTCACAACAACAACAACAACTACAATAATTATTCAAACCTATAGAACCGAATACACAATAACAATAAGCAACTCAATTAACGCCAGTCAGACACATCAACAGACAACTGAGAACTGAGAATTGAGAACTGACAAACAGTGTAAAGGGGTAACTATTGATGCAAACAGGGTGGGGGCTTAAAGGGGTTAAGGGTAGTGCATTCATAAACCATAGAAAATTACTAGTTTGAAGTGGTTTCACATGTGAATGCCGCTGCAGCAATTAGAAAAGCTGGTTACATCATTTTTGGGGCATCAACTCGGGTTAATTTCCATGTGGAACGGAAATAAAAATAAATAAACAAAAAACTAAAAAAAAAAAACAGAAAATTATCCACTCAACAACTAATAAGTGTTGTCATTGTAATTATATATATATAGATATATATATAAATATCATAAGTAAATTTATTTCACATATTTGCCATTTCAACTTATTTGAAAATTTCGCAAAAACTGAAACTTAAAACGCGCCTTTGATTTTCTTTAAGATTGAATATTTCTTGAGGTTTACACACATTTTTAGAACTGTCAAGTGTCGCAAAATATTTGGTTGTTGAAAACTGAAAGAATTTGTGAAAATACACGCACAATTTACGTACTTATTTTGTACAACATTTGTTGGAAATATTTGTGGTTTTTCATGTTCTTCTTTTATTTGTTTTTAAAAAGGGGCAAGGCATTTTTTGTTTGCTAAATATACATATAGTATAGTATGCATAAGTACTATATGTTTTAGTTTGAGTTTGACGCATGGATCGAATTCTTTAGACACAATAAATCACAGGCATTAATCCTCAAAATTCAAAAAACTAATAATAATAGATAAAAGATGCCGAAATTCTTAGAAATTAATTTTACAATATTAGTCTAGCTTATCTTGTTTAATAGCAGAAATCTATCTTTTTTTTAAATAATTAAACTACAGAGAATAATACGATAATAATAAGTAATGAAAAAAATACACCATTATTTAATGGTACTTCAATTTAGTGATTTTGCACTAATATTTAATAATTATAAAAAAAAATAAACATATATCAAAAAAATTAACTGTACTACATTTAAAAAAATATTTAATGATAGAGAGATATAGAAAAGAATAAAACAATTCTACTCTTGTTTGTACTAGGTTCTAGTTTTTCTAATCAATCAGCATATATAATAAAAAATAATAAAATAAAATCATTATTTCTATGTTATATTTTTTATAGCAAATAAAAAGAAATCAGAATCATAAGGTCATCTGTAGTTTAAAGTATTTACTGTGTCACGCTTCTGCTTATTGAAGTCAATTGTTTTGAATTCTAACGCTTTGTCCGTCAAATAATAGAAATAGGAAATTTCCCAATTTTCAGCAATTACCTCTCGTAATACTCATATAATGAAATCATCTGTCAGTTGGAGCATAAATAATGTCATTAATACCAGTTTGATGAGGATACAACTCAAAAAAAGTCACTCACAAGCTAAAAGCTGAGAAATAATACTAATACTGATAATAATAATACTCAGAGTGCCGCCCTCTAGCGGTGGCAACTGGCAAAAAACGTTTTTTCGCTCTCACATTCACTTACTCTCAATAATTCTCTCCCTTTTCATGATACTTGTTATTTTTGTGAATGAATAACAAATTTGCATTTATTTATAACGTTGCCCAGAGTGAGACAGAGCGATGGAGTGAGAGAAAGAGATAGAACGATAACATACGCACAATTAAGAGACAGAAATGTTTTCACTCCAATTACAATTTGAATGAATTGTACTTTGTAATTGCCAATGGGATTTTTCATTCTCTTTTATTTAACTCATAAAAATATAGAAAAAAAGTACATTAATAAAGCAATTTAACTATACATGTACAATTTGGAATTTATAGCTAGAAATGTTTAAGGAAAAGTTTGATTTTCTATTTGAGGCTTAAATTCGAATCAATCATATTGACAAATTATTTAAATTGCAATTGAAAAACAAATTCCAAGTTTCAAACTTTGCTGCTATCATTTTATTGATAAATTCCTTTAATGGAAAAAATTTTCATAAATCTTAGCTACATTCAACAATTGAATACTTAACTTACTATATGCGAAGGCGTTTTTCAACTAGTATAATTTTTTTTTTTTTTTTTAACAAAGAATTCAGTTTTTTAAATCGATTTTCTTTTTTTTTCGAATTTCTGCATCAATGTTGAAAAATTCCAAATTTTTTATTACTTACAGTTTTTTTTTTTGTGGTATTATTAAATTCCAATATTTTCTGCTAATCTATTTAATGAAAAATACCTTTAATTCTATCTTTTTCCTAATTTATTTTAAGTTTTTGCTACTAAATTCTCAAGTTTGTGTCTGCTACTATTTTTTTTTTGTACGTCGGCAACACTGTCAGCGCAAAGCTTTCGCACACAAAACAGCGCCCACTGGCGGCTGTTTGCTGCACTTCCAAAAGCCAAAGCTTAACCCATTAAAGCTTTGCTATTGTCAATTGACTCTCTCAATGTGTTGTTCGCTCTCTTTCGTTCGCTTCTTCTCTCTCGCTCTCTCTCTCGCTGTCTCTCTCTCTCTCTCTCTCTCGCTGTCTCTCTCGTTTATGCTGTAGGCAGCTTGTCTGGCGCGTCGCTTCCGTTAACCTCCACCTCCACCTTCCACTCACTCCACTATTCACAATCCACAATCCACAATTCACAATCCACAGCGTTGGCTGCAACACGTGCGCAGCGTCTTAATAAATGCCCCATCCCACACCCCCCTCCCCCTCCCCCTCTCTCTTTCCCTTTCTCTTTACCGCACTCTTCCCCTCAGTAATCTCTTCACTCTTGAACACTGCAATTAATTTCAATTTTTTTTCTTGCCTACGACAACAATTTGCAATAAATGTTTTTTTTTTTTTTTTTTTTTTTGTTCTCGTTGTTTTTGGGTTGTTTCTTCTTTACCTTTTTCCACTTTGTTGTTGTTGTTTTTGTTGTTCTTGTTGTTTCCCACTCACAGTCACATGTTGGCGCAGTGTGTCGACATCGGCGTCGACGGCGACGTCGACGTCAGCAGCATTTACCCTTGTTGCTTTTTTCCTTTTTCTTCTTTTCTTTTTTTCTCTTCTTATTATGTTATTGTTTTTCTTGTTTTTTTGCTTGCCAACTCTCAATTTGATAAGGCCAACAGGCTTTTCTTTTGGCCAAGTTCGCATATTTTTTTTCAGTTTCAGTTTCAGTTTCAGTTTTTATGTAAATCGATATATTCGATATCCAGACTATAACACACTTAATTATTATTATTTTTGTGCATGATATGCTATAGATATACATATAAATATTGCATATTCTAACCGGTATTTTAGGCAGTGTTGTATTTTGAAATTTTTGAGACTTGTTTCACATAAAACAAAACTTTACAGTATGTGTAGTAATTGTATTGACAGAGATTGTATATAAGTGCTAAGGTCTACAAATAATCAACCCTTAAAAAAATCTATCTGAATGATTGGGAAAAAAATGTATGTAAAGCTAAAATTTTTATTAAAACAACATAAGAAACCTTTAAAATTAATAGAAATTGAAAGCCCATAGCAAAATATCAGAAAATATCTAAATATCGGAAAATTTTCAAAATATTTCTAAAGACTTAATTTGTTTTTAACTTCTGAATTCAATAAAAAAAACTTTATAATAGGAATAACATGTTTTTTGGTTTAAGAAATATATCGCTTTTGTTTTTAAATAAAATTTTGTTGTAAATAAATTTATTTGACATACTGTGCATAAGTTCACAAATACATATAAATATCAGAACATGAAATTAAATAAAACCAGCACGTGGCAATTTATGGGCCATTCTAACGGTATTTAAATAGATTGTTCATATTAAATTGTTTTAGAATATGACAACTCTGCATTTAATTTGCATTTGAATAGAAATAATAGAAACAAACCCCGAAAAAAAATAATCCACTTAAACTATATAAGAACCTGTATATCTATAGTATTAGTTAAGTTATATGTAGACAGTATGAAAATGAACAATTTTGTTTATTTCATTTACTTTATTCTGACTAACCTAATGCTTACTCAGTCCAAACAAGAAGACCTAGAAGGCTGAAATTTGCACACAACATAGCTGAGACAACTTAATCGTGCAATGAAAATATATACTTTTTACAAAAGAAATTGTGTAAATAAAACCTCAACTTGTAATTTATATTTTCAGTCAGACAACCGTTATTTATTTTTAAACTAATGCCATAACTTTTCCAAAATCAGTGACTTTTTAGTTAGTTTGAACTACGGTCATAAATACAATTTAGCAGCTCTTACGGTCTGTCTGTGTATTAGGGAATATATCCAGCTATATCGCTATCTGGGTCAACTGGATAATGATTATAATTTGTAGTGGGTCATAAAAAAAGAAACGTTTAAGTATTTTGCACAATTAATTGCCTGACAGAAATGTTAATTTATGGGCCAAACACGTGTAAATATCGACTTGAGAAAATGATCCCTTCAACCGGTTTTACTAATAGTCAGAACGCAATTTGAAATAAAAACAATAAAAATTTCATACTCTTCGTATGTGTGTGTAAGTGAGTAGGTGAGTCAATTAAACTATGATGAAAATAATTAAACGATTTATAATAAATAAATCGATTGACAGACAAGTTTCCCTGTAGTTTGAACAATTATTTTGTTTATTTTGTCTCGCTGTTTTTCAAGTAGGAGGAAGTTTAGGAACACAGAAGGAAGGCATCTTCGGTACAGTTGGTCTAATAATTGTTTTGACAAATTCAAAAATTCCCAGCAAATAATACAAATAATAATACCATACATCGATATTAACCGTTTCATCATTAATAGTGAACCGATTTTGAAACGGCATATCATTTGTATCATTTTTTGAGTTCTTTTTTGAATCTGTACAATTTAAATTTGTTAGCTTAAAAAAATTTTTAATTTTAATTTTTTGTTTTCCGACATGAATTTAAATTTTTTTATTTTGAAGTTTCGCAAAAAATCTTGATCTTTTTTGGACTTCTTTTTTGAGACTGTGCAATTTAAAATTGTCAACGTTAAAAAAAAATTTTGATTTTCAATTTTTTTCCGACATTATCATGAATTTGAATTTTTTTATTTAGAATTTTTGAAAAAAATATTTTTTTTTAAATTTTATATCCTGAGTTTTCAGTTTTAAACAACACCTGAGACCCAAATTATATTTTCTGTAAAAAATCTAGAGAAATCTGACAAAAATTTTGACTTGTTGCCAAGTCAAAGGTTTCAACATCTTCAGACTTCCATAACTTTGTCAAAACTCAACCGGTTTTCAACTGAAATGATCATTTTGATCATCGTTTAATCTCTTAATTGATTCTGTTTTCAAAAATTATTAAATTTTTAAAAATATTTAATTATAAATTTTTGACTTTTCGAAAAATATATATATTTTTTTTTTATTTTAAATATTGAGTTTTCGCTTTTAATTAAAATAAAACGACACTTTAAATTTGATTTTGAGAGGTTTCATTACTCTGTTAAGAATTTTCTTTCAAAAATGTAAGCAGAAAATTTTGTATAATTTTTTAAACACATTTTTTTTAAATGTTATCAAAAAACTTTGCTGTCTAACTGTATACATATGTGTTTAAAAAGAATTTATTTAGATTTTTCATCAAATGAATCTATTTATTTGCGTGGTGTGTATGTGTGTGTGTGTGTGTGTGTGATTTACACTCATTGATGCGGCTGCTCAGCTAATGTGAGTGTGAGTGTGTAAGTATGTCTGTGTGTGTGTTTGTGTGTGTTTGCTTGACTGCATTTCTATTGCCTCCAATTTTTGCCTCTACTATTTATATATAAATGACAAACAGTCGTCGCAGTTGTTGTTGCTTTTGTACTCAGAATAAATACACTGCGCTCTGTTTCTGCTTCTTCTTCTTCACATTTGTTTTGTTCTCTCACACAAGCAGAGAGAGAGAGAGAGAAAGAGAGAGAAAGAGAGACGAGCTCATTCATATTGTTGAACAAGCGCCACTCCAACAGTCTATGCATGTGTGTCTGTGTCTGAGTGTGTGTGTGTATAATCAAAAGCACAACACACACACACGCAGAGAGAGAGAGAGAGAGAGTGAGAGAGCGAGAGCGCCTCTCTGGCGCACGTGGTAGCAAAACGTGATAAGACAACAACAAAACAGCTGAAAGCAAAACAAATAGAAAACCTGACGTCGCTTCACTTCACCCTCAACGCTGACAGCGACTGCAGCAGCGACGCCGACTGCGACTGCGACAGCGACTGCGACGCAACAGTTGACAGCGCCTGTTGCTCTGATTGGCTGAGGCCATTCACGCCAATGACAGACAACGCAGCGAGATCCTTCAAGCTCCATTGGACAGACAGACAGACAAAAGGAGCAAACGATTCGGTTTCCATTTACGAGTAGAAATTAAAAAAAAAAAACACCAAAATAATCGGTGACAATCGTTGCACCTAAAAAAACAACACGACTTGTTGCCATTCGAGTATAACGAGTAGGTATTTTAAAATAGACGCATCACGGGGCGTATGCTTGATTTAATTTGTGGCTGTGGTGTGGGACAAACATTTGAGCTCTCAACAGAACGTTATCAGTTGTAACGCTCGGATTTATTTTAAAAATAGCCCAACTATTTAAGGTCAATGCGAAATTGGCATATTTCAAAATATTTTATATTATTTCTATGATTTCCAGCTGATTTAGCTTCTTTTGTGCATAGCATAATTAAAATAAATATAAAAAACTACCTCATTTTCAATTCAATTATTATGGCTTAAATGTTTTTTTTTTATGTTCAAAATAAAAAGAAAAATTGGAAAAAAAAGATTCTATATTTAAATATTTTAATTTAAAATTTTAATCAAAAGTCAGTAAGTATTTAAACGTGTTGAAATATACCGTAGCAAATATGCCTAATAAAAAAAATTAAGTTTTCAATTTGCAAATTTTTCTTATAAATTGATTAAGTTATTAATTTTTAAATAAAAAAATTTATATTTATCTAAACATTAAAACATCTTTGTAAAATTGTATAATTTAAAGTTGATTAAGATTTTGTTTATAAATTGATTAAGTTATAAATTCTTAAAATAAAAAATGTATTTTTATTTAAAAATTAAATTATCTTTGTTAACTTTTCAAAATTTAAAGTTGATTAAGATTTAAAACAGATGAAATATTTTTTTATAGTAATAATTTAAAAATTTTAGGTTGAACTATGCATTGTTAAGAATATAAATTTTTATTAGCAACTTAATGATGATTTATGAATGTAGCAAATGAAATGGAAATTTAATTGCGTTTTGTAAAATTACAAATAATTGTTAATTAATTTTAACAATCTGTAATTGTTGTATCGTTAGTTTAGCACGGCTTATTGAGAGGTTTATTCATTATCATAAAATTACGCATACGTCACGTGTTGCAAGCCAATTAATTTGATGTTTGCTGCAACGTTTGCCACAAAGTCGCCTGTCATTGATACTTTAATCAGTTTTGGTCACAACGAAGAGGAGAACAACAACAACAACAACAACAGCAGCAACAACAACAACAACAATAATAATAAAATTGGCAGGAAACGAGCGACTTTTTTTTTTGCTCTAACTGTAACCATGGCGAATGTCGCATCAAATTCACACAAATCCAAAAAAAAAGAAATAATAAAATACAGGGTAAAGTTTAGAAGCTTGAATGTATCTGTATCTGTATCTGTAACTAAATGTGCTTGTATCTGTATCTTTGAGTATGCGAATTGCAGTGTACACTGTACAATCAACGTGCTCGTTTACTCTTCATGTGTGTGTGCGTGTGTGTGTGTGTAACTGTCTCTCACTCTCAGCTATCGAGGGTGTGTGTGTGTGTGTGCGTGTGTGTGTCTCGGTGTGTTCACAACACGTGCTTAGAACGTTGCTAGACGTTGGGCTTTGGGTCATATTGAAATCCGCGTGACTTTGTCGCTGCTTTTGCACTCGCTGTCGCTGTCGCTGCCTCAGTCGCTGTCGCTGTCGACGTCGCAGTTGTCGCTGTCGCTGTGTGTATTTCCATTAGCTACAACTGCGCAGTTTGCGTCGCAGCTGAGCTGCTTGTTTGCAATTGTTTTTTTGTTTTACCCTCTATGCAATTTATTTATTTTTGCATTTTGTACACATATTTACAAAATATAAAAAAATAAATAATTATACTTCTTCTTTAATTAATATAAATTTACTTAAATAGCTTTGATTCTCCATTCATAGTGGCTAGTTTTAAATGAATTTTTAAATAAATTTTAATTGAAATAATATTTCATCAAAAATATGCCTATTTTCGTCTAAATGGAAATTTAAAATTCATAATAATTTTTTATTAGCAGCTAATTTTAATTTGTGTGAAAAGAAATATTAAAATTGTACTAATAAATAATAATTGTTGAATAAATTTAAAATAAATAATAATTTAACAAATATGCCTCTCTTTTTTTTGGGCCAAACGAAAATTTAAAATATAATATATATAATATTTTTATTGCATCCATTTGGAATTTGTTTTAAGGGAAATCTTTTATATAAATATTAAATATTTTTTTTAATATTCAATTTAAATTCCAGCATTCTAAATTGAATTTTGAAGCTTTTAAGAAATTATTATTATTTTTAATATTTTTTTTTTAGTCTATTGCTTTTGTTAAATGTTTGAGTTTGATAATTCAACAACATTAAATAGCTAAATAAATATAAAAAGTGATTGTAAATAATAATAATTTATTTTTATAGCCGCGATCTATAATTTTCAATTTTAATGCCTAGTTTCAAGTTTTGATTGATTGAAGATTTCCAAAAATAATTTTAGTCTACTGCAATGGGTTAATGTTTGGGTTTAATAATTAAATAATAATAAGTAGCTAAAAAAGTATTAAATGCAACAACAGTTGCACCTTTCCCCCACCCCTTATGTAAGCTGTGTATTTGTATTAGTATTTGTAGTTGTTTTTTTTTCGACTTACTTGCAGAAAATTGCAATTTTCGCTGGCGAATTTATCGCATGTCTCTCGTAGGTGTGCGACTTTCGCAGTCGCTGCTGCAGCTGCAGCTGACGTTGACGCTGACGTTGACGTTGACGTTGACTGCGCAGCTGGCGTTGGCTGGCGACTGCGTTGAGTGCGCTGCCTGCCAGGGCTGAGGCTGAGGCTCGATAATGCCCGGCATTCGGTCGCATCGCGTTCTCATGTCCAAATCGCCGTGTCGTTGTTGTCGCTCGGTTTTTTTCCCCCCAGACAATTGTTAACGTGAAAAACCTGTGAAAAACATTTGGCAAAAGTTTACAAAATTAAATATATATTTCAAATAATTGTAATAATTCTAATGATTATTACAAAAACATGCAACTATCGATAACAGCTGAAAATTGTATCGTTAAAGTGCAAAAAATTATATATCAAAATCTGTATGTGAAACTGGAAATTGACAACAATTTACCAAAAATATTATAAATTATTGTTAAAATTATTTTAAAAGTTACACAACTATCGATAACAATTGAAAAGTGCAAAAGAACAATAAAAATAAATATAGATAGTCAAAGAAAGTCTCTCGTAGCAAAGTTCTAAAAAGCAACTGCGCACACTACAAAAAAAAATATATAATAGAACTAAAATCTATAAGAGATATTTGCATACGTATCGTCTCGTATATATCGTATATAGTATATATGGAAATAATCGTTCAAGTGTTTCAAACAAAAGCAACAATTGTGCAAAGTGTTTGTTTGTGTGTTTGCTTAAGCAGTTAACAAAGTAGTTGACCATAAAAAAAAATAATAATAATATTTCGAAAAGAAAAACTGTCGCTATAACAATATATATACAATATATATATATATAAATATACCAATAAATATATATATATATATACAAGTGCGCTATAAAAATGCAAGCAGCATCGCCAAAGTTACGGATCCAATTTCAATCAGTTTAATTTTATTTTAAACCACACTGAAGATCATCAATATAATCATCAATTATATACAAAACAAAAAAAAAAATCCGCAGCGATTATTTTTTTAATTTTCTCGTAAAATACAAAACTTTTGCGAATAGGAAAAGGTATTAAGAAAAATTAAAATTAAAGATGAATACATTTAATCAGTTATTTGCCTGATGCAATTATATTTGAATATTATTAAATAAAAGAGATTTATGTGTAAGTCCCATTATTAATCAGGCCCTGAAAAATTCCCCATTTCTTGAGTATTGCAAAAAAGAAAACTATAGAATGTCTAATATATTAATTGAATTGAATCAAGTACAAGTACAAAAATAAAGAAAAAGATTAATACATAGGTTTTTTTAATAGAGAAACAATGCCTTTTCTTATTCATTATCGCCACAACCACCAATGAAAATAGAAATCACAAATCATCAGCATTTCACATGAGAGAGAAATAATAGAAATAAAGAAAACTATTATGCATTCTAATATTACAAAAATACTATATTATATATATACAGTATATCAAGAAGCTCTCAACATTATCGTCATCACAATCACTGTCATAATCGTGATCGTTATCATTATCATTTTTATTATCATTATCATTATCATTATGAATTGCGTTCGATCGTCATGGTTAGCGTTGTTATCAATAACGAAATCAATTTACAATATATATTTCTAATTTTGTTCAGCTCTATCAACGACCTATAGACAATGACAGTTAAAAAATGAAGAGAACAAAAAGGCAGTGTTGTAAAAAAGCTTACTAATTGTATAAATTAGAGCTATAAATATTGACAATAATTATAAATAATAATAAAACAAGTTTTAAATAATCAAAATATACTTGAAAAAAAAACAGTGTTGAAAAACAGTGTTGCATAATAGTGTTAAAAAAAGTTATAATAACAAACTATAAACACTGACAGCTTTCAAAAATCAAACAAACAAAACACAGTGTTGGAAAACAGCGTTGGACCAGTGTTGATTAATTGAAAATGCGCACAACTTTAAAAAGCTACTCAAAGTTTCTACGGCTGTGCAGCAAATACAACCACGTCAATCACAAGGACGTGACCTAAGTAACAACAACAACAACAACAACAGCAACAGCAATTGCAACTGAATACTGAATACTGACAATAGTGTTGGAAAACGTTATCAAAAATGTCATCCGATACGAATTCATGTGCTAGTTTCTTTGCCCAGGAACATGCGAATGCAACATTGACGCAATATTTCCAGCAACTCAACTCGCAAGTGGCAGCAGCAGCAGCTGTTGCCAGTAGTAACAACAGCAACAACAGTGGCAGCGGCAGAAATAGTTGCAGTGGCAACAGCAGCGGCAACAGCGACAGCGGCAATGATGGCAGCATGACGGGCTCCACATCAGCAGCATTAGACAATCATCGCAGCAGCGTCAGCAGCAATGATTCGGGCAAGAGCAGCAATCAAGGAGCAGCAGCAACAGGAGGATCATCATCGACAGCAGCAGCAGCAACAAATGCCTGGAACTTGCAACAGCAACAGACACAATTGCATCATCATCAGCAGCAGCAGCAGCAGCAGCATCAGCATCACCAACATCAGCAACAGCAACATGTGCAGCAGCAACAGCAACAGCACTTGCAACATCAGCAGCAACACTTGCAGCAATTGCAACAGCAGCAACAACACTCGCATCACGCTCAGCAACATGCACAGCAGCAACATCATCCACATGCCCACAATCCACATATGCATCCACACCATCCACACCAACAGCAACAACAGCAGCAGCAGCAACAACAACTGTTGCATCCACCAGCACCGCAACAACAACAACAGCAGCAGCAGCAGCAACATCATGCTGCTCAGTTTAATCATGCTGCTGTTGCTGCTGCCGCCGCCGCCGCCAACACCAACACACACTCCATCTTTGGCACCGGCAACTTTCACTACAAGACCAACAATTCCTGGTCATTGCCAACATTGAATTATCAGCGTATTTATCAGGATAATCCCGGTTATCATCAGCGCAACAATTTCATGGATAGTCAAGCGGCAACTGCTGCTGCTGCGGCAGCAGCAACTGTTGCCGGTGCGACAGCCAGTGCCAGTGCCAATGCCAATGCAGCGGCAGCAACAGCTGCTGCTGCTGCAGTTGCTGTGGCTGCGGCGGCAACGGCAACAGCAACAACAGCAACGTGTGCCAACAGCAGCAGCAGCAACAGCAATGCAGTTGCTGTGCCAAATAGCAGCAACAACTCCAGTAACAGCAACAGTAACAGCAACAACAACAGCAGCAGCAACAACAACAACAACAACAACAGCAGCAGCAACACCAACAGCAGCAACACCAACAGCAATGTATCCTCCGTGCAACATGTGGCAAATGCTGTCGCCGCTGCCGTCATTGCAATTGAGCATCACAGTCATTTGAACAACCTCAAAGCGAGTTTTCAGCCATCTAGCTCAGGTGCGTCTTGAGAAATTCCCATAAAACAAAATACCTCATCAAAATAACTGAGAGGAAAATCTTAAGTAACCAAAAAGGGTTTCAAATTTGAAGTTTAAACAAGGAAATTCAATAAAAATTGTAATGAAATTCCCGCCTAAAACTGTTGCATACTTTTAGGCGATATTGAACTTAAAACAGGCATTACTGTCTATCTATTAAGCCGATCTCATTGCGATTAAGTAGGTTGATAGTTTAGGTTATATCTTTAAAAGTAGGGGTGTGGTAGTTTTTTAAAGATTTGCTAATTTTAGGAAATTAACCATTAATTAGAAATAATCGTTAATATTGTAAAGAAATTAAAATTAAGATTAAAATTTAGTTTTAAATAATTTAATCTTTACAATATTATTATGTTATTATTTTATACTATAGAACTGTGCATATTTTTATACCCGTTACTTATAAAAAATAAGTATAAGGGTATATTGTGTTCGTTGGAATGTGCGTAACAGGCAGAAGGAGGCATCTCCGACCCCATAAAGTATATATATTCTTGATCAGCATCAATAGCCGAGTCGATATAGCCATGTGTGTCTGTCCGTCTGTCCGTCTGTGTGAGCGCCTAGATCTCAGAGACCATAAGAGATAGAGAAACCAAACTTTCACACGTAGATCAGAAATGCGTTGGAGCAGGTCAAGTTTGTTTCAAATTTTGGACCCGCCTCCTTCCACGCCCGTAGTTCGCGAAAAACTGGTCATCCGTCTGTATAAACACAAGGATCTCAGACACTATAAGAGATAGAATAACCAAATTTGTCACACAGATTTCCATATACCTCACGCAGATCAAGTTTGTTTCAAATTTAAGCCACGCCCCCCTCCGCCCCCCCAAATCGTGAAAAACCACCTCACCCACAATTGTTCATATAATACGTATTTTTTGGTAATAACCGATATCTGTTATTATTATCTATTATCCCACTGAATCGCAACAAGATCGGACAAGTAGAACAGCAGTTATTGCGTGTCTAAGTTGTTGAATCAACAGGTGCCCCCTAGAGTATGCGATAGTTTTTGTATTTTTAAACCTTATTAGAATGCTTCAAATTCTCAAGTAGTTCTGGCAACGCAAGTATGACATTAGAATTGAATCGATAATGTATTGAAATAAGTAACGGGTATCCTATGGTCGGGATCTCGACTATAGCCTTTCCCACTTGTTTTGATATACGATTTATAGTAAAGAGATTATTTTCTAATTCTAAAGATCCATTTAATACAACAGTGCTTAATTTATAAATACAAGGTATATTTCAATTATATATATATATATATTATATAGGGTATAGGGAATTTATTTATATTATAATGCCCTCTGCAAGGGTAATAAAAAATGGGAATTAATCATTAGCGTGCATTATTTGCGCATTGATTAATGTATGTAAATGGCAAATGCAAAGTCTAAACTTTTTCTACAATTTCCAATATGTCTATACTCTTCTTTACTACCCTTCCATGCCTACTTCCTCTCCGTCTCTGTCTTTGTCGCCCTCTTTTTGCCCTGCTTCGTTGCTGATATCATCAAAAAGTCAAATAAGCTGTCGCTGTGGGAATTTAGTGAGTAAAAAATGTCTGAAAGCTTGCACCGCACACGTGAGCTTAGCTGACGTCTGAGAGTATATATATACACTATATATACTATATATATGTGTGTGTGTTTCTTGAGCGCAAGTTCGTTGTCAGCGTCATTTCAGCCTATCGCAATAAAAACTTAATTAATATGCAGCGGCGCTTTTTAAACAAACAAAAAGTTCGCTAAGCTTTGCATTTTACAGTTTGCATTTCAAAGTTTTCGAGCGTACTGTTTTTTTTTTTTTTTTTTTTTTTTTTTTTTGTAGTGCCATTAAAAAAGTAACGACCTACGCCAAAGACAACAAAAAAAAAAAATTATAATAATAATAATAATAATAATTTTATAGTATATTTTAATAAACACTACAGTTTTCTTATCTGTTTCAAATAATCATAATAAATTGAGTTTACACTTTTTTTTTTTTTTTTTTTTTTATTAAATTTCTAACTAAAATTTTAATAAAATAAATATGTAATTACTATATAATTTATTATAATATTAGTAATATGCAAAATATACTCCTTATCTCTGACGTGCTCTCTTTCTCTCTCTCTCACTCTCTCTCTTTCTCCCTATCGCACTATTTGCATGCAAATTATATGGTGCAATAATTTTTATTTATTTTGTTTTTCTTTTTTTTTTTTGCTGTTATTTGTGCTGGAAAATTATTTGACAAGTTGTGAAATTTACAATTATTTGCAAAATTAACTGCACATCTGTACATTTGTATGTGTGACAATTTCTTATGGCCAAGAACTAGTTTAGGGCCAAGTGCGTCATTTGTTTTAGCCGCTATTTTGCATATTAATTGCAATTTAACACTTGTAATTTGGGCTGGAAAATTATTTGACAACCTGTAACAATTGCAATTTGTATGAATTAATTTGAAAAATTACATTTGTAACGTCTTTTTTGAAACTGCCTACTCGATTGAGGTTAAGTTCGTCAATAGGTCAAATGTCATTGGGAAAGTCCTTTTCAAATGCTGCATGCAACTCATTAGCCTAAAAGACCAATTGATGAAATTGGCAACTGATTTGTGAATATGTTACCAACAAATTCTTGGCCCATTCAGCTTTTCACATATCGAGCCTTTTGACTTTTGTTGACCTGCCACCATTTTTAGCCGCGAACTGACCTCGCCTTTGTGCCCAAAACCCTTCTTTTTTTTTTTTTGCTTTTGGCCAACTCGATGTGCATTCGTTTTGATTAGCTTTTTGGTCAGTCCAAAAAAGAAAAGAAAGGGAAATTGGAAAAGAATTTGGGGACAGCGGCACAAAATTGAAATTAGACTGATGAGATGACTAAATTATGGGAAATTAAATTATACTTCTGCATATTGAATGTAGCAGATTGAAACTTCCATAACTTTGTCAAAATTCAACCGATTTTGAGAAGGAATGTCATATTGATTATTTCTTGATCTCTTGATTGATTCTGCATCTAAAAATTATTAGCTTAAAGAAATTTTGAATTTTCAATTTTTTCCGAATATATCATGTACTCCCCCCTTTGACTTTTTGGAAAAAATAATTTTTCCGAAATTTAATATCTTTTTTCTTTTTCTTTTTATCTTTTTTTTCACTTTTAATCAAACTCCTGGTGCCCGTAGTTTAAAATTAATATTTGAGAAGTGTTTTTTTTTCTGTAAAAAGTCATGTTAAAATTGATCAAAAATTGAATTCGTAAAGTTTTCAATCCTAAGCCGACTTCAACCTCTCATAACTTTGTCAAAACTCAACCGATTTTCAAGTGTAATGTCATGTTGATCATGACTTGGACTTTAAATTCATTCTGCATTCAAATATTATTAATTATGTTGAACAAAATTTCCGTATTTATTTTGTATTTGAATTTTTAGATTAGTCAGTTGATGAATTAATATATAGAGTATATATGGTATGCCACACCTCTAGCTACCATCCCAATAACGACATTACTGCATAAGGTAATAATAATATTGAAACTGCATTGTGGGTCGTTGAATTTTCATATGCTTTCAACTCTACCCACACACACACACACACACACACACACACACACACACACACACACACACACACACACATATATTTGAATGTTGTTACACAGGTTTTAGGGTTGTAGCTCATCACAACAACCGTGTTACTTCCGCTTCTCCCTTGTTTAAACTTTGGAACAGACATTTCAGTGTCGCATTTATTATTTTTATATTTTCCCCACTATTTAGATGCCATCACCTGGCATGCAATTTGTAGGCGGTCTTTTAAATTTTTTATTTAATTTTAATTTTCTACAATATTCGCATCCAAAAGCGACACGAAATAAATTAAAAGCCGAAGAGGAACTCAGTTCAATGCTATACAATATTATACGATACGATACGAAATGGTTTTAGTTTCAGTTTTAGATTAAGTTTTTTTTTCCGCCGCTCGAGGAAAAATTATTTCAAGTGTAATGCCTCAAATTTAATTTATTTGCTGTGTCAGGGATGGAAAATATTTAAAACTACAAATATATATCCTATTGAATATCAAAAAAATATATAATATATATTCTAAAGAAAATTTCAACTTTATAATTATTTTGTAAAAATATCAAAATTAAATTGGGAACATTGAATTAATTATACAAAAATGTACAGCAACAGTCCCTGGTCTATATGGTTTTTTTTTCAGTGAAAATTGTAAAATTGACCTTTTAAAGAGAGGGCAGGGGGAAAGAAGGAGGGAAAAAGCTGCAGCTGAAGCAAATGTAAATTTGAATGCACCATGGAACAATCCATTATCACCCACTGTCAATGCCAGCGGCAGAAATAGAAATGGGGAAATTTATTTAGTTTTGGGAGAAAAGGGGATGTCGTTGTGGGTGGTCTATAGTACATAGATTACCCTAATTGTCAGATTGTAACTGTCGCATATAAATATTATTTTTTATTTGAATAAAAAGAAAATTTAATATTTTAATAATTAAAACTAATAAAAATATTTTAAAAATTATTTTTTTAAGAAAAAACCAGTTTTTTTTAACAATTTAAAAAATAAGATATAAAACATCTTTCAAATAAAATAATAAATTTAAAATTTAAAATAAATAAAAATAAATCAATAAAGTATACATTAAAAATAAATTGTTTTTCAATTTTAATAATAAAATCATTTTTAATAAATTTTTTAGCTATATTACAAATGAAATACAGTTATTTAATTTATGAAGTTTTGCACTTTTAATGCATAAGAAATTGGGAATAAACGTGAATTTATGATTATTTGATTAAAATTCATATTTAATTATCTTCTAAAAAAATGTTTTATTAAAGATTAAAAAAAAAGTTATTTTCAAATTTAAAATACTAAGTTATTTTATATTTATTTAAATAATAATTGTAATATTTCGGTTGCCTGCACTTTATTAATATCAACTATTTATTTGCTTTCTCTTTGCAGGTAAGCATCAAACACACCTCGTGACTTGTCTTGAATGTCAGTTTTGTTGTTGTCAGTGGAGTCTCAAACGTGACTGAGGACTGCATTTTATGCATACATACATACATACATATACATATATACATACATATGTATGTATTTAAGTATTTTTTTTTTCTCATCTCTGGCAAAGCTTTCTTATCATTCTGCTGACTGAGTGCGACTGAAAGCGCACTCAAAGCAATGCATGCAAAAAAAAAAAACAACAAAAAGCTTTCGGTAAGTCACTCAAATATTACAGTAGCTGGCGTTGCTGCGTCGCGTCGCTGCTGGCGTCGACGCTAACGCTAAAACACACGCGACGCTTCCGCATGCGTCGACGACAGCAGCGACAGCGACAGCGCAGCTCAAGCGAAGCGTAGCAACAGCTTTTTTTTACACACTCACGAAAGAAAGTAAATAGCGGAATGCGCAAAAAAGAAAAACAAAAGCAAAAGCTGAAATGTGAAAGAGCCGCAGGCAAACCTTTGAGTTGAGAGAGAGTGAGATGCAGAGAGAGAGAGCGCGCAGTGAGAGCAGCTGACGCAAGCGTCGCTGCGCTGCTTTAATATGCTTGCGTTGCGGTTTCAAGTTTGGTTTGCGACGCTGGCTGCGCAGTCGCCGTTACTTTTTGGCTTTGGCTTTGGCTTTGGCGCTTTCTGCGTGGGCCTTTTTTTTACTTTTTGTTGCTGTTGTTGTTTTTTTGGAGCCGATCTGAGCTGCGTTGCAAGAGGCGCACAACGCGCGCGTTCACTCAACGTTTGCAGTCCGTCGGCAACGGTTCGGTTCACGGCTTCACCAAAACAAACAAACAAATACAAAATAAAAAATACAAAATACAAAAAAGCAAATACAAAAAAGCAAATACAAACTGAGCCCCAAGTCTCTCCCTCTCCCCCACCAACAACACCAACAACAACAACAACGGCGCGTGTCAACTTTGTCTGCGTCTGCTTTCGAATTCGAATTCGAGCTCGAACTTCGCGCGAACTTGTGAACTTTCGTTTTCGGCGACTGCAGCAGGACGTCAACCAAAAAAAAAAAACCAAACAAATGTATTTAGTAATTTCTAGTATACGGAAAATCTTTCAAAAAAAAATACCAACAAAAAAAATACTGTGAAAATTGCCTTGTTGTGCAGTGTATATTTGTATGAAATATATTACAAAAATCCAATAATAATTCAGAAAGGCAAGGAAAATCAAGAGAACACTTTTAAATATTTGCGGAAATTTTTAAAATAAATATTTGAAACTTCAAAAATAAATTACAAAAAAAAAATATTTTTAATTTTTAACGTTAAAGAAAATGTAGAGATCTCTTTTAAATATTTACGAGTATGCACAAATATGTATGATTAAATAATTATATAGAAACAAACAAAATTACGAAAATTAAAGGAACATTAATAAATATTTTAAAATATTCAAAATATATAATGTTACATATATATAAAAATGTTTTGAATAAATATTAATAAAAAAACACAAATATATAAAACTGCAAAGAAAATCGAAAGAAAATTTCTTAAAAATTTTCAAAGTTGATTAAATAAAAAAATAATAATAAATGAAATCACAAGATAGAGTATAGAACATAAAGTCAAAGAAAATCAAAAAACAGTCTTTTAAATATTCATAAAAATGCAAAACATTTCAAAAAACAAAGAATAAAAAAAAAATAAAAATACTACTTAAAATTGATATTAAAATAAATATTAAAAGAATGACAAATGGAATTAAAAATTTACCTTAAAGAAAATCAAGAGATAACTTTGAAATATAGATGCATACATACATATATCGTAAATATTAAAAAAAAAAAATACGCTCTCACACAGTGGTACACAGTGCATAAAATATTTCTAAAAATATAGAAATCCAAAAAAAAAAAAAAAAACAAATAATAAAAAAAAAATTAATCAAAAATTCCACAGTTAATAAAAACCTGAATATCGAAAAAATGTCAACTAGTTTAACACAAAAAATAATTGTTTAATACATATACATATATACATATGTATATACATATATACTAAACCATAAAGAAATTAACAATACATTGCCCAACAACAACAACAAAAAGAACAAAATTTAGAAAGAGAGCGAAAAAAAGAACGAAAATAAAAAGCAGACAAAAGTGCGCCCAACAACAAACCCACAGAAAATAGCAACAACAACAACAACAACAACAACAGCAACAAAAAGATAGCGAAAAATAAAAAGAGCAAAAAGCGCATAGCTAAATTTCAAGGTCAAACTTTTCTCATTCAAACGACAGCGACGTTGACAGCGACGTTGACTGCGACGCGAGAACCCCTTTAAACGTCAGTCAGTTTCATTCCCAACAACAGCAACAACAAGAACAACAACAACAAAAGTACGCCAAATAGTTGACAACAACTACAATACAAACAGACATAATAATAGAAAAAAAGGCAGAGCGCAAAAAAAAAAAAACAAAAAGCAAAACAAATAACAAAAGGCAGGTGACAGCGACGGCGACGGCGGCAGAAGTAGCAGCAGCAGCAGCGAAAAGGCAGAAGCTACTGGCAGAAGTTGGAAGAGCACAGAAAAGTGCAGAGAGACAGAGAGAGAGAGAGAGAGGGAGAACTAGAACTAGAATATTTTTGTTTTGCAAGCTCTCTCAAAGCTGCGCTTGCCTAGTGTTGTTCTTGTTCTTCTTGCTGCGAACGAGAGAGAGAGAGAGAGAGAGAGCAGCGACGTCAGCGGCTAGAAAAATTCGCGTGCGACAGTAGACAGTGTTGTCATGTTAGCCATTTTATGGCCAGATTTATCAGTTTTTGTAACTGCGGCTAAATATCTTTGAAATGCTATAAGCTAGCAATCTACTAATTTTTTTAAAGCAATCTATGATAGAAAATTAATTTGATAACTTCAAATTAAATATATTTTATGTAATTTCAAACATTTAAATTTTTTTAAATGTTAGCCATTTTTTGCCCAGATTTATCAGTTTTTATTTTAACTGCAATGGCTAGAAATATGGATAAATATGTTTAAAATGCTATAAGCTGGCAATCTACCAATTTTTTTTTTTAGAGCAATCTATGATATAAAATTAATTAAAAAACTTCAAATGATATATATTTAAATTAACTTCAGACATTTAATTTTTTTTAACTTAAATAAATTAAAGTAAATTTTATATTTATTTGAATTTATGACTCAAAAGAAGTAGAATTTTATGCATCAGCTACAAATGCCAAAAATTATTATAAAAAATTCTTAAATTCTGTTTTCAAATATAGTTTCGTTAGAATAAAAAAGGGGAAAAACATTATCTATTTTATTTACCAATCATCAGTCACGAATAATGGGCTTAATATAAATTAGAAAATTAGCAATTTGCGCTTTTTAATTTTATTTTAGCTAATTATGGCTATTTTTTTTGGCAACTCCGATAGCAGCTTTAATTGCTATTATTTTCGCTCTCTTGTTGTTATTTTTGGCGTGTGCAGTTTGCAATTTCAATTAAAGTTCTCATCAACTTTTTGTTGTTATTGTTGTTGTTGTAATTGCAATTAATTAACGCAGACAGCGCAGCAGCAGCGACGCCAGCAGCAGCAGCAATGTGTCAACAACTGAACAGCTAACAATAAATAAACAATAGTAAATATTTAAAAAAATATTTTAAAAAATAAATAAAATAATTTGAAAATAATATTTTGTGCTGAAAGCTGGCAACATTTTATGTGCGCTCAGCAATGAGAATGGACTATCAAATGCAGCCGCCAGCATTGGCCTTGCAACAACATCAACAACAACAGCAGCAACAACAAACACACAATGTGTCGCTACAACATCAGCAAAATCAGCTGCAATTGTTGCAGCAACATCAACAGCAGCAACAGCAACATCAGCAGCAGCAGCAGCAGCAGCAACAAATGCTTGGCAACATGTCGCAGACGACAACGTTGCCGCCGCTGAGCAGTTTGCACAATTTGCCACATTTGCTGGCCAGCAACAACAACAACAACAGCAACAACAACAACAACAGTGTCAGCGACAGCAACAACAACAACAATACACATGCGAATCTCAATGGCAACATTGTGGCCAGCAACAGCAATTTGTTGCGCAACACAATGCAACATCAGCAGCAGCTGCTCAGCACCCTCAGCAGCAGCAACAACAACAACAGCAGCAACAACAATAACAATGTTGCTGCACCCACACAATTGTTGCAACATCATTTGCAACATTTGGCGCATGTCAATGTGAATGCGGCAGCAGCTGTTGTTGCTGTTGCCGCCAACAATCTCAGCAACAGCAACAACAGCAGCACCAACAACAACAGCAGCAACAACAACAATACTCTAATAAATCACAACAATCTCAACATTATAATCAACAATCACACCACCAACAACAACAACAACAATCCAGCGACACCAAATGCAAATCTGACAACGGCCACGCCCACTGTCAACACAGTTGCCGCCTCCGTTGTGGCACAACAGCAACAACAACAACAGCAGCAGCAACAACATGAGAATAATTTGGTCAACAGTTTAGTTGGCGTCATCAACGGCAGCAACACCAACAACATCGTCAGCAACAACAACAACAACAACGTCAGCAATACAAACAACAACAATGGCGATAACGATAACAATCGTTGGACACAATTTCAGGTGCAACAGCTGTGGAAGCAACATGCTAATTATTTAAATGGTATGATTTACTATATATATTTTCATGATAAGCCCGGAAATAGACTACAACAATAAGAACAACAAGAACTGCAGCAACAACAGCTGTAGCTGCAATGCAACTTGTTGCTGCTGCTTAGCAACATGCGGCTAGAGGTTCCTATACGAATTTTAATATTTACCAATATCAAAATTGAAAAAAAAATAATAATTTTAAGAATACTTATATAAAACTTATACAAAAGTTTAGTGAAATTTAAATTAGGTGCTATTATTGGGAAAAAAAAGTTGGAAAGGCAAAAAAAAGTGATTTTTTTTGATAATTATTTAATTATTGAATACCAAAATTGAGCAAATCAAAATTAAAAAAAAAAAAATATGACAAAAATTACGAAAAAAGAATCAAGAATTTTAATTCAAAAAAAAAAAACCTCTATTTTTTCAATATTTATGAACTAAGTAAATTTTCCAAAATTTTTCTAAATAGTTTTCTTTTAAAGTGTCAAAAGTCTTAAACACTTTTTCATCTTAATTTTGGTTTTATTCAATTTTAATCTAACTTTTATTGAAATTTGTTATTATAATTCCTACACAAATACTTTAAGGTTGCAAAGCAACAAATTGAATTTAGAATTCTTAAGTGGTTAAAGCAGAGTTGTAATAATGTCAACTGCGTTGGAAAGCATTCTTTAGTTTAGAATTCTCAAGTGGTTTAAGACACTATCTAATGATAACTCATACAATTAAGAACATTCCTTAGTTCTTTAATTGCCTTTGTCTAATTTGTATTTTAATCTATTTTTATAAATTCTTTTTACCACGAATTTGCGGCTATTGTTGACCATGATTAAGTGTCAAAGTCAGCTTATATCGATTGAGTTAGACTGTAATTGGTTTTTCTTATGACAAGCCGCTCTATGGGTTCATTGCAGACATTTCCCCATTTCCCCATTTTCCATTTCCCCTTTTTTTCATTCGCCATTTCCGTATGCGGAATAAGTTCTGGTTCAGACTCAACAAGTCAAGAGTCTCAACTTTCAACTGCACCAGAAAACCTTTTTCTCTTTCTCACTCTCTTTCTTCTTGTGGCAATTTACAATCACTTTTGCTTTCAGTTTTTTCAAAAAATTTTTTATTTTTTTTTGACTTTAGTGTCTTTGCAAGGGCCGCCAAAGTCAAAGAGCCAAAGAGCCAACTTCAACTTCAACTTTAACTTCAACTTGTTGGCCCGCGACATTTTCAGACAACTTTCGTTTCGGTCGGGGTGCTTTCCACACTGCCCAAAAAAGCCAACTTTTGTTTTATTTACTTAACAAAATACAAAATCAACCAACAATATACAAAAAAAAAGAAAACAAGAACACTGCAGTCAAGCTGCTCGACTCTTAAATGCCCAGTAGACGCAACCATTCAATTCAGTCACTATATATTAAATATAAATACCAAAAAAAAAATATTAAAAGATTTTAAAAAAAAATGGAGGAAGAATAAATTCAAGCTCATCAAAGTTTCAGATCCAAGCTGGAAAAATGTCATATTAAATATTATTACAATATTTTAGCAGTGCATGCATCAAATAAGCAATAAATTAATACATTTAAAAAATAAATAACTTTAAAAAATTCAGAAATCAACAAAATAAAAAAATTAATCGAATAAAAACAATATATATATATATTTTAACAAATATAAAAATTAGTCTTTAATAAATGGTATTTTTATTTTGTTATTTTGTATATCTTAAATATCTCTAATCTTTATTAACTAATCGTGCTGAAATTTTCAGCATATCTTTGAAAAATAGAACACAAGTTGTGTACCAAATTTCAGCGCATTAGCTTAAAAATTATTCCTACTAAGCGTTTTTTTATCCATTTTCGGGGGCGGTGATAGGCGTGGCTGATTTCTAAAACACCCTTTAGCTGCGTACAAAACATATTAGTATTGTTACCAAATTTGTTAGCTCTAACTCTTTTAGTTCCAGAGATCTGGACATTAGCAAAAACTAATAAATCTGTTTACCATTTAGTTACTGGGCTATAAGGCCGAAAAAAAAGTCTGTTTGGCCGCTGGGTCCAGTTTTGGACTAAGCCACGAAACTGTTGGCCTTTTGTGCTGGCCATTTTGTTATCACAACATTTTATCTGCGCGTTCTCCGCTTGTCGACTTTATGGCCAAGATAAAAGGCCGGCTTATACAGCCTGGCCAACAACAATAACAACAACAGCAACACAATAAAACAATCGCACAAAAGGGCAATTTTGGCACTCACTTCTGTCTCTTTCTCTCTCTCCCCTTCTCTCTCTACCCTATTCTGTGTGACACTGCCGCATAATTAATATGTGTCCAGTAACAATATCAAAATTCATTTGACTCTACCGAAAATGCGTTTTTACTTTCATTGACTGATGTCGACGTCGACGTCGCTGTCGCTGTCGCTGTCGACGTCAGCTGCGCTGCTCAGCTCTGCTCGGCTCGACGGCGACTAAGCAACAACACAAAAATTAACTTTCACTTTTTCGGCAGTTTTTAAATTCATTTCTTTTTGTTTTTTTCTTCTTTTTTTTTTTTTGATATTTTTGTGGCATTTTGGTCTTTTTGGCTCTTGGCAACGAAATTTGTGTGCTATTGTTGTTGTTGTTGTTGTTGTTGCTGCTTCTTCTTTTGGGAAATACTCGTATAATTTCATCCATACCAAAAATGTACAATTTATTTCGAAAGTTTTAAGTATTGACATTTGGCTATGTTGAAATTTCTAATAGATTTAAATAAAATATATATTAATTTTTTGGCATTGTTATTTTTTTTAAACATATTTTGCCTATCATTTTGTTAAAAATTAAATTTATTTAAAACTGTGCTATATTAAAAACAATTTAAAGAAGCGTTTAGACGAGAAATTTGTTTAAAAATTTATAAAAAACACTTGTTGCATCAATTTTTCAAAACAATTAAAAATAGTTGAAGCTCGTTGTATTTAAAAAAAAAAAATTTTATTTTTCTTAGGTGCAGAATTTGACTAAGAAAATTTGTATAATTTAGTTTATTGTATTTGAGTTAGATTTGTATTACTTTTCATTACTTTTATATATTTCTAAAACTATTATAATTATAATAATTCCTTAAAAAAGGCAATACCGTTTCCTGACTATTGTACTCAATCACTCAGCAAGTCAGTCAATCAATCAGTTGAATATATGTATACAAATTATTTATTATTTATTACTGAATTCTAAATGCAGAAATTATCTCATGTTGGCTCAATTGAAATGACTTCTCATCCATTGAGCTCAAGTGTATGTTTGTTTTCTTGTTTTTGACGTATTCTGTTACCAACTTGTGCTTATCGGCAATGTTGCCAATTGAATTGAAGTCGAAAAAACGTTGGGTTGACTTCCTTTCGTGCTTTTGGCCATAAAACGTTTATCCGAATTATTTGCAAATGCATTTTGCGCATGACAAAAACGACAAATTGACTGACGAGCGGACAGAACTGGCAGCGACAGCGGCAGCGACGCCAACTGCGCAGTCGCTGCCGTCACACACTCACCCAGATATGAGCAGAAATTGCAACGTAATACAGTTACTTCAATCAAAGCCAAAGCCAAAACCAACGGGAGCTGGTTGCACTGATTGCTGTGGTTGTTGTTGCTGTTGTTGTTGTCAATTGCTGTTGTCCAGGGGCAACTCGTGTTGCGCAATCGACAACAGCAACAACAACAACGCCGAACAACTGTTAAAACGTGCAAAATGCGACATCGTTTGGTTCGAGAGACTCGGGTTGAGGTGAGAAAAACCGTTTGTACCGCTGGCTAAAATATCAGTGAAAGTGGCCCGAAATGCCGTTCGCACCACGCGGCGTATGAGCAATCTTTTAATTGTTACTGTTTCACACGTCACGTCGCGTCGTCGCGCCTGCCCAAAGACCAGAAGCACTTTTATAGTCTTGTATTTTATATTCGGATGTTGATTGAATTGTTAGACACAAATTTCAAAGCGTATTGGTTTTTGCTAATGTCCAGATCTCTGGCACTATAAGAGTTAGAGCTACCAAATTTGGTAATAATACTAACATGTTTTGTGCGCAGCCAAAGCTTGTTTTAAAACTTGACCACGCCTACCTCCGCCTCTGGAAAAGCATAAAAATTTCTTAGAAGACACAATTTTTAAGCTAAAGAGCTTAAATTCGGTGCAAGCAATGTGTGATATATTTCGATATTATGCTAAAAATTTCAGCTCGATCAGTTAATAAACAGAGTTGATAATGAAAATAAAATCATATATTTTCAATTTTTTTTGTGCTTTTTCTATTTGTTTATTTAATATTATTGCTTAAATTGTTACTAAGAAATATTGCAAAAAATTTATAACTTAAATAAAAAAGCTCAAGAAATGTCTTAAATTAAGATTATTCTTCTATTTTTCTATTTAAATATTATTTTTTTTGATTTATCATTGATTTGATAGGCATCTTGTTGTCCAGCAATTCGAATTTAGCGATCATACCTGTCTTTTTTTTCTCTTTCTGATTACGTTTTAAATTCGCAGCCTTACCACGCCCCTCTCCACACTCTCCACACGCCCCTTTTGCGTGCTCGGCATACTGCAGCCAATTTTTTTTTGTATTATTTAGGTTTCGGTGTCTGTTGTATTTTTTTTCCAGCCGTTTTATGGGTCTGTAATTTTATAGCGGTGGCGTTACTAGCTTTGTCTTTGACTATGGCTATGATTATGATTTTGATTATGATTATCATTATCGTCTGCTTCCTTATTTTAGCTAATTAACTGCACGGCGCCAGCGTCAACGTCGGCGTCAGCGTCAACGTCAACGCCAGCGGCTTTCTTTCACTCTACAACAAAATTGAGGCTAATGGCAGCGGGAGTGTGCTATCTCCCTTTTTTTCTCTCTGTGTCTCTTTCGATCTATCTCTATCTGTCTTTCCATCAATAAGATATGTTACAGTTTTGGCATCAACTGCTTTTCATATTATTTTCACTTTCGCTTCGTAACAGTTTTCCAGCAATTAAATTATTGCAAAATAGCTTTCAGCATTGTGATTTGTATTTCATTGGCGTTTTAGCGCATTGCAATTAATTTTCGAACATATTTAAACTTACAACAAGTGTTTAATAAATAAAAAAATATTTCGCATAATCAATGCCTCTCATAAATTAATAGAATAAGCATTTCAATTGATTTGCATAATATTAAAAGATTAAATTTTAAATATATTCAATGCCTATATTAAATTAAATAAATTAAAATTTTTTTTATTAAAAAAATGTTGACTGAAATGTATTTAAAATATATTTTTCAATATTAGAAACAGTTCCAAAAATAAGTGACCAATTTTAAAGAGCTTGAAATAAATTGGAAAAATAAATATTCTATAAAACGTAAAATGTGTTATTTAATACACTTTAAAAAGATTCAAATACTATTTATTATATAATATTATACTATATTATATTATATTATATACTATATTTCAATTCAAAAAATTCAATTATTTATTAATGCAAATATTTCAATAGATCTTACTATATAAGAATTTTTTTGAACAGTTCATTTGCCTTTTGTTAGTTTTAAATTTAAGCTAGCTTTTTTGTTTTCCTTTATATTTTTTTTTTTTTTTGTTTATATGCTAACAACCCGGAAATTAAATGCCCAACACATTTTCCCACACATAATTAATTTTCCACTCTCACAAAAAAAAAGAGTAGAAAAACAAACGAAAAAAACGTAAAATTAAACATAAAAAGTGATACATAAAAATAATACAAAAAAAAAAGACTATGCAAATGAGTTTGCAAATGCGGAATGAATGCAATGCACACCAGCAACAACAGCAACAACAACAACATGAACAATCACAGCAACAATAACAACAATTTTGTAGAGACAGCACAACAATCGAAAGTGTTACACTTTCTGCACTTCAGCAAAAGGCAGTCGAACAAAACCAACAACAACAGACAACAAACAACAAAACAAGAGCCATAAACGAGTGCCATGTAATACAACAAGTAACAGCAACAATAGCAACAACAACAACTACAGCAACAACAACAATGCAGATTAAATTGCCGCAATTGCGCCATCGACTTATAAAGCAACAGCGACGCCAGCAGCGACTGCGACTGCGACCGCGACTGCGACAGAGACAGTGACTGAGAGTCAGGTGAAAGGGGCGTGCAACCAGCGGTGGCAACACGTACGTGAGCTGAAGACCAACAACAACAGCAACAACAACAGCAAATACAAATAACAACTTGTTGCATTGCATAATTTTTTTTATTTTCGCCAGTTACCGCAAATTCGCTGCTGAAAAAGTAGCTGAAAGTGTGCTGAAAATGTTGGTTGGTTCAGAGGATTTTTGAAAATTATTCTAACAAAATTAAAACTAAGAATACAATAAAAAAAAAAACCTTAAAAGGCAAGCATTAAAAAGAAAATTCAACTAAGGAACTAAAATAGATAACTAAAATTATAACTAAGCAAACTTGTTGCATTGAATAATTCTCTTTATCTAAACAAGTAGCTGAAAAAGTCGGTAACTGTGAAAAATGTTGTATATTTTTCTAACAAAATCAAAACTAGGAATAGAAAAGATGGATTTGAATGGAAAAAAAGCATACATAAGGATATTAATCGAGAAGAAAAAAGAAACTAGAAAATTGCTGCTGAAAAATACGCTGAAAATGTCCTGAAAAGGTCGCTGGCAACGAAATAAAAACTACGAACAAATATCAAGAAACCAAAAAAAAAAATTGATGAAAACAAAAAGAAATCAGAAAATTTAAATTATATAATTCATTATAATAAAGTAAAAGTCTATTTCTTTAATATAAATAAGTAATGAGGTAGCACTCAATTTTAATAAGCAGATAATACTTGATTGTAGTAAATTCAAAAAGTTATATTTTTTTTTTGCCAAATATTTAAGTATTTAAAAGTATTTTTTAAACTTTATCAAAACTGTAAACCTTAGTAAATAAACTGCAAAGGCTCAAATCAAAAATATTTAATAAAGAAGCGCTGAGATTTTCAAAAATATTTCACTTCCATTATTTTTATGCTCCGTTTAATTCCTTTTCTAAAAAGTTTTTTCAACTTAAATGCTGCCTAGTTCTGTTTTCCTAGTTCTTGTTTCCAATTCTTACATGAGTATGTTTCTCCATACGTAATACACTTGGATGTCAATGTCGCGGTCGCTCTTTATTTTTTTTATTTCTTTTCATTTCATTTTGTTTTGATTTCTTTCTTCTGTTCTACTTTGTGCATAGAATGTCGCTTCGCATTTCAACGTTCACTTTTATTTTTAAGTTTTTTTTGGCTCAATTTGGAAAACAAGTTTTGAATTTCATTCAATTTGGGTTTTTTTTCGGGTTTTTTTTATGTCGTTTTCTTACTCTTCATTCGCAGTGACTTGTTTGGGCTGTTATCGTTGTTGTTGTAGTTGTAGTTGTTGTTGTTTGCAGGAGATTTTTACTCTCACTTTCATTTAAATACGAGGCGTGATTTCGAATGCACTTGAGGGAAAGAGGAAAAGGGAAACGACTTAAAACGGATGTGATTGAGATACAAGTTTGCATTTCAATTGATGAATGATTAATTCGAAATCATCCTTAAAAATGCAGATAGTCAAGTTTTTCAAAAAAATTAGTTTGACAATTAAATAAAAATCACATGTTTTATTTTTAAAAAACAAAAAAAATATATAGGTTATTTTGTAAATGGTTTTAGAACAGTTTTAGAAATAAAAATTGACAACCAAAAAAAATGTAAGCATAATAAATTTTTTGGTATTTTTTTTTCTTATATATTTTTAATATAGGTATTTTCGAACAAGTACAAAGAAAATATCTTTTTTTATAATAATGAAGCCTTAAAAAACATTTTTGTTGTTATCTTAAGAATTCCTTTTTAATAATGATAACTTTTTAATAGATAAAAAAACAATGTCTTTTTTTTCAATTTCAAAAAAATTATTGGACTTGCTGACTGTTCCTTGCCAAACTGGTTTTTCTTTTTTTATTTTCTGTTTAATGCTTTCTCTAGAATTGTATTTTAAGCTACTTGAATTATAAAATCTGCCAAGCGAAGATGTTGTCATATATATATATATATATATATTAACTGAAATGCATGCTAAATGGAAACAACGAACAAAAGTGAAAGTTTAATGCGGCATTAAAATAATAATAAAAAGAAGAAAAAATACCAACACTATGGTCCACTAAAAATTGTGTCCATTAACACAACAAAGACCCCACAATTTAAAATAAAAAAAACCAAAATCATAATACAATAATCACAATAATAGAGTCCAAGAGTCGCACACAAAAAACCAAAAAAAAAACAAAAAAAAGAGACAAATTATGCCCAAAAAATTTAACGCATTCTGCGTTACATTTTCACCCCAGAAACTCCATAAATTTCATGTTGTCGTAGGCTCAATAAGAAAGCGCTCGGCATTTCTAATGAAAGTAAAACAGAAATAATATATGTATAGCTATATAGTATATATATATATATAAAAAAAAGAGCGGAAACTAAATGCAAAATAGTCACGAAAATTATGCAAATTAAATTAATTACAAATGAGAAACTCAGACAGAAAAAAATGACCATAAAAAGTGCGAGGGATCGCAAAATGACGCGCTTTTTGGCCCAAAAAAGAAAAAAAAAAAGATAAAGAAGCAGAAGATGAAGAAGGGAAAAGCAAAGAGACAACAACAACCACAACAACAACGCGTTGACCTACTTAAATTGGCAAGAGAAACTGTAACCAAAAAGCCAAGTTGATTTAAGTCGAAGCCGGCTTCATTCCCGAAACGACTTAAGTCATCGTCTTTGTTGTTATTATTGTTGTTGTTGTTGTTGTTGTTGTTGAGTCTAAAAATAAACACCGAGCCAGATTCTTCTCAGTGCGTGTGAAAGTGACAGAAAAAAAAAAGAAAAAACAAGACAGCCCAAAAATAAAAGAAATACAAACAAAAGATACAAATAAAAGATGCAACTACAAGTATCTGACGAATGTCTCATTAATTTTAGGAACTGATCCTCAGCTGCTATGTCCTCTGTTATTTTTTTTTTTACAATTCCTATACCTTCTAAAATGTATCATTATTTAACAATGATACAATTATATTGCTAAATAATTATAATAGAAAAAAAGAAATACAATTAAAATATACAAATACAAGTATCTGACTGCAGAGTGCCACACTAATTTTAGGAATAGTTCCTCTATTTCCCAGTTATATAATTTTTTTTTTAAATTTCTTGATTTTTCAGAATTTAATTTCCTAATTTATCTCTTTATTTTTATTCTTATGTAGTTTTTATATTCCTAGTATTTTTTATTTATATTTAAATACATTTTTTTTAATTTTAAATGAGTTACCATTATTTTTATCTGTTATCTGCTATTTCTATTCACTATTTTATTTAGTTTTTATATTCCTGGTATTTTTTCTTTATATTTATATACATTTTTGTAGTTTTTATCTGTTATCTGCTTTGTATTTTCATTGCTGTTTCGCTTCCATCTGTTTCGTTTCATATCGTTTTGTTTCGCTTCGTTCTGTTTCATTTACATTTTGTTTTGTTTGGTTTTAATCCTTAAATATTGATTGTGTATTTTGCTCTCCAATCTCCTATCTATACGTACTATCTTCTTTTCATTTCTCTTCTATTTTACAGGCAGGAAATCTCCATTTTTGGGTTTTATTTGCAAAGCAAACGGTAAATTTTTCGTTTCTTTTTTTTTTCTTTTGCAATTTGCAAATATAATTTTTTGTGTTTTTTCCTTGAAATTTAATTGCTTTGCCAGTGTTGATTGTTGATTTATTATTGTGTTACATTTTCATGATTTTTTCTCAATGTTGTCATGTTTCCTTAAAAAAAATGGCAAATATATATAAAAAAAAAATTTTGCTTGCTCCTTTTATTGAAAACTGTCCCTGTCATTTGTCTCTCTCTGTCTCTTTCTTTTTCGCGACAAACACAAAAATAAACTAATAAAAATTGCCCAGGCATAAATCCTAACTTTAAATATTTCCCTCCGCTCAAACTCAAACGAAAACTGCTTAATTAAAAAGGCAAATAAAAAATTGCGCATACGCCATGTGAGTCCTCATTTGAATAGCATGTGTTTGTATGCGTTTTGCACTCACTGTACTTGCTATTACTTCACATAAACACACTTGGTTACTTTTTACTGACGCTTCGCTGCCAGCGGCATAAAAAACGTGAAGAAAAGCAGAGAAAAAGCAAAAGAAAATATTACTTCACTGCCAACAGACGAAGAGACCAGACCAGAAATGTGGTTGACGTCGCAGTCGACGTCGCAGTCGCAGTCGCTGGCATAAAATTTCGCAATAGTTGTTAAATCGCCTAAAAAACATACAATGGTATAAAAAACGAAAAAAAAAAAAAAAAATCGCAAATGAAAGTGAGAGTGAATAAGAAAGCGGAAACTAATGCAAGCGAAACCAACAAAAGCAACAACAACAAGCAGAAGAAGCTGAAAACAAAACTCTGCACGACGCAAACCGGTTTCTGCCGCTGCCGCTGCCGACGTCGACGTCAACTGCGACGCCAGCGACAAACTCGTTTGTCTCTGAAATGTGCAAGAAAAATCAAAGAGTCGATGGATAACGGATAAAGCAGCGTCGCCGTCGACAGCGCAGTCGGCATGCTCAGCTGCGCCTGCGCAGCGTCAGCTGAAAGAAGCTTTTTATAGTTTTATTTGAGTGAGAGTGAGAGCGACAGAGAGCGAGAGTGCGAGAGAGAGAGCGACAAAAGCAACGATGAAAATCAGTTGAAAGCTGAAATTTCACTTTCGCTTTTTAGCTGCTGGCTGCGCTTCCTCTTTCTTTGCTTTGTAGCTGCTCTCTCTCACACACACACACTCTCTCTCTCTCTCTCTCTCTCTCTCTCTCTCTCTCCCGCATGTAACACTGTTTGGCGTTGTATTTGTTTTTGGCTTTTAAACCGCATGCGGAAATTGTTTCGGTTCGCATTCAATTTTTAACCCATTTGTCCAAAGAATTGCCTATATTTTTATATTTTTTTCTTTTTTTCTACATTGTTTTTAAACGTTTTTATATTTTTACACATTTTCTGAAACCTTTTTTGTTTTTAGCTGTGTTCCATTATTCTCTACAACTAATTTATGTATTTATTTAAATACTGCGCGCAGCAAAATTGTTACAAGTTTTACAGAATTCAAAATTTACAATGTCTTTAAATAAAAGAAGTTTCTTCAAAAATATCCAAATATCTCTGAAACTACTGATATAAATTTAAATTGATATATTGAAAGAATAATATACTTGATATATGATGAAATTTTCATTAGCTTTTTATACAGGTGTGTTCTATTTTAGAGATTTGACAAAATCAAATATTTATTTAATTAAATTCAAAAATCTTTAAATTAAATAAAAATGCTTAAAAGAATAGGTTTGAAAATATAAATCTCTTACATTTCTTTAAATTTTCTAAAATAGTTATTTTGAAATTTGACATTAATTTTTATATAGTTAACTAACCCCTTATATAGACTTAGATTTCCATTATTATTTTTTTAATTTTTCTTTTTTTATTATTTAAGTCAGTTTTGTATGTTTTTTGACTAAATAAAATATGTGCATTATTTATGAAGTCAAAGCAATTATTTGACATACTGTAGTTGCAATTACTCTCATGTGTGAAACGCAATTTGACCCACTTTATTGGCCCAAGTAGTGCTCAGGCCCTTATCAAAATACTACTACTATTTGCACTTGACAGAACAACACAATTTACAGCAAAATAAATTCTAATGAAAGAAAAGAAGAAGCTAGAACAAAAAAAGAGAATGAAAAAAAAATGAAAAACCTAGGCGCCTGTTATCAGCATTGGCGACGTCTACTTATGATTAGTAATAACTTGTAAAACTGTCAACTAAACAAAACAAACAACAATAAATGAACATATACATATAGAATATATATTATCTGCGCATTGCACTTGATTTCTGTATTTATTTATATATTATATATATATATCTTTGATTCTTCATTGCAGGCAAATCCACATCGAATAGCAAAGAAATCATCTGTCCAGATGATAAATACAAAGAGGAGGGCGACATTTGGAATGTTGAGGCACAAACGGCATTTCTCGGTCCCAATTTGTGGGATAAAACATTGCCCTACGATGCTGACCTCAAGGTAACACAAGTTAGTATCATATCATCGCTGCGTAGTGGCTGCGTCTGTTTACACCCTCCAAAAAAAAAAAACACCCTCTCAAAATATACCAATCAGGGACTGTAATAATTTAATTTATCAAAACATTTTCTAATTTCTATTAATTTATTTACAATATTTGAATTATTTTTAATTTATATTTTACATTTCAAAAGTAAGTTCTTAAAGAATGAAACGTAATAAAATTTTATCAATAAAATTAAAATCAAAAAAAAAAAAAAAAACATCTCAAAAGTATATAATTATTTAAAAAAAAAATATAAGACACTTCAAATAATAAATGTTGCTCAATTTTTATGTTTTATACTTATTATTTACAGTCCCTGACAAAATTTGCGAATGAAAAAGACAAACTCAAACAAATACACCAAACAACAAGAACAACACACAAGAAAAATTAACCTAAATCTGGTGCTTAATTAGTGCGAGAATCGTATTCTCATCATATATCGTATTAATCGTATATATAAAATTATATTCTGTGTGTCATTTACAATTTGACTAATAACAATTAACTGTGGTTTTTTATTTATAATTATATTAATTATTTTGAAAGATTTAAAGTCAATTTGAATATTGGAAAGTATCAAAGGAAACCTTACAATCAAAATAAAACCATGGCTCTACATTTCGAAACAAATAACATTTTCAAAATGAACAAAAATTTAAATGTAGAATAAATTTAGAGGCCAAACCAGGATCAAGATGACATTCCGTTTTAAAATCGGTTCAGTTTTGACAAAGTTATGACAGTTCAAAGTTGGTCAAGCCCCTGACCTAGCAACTTTACAAGTCAAAATTTATCTTAAATTTGACATGATTTTTTACAGAAAAATGAAACGTCTCAGAATCAAGTTTAAAGTGTTGTTTTATACTAATTATGATATAAGGAGTTGATTAAAAGTAAAAACTTGAGATTTAAAATTTTGAATTTTGGAAATTCCAAAGGGGGGACCCTTACCATCAAATCCAAATTTTAGCAAAAAATAATTTTTTTTAAGAATTCAATAAAATTTAAATGCAGAATAAATTCAGAGGCCAAACCATGATCAAAATGACATTTCTCTTGAAAATCAGTTAAGTTTTGCCAAAGTTATGACAGTTCGCAGTTGGTTAATCCTCTAACCTAGCAACTTTACAAGTCAAAATTTATCTCAAATTTCACATGATTTTTTACAAAAAAATGAAACGTCTCAGAATCAAGTTTAAAGTGTTGTTTTATACTAATTATGATATAAGGAGTTGATTAAAAGTAAAAACTTGAGATTTAAAATTTTGAATTTTCAAAATTTCAAAGGGGGGACCCTTACCATAAAAATTGAATTTTAGCAAAAAATATTTTTTTTTAAGAAATTAATAAAATTTGAATGCAGAATGAAATAAAAGGCCAAATTATAACCGAAATGACATTCCGCTTGAAAATCGGCAAAGTTTTGACAAAGTTATGACAGTTCGAAGTTGGTCAAGCCCCTGACCTAGCAACTTTACAAGTCAAAATTTATCTCAAATTTCACATGATTTTTTACAAAAAAATGATACGTCTCAGAATCAAGTTTAAAGTGTTGTTTTATACTAATTATGATATAAGAAGTCGATTAAAAGTGAAAACATGAGATTTAAAATTTTGAATTTTGGAAATTCCAAAGGGGGGACCCTTACCATCAAATCCAAATTTAAGCAAAAAATTATTTTTTTTAAGAAATCAAAAAAACTTGAATGCAGAATGAATTCAAAGGCCAAATTATGATCAAAATGCCATTTTGTATGAAAATCGGTTCAGTTTTGACAAAGTTATGCGAGTTTAAAGTCTGGTGTATCTTAGTACTGACAACTTTACAAGTCAAATTTCTTATCAGATTTATTTTGATTTTGTACAAAAAAAAAACCTCTTAAAATTTAATTTGAAGTGTAGTTTGATGCCAATTTGAACAGCAATTAGAATTTTGAAAAAATAAATAAATATACTTTTCCCAATAAAAGGGATTGCATGGATTTTTTTTTAGAAAATAGAACCAATTGTAAATCACAGTTTTTTTCCAAACACACACACACACACAATGGCTTGTTTGTTTGCCGTTTGTTGTTTCTGTTGCCATTTTGAGAAACTTTTGATTGCAATATTTGAAAATTATGATTTGTAATTTGTGAATGCCTTTTTCCTTCATCCGTACAGTACGCGGACTTGGATGAGTTCCTGTCGGAAAATAACATACCTGATGGATTGCCCGGAACACATTTGGGACACTCTGGTGGTTTGGGTCATCGCTCCGATTCTTTGAGCCATGCAGCGGGTCTGTCACTGGGTTTGGGACATATAACCACAAAAAGGGAGCGATCGCCATCGCCATCGGATTGCATTAGTCCCGATACGTTAAATCCGCCATCGCCGGCCGAATCAAGTGAGTAAAAACTAAGGGAAAAATGAAAAAAATAAAAAATTAAAAAAAAAGATTAAAAAAAAAAGATGTGATTAAATTAAAATCCTTTAGAGACACCCAATCATAACTTTTGATTTTGTTACTCAATATTTTAAAAACACAAATGGAATGGACATTGCGCCTAAAATTAACATATAAATTTGAATATGATTTTAATATACATATTACATAATTGATTATCATTAATTATATCATATACAACTTTTTCATCTAGCGAGTTCATCTTCCCAAAAAGTATAAAAACAAAAAAAAAACAAAAATAAATCACAACAAAAACAAATCGAAAAATATTGAAAAATGTTTTTGCTCATGTCTTATCAAATGCTAAATGTTAAAGGCTGATTACATTCCAATTTGTGCAATTTCGAGGCAAATTTCGTATTCCTTATTACATTATTTATTTTAATTTTTTTTTTTTTTTTTGAGATTAAATTTTATTTTTCTGTTTTCTTGAAACTTATGAGTTTTATTCGTTTTTGTCTTCAAGTTGTGCCGCATTATTATGATTTAATTTATGGCACGAACAGTCTGTGAAACATTGTTAACATTTAGTATTTGATATTCCAGCATTTTCATTCGCATCGTCGGGGCGTGACTTTGATCCGCGCACCAGAGCATTCTCCGATGAAGAGCTCAAACCGCAGCCGATGATTAAAAAGTCACGCAAACAATTTGTTCCAGATGAGCTCAAGGATGACAAGTACTGGGCCCGCAGACGAAAGAACAACATTGCCGCCAAAAGGTCACGGGATGCGCGCCGACAAAAGGAGAATCAAATTGCGATGCGAGCACGCTACTTGGAAAAGGAAGTGAGTAGCCCTGGCACTCCGACCAACCATCCAAAAAAAAAAACAATTAAATACTTTCATTTTCGGAAATTCGCCATTGTTTTCGCCTTGTTAGAAAAATAATCTGTTATCAAAAGCGATTTTTTTTTTAATTTGTTTCTGATCTATAGAAATTTGATTTTAGCTAGTGTTGTAAATCCAAATTTTAGATCGAGTTTTATATCGAAATAGAAAATCGACACAAATAAATATCGAGTTTTCGATATATCCGAAATTAGTAAACCGAGTTAAAAATATCAAGTTTTCTCAAAAAGAAAAGTTTCGTAACTCGAAAACGCAATTGTAATCCCAAATACACGCTTTCTTTTATTACAAATCTTATTTTTCTTGTATTGTTTTCATGCTTTAACAAACTTAGGCAATTTTGTACGGTCGATCATCTAAAATTTAACGACCAAACTCAATTCTACAAATTAACTGCAATGAACAATCCCCAGTGAGTTGTATCTTTTGTTTTTGAAATCGATTTAATCCACTCGATAGATCGTCAAAAAAATCATCGAGTTGAAGTACTCGATAAACGCTTCCGCGAAAATCAAGTTGTCGATATTTCGATATACTTTTACATCACTAATTTTAGCTATCAGAAATATTTTACTCGTTAGTCAAACTTCAAATCTTCAAACTTTGAAATTATTTTCAATAATTGTTATATCTATATATATATATTAAGCTGTTTGTCCTGTGCACTCACTCACTCATGTATAATTGTATAGCCCAAACTGCACGAGATACAAGTATAATATTTTTAGGGACAACAAAGCTATGACCATTTTATCAGGAGAAAAGGCGTTTTGAAAAATTCGAACTGCAATTGCGTATAAATCGAGGTCAAAGTGCGCGTTTATTTTGATATACATATAGCCATGATTTACGTTTGGTAAGCCAGCGGGTTTAGTACTAAGGTAGTGCAGAGGATAGTGTTGTAGACTCACTCTAGTGGCCCAAGGTTCAAACTCAGACAAGCCAAGATTTTATTTTCATTTTTCAGAAAAATACAATGCATATATCCGAGAAATTTCTAGCAGACGGAACAAAAGCGAATTGCTGATTTGTAGTGTTTTTTTCATGTCTACCATTTATCAACTGGATCCGAACTAATTTCTATTTCTTTTATCTAGAACGCAACACTACATCAGGAAGTTGAGCAGCTTAAGCAGGAGAACATGGACTTGCGTGCACGTCTATCGAAATTCCAGGATGTGTAATGAAAAATGTGACGAAACCACAACAACAACTACATTATAATAATAATAATTATAATATTGTAATAGTAATAATAATAATTGATAAATACTAAATGAAACCATTTACTAAACAGACATGAAAAGTACTACATTATAAATGCAAAGCATACATGTGTATTTATATATAGAAATATGTCTATATATCTGTGCATATGTATGCTTACTTATAAGTAAAAGTTAATACATATATATATATATGATAAGCACACACATACACACACACACACACACTGCTAAGGGCAAAAAACAAAACAAAAAACAAAAAACATTTGTAAGCAGCGCATATTTATTTTAAACTTAACGTAAAACTAAATGCAAATTCTCTAAAAACCATTTAAATTTTAAATTTTAGTGTAGCTAAAAAAAAAAACAACTTTTCTCACACACACACACACATACAGACAAATACACATCATCAAAATATATATCGATATAAATCTATCGAAAGTGCAACCCGCTCTGCCTTCAAAGCTAAACTAAAAAAAAAAATAATAGTGGCATATTCTTTAAAACGCATCAAACTAATTGACATTTGTTAGTGAGAAATCGATAACTTATCGATAAACTGAGAACCCTATTGTCTAGACTCTAGAGTTGTTAATTTTTGACCTAGTGTGTTTTGTTATTAGTTTTTAGACAATTTCAATCATTACTTTGCATTCAAATAATTTCGGATATTTTCTTAATTTTTTGTTAAGTATCTTTTTTTTAGTGAATTTTAGCCGATAATTTTATTTTGCTTTCTATAAATCGTGCACACATATTGTAAATAATTTCGTTGCCTTTTTCAATTTGACTCAATGAAAAAAAATAAAAATCAAAGCATCAATAAAAAACGCAAAAATAAAAATCCTAAACCCAAAAAAAAATATATATATACTATAAAATTCAAAGAAAAAGAAAAGAAAAAAAAAACAAAACTATTAAAAATTAAAAACCATTTAGAAATGAGCAAAGAACTTCCCTCCTCAGCTCAGCAGCTGTTAGTTTAAGTGAGCTATGATTTTTTATATAGTATATATAACATATATATATAAACTATAAAGAGCTATAAAAATATTCATTAATTATGGCCGCGCCCATACAAAACTATTAATTTATAGTTTTTGTTATTTGTTGATAACTAAAATATAATATAATAAGTGAGAAAAAGAAAAACAATTAATATATTATAACATAAATGAGAATAAACATTTAGAACAAGCTTCGATCCTTTTCTAACTATCACTGAACTACCCTATAGAACATTTTACAGTTCACATTCTTATACTATATATTTCACAAACATATTTCTTCACTTGATTCTTTATTCTATATTCTATTTCTAATTCTATTAGTTGCTTTTTTGTTTTAATTTGTTTGGTGTGATTTGAAAGATCTTAAATCTTAAATATAATTATTATTATTATTATGATTATGATTATATTATTATTATTATTTTTATTACTGTTAACAGCTTTAGTTAAGTTTTATTAATTTTATTTGTTAAAAATTGAGTTACATTTACCTGCATATTTAGCATTCTAAGTTAACAAATAAACAAGCAAAAAATATATATTACAAAAAAACAAAAACAAAAACAAAAAAAAAAGAATTAAGTTAAAAACAAGAAAGAATGAAAAAATCAAATAAATTTTATACGAAAACACTGAGAAATTCATTTACAATTTATAATTAATTTGCAAATTTAATTTTTTTCAATGCCGCAAATTAAGTTTAAGCAATTCTTTACAAATTTCAATAAGTTTTATTTATTTTTTAATGGAAAATTGTGCAAAAGAAACTATAGAAAACAACAAGAAAACCATTCAAAGATGATGCTAACAATGATAAAATGAGAGACAAGCAGAAAACCAGAGCAAGCAAAACAATTGTGTAATAATAAAAATCGAAAAATATTACAAAAAAATTATCTTGATTCTATATTTGTAATTTTTGTTTTACTTTTTCTTCCATAAATAAGTTGGAACAGCCCCATTAAATTAATGCTAGAATACAATGCAAGGATCTCACAGCAAGTACAGTTAGAAAATGCCATAGCAAGTAGAAACACAACAACAACAATAAAATACAAATTAAAAATAAATACGTACCCGAAACTAACCCTAACGATAATTAAAGAAAGGCAATTACACATACATTTACATATATATGGATAATTATATATATTATCTGGCTAATGTTTTTTTCACACTATACATGAATAGAAGAAGAAAAAGAAGAAGAAGAAGAACACATAAATAGTTGAAATCAGGGATCGCTTAAAAAATGTCATTAGCTCTAAAAACAATCAATAAAATTAAAAAATATTTTATATACTATTTCAATATTTCATTTTGCAACAAAAATATTTTAAAAACATTTTAAAAATATATTTTATTTTATAATTTTAAAGCAAATATTAAAATTTATTATTATTTGACAATATTTTTTATTCAAGAAAAAGTTTTACATATACCATTTTATAATTCATTCAATAAATATTTATAAAACAAACTGAAAATAAAAGTTATTCTAAAAATTGACATCTAATTTAATAATTTAAATTTTTTATTCATATCAAATTAAAAAAAGAGTTATATTTGAATTATTAAATAACATGAAATTTGTATTTAGTTATTTATATATTTTTTTTAATTAAAATCGATACGATCTCTGATTAAAGCAATTTATAGAAATCTATGAGTTCTCTATAAAGTTGGTACTCTTCTACAATGACAGGAAAACACGACAAAAAATTTCCCCAACTAGAAATTAACCTAAAGCCTTTTGCACTGCTAAGAAACCACCTAGAGAAAACCCAAAAAGAAAATCGATAAAACTAAATGAAAATTACAATTAAAATGTAATCGTATCATTGGAAAAATAAAAAACGTTGAGTCAATGTTTGAGCTTCGGTTGTTTTGTAAAGTGACACAGAAATTATACGATAAATTTAACTATACTGATAACGATAACGATAACGATATTGATAATGATAATGATAACGATCAAATTTACTACAGTAGTTGATTTAGCCCAATAAACTCCACAAACTAAGCAATTGCTAACTATATATGTATAAAATCAATTAACAAAAGCAAATCGTGTTATATTTATATAAAGATATTAGATAAAAGATAAAAACATACAACTAAGTTTAAATGCGCATAGAGGTGAAAGTAGTTGAGTTAATTGCGAGCCAGCGGCTTGTGAGTGTGACCCTAACAGAAAAAAAAGGTGTGACCAGCACACAAAATACACAAGTCGTTTTTTTTAGTATATTTTCAAAAAAAAATATATATATATACATGATATATAGACAAATCAGGGATCGCAAATAAGAGTTTTGAGTTCAAAATATTAAACCCGAAAAATATGATATGTATTTTAAGAAAACTCTACTTATTGGATTGGGTTTTCCAGAATCTTTTATTTTAAATTTCTTTTATAACAATTGTTTAAAAATCCTAAACTAATTTAAATTTGAAATTTTCAACAAAAATTTAATAATAATATTATTTTTCCGTATTTTTAATTAGTTTTAGACCATAAAAAAGAATTATTCTTTGATTTTAAAATAAACGCTGCAAAAAATATTTAAAATTTTGTTGGTTCACGTCAAACAAAAGAGTTAAAATTAACTAGTTATTTTTATTTTATAATTTATATTTTAAAAAAATAAAATCCGTACGATCCCTGATACATAGACTTAATAGTTCTTATGGTTTCTTGTAGTTTCTAGTCGACTTATTACTTTCTAATGGATTGCAATAAATGTTGAAAAATGTTAATTTTTTATATTTTATTTTAGCTGTGAGTATCAAATTCTTATAGCATACTTTTAGGCGTTACTGTTTGGGTGCTTCGCACAGCCAAAAAGCGAGCAATAATAAAAAATAAAATAAATAAAAACAGCTCATCAAATAATAATATTATACACAAGTTTTATGCAACGAGTTTGTTGTAGATTGTATTTATTTTGTTAGTGATTGAATATTTAGGTTTTTAATTATATATATATTGAGAAAAGCATGGAGAATATGTATTAATATGTATTTCTGATAAGAATGTTCCGTAACAAAAATGTAGACTTTAGAAACAAACAGAAGACGATAAAACTGAAAGTAAAACCTTTTGTTAATAATATGTTAGAAAATAACAAAAAATCGAAATAATGTCTAATATACAATACATATATATTTATTATACAATACACAAAAATACAAAGAAAGCAACAGCATGCTATTATTATATTAAAAAAGAAAAGAATAATTAAAATTACATGAATTATTATTGTAATGCTAATTATAAAGATTATAATTAGTTGAAGTAAATTCTGTAGATAAATTCAATATATATATATATATATATATATATAATATATATATTGTAGCTGATGATTTTTTATAAGTACTTACAGACATAATTAGTATATAGTATATACCATATACCATATAGTATATACCGCATCGTAATCGTAGGCAGGGTTAAAAATAGTAACTAAAGACACAAATTGTTGCAGTGCAAAGCAAAGAGTATCTAGAGGTATCTAGAGGTATCTTAAAAGTATCTAGATGTATCTAGAAGATGATGTATGATTATGTAACTAAGCCTAGAGAGAGACAGTCAAGTACAGTTAAGTACAGTGAAGCAAATGCTGAGTGTTTTTAGTCTTTAAAAGTGAGCAAAACAGTGAGAAAAAATGTCGGCAATGCGAACATATTAAATGCTATATATATTATTATATATACATATATAATATTATATAAATATACACATGAATACATATATATATATATGTATATATAAATATATATTCTTACATATTATTAAAGACAAAATGTTGTTGAATTTTAAAATCAATAAGAAAATCAGCTGCAAAAGCTGATTTCTAAATGTAGCGAAAAATCCCGAAAAAAATTTAAAGAAAATACTAAAAATATAAAAAAAAATTGTTAGTTGTTGCAAAAAGAAAAAACAAATGAAGCTAAAAATCCCGAAATTAAACAAAATAAATAAACACCCAAAGACACACACACACACATGCGTTTTAGAGCCTTTACTTATATTTTGAGAATTTTGCGATTGAAACGAGAATGCAAAGAATTTTATATTAAAAAATACAAAACGAAAAAAAAAAAAATTATTGAAAAAAAATGTGGAATGACATAAATTTAAAGGCTAAGCTACAGCTAAAAATAATTTAGAACTAAAAATTTGTAAAGCGTTTGTATTAGTAAACAAAGAATCACAAGGAGAAAATAAAAAAAAAAAAAAAAAAAATCGCTGGCGGCAATAGAAAGCAATGCAAAAAAAAAAAAAAACATTTAAAAAAATAAAAATAAATAAACTGCGCCTAGTTGTTGTTGGCAGCAAAATTGCAAAAAATGAAAGTAAAACTTAAATTTAAATTTCATAAACAATTCGAGTAAATTTAAAACAGCCTATGCAAGGACACTAACATGTACCTAGATATATATACAAAAAGAAATCGAAAAACAAAACGTACTTAAAGATCTACAATATAAAAAAGAAAAAACAAAAAACAAATGCTAAAAAAAATAAACTAAACAAAAGTGCTCGACAAAATGGCGCTAATGCTGCAGATTAATTAGTTCTAATTTTAACAAAATAATTTATGAAATTTTGTACATGTTTCTAAGTTGCTTAAACAAAAGCATTTTCATCTAATTTTAACTAATTATCAATTGTTTTTTTTCACTTATCAATGTTATGGTATATTATATTAGTTAATGTTAATGAAAAATGTTAAGTTTTTATTTTTATGTTACGACAAGCGTTAAAGCTATGAAATTAATATGATGAATATTCATAGGAATAATCGATGGCGATAAATATGATTTATTGAAACTGCAAAAACAATAAAGGTTTAGATACAAATTTTGAAACGATAAATGCAAAACCAAATTGTGTAATTATTTCATTTTTTTTTTGACTCTAAAAAAACAATATTTATTGCATACTTTTCAGCGTTCGATTTAAATAAGTTGCCAGAGAGTATTTGCGAAGAGAGAGGCGAAAAGAGAGAACTTCCGCCTAAAAGTATGCTTTAAGATATCAACTTTAATTTAACAGCTGCGATCTTTTGAACTACGATAATGACCTTGATAAGTTGCAGATAAATTGTGTTTAACATTCTGGAGTTCTGTTAAGTAACAGAACGGGCAGCGCTGAGAAATCCGACAAAAAATGTTGGTAGATACATTTATACTTAGATACCTTCTTTTTGGTGCTAAGAAGCTGCAGTCTCATATTGCCAGCAACATTGCTGACAAGCTTATGTTATGAGACATTCTGTTTGCCTTAACATTGTTGTTAGATTACATAAGCAGCACAGCTAAGTCATGCTGCTAGCAACATTGCTGACTTGAAAAGTTGCTCATAAATTCTAAGCAGCACAGCTTAGAACACTGCTAACATGTTGCTAGCAGCAATGTTGCCTAACTATTTATGATTGTAGCTACACAGTAAGTAAAGAAATTTTTATGACAACATTTAAAATTTATACATCTGCTTATTTCATATTTTTATAAAAAATGCAATTAAAAATTACTATGAAATAATATAAAATTATTTAGTTGTTTATTTTTTATTTAGGGAAAACACTTTTTCGACATATTGCACATCAAAGTCAACACGTTGCACTAATTACCAAATAAATTGAGGGACACACCTTTTTTTATGCCATTAACTTATGCAAAACTCAAACAAATTTCCTCATATTTAAAAAAAAAACAGCAACAAAAACTCGCTGGATATTTCCGTTAAAATAAAAAAAAAATAAAAGCTGCATAACATTTATCGATTTACTTCCTATGAAGAAAACGTGCGTGTTGCAAATGTTGCAAGAAATGCGAGCAATGTTAAAAGCACATGAGATCCATATGCAATAATAAACATGTATCTATATACCAAAAATGTATCTATGCATGTTTGTAGTTGTGTCTAAACCAGACGCAACAAATTACCAAATTACGAAAATAGTAACAACAGCAAAAGCAACAACAGCAACAACAACAGCCACTTAAAATGTTAATGGCAACATGAAGCGATAAACTGGAAATATGCAACAACGTTGAACTTGAGCTTGAAATGTGAAATGTAAAATGTGAGCAGCGAAGCGTTGACTCTACCTCTCTTTCTCTTTCTCTCTGCATGGCTGAGCCTGAACACACTGACAGCGACTGCAGCAGCGACTGAAGCAGCGACAGCGACTGCATTGCTGCGTGCAGCTTTAATTGCCGTTGTTGTCTTTGCCGTTTGTTTGCTGTGGACTCTCTCTCTCTCTCTCTCTCTCCCTCTTTCGATCGGCAAATGAGGTCAACGCGTCACACTCACGTAACACTTAATACGTAACACTTAATACGTAACACGTAACGCGCGCGAGTTTAATGACAAAACTTATGAAACCAAAAAACATATCAACATTTTTTAACAGCAAACATAACAAACATAATTATTCAAAATATAATTTATTAAATAATAATTATTTGTTGAATTATGCAAAAAAAAAACAAATTTTATAAGAACAACTCTTTTTTGTATCTAATTTTTTTTAATTTAATTAATTTTTAATTAAAAATTTAATTTTAATTTAATTATTTGATAATTATTTTTTTATTATTATTATTTTTGATTGGGCTAATAATCTATTCAAAAATTTTATAATACAAATTCTTAAAAAAAAAAAAATGTTTCCAAAAAAAATTAGTTTTTATTTTAATAACAAAATATAAGTAATGCATATATATGATATTATATCCCTAAAAAATTATGATTATAGTCAGTTTTTATAAAACTATTGAAAATTAATCATTTTCATAAATGAAAAATCTTAAAAATCTTTCATTTTTAAATATTGGCGAAAACCTAAAGACTTTTTTCAGGTGTTTTTCTGTCTATTTGACTTGTATTCTTTTTCATAGAGTTTTTGAATTGAAAATCAAAATAAAAAATAACTTTTACCATTGCTGATTTTTAATATTTTGATATGTTCTATTAATGTATATATTCCAAATTTATTGTACGAATTTTAATGAAATGCTTTTTTTATCAAATTTTATATATTATATTATTGTTAATTTTTTTAAATTTGGATATGTGCTTTAAAATTTTCAAATTTCTCGTAAGAATTTTGATTAAATATGGTTTCTTAAGTTTTATAAAATAAAAGCACTTAAGAAATAATTTAAAAAAAAATGTATCTAAAGATACCAAGAATATTAAAAAAAATTAGAAACAATTATGTATCAAGAAAGTTTCTTAACAAAGAAAATAATAAAAATAAGTTTACATTTTAAAATGTTTATATAGTTTATATACACATTTATTTAATAATTTTTTATTTAACACTATTTTTATTTAACTTATTTATATTGGTGAATATTTTGTTATGCGCTTTAAATTATAATGTAAACTATTTTTAAATAAAAAAACTATTTATTATATAAATAAATTATTTATAATATTTTCTTAAGTGATTTCAGTTTTGCACTCACCATTTCACTCGATTTGAATATAGTTTTTAGTGGCGCCGGAAGCACACAAACAACATGCGATTAATGATGAATGATAAATGATAAATGATGAGATGATGATGAGAGAGCGTGGGCGAAACACACACAAACAGACACACACACCTATTTGCATATATATTGCTTAAGTTTGGCGTCACCTTGTTTTAATAGTTGACGTTTTTGCCGGCAAATCTGACAGACAGCAAAGAGAGCGCACAGCAACTGATGACGCAACAGACGCTGTTAAGGCTGCTTAAGAGAACGATGACATAATACAACATGTTCGTCGGTTTCTGTTATGCGTTCGCTCTCTCGCTCACGCTCTCGCTCTGGTTGCTTTTGGTTTTGATATTGCTTTTGGTTTGCGCTCACAGCGTCGACTGCGTTCATTTGCTGTCGAACAGCGGCCGTGACAAGTACAGCAAAGAAAATTATAACAGCAGCAGCAGCGATTATAACAGCAGCAGCAGCAATTATAACAGCAGCAACAACGCTCGAAGTCGAAGTCGCCGCCTTACGACAACGACCAACGACAACGCGTCGCGTAATCAGCTAACGTAACGCGCATTACAAAACAACAAACGCTTTTTGGCCGTTTTTCAATTTCAACGTGTCAACTGTAACTGCTTTTCTGCTAGTGTATGTGTTTTGTTTTAATTTGCCAAGCATTAAATTATAAATTTGTGTTATTGTCGTGGTTGTTGTTGCTGTTTTCGCCCGCGTAAAATGTGTGTTACGTAAAAAGAGTTCAGTGCTTACAAAAACACTGAGCGAAAAAAAGCAATACAGGCAATAAATTAGCAAGCAAAAGAATTTTTGCAGTGTTTGCCGTGTTCTTGTGGTTGTTGTTGTTGTTTTTATAACGCGTGTGGCAATAAATTTGAAGACAAAAGAATTTATTGTGTGTGAGCGAGTGCGAGTGTATGCGTATGTGTATGCGTATGTATGTGAGCAGAGGAGGCGCGGTCGCTGTGTTTGCACTGCAAGCAAACAAGAAGCATACTGAGAAGTGAGAAGTGAGAAAAGACAACAGCAGCAGCAGCAACGGCAGCAGAAGAAGAAGCAGAGCAGCAGCCGACAAGAGAGTGCGACAGGTAAAGTTAATGTTAAAGAGAGAGAGTGGCGCTAAGAGAGCGCAAGCAAAGCGAAACAGCAGCCAATTAGATTTTGCCTTGTGCTTAGAGTTACGACATCAGAGCAAGTGTGTGTGAGAGCGAGTGGGAGAGTGCAAGAGTGCAAGAGTGTGTGTGTGTGAGTGAGTGCAAGTGCAAGTGCATTTGTATGCGTATGCAATGTGAATGAACGCATTGAATGCGCTCTTTAAGCAGCAGCGACAGAGGCAGCGACAGCGACAGCGACTGAGGCAGCGACAGCGGAAAAACTGTTTTCATTTTGTGTTTTGCTTTGGTGTTGTTGCTGTATTTTTTTGTTGCTGCTGCTTTCTGCGAATTGATTGTGAAAACAAAATGCGCTGCCAAAGGGTAAAGTGTGGGGAGGTGAGGGAAAGGGGGGAGGGGGGGGGGGGGGTTACGTTTTGCATCGCTTACGTGTTGCCATATTTTTAAAGGCATTACTAAGCGATTTTTGCTGTTCTGTTGTTTGCGCCAATTGTTGTTGTTGTTTGTTGTTGTTGTTAGCAATTCAAATTGGCAGCACTTGATAATAATTTATATATAATTTGTGATAAAAAAAAAAGAATAAATAGAAAGAGAGACATGCAGAATTCTGAGTAATTCGCATGATTAATTCAAAACTAAATTGAATTTAATTAAAACTATATATTTAAGTGAATCAAATGCAATGACAAATAAACAAAAAAACAGAAATAAACAAATGCATAACAATGCAAATTTACAGTGGGTCAAGTAAATCATTTCACCAACAAACGCAATTGAGAGCTGTGAGTTTAAGACAATTAAAAATGACAAAAAAAATTAATGATTGGGTAAATTTGAGATACTCTATTTTTTAGATAATGTATCTAGGAAATATATTAAAATAATTATTATTTTTTTGTTTTTTTAATTATTTTGAATTCATTTGATTCGAATTACATAAAATATATGTATGAAATAATGTTAAATTTATTTTTGTATTTAAAAATCATGTTATTATCACCTGGCACTAATAACAAAAATATTAAAAATTCAATTTACATTAGTTTTAAAATTATATGCACATAACAAAAATATTTCAATCACTATTTAGCTATTTTTTGGATTGCCATTTAACAAAAAATTTTTATTTAAAAAAAAACGTTTGTGTTTTAAACTATTGTAAAATTGTTAACAGATATTTTTTTATTTTGAAATTTGCAACGAAACAAAAAGAAAATATAAAAAATATCTATTTTGTTTAAATTTATTTGAATATAATTTTTTCATTGGCTATAAATCTTATTTTAAGCCATTAATAAATATATCAAGAACAAAAATATAATAAAAAAAAATGATATACAGAAAAACAAAGTTTTTATTTTAAATTTTAAGTAGGCAATCTAATTTTTTTTAATTTTAATTAATTAAACGAACAATAATGTATCAGTCGAAACTAGTAGAAAATAATATTATATTTTATTATTTATTTTTTAACTTTTTTTTAATTAATTATTTTTTAGATTGTTGAGATTTAATAGAAATATTAGCACTGAGATTTGTACACTCATTTTTAATTGGTTGAAAAATATTTAAATTATATATATGTATGCATTTTCTTCTTTGTCAAAATACTTATTGGTTAGACTGTATTTAAATGAAATCGCTTACAAAGTCGGGGATTATATAACTGCAATTATGCACAACATTTACGATTTGAACTTTATTGAAAAGTCAACAAATTGCAGTTGAAACGCTTGTCACAAATTAACAGTCTACCCTCGCTTCCCCCCACCCCAGGGCGGTGAGGGGAGGGGGGGACTTTTGCCGTCTCGTTGCAGTTTACGTGACGCTGGCAGCGTTGACGGTGACTGCGACGTCGCTGTCGACGTTGACGTCGGCGTTGACGTTACGACACGCGACTCGACGCATTATGCGACCAACTACAACAACAACAGTTGCAACAGTTACAACAACAACTATTACAACAACAACTATTACAACTAAAGCTGTAAAACCTTTAACTGGAAATTTGCAAATATTTCCTAGGCAATTATGCAAAATTTAACCCCTTCTACCATCACCCCTTCCCTGCCTCCCCCTCCCCCCCACCAAACGAACCCTTGTGAGTCACAACCCTTATATAAAATACGCACGACACAAGCAGAAAAAATTATCAAGAAATAGCAATTAGTCAGATTCTATAGTAATTTTAATGAGAACTTATGTAATCACAGATAAATCTCAAATAAAAAAAAAAAAAAAAAAAAACAAAGAACAAATAAACCAAGAAATCAAAATCATAAAAAGCCCTAAAACACAAATAGAAAAAATTCTTTTGACCAATTTCCCAATTCCAAAACCCAAATAATTCTTTTAGCGCTTGTTTGTTGTTGTTTTTTCCATTTTTTTTTCTATTTTTTTTTGTGGTGTTTATCGTGCACACACATAGAAAACTCATAAATGGGGTCATAAAAAACCAAACGAAAACAAATGAAAAGCCAATAAAACAAATATCAAAGCCAAAAATCACTCACAAAAAAAAAAAATAAATAAATAAATAAAAATGCGAGCAAGAAAATTGTTAATGAAAAATTGTTGAATAATAAGTTGAGTTGTAAGCAATTTTATAAGCAACTCTCGCACTTATTGAATTGAATGGGCAATCACAGCAATTATGTAATTTCATTAGGCCCAAAACTTGTACACACACACACACACACACACCACAACACTTGTGGAGCCAAAAGCAATTAAGAAAGCAAAGTGGAAAGAGGGAAAAGGAAAGAAAGGAAAATTAAATGAAAACCTTTTTTGCCCATTTCCCATTTGCATTTTTCATGGGCAAATTTCTTGTCGCCACCCACAACAATTCCACAATTGACTTAAGCAATAATAAGCCAAAGCAATATAAATTTATAGATACAATATTTTGAAGGCACGACTTGCAGATGACCCTGTAAAATAAAATTTGTCCAAATTTAGACTTTAAATTTGTCAATTTTTAGCTTCATTATTATTTATACAAAAATATATTTTTATTTTGTTGTATCACAAATGGACTTTGTTGATATTTTATAAATAAATTGTACCATTACAATTTAACCATGTCTATCAGTTTGTCCGTCTGTCTGTCTGTCCCGTCCCGTCCGTCTGTTTGAACGCATCGATCTCAAAGACTAGAAGAGCTAGAGACTTTAAACTTGGGAAGTAGGTTCCTGCATACCGTATGCAGATCAAGTTTGTTTTTATTTTTGATCTGACCCCCTATATCATATAGCTTGCCATAGGAAAGGATAGGTCGAAAATAAGTTTCT